>CM046351.1:17419804-18111367 GCA_025403435.1 Artocarpus heterophyllus
TTTTGTGTGTTTTAATTTTATTTTTGGGACGATTCTGAGAAACATTAAATTTGGATATCACCGAAAATATGAAGTATTCGATTCATACGGGATTGAAGACTTGAAGATGGATATTACATGAAGAAGGATACAGCTTGAGGATTCAAGGATGAAGAATAGAAAAATGTCTTGATTATTCTCTTGTAGTCTTAGTTTTCTATTCTATAGGGTGGAACCATAATCTTACGGTTATTATTATTTTGCTTGTAGCTTTGCTTGATTGCTTTGCTTATCTGCATTATAATATGATTTACCATGTATATTGATAACATGTCATATAGAATAGGGAGTGCCGCTCATATTAAAATTGTTCATGCATGATTTTAAAATAAAACCTTGACTTCAAAAGATAGAGTGGGAGAAGGTTTTCAAAGAGAGGACCTAAGGCCTCCATTGTTGGTCCATAGGAAGAACATGGTGGTCTTGACCCCTAGGAAGGGATTTCTATTATGTACCAGATTGGATCTCTGAAAGGATAAGGTATTTTAGTATGATTTATGGTTGCACACCCCTAGGTGGTGATTATAAATCATTGATAAAATATTGAAACGGTGGTTATACAATCTCATTAATTTTATTATTAACCTCCCCTAGGAGCTCTGTTAATAAAATTAATGGCCAAAGAAACGATTATTAGTAATGCTGGATCATACGGGTCCTGGATGGCATATATTAATCAGGAGGGGATCCGTGTTCCTGATTGAATTTGGCATGACTCCCCTAGGAGCTTGTTGAATTCTGAGTTGGGAATTATCGTTGTAAGGTTGTGATATTTTCAAGGTTTTGACACATAAACACATTTGTATGATTTTACATGATTGTGTTATCTTACTAAATTATTATATATGTTTGCTTATGTTTGGTATATGATTCTTTATTGTAGATTGAAATGTCTAAAAACGATTTATCATCGATACTTGACAAAAACCAATTAACCGGTGAGAATTATAACGATTGGGAACGGAACCTGGATATCGTCCTATCCTTTGAGAAACTGAAATATGTACTAACAACCCCTTGTCCTCCCGAGCCTACGGGAGACTCAAATAATGAGCAATTCCAAGTGTACGAACGCTGGAAAGATGCTAATGATCAAGCCCGCTGCTATATTATGGCTAGCATGAATAACGTGCTGTAGGCTCAACATCAGGATTATGAGACTGCAAAGCAGATCTTGGATAATCTTAAGGGCATGTTTGGAGGCCAGGCCATAACAAAGCGGCAAGGGCCACTTCAGAAACTCTTAAACTGTAGACAAAGACCGGGGACATCTGTAAAGGAGCACATGATGTTGGTCATGGGTTACCTCGCTGAGGCTCAGACCAATGGAGCCGACATCGATGCTGAAACTCAGATGACTATGGTCTTTGAGACTTTGTCTATGGAATTTATTCCGTTTAGAGCTACTTTTAATTTAAGCAATAGACAGGATATGACCTTGACAGAACTAATGAAACAGTTACAGGAGTTTGAACTGCTGATCAGGGAGTCTCCTGCTGGTGGTGAGGCCAACGTGGTAGCTGCTTCTGGTTCCAATCCTAACTCTGGGAATGGAAAGAAGCAACGGGCCAAGAGTGGGAAGTCTTCTATTCCTCCTGCTACCAAGAGGAAGAAGAAGAAGAAGAAGAACCGAAAGAAGCTTAAGTGCTTCTTCTGTGGTAAGGTCGGGCATATAAAGAAGCATTGCAAGGACTTCCTTTCCAAGGGAGGTAGGTGTGATCTTCTATATTTAGAAACTTGTTTGGTTGAGGAATCCAGTGACATCTGGGTCATAGATTCCGGTGCAACTAATCATGTTTGTGTTTCTCTGCAGGGATTCAAAGAAACGAGAAGTCTACTACGTGAAGACTTAACGCTTCGGATGGGCGATGGATCCTTGGTCTCAACAGAAGCAGTGGGAGATGTCCATCTTTATTTTGATAATTATAGGAATTTAATTTTGCGAGATTGTTTTTATGTTCCTAAATTTAAAAGGAATTTAATTTCTGTATCTTCTTTATTTAAAGACTCCTACGTGGTATCTTTTAATGAAAAAGTGGTGATTCGTAAAAACAAATCTTTTATCTGTTCTGGATGGATGCAAAATAATCTATACTTTATCAAACCTAAGATGCACTTATTGCTTAATGCTGAGATAAATGATAACAACTCAAAAAGACTTAAAACTTCTCACTCTAATAAGACTTATATTTGGCATTTGCGCCTTGGCCATATTAACCTGAATAGGATTCAAAGGTTGGTAAGGGATAGACCTTTAAGTCACTTAAAGGTGGAATCTATACCTCAATGTGAGTCTTGTTTGGAGGGTAAAATGACCAAAAGACCATACGGGTCTAAGGGCAATAGGGCCAAAGGGGTTCTAGAACTTGTGCATAGTGATGTTTGCGGGCCGATGAATATTCAGGCACGAGGAGGGTATGAGTACTTCGTCACTTTTATTGACGATTACTCAAGATATGGGTATGTGTACCTAATGCACCACACAAGCGAAACTTATGATAAGTTCAGGGAGTTTCGGGCTGAAGTGAAAAAGCAATTGGGTAGACCTATAAATGCACTTCGATCTGATCAAGGTGGGGAATACCTTTCTGATGAGTTCTTGGGACACTTGTTAGAGAATGGGATTTTATCCCATTTGACTGCGCCGGGCACTCCGCAGTAGAATGGTGTAGCGGAGAGAAGGAATAGGACTTTGTTGGACATGATTAGGTCCATGATGAGTTATTCATCATTGCCTTTATCCTTTTAGGGATATGCACTACAAACCGCATGTTATCTTTTGAACAATGTGCCTTCAAAATCGGTCCCTAAAACTCCTCATGAGTTGTGGACAAGACGGAAGACATCCTTAAACCATATTCGCATATGGGGATGTCTGGCTCATGTCCTGTTTAAGGATCCAAATAAGTTGGAAGCACGTTCAGAAGTTTGCGTGTTTGTAGGATATCCAAAAGGGACTAAAGGGGGTTATTTTTATAACCCAAAGGAAAATAAAGTCGCGGTTTCAACTAATGCAACTTTCCTTGAGGAGAGTTATATAGACGACTTTAAACCTTGAAGCAAAGTGGTGCTTGAGGAGTTAAGGGGTGATGCGTTCACTACGGAGGTTTCGAATGAAACTAATCCGATCGGTGTAGAAAAACCAAACAAACCTAAACAACAACCTCAGGGGCTTCGGCGTAGTGGGAGGATCGGGTGTCAACCTGAGAGGTATATGTTCAATGGGGAAGTCTTCTTGGCTAAGCCGGATGAATATGATAGGGATCCTTATACTTACGCAGAAGCTATGGAGGATGTTGATTCAAGACTCTGGACAGAGGCCATGAACATTGAGATGAAGTCTATGGAGACTAATCGGGTTTGGGAGCTTGTGGATCTTCCCGAAGTGGTAAAACCCATAGGGTGTAAGTGGATCTACAAGAGGAAAAGAGGAGTGGATGGAAAGGTTGAAACCTTTAAGGCTAGACTGGTAGCTAAGGGTTATAAGCAAAAGGAAGGAATCGATTATGAGGAAACCTTTTCGCCTGTAGCCATGCTTAAGTCCATCCAGATTCTCTTGTCCATAGCCGCCGCTCTCGACTACGAGATACGGCAGATGGATGTCGAGACAGCTTTTCTGAATGGCTATCTTGATGAGTCCATTTATATGGAACAACCAGACGGGTTCAAGGTCTCGGGTCAAGAGGGTAAGGTTTGTAAGCTGCTAAAGTTTATTTATGGACTTAAGCAAGCTTCTCGTTCTTGGAACATAAGATTTGATCAAGTGATCAAGACTTATGGGTTCTCACAAAACGTAGATGAACCATGTGTTTACAAACACATTAAGGATGGGAAAGTGGTTTTTTGACTACTCTATGTAGATGACATTCTGCTAATTGGCAATGACGTTTGGGCGTTGTCATCGGTCAAATTATGGTTGACCAAGCAGTTTGACATGAAGGACTTAGGTGAGGCTAATTTGTTCTCGGTATCCAGATCTTTCGGGATAGGAAGAACAAAATGATAGCTTTGTCTCAGGCCGGCTACATAGATAAAATTCTCAGGAGGTTTGCAATACAGGATTCCAAGAAAGGTGGGCAACCATCTAAGTCTAGAATTACTCTTTCTAAGAAAGACTCTTCAAAGTCTTATGAAGAAAGAGAATACATGAAGAAGGTGCCTTATGCTTCGGCAGTGGGTAGTCTCATGTATGCCATGCTTTGCACACGACCGGATATTAGCTATGCGGTCGGGATTGTAAGTCGATTTCAGGCGGATCCAGGACCGAACCATTGGGTTGCGGTAAAACATATTTTCAAGTACCTGAGAAGGACTCGAGGGTATATGCTTGTGTATTCAGGTGAGGATTTAACTCCTCTAGGATACACTGATTCAGATTTTCAATCCTGTCTGGATTCTAGGAAATTGACTTCGGGGTTTGTGTTTACTCTAGGTGGCGGTGCCATCAGTTGGAGAAGTACGAAGCAAGATTGCACTTCGGATTCAACGATGAAGGCTGAGTATGTGGCGGCTAGTGATGCTTCGAAAGAAGCAGTGTGGCTCCGCAACTTCCTTGGGGATCTTGAGATAGTTCCTGGTATGGATAAAGTGGTATCACTGTACTGTGATAACAGTGCGGCGGTAGCTAATGCTAAGGAACCAAGATTTCACATGAAGAGTAAGCATATTGATCGGAAGTATCATGTGATAAAGGACTTCGGTGAGGGCGGGCATGTCACGGTATGCAAGATCGCGTCAGAGGATAATTTAGCTTATCCATTTACGAAGACACTTACTAGGAGAGTCTTCGAAAGGCATGTGGAAGCTATGGGGATGCGAAATTTGTTGTATTTACTCACTTAGTGCAAGTGGGAGATTGTTAGACATGTATGCCCTAAGGAGTAAAAATGTAATATGTTTTTGGAGACATTTTTATCAATAAAGAATTTATTCATTTATATACCAAATCTTGTCCTCTTTACGTTCATATTTTTTGAATGTATGATAAGCAAATAGTAGTCTGAGACTGTCAGTCTAAACCTTAAGAATTGGGCATATGATGGACTGATTATGCGAAAGACACGATACTTAAGGTGACGATCTAAAACATATGATCCGCAATCGAGGGAATAAAGTTGAGCACTTTATTCATGTAAAGATTGTTATATTGTCTATATCCCTACTGGGAGATGGTTTGTCTTAGCCATCGAAGTTGGACTCTGTGAATAGAAACATTGGCGCGTTGTCATAGGTGACGACGTGTTGGATCGGGACACAAAGTGAATTGATTTGGATTAATAATTCTGTCTTCACAAATCGATTCACTTTAGACAGTCATTTGTATTGTATCTTATTTCTGAGATGAATAGTGGGCCCGTTGTCTCAACTTGTGTTTTTTGATGTGCCAAAGGGTGACTCCCATATGTCAATAGTGGTATGCATACCGGTACGTTGGAGGCATGACTCTGGATGGCGTAGACTTGTTATTCATAGATATGGAATCCATAGCTCCTCTTTAGGAGTAATGATATCCTCTGATATACGTTGTCCTATAATTGAAAAATTGGAGCGCTCAACTATTTGGATACTTTGGATGGTAAGTTTTCTAATGGTGAGAAAATGGAACGTAAGATAAAAATAATCAGGAAGGTAAGACAGAACTTGTCCTTAAGCCGATTATGGATGATCATATGGGGATACGATACACTATGATATGTCATGGAGACTTAGCTACACGAGCTTCGTAATTCTATAAAGTTCGAGAGTGCAGCTCCAAGCTTTTAGTGGAGTAGCGTTGGAGTTGATAATTGTGAAATGTATATCTGGGATATTGGGTTTCATAATTATCATGAGCTTGAACATTATAGGTCCATTTTGGTCCCCTTGCTAGCTGACAAAATCCTGTAACGACACGGCGTGCTTTTCCAATAATTGGTGACTTATGTCAGATTTATCAGATTGGTTTAAAATTTGTAAGAATTAAATAATTCATGTCTGTTTATCGGTTGAATTAATTTTGTAAGAAATTAGTTCAAGATAAACTTGTTGAATTATTGCGATCAGATAATTCTTGTCTGTTTATCGGTTGTTTTAATTTTGGACAAATTAGAACAAGATAAACTTGTAGAATTATTGTGAATTGATTTATTTTCTTAGAGATTATCTTGATAAAGTTTGTTTTGATCAGATAACTTCTCTATTAGGTTATTTGAATCAAAACTGAGACTTTATCCTTTAGAATCTCGGGTGGAAAATAAAAGATTCACAAGATTTTTTCTCGGGAGTTCGGCCTGCCGGATGACGTGTTCGGCCTGCCAATCAGCGGAGATAAGATTACGCGTTTTCACACTGATCTTATCAAATATTGATCTGAACTTGATTCTGTTTCGTGTTTTTGAGACCTAATCTGATATGGACTGACCCCAGGACCAATAGCTATAAAAAGGAAGTGAGTCTCATGATTTACTTAGATCAGTCGAGAGACTAAGAGTGATACTCTTCTAATGAGCATTTGAAAACTCCCTGAGAGCTTTTGTTCACATATCACGAACACTAGCTTTGGGTTCTTTCTATTGGTTGGAAGGAGAGTCACCGGTGGAAGAGCTGTACGTGTGAGCCCACACTCACTCCGGTTGTGGATAGAGAACAGCAAAGAAGACCAGTTGGTTGAGGCTCTTCTGGAACGTTACTTCTCTACACAGGTTGCGGAGGTTCTTCGGCACACTGAGATTAGTAAGATCTATCTAATTTATACATATAACATGTCAAACTTGTGTTTTGGAAATTACTCTGATGAAAAATTTTTAAAATTCCGCTGCGCACTTTGTTTCCAACATCCACATCTTCCAATATATGCACAACCTGCATCGACTTTTTGGCAGTTTCCAAATCAAGGTGTTTGCTTATGGCAACTTCCAATTACTTTTTTATTTCAATTAACTCAAATTATTGTTGTGCTAAAGAGTCAATTATGTCAACTGTAAAATAGAATGAACATAACTAGGATACTTCATGGCCTTAAAGATACTAAAATGAATACTCTTGCCATCAAACTCTGTAATTAGTGTGCCTATATGTACATCTATCTTGGTCCAAGTAGTCTCCAAGAATGGTATCCCTAAAAGGATGGGCGTCAGGTTAGGGGTGGTTCATCCTCCATCTTAAGAACATTGAAATCCATTGAGAGATTAACTCATTGCGCTGCATTAAAGGATAAGTGTTAGAATAGTCAATGAGCTATATTATCACACCAGTTTCCTCAAGTGGTCTAAGATTCAAAGTAACATAAATAGAAATAAATGCTCCTAAATCTACCATAGCTTGTTTAAACCGATTGCTATCGATGGTACGTGGAATAGTGAAAATGCTAGGATCTTTGCACTCTTCAGGAAGCTTCCTTTGGAGAACTGCAGAGACATGTTCCCCACACTTACCTTTTTTTTATCTCCCTTCAATTTTTGCTTAATAATGCGCAACTCTTAAATGAACTTTGCATACTGCCCACCTGCTTAATAGCACCAAGTAAAGCTACATTCACCTCTACCTTGTGAAAGGTCTCAAAGATATCTTCATCTTTTTCCTCCTTCTTTAACTTCGCCAATCTACTAGGAAAAGGATGAAGGGTAACATAAGGAGGGATCAGAGATTTAGAACTTGCCTTGGCTAGTGATGGATGGTTGGCATCTTTCTTGGCCTTAATAGTAGGCATGTTCATGCCCTCATCTTCCTTAATCTGCATTTGTTATGGAATGGTTGGTGGGTCTTCAAGTCATCTCCCACTCCAAAGTCTCACCATACTTGCCTTCTCTCTTAGATTTACTTATGAAGGCAATTTTCCCAAGTTTTATGCTTCTAACCGGCCCACCGTAGTAGCCAATTGACCAATTAAAGTTTACATTTGGCCTATTTATGTCTCCATGTCTTGCATGCGGTCCTTGATTCTTGTTGGTAGTACAACTGAGACTCTTTTATCTAAATTTGCTTGGTTGTGAGAGTACGAACCATCTTCCAAAGGGATAGACTAGTTTTGTAGGGCAGGTTGTGTTGGAGGTTAGTATTGTTATGCACTTGGTTGAGGAATCCTTGGTGGCCAATTTATGGCAAGGTTAGGAATGGCCCGTTGCTGACTTCCACCATAGCTGAGATTAGGATAATCCTTCCATCCATCCTTAAAGTAAAAAGAAGAAGGATTATATCTCTATGGTTGTCCCAAAAATCCACCAACAGCATTGGCTTGCTCCGTATTGCCCTCTTAAAATTCTGGGCTCATATCAATAGGATGGCCCATGGTGTTACAAATCCCACACGCCTTTACTTATTGCAGATTCTAAATTCCCATATCTTGCATGAGTGAAGTAAGGTGTGCAAGTTTTTGCTCAATAAATGAAGCATTTGCCTTATTCACATGCTTTGGCAGTGGTGGTGGTTCATGGCAGCTACTAAATTGTTAGGAGTTGGTAGCCATGTTTGCAATTAAGTTTCGAGCTACTTCAAGCAATTTATCATTTAGTGCTCCCCCACATGCAACATCTATCATGGTCCTCTCATGCCCCTCAGGCTAACTAATAAGCTCGCGGAAAGCCTATTTAGTTAGGACTAAGAGTATTAACCTTTCATTTTACATTATGAATGTTATGGTTTATTTAAAATATTCATTACATCACCGAAGAGTTTTGAAACCATTGTTTCACTCATTTCCTTATTTACAACATATACAGTATTTCAAAATAAGATGTGTAATATACTGTCACATTCAAAATTAGTAATATATATGTTTACAAAACCATAACAGAGCTGCTAAGTTTGACATAACAGAGTTCCAAGATACATTTCAAAAGTTGCTCTAAAACATGACATATGAAAAATCTATGTTTGACAACTCTAGATACCTAGTCAACCCCTAACCCTGTATACCCTTACCTGCATCATAAGAACTGTAATGAGCTAAAAGTTCAGTAAGTAGAAACTAATGCATGAACATAAACATTGAATGCGAATGCAATCAGACATTTTCTTTTATCAGTTTTCTTTCAACAATTCTTTCTTCTTTCAAGTACCCTTGGAGTGTGGTACTTAATTGGTAATGACAGGCCATGGTTTTCGGAACCTGTTCATCATTTTGGCCAGTGTAACAATAATTGTAACACCCACATATTTTTATGTAATGAATCATGTTAAGTTAGTAACGACGTTAAGGAAATTTTATTAATAATTTATGTTATATGTTATGATATATGATTTTTAATGTTACTAACCTTTTATGTCAAGTTTTATGATAGGTGACGACCACATGGAATCGTTGTGCTCAAGTGTTCATGTGAATTATAATGTATGTTTAATTATGATGTAATGATGAATTGAATGTTTTAATTTATGGCATTTTAAGGACAGTTCGGCAGGCCAGACTTTTAAGTTCGGCAGGCCGAAAAGTCTGCCCAAGATCGACAGGACGAAGGAAACCATCGGCAGGCTGAACTTGGTGGAACCGGTAGGCCGAACACAACTGACGAGCAGTCAGCAGAAATCTCTCCAAATTTATGCTGAGATAATTACGTTAAATGGGTGATTTATTGTGATTAATTGGCATATTAATGGAATAATTTTGTCAGTTAAGGAAAGAAAAGGTTTGACTTCGCATTGATTTGTATGATTTTAAATGGTTTCCTATTTTAAGAGGGCAAAACATGGTAAGTGATGAGTGATTGTTTGACTTCCCTCTTTTCTCTCCTTCCTCCACACCATTTGCTATCAATGAGTCAGAAAAATTCTGACTTAATGGAGGGTAATGAATTTTCATTATGCTCGTTACGTTAAAAAAAAATTTAACGTTCTTTTCCTCAGTTTTTCTCTCATCTTCTCACTCTTCTCTCTCTCAGTTCTGAGATGTTTTCTAATTCCTCTCTTCCTCTTCTCTTCTCCACAAATTCCACTCTTTTCTCTCGAAAATTCTCTGCAAGAATATTGAAAGAAAAAGTTATATTTCATTGGTTGAATTCAAGGGTTTTGAGAAGAAAATTTTTAAGGTAAGGACTTGTTTCTTTGTGTTTTTGAAAAGAATTCTCCTCCTCAATTTCTCTGCAATATCTTTTTCTAGGTATTGTATTTTGTCCTGAGTTTTTAATATGATGTTCATGTATGTATTATGTGATGTTTCTCCAAGTTTCAAGTCATTTCGATTTTTCTATGAAAAATATGAATTTTCTATCTTCTACCCTTCATAGTAAATATTGCTGTTTGGATATGATGCATGAAAATGTAATGGATATTCAAGAGGGAAATGAACGATGTTTTTCATGAAGGTTGACAAGAATGTGCATGTATAATGTATGATGAGTGTATTTTATGTTATGAAATTTTTATAAGATTACGTCAAATAAAACGTTTTAACAATGTTGTTTTTGGATTTTCGTTTTATAAAATGTTTTATATGTTAAAATGATTTTTATTGATGATGAAATAATTCTATGACATTGAAATGCATAATAATAAGGTGTTTGTATGAATTTTAAAATTAAAATATATTTATCTTAAATTATTAGAAAACGTTTTCAAAAGATTATTCATCTACATTATTATTAATGTTGGCTGATTTCATGTTTAGAAATACATGGTTTGTTTTTACATGCTTAAGGTAATTTTTATGATTTAAGAAAAAAATGATAACATGTTTATGTGATGATAATTTTATGTTTTCACAATTATGGTTATGAATTATGTTTGTAATATGAGATGTTTTGATGATAATACTTAAGGAAGCATGTTATGAATAATAATGTTAATGTGAGATGAATATATATATGAATGTTATATGAATGGATGTTTTATGATAAGAATTAAATTTTGTTGTATTTTTAAATGGATAAATGGCATGAACACTCAAAGAAATGAGCACTTCGAGACCGCGGCATCGTCACCAAAGCATATTAAGGTTAAGTAAGTTGGCTTTAAGGTAAGTACATTCTCACCTGCAACATGACACATTTTACAAGGTTTGATGATATGTTCACAATGTTATTCATGATGATTTTATGGTTATTTTTCTTAAAGGATTTCTTATGAAAGATTATCATGATTTAAAGTTATGCATGTATGATGATGACATGGTTCAAAGTATGAAAATTATATATATACGTATCACCTAATAAGTGTTGCACACCAATATTATGAAATGATATGTTATGATGTCATGTTTGGTTTGAAATTAACTACCCTTCTCCCCTCATGACGGCGCGCCTACAATGATGTTCATGGTGCAACACTTGGGCCCTTAAGATAAAATGGAATAAATTTTAATAAGGTCAATGTAATGAAAGATATGTTTCTATGAAATTGTGCTTAGGGCACTTTTATGATATGATGATGATGTTTATGAAATGTTTTAAATTGTGAGAATTATACGTACTTACTAAGCATTAGCTTAATCAAGTTTTATGTCATGTTACAAATAAGGGTAAGAAAATCATAGAATAGGCGGAGGACATGGGAAGGCATGTGAGCACAAAGCACGATGAATTGTAACCGAAAGAACGCCAAGAAGAATGTTTTTATGTTTTAAATCAAGTTTTATATTTTGAACATTTTTATGTTAAGTTTTAAGAAAACTTAAACTATGGTTTTATATTTTATTTTATCATTTGAAAGAATTTTAATCTTCCGCAATTTTTATAAAAAGTTAAATCTGTTTTACAAATTAAGTTTTCTCACGGATTTTGGCTCGGTCTGCATGTTGAATGTCATGGGTCAGCCTGCCAATGTTTGAAAGTTCGGCCTGTCAGATGATGATGAGTTTTTTAATCCAGATTTGCAAAGCCTCTCCGGCCTGCCGGTTGAGGAATTCCGGCCTGCCGATCATGTTCGGCCTGTCGAAGTCCCATGTTCGGCCTGCTGAACTGGGGGAGCATGTAATTATTAAGTGATGTGATGTGTTTATAAGTTATGATTTTACAACTTGGTATGTCTATTTTATTAAAATAAGTTCACGATTAATTTAAAGTATATTGAATAAGTTATGATATGGAATAAGTTAAGCAATGTTATTTAAAAAAATATATATGAATGGATCCTAGTTATGTATGTTTAATTATATTTACAATTTAAAGTATCGTATAAGTTTTGGACTAATGTTTATGTTTAAAGTTTAAACAAGTATGAATGTATGAAAGTAACGACATCTGTGACGTCCGTAAGGGAGGGCGTTACAATAATAATATGGGGTTTTCATCTTGGTCTTTAGACCTCAGGTATTTGTTGTATTCAGTCTCAGTCTTTATAGCTTTTCTTATCTTGGCTTTTCAACCACAAAGTATTCACCACCCCATTTTCTTTTTAAATCATATCACGTCTTAATGTAAATGTCATGAATTATGAATGCATTTCAATAATCTATTTCACTCCTAAATAACAACAATCCAATCAATGCACCTTAAAACATAATATGACATAGTTCATGTGATGCAGGAAAAAGTAATTCTACTTACCTCGAGTCCAATTTACGTTGAATGAAAAGATCAGTCCTCCTAGAAGATAAAATGTGCTAATAAGCCTAAAATCATAAATATGTTTACCATTCAATTCCTCAATAAACAAACTAATTAGATCATGTTATAAGTTCAAATTTAAATGGTTTTACATTAATTCAAATACAAAATGGGTTGAGCATCAAAATGTCACAATGCACACTTTTGGCCAAGGAACATGCTATATTACTAAAATTATGATTAAACATGGAGATTAAATGTTCAATCATCTCAACAAACATTCATTTTAGTTTATTCCTACTATAAATTATATTATGTCAAACACACTCTTTCTAGACAAAGTTAGGTCTTAATTCACACTTCCAAACATTAAATATCACTAAATGAAGTACATAATCTTTTTAAAAAACATCCTAATACATGAGAATCAAGCATGGTGCAAATTTGATATTCCACTTAACCTAGTTTTGCATTTTCTTTCAATAAATTCAGAAATAACATTCTAACTAATTCCCATCTATCTACAAGCATTCAAAATCACTTAATAAACACTTAGGATCAATAGAAATAAACAAAATAACCAAATTCCACAATATTTCTAATTGTGCAAAAAAACTAACTTAACTAGCTTAGTTTAAGCTTAAATTTGTCCTAGCTTACTTTTTCCACATCTATAATCATATATAATAGAAAATAACTTCATTTCATCATAAGAAGCATAAATATAGATGTTACCTTGTAGGGCTTGAAGTTAGGGCTCTATTAGAGGTCAAAACACTTGATTTTCAAGCTCAAAATGGTGATAACTTGGGTTGGTTTATATAACCCAGATTTCTATAGTCTTGTTTATGTTTTTGTGAGCATTAGGACATGGAAAATAGAGAGAAAGTACTAGGAAGAGTGCTAGACATTTTTTGGGCTGCTAAGGAAGATAAGAAGCAAAAATAGAGTTTTCTAGTGCATTTGACTTAGTCAAAAGGAGGTGGGTTGAAGGAGGAGGTGGCTTAGGAGCTTTTTGTCACGAGCTTACTTTCTCTAAGCTACTCGTGCGGCCTTAGCACAGTCTCGATGCTAAGTCAGCCTAACTCACTCACACTCTAGCCTTGAACACAAGGGAACACAAGAGAGAACAAGGAGAACTTTGAAAGGCTTTGATTCTTGATTTCCTGGATGGTTTACAAATGAATGGGATGGTCCTATTTATAGCATCCTCCCAACGAATAGACGGTCTAGATTACATTGATCTAATGGCTGATATTTCTATCTAGAATGTTCTAGCAAAGTGTGAAGAATATTTACAAGTATAGAGTATTCTAGAGAGTTCTAGAGTAGTCTTGAGTCTTCCAGGACCTCCTAGGTTCTTCAGGATGCTTCTAGACTGTGGTGGAACCTCCTGGAATGCTGTGGAACATTGTAGATCACTCTAGTCCCTTCTAAAATCTTCTTTGGGCTATGATTTCTCCCAAAAATGCCCAAGACAAGTGAGTGGCCTCTTCGTGGCTTGGCAGGGCGTGACATTCTCCCCCACCTATGCTCGCGACGCCCTCGTCGAGTCTTCATGGTATTGTTGGATCCTGTCTTTGAACTGCCAAAGTGCCTACTCAGTTTCCCAACTAGCCTTGGTGTCAGGCAGTCCCTTCCATTTGATAAAGTACTCCCTGTAACTTGGCACGCCTCGTCTTCGGATGACTCGATCCGCTAGTATTTCGTCAACCACTTTGTCAAAGGAGGTGACCACGGCTGTGGGTGCTCAATGGGAGACTACCCTTGCTGGATCTTCCATGTCTTCATGGTATGGTTTGAGCATACTTACGTGGAAGACTGGATGAATCTTTAGCTTGGGTAGGAGGTGGAGTTTATATGAGACCTTACCTATACGCTTGATTACCTCGAAAGGTCCTTCATACTTGCGTATTAGGCCCTTATGGACCTTCCTGAATGTCTTGAACTATTGTGGCAAAAGTTTCACTAAGACAAGGTCTCCTTCCTTAAACTCTACGTGCCTCCTCTTCTTGTTGGCCCATTTCTTCATGCGCTTCGTCGCTTTGTGCAATGCTGCCCTGGCTAGTTCTGCCTGCTCATGCCATGATTTAGCAAATTTGAATACAGCAAGGCTCTTCCCTTCATAGCGAGTGGCAAGGGAAAGAGGGGTTGTTGGCTGTTGTCCCATGACGATCTCAAAAGGACTCTTGTTGGTAGCCTCACTTTGTTGCAAGTTGTAGGAAAATTGCGCAACATCTAAAAGCTTGGCCCAGTCCCGTTGGTTGGCACTCATATAGTGCCACAAGTAACGCTCCAATAAATCATTGATGCGTTCTGTTTGGCCATCGCTTTGGGGATGGAAGCTTATTGAGAAGTTCAAGTATGACCCTAGCATCTTGAACAGTTTCGTCCAAAACCTTCTAGTAAAACGAGGGTCTCGGTCACTGATGATGCTTGTTGGAACACCCCAAAGTTTGACTACATTGCGTAGGAATAGTCTGGCTGCGTCCTCTACGGTGCGGTCAGTTGGCGCTGCAATAAAGGTTGCATACTTGCTAAACCTATCCACCACGACCATGATGCTTCCACATCCATCGAACTTCGACAGGCAGGTGATGAAGTCCATAGAGACGTTTTCCCATGGCCTCTCTGGGATGGGTAGTGGGTTGAGCATACCTCTTGGTTGCTGTTGGACTACCTTATCTTGTTGGCAGACAAGACAGGTCCTTACATATTCCTCGACCCCATCTCGCATGTCAGGCCAATAGTAGACAGACTTCAAGAGAGCAAGTGTGCGTTTCATACCTGGGTGGCCTGCCCATAGGGAGTCATGACACTCCTTTATTAAATCTTTCCTCAAATTGGCCCACTTTGGTATGTACATTCAGTTGCCCTTGGTGTAGAGGATGTCATCAGCTAGCCAAAACATTCGTGTTTTGCCCTCGTTCGCCAAGGTGATGATACTTTGTGCCTGAGGATCTGCCTTTAGTCCCTCCTTGATTTTGCTCAATAGTGGGCTAGTGACTTGAGAAATACTTGATAGTTTAGCCTTTCGACTTAGCGCATCAGCTACCACATTTACCTTTCCTGGCTTATACTCCATGACATAATCGAATTCGGCCAAGAAGTCTTGCCATCTAGCTTGTGTTGGACTGAGTTTCCTTTGGGTCTGGAAGTAGCTTGTTGCAATGTTGTTAGTCATTATCACGAACTTTGACCCAAGTAGATAATGGCGCCACACTCTAAGGCAATGGACGACGACTGTCATCTCTTTCTCTTGTACTGTGTAGCATCACTCAGTCTCATTGAGTTTTTGGCTTTCATAAGCAGTTGGGTGTCCTTCTTGCATAAGAATGCCTCCTATGGCAAAGTCTGAGGCATCTGTGTGTACCTCATATGGTTTGGTGTGATCGGGTAGGCTGAGTACGGGCTCCTCACTGATTGCTTTCTTTAGATCTTCAAAGGCCTTTTGACACTTCTCTGTCCAGTTCCATGCTTTGTTTTTCTTGAGAAGGTCGGTCAGTGCAGCAGCCCTCGCCAAATAACTCTTGATAAAACGACAGTAGTAGTTTACTAGCCCAAGAAAAGATCGCAACTCATGTACCTTGATTTGTGCCTCCCAAGTTTGGATAGCATGCACCTTGTCATCCTCCATCATCAGCTGGCCATCTTTGATCTTGTGCCCCAAGAAGACTACCTCTGGCTTGGCAAAGGAACACTTCTCCTTCTTGATGTATAGCTCGTTGTCTTGTAGCACCTTAAACACCTCTCTCAAGTGCTTTACGTGCTCTTCCAAGGTCTTGCTATACACCACTATGTCGTCCAAATAGACGACCACAAATTGATCAAGATACGGGTGGAACAACTTGTTCATCAAAGTACAAAATGTAGTAGGTGCATTGGTTAGTCCAAATGGCATAACCAAGAATTTGTAAGACCCGTACCTTGTAACACATGTGGTCTTTGGTTCGTCTCCTTTGGCTACGCGAACTTGGTAATACCCTAAATGAAGGTCTAACTTCAAGAAGTATCGGGCATGACCTAGTTGATCAAACAAGTCAGCAATCAGAGGAATGGGGTATTTGTTCTTCATTGTGATTTTGTTGAGAGCCCTGTATTCGATGCACATGCGCAAGGAACCATCATTCTTCTTCAGGAACAATACTGGTGCGTCGAACGGGGCTTTGGAAGGCCTGATGAACCTTGCATCAAGTAACTCCTTGAGTTGCCTTCTTAGTTCCTCCAATTCTGGTGGTGCCATGAGATATGCACCCATGGCTGGTGGCTTTGTCCCCGGTTCCAGCTCGATCTGATGGTCTACCTCCCTCCTTGGTGGTAGCTTCTTTGGTAACTCTGCTAGTGCAACGTCCTTGAACTCCTCGAGGACAGCTGCTACCTCCTTTGGCTCGACTTCTGGTGGCCCTTGTTCTTCATCGTCATACTCCTTGAGAATAGCCAAATAGCTTTCCTCATCCCTCCAGATGCCCTTCTTAAATTGCATTGCCGAGAGCACCTTGTTGTTGGTACCACACAAGCCTTATCACCGTCCATGATGCACATGCTGTTGGCGAATGGAACTGAGAATGCCTTGACTTGATCCAAGAATTCTAATCCTAGGAAAACCCTAAAGTCATCCATTGGAACGATGGAGAAGTCCATATGTTCGGACCAGGCTCCCACGCTAGTCTTAACTCTGTGGGCTATGCCGTGAATGGGTCGAGCAGGTGAATTAACTGCCTTGATGGAGCCCCCTCCACCAGTCACCTTAAGTCCTAACCTTTGGGCTTCTTCGATTGAGATAAAGTTATGGGTCGCACCTGTGTCAAGCATGGCTACCGTTGGTTTTCCTCCAATGGACACGTCCACAAAGAGTAGCCCTTTGGCTTGGGTTTTGGGAGCAGATTGGATCACATTAAGTAGCTGCAAGGACCTCATGTGTGCACCATTGTTGCCACTGTCGGCCTCTGTCCTGTCTTGATGACTTGCAAGGAGTGAATTCAAGGCTCTTTTCTATGGGCAATCCCTAGCCCAGTGGGGAGCATCATAAAAAAAGCATTTGTTGTTGTTGGACTTACTTGAACTCTTGTCATCCTTTTGGTTGCCCTTGTCCCTGCCCCTTGAGGTGTTATCTTGGCGGTGCTCATCTTTGCGTTGGCCCTTGTCTCCCCCAACTTTGGCTTGACCACTCTTCTTGTCCTTCGGCTTGTTGGTGGACTCCTTTTGACTTGCATAGTCAATCAGGCTTTCAGCCACAGCTATGGAAGTGGCAAGGTCTTGCACTCCACGTCGCCTTAGCTCGGTCTTGGCCCATTGTTGGAGCCCATCCATAAAATTGAAGAGTGTGTCTTTGTCGGACAAATCAGGGATCTCAAGTACTAAGTTAGTAATGTCCTTAACATAATCACGAATAGACCCTGATTGTTTAAGCCTTCGCAGATGAGCTCTAGCCTTATCCTCAGCATTCTCGGGATAAAATTGCCTTTTAAGTTCCCTTTTAAAGTCATCAAAGGTAGTCATGGTACACATACCTTTTTCGACGTCTCCTCGTCTTCTCCTCCACCAAAGCATGGCTGTGTCATTGAGATAAAGAGCCGCGGACTGGATCTTGGTGTCCTCTTCTGTGATGCCCATGGCTCCAAAGTATTGGTCCAGGCCCCACAAGAAGTTGTCCACTTCTCGTGCATTGCGTGATCCCCCGAAACTCTTAGGCTTTGGCACCACAATGCGCCTAGCCTCAATGATGCTACTGTTGGACCCTGTCGCCAATGCCTGCTTGCAAAGGGCTAAGTCCCCACGCATATTCTCAATGCGTGTGAGTGTGCTATTCAACTCCATCTCGTGGGCTCGATGCATTTTAGTGATCTCTCCCACAAACTCGTCACGAACCTTCTCAATTTTGGCCCGCAAAGACTCCTCTAGTTGGAGCAACATGCCCCGTATAGCAGTGTGGATAGCGGCATCCTCCGCTTCTAGGCCATCCACCTGTTGGCTTAGGTCATCCACCTGGGCCTCCATGCCACTCACGGCCTCCTCTACCCGAGATAGGCGTGAGTCAAAACTAGAGATCACGTCCTTAGACCAACCCCTCTTAGCCACGACATTGGGGTCGACTATCTCTTTGTGGCCTCACTCTTGCGTCACCTCCACATCAAAAGGGTTGGATCCCGTGGCCCTTTGAGCAACACTGTTCTTAGCCATTGTCTCAGCTTGAGCCTCACTCTAATACCAACTGTCACAAGCTTACTTTCTCTAAGCTACTCGTGCGGCCTTAGCACGGTCTCGATGCTAAGTCAGCCTAACTCATTCACACTCTAGCCTTGAACACAAAGGAACACAAGAGATAACAAGGAGAACTTTGAAAGGCTTTGATTCTTGATTTCCTTGGATGGTTTACAAATGAATGGGATGTTCCTATTTATAGGCATCCTCCCAACAAATGGACGGTCTAGATTACATTGATCTAACGGCTAGTATTTCCTATCTAGAATGTTCTAGCAAAGTGTAAAGAATATTTACAAGTATAGAGTATTCTAGAGAGTTCTAGAGTAGTCTTGAGTCTTTCAGGACCTCCTAGGTTCTTCAGGATGCTTCTAGACTGTGGTGGAACCTCCTGGAATGCTGTGGAACATTGTAGATCACTCTGGTCCCTTCTAGAATCTTCTTTGGGCTATGATTTCTCCCAAAAACGCCCAAGACAAGTGAGTGGCCTCTTCGTGGCTTGGCGGGGCATGACATTTTGCTATCTTTGGGTTTGACATGTGGAAAAAGTGTTGAGTAAGAAAAGAATTTAGCTAATAGTCACTCAATTAAAATCAAGTACAAACAAGTTCAACTCAATTTTCTATAATCTAGTCGACCAACCAAACAAATTTCACCATTTTGCATACTTTTAATTCTAACAAAATCTAGCTATTGTTAAGGTATAAATTGGGAAAACAAATAGTTTAGAATGCATTTAAAATGGAAAAATAGTTTCTAATCAATTTGTAACCATTTAGCACACCAATATTTTTTACCGAGAAACCAAGCTTTTCACTACAATTAGAACTTTTTAAAGACATGTTGGATCATATATTAATAATTCAATGTCCTATTTATGAATTTAAGCACGTTTATGAATGATTCAATCTTATAAATAATAGGTACTCATGCTCGTAAGATATGCTTTCTATTTGCTTGCAATTTAATAATGTGTTCATTAAATGTATAGACATGCAAGATGCTTATTACTCGCTAATTGTGAGTTAATTGGGCATTACAGGGCATTACAATCCTCTCCTCCTTATAAAATTTTGTCCTTAAAATTTGATATAACAAATAGTTCTAGATAGTTGTTCCGCATCACTTCTTCTCTTTCCTATGTGGATTCTTCTACTGAATGATTCCTCCACAAAACCTTAATTAGTTGAATCTTTTTGGTCCTCAACTCCTTTTCTTTTCTACCAAGGATCTATATTAGTTTCTCCTCATGTGCTAAATCTGAAGTTATTTCCAATGGTTCATGACTAAAAACATGCGAGGGATTTGGAACGTATTTCTTGAGCATAGACACATGGAAGACATCATGAACACGGGATAATGAAGGAGGTAATGCCAATTTATATGCTCTATCACCAACCCTTTCGATAATTTCAAATGGGCCTACATACCTTGGGCTTAGCTTTTCTCTTTTCCCAAATCTCATGCTACCCTTCATTGGAGCTACCTTTAGGAGTACATAATCCCCAACAATGAACTCTAAATCTTTTCTACTTTTATCTGCATAGCTTTTCTATCAATTTTGTGCTGTCCTCATTCTATCACATATCCTTTCTACTACCTTAGCTGTTCTTTGTACCATCTCTAGACCGAGTAATTCTCCTTCTCTAACTTCATCCCAATGAACTGGAGATCTACATTTTCTTCTATACAATGCTTCATAAGGTGCCATTCCAATCATCGCTTGGTAACTAATGTTGTAAGTAAATTCCACTAGAGGAAGCTTTGTATCCTAACGCCCTTGTAAATCAAGCATGCAAGCTCTTAACATATGTTTCAATGTTTAAATTACCCTCTCAGACTGTCCATCATTTTGAGGATGAAATGCTGTATTAAATGCAAGCTTTGTTCCCATAGCAACAAGTAAACTCCTCCAAAACACAGATGTGAACTTAGAATCTCTATCAGACACTATTGAAACTAGCACTCCATGTATCCCTCCACCTTCAGCTTGGCTAGATGCTCTGCAAACTGTTTATGAGAGATTTAGGAAGATGGAGCCTCTTCACTTTGATGATGGTTTGGACCCATTAGTTGAAGAAGAGTGGGTGAAATCTTTGGATGCCATCTTTGATTACATGAGGACTAGTGATGCTAAAAGGTACGCTGTGTAATTTTCTTGCTTAAAAAGGGGGCCAAAACCTGGTGGGAAGGAACTTAGCTTGGAGCAAATATGGATAAGTTGACATGGGACAAATTCAATAAGGTCTTCTATGAAAAATATTTCACTAGGGACGCTAGATCACTAAAAGTAAAGGAGTTTTTAGAGCTAAAGCAAGGAGGGATGTTAGTGTGTGATTATGTTAGAAAATTTGAAGAAGGTTGCAAATATGTCCCTTATATTACTAAAGACAACAATGAGAAGATAGACCACTTCTTGAGAGGTCTTAATCCTGAAATTAGAAGGGATGTGAGGATGTCTTCTGCAATGGAGTTTAGGGAGATAGTTGACAAGGCGTTGATGGCAAATCAAGATGAAAAAGATATTAAGAATTTATGCCAACAAAGGAGATCAGGATTTACTTCAAGGAATCCTACATAGTGGAAAAAGGTAGAACATAAACCACAATAGGGAAACAGTAAACGCCCTAGAGTTGAACAAGCTGTTAATGTAACTGAGAAGCCACTATGCGTTAAGTGTGGGAAAAATCATTTTGGATAATTTTATAAAGGTAGTAACTTACGTTTCAAGTACAAGAAAGCTAGGAAATTTGGCAAAGGATTGTCCTACAATGCAAAAGAAAGTCAAAGGAAAAGTGTATATGATAGAGGAACAAGCTAATGCAGATGCTTCTATAGTCTCGGGTAATATTTTGATTTCTAGAGTTGTTATAAATGCATTGATAGATTCTGGATCTACACATTCATTTGCATAAAGTACATTTGTGAGGAAATTGGGCATTACACCAGATTTGCTGAAAATGAGATATAGTTCAACGTTACCATCTAGGGAAGAAATGAAATTGAATCAAATGTTAAGGGATTGCTCAATTCAGATTGGTGATACAACCTTATATGTGGATCTCGTGAATTTGGATATGGCTTATTTTGAAGTCATTTTGTTGACAAAATATCATGTCACAATTAATTGCAACAAGAAGATTGTGATTTTTCAGCCACTTGGAAAAGAATAGCTTGTGTTTAGAGGAACCACAAGGAGATCTCCTATATCAATTATAACTACAATGAAGGGTTAGAAGATGCTTAGCAAAGGTTGTGTTGGCTATTTGGCTAGTGTAATGGATACTTTAGTGGAACTGAAGTTAAAGCCAAAAGATTTAAATGTGGTTCAAGAGTTCCTAGAACGTTCCTAGATGACTTACTAGGATTGCCACCAAATCAAGAGATTTGAGTTTGTAATTGATCTTCTACCAGGAACTGCACCAATTTCCAAGGCACCTTATAGAATGGCACCAACAGAATTAAAGGAGTTCAAGGTGCAATTGCAAAAAATTGATTGATAAGAGTTTTATACATCCTAGTTATTCTCCTTGGGGAGCACCTGTATTATTTATAAAGAAAAAAGATGGCATGTGTAGTTATGTATCAATTATAGAGAGTTAAATAAGGTGACCATTAAGAATAGGTGTCGACTTCCAATGATTGATGATTTGTTTGATCAATTACAGGGTGCTTTCATTTTCTCAAAAATTGATTTATGGAGTGGATAGCACCAATTGAAGATCCAAGAATAAGATGTGCAGAAGACTACCTTTAGAACAAGGTATAGGCATTATGAATTTTTAGTAATTTGAAATCCTCGTAAGGGTTGGTGATAGAGCATATAGATTAGTCTTACCTCCTTAATTATCCAGTGTACATGATGTCTTCCATGTGTTGTTGCTCACTGATTTGGAGATGAGGACAGCTAGCACATAACTTCTTAAAATGCTCCCAATAGTCATAGAGCGACTCATCATTATATTATGAAATAACATTTATTTCCTTTCGTATACTCTTGACTTTGAATGCATAGAAGTACTTCTCTAAAAAGAACCTCTTCATCATGTTGCATGGAGTGAGGGAACCAAAAGGTTGATAGTAGAACTATTCCT
Organism: Artocarpus heterophyllus; assembly: GCA_025403435.1. Classification (NCBI taxonomy): domain Eukaryota; kingdom Viridiplantae; phylum Streptophyta; class Magnoliopsida; order Rosales; family Moraceae; genus Artocarpus; species Artocarpus heterophyllus. Next base: position 17,442,594 of record CM046351.1, read on the forward strand.
TTGTGAAATCCATTAGAGAAAATGAGAAGGCTCTTAGTTTGAACTAGTTTTTAGATATGCTAGTTGGTTTTATGCTGGAGCACACAACATAAAACTCCTTGAGGTGCTTGCTTAGATCTTTGCTACTAACCCATGAAAAGTACATAAACAATAAATCATCCCAAATTTCAATTGGAAGGCTTCCTCAAGTTTCAAGGATTCAATGCAGAGCAGTTGGTAATCTAGATCAAAAGCTGCTAACTCCTTCAGTGTTTAGTTGTTCTAATTTGGTTGAGCCACTCTTCCTCCTCTTCGAGCAACAAATGATGTAGTAAGAGAAAGGTCGGTGTGACGTGTGATGTATAATTTTAGGATGGAGTATAGACTTGATGAGACAAAAATGGAGGTAATGACATGGACAAGTTACGAACGACTCTTTTCTTTTCGGATTTGATGCTTCTAAGAGGTCCTTGATTTGTTGTAGTCACTGGACTTCGTTAGACATATAAACCTAACAGACACACAAAAATAAACTAATTAAGCAAATTAAGAGTGAAAAACAAAAGCAAAACTTATCAACAATTCAATTAGAAAATCAATCCCCAGTAACACAGCGCAAAAAATTTGATAAGGAAGCATATAGATTTAACCTTGTTGTTAAATGGATTGTTAATAAGTATAGCAAGAAAAAGAATTGTTCCTGCAAAAGATTGGGTCTAATTAAACTGCTAATGACTCTATCTAACCTAATGAGACGCTAAACTAATAACTAAGACGCTTAATTAGTACTAAAATTATGGACGGTCCTGATTGAATTAACTAAGAAATTAAATTGCAAAATTAATTTAAACTAACTACATGCAAAACTTGAATTGAACAAGAATAGATGACAATGATAGCTAAACTGGTCAAGGGTTCATTTGCCATAACTAAACATACATTGCATATCAACTATCAGATTTATCCCTAATTTCTCATTGAAACTAACAACCATAGATAGTAACAGGCTTTGTTACCCCAATCTTTCCTTAGTTTGTTGTTAAATAAAACAAGCTCTTTATTCATTCTTTTTCTCCTAAACAACCTATAACAAGGTTTATAGATTTAATCTAACGAAAACATTAAGTTGAGAAAGATAGGTTGATCTAAGCATCAAGCACACATGCTTGGTTTATTTATCTTCGATTGTGTTTGAAATCACAATTAAAGAAATCCTTTTGTAATTATACCTTGTAATTTGCCACTTATGATTACAATAACAAGACAATTACGGGTCAAGAATTCTATTCTAGTAATATATAATTATCCTATCTCACTTGGTTGGCCACTTCAAACAAAATAAAATAAATATTATAAACATGAAGAGTGTAGAAGTGTTGAGTTTTGTTAGATTTTATGATTCAAATAAGCAGTGAAAAATCAAAATTAATTCCCACAAAACCCATACAAGATCCATGCAATTCGATTAGATTGATAAGAAAGTCATCAAATCTTACCAGGATAGCAAAAGGAGCAAGATTTCTACAAGAAAGAGAGCGGGTTCACTTCGGTGACACCCTAACTCGAGCTTTTTGTATTCAGGATCGGATTCAGACGTTCTTACCTAGAGCAACGCCCTCTGCAGGTATCCACATGAACAGACTCTCTCAAAAATGAATTGGTGTGCTAGCACCCTCTCCTTGCATTAAATGACTCTCTTTAATTTTTAGGGTTTTTAATGTTTTTGCCTTTTAGAATAAGAGAACACCTTTTCTCATCTAATCTAGCCAGAAACCCTAAAACAGATATATACATATATATATACATATTGACTTCGAGATAGAGTCAGATTTTAACTAGGGTAAACTGTAATTCAAATATGATTCATAAAATCTAGACAATGTTAGATTTAACGAACCTAGACATATCTAGTACATCGAATCTGGACATAATTAGGTTCATTGAACCTAGACACAGTAAACACAAAATTCGTTTTTGGCCTGTTCTAAGTGTGCAACCTTGTAGGTTCACATAACGTTGGTAGTGGGCTTGAAATTCTGTTTCTGGCCCACAAATCATAAGTGGCCTCTAGCAAGACATTATGATTACCCAAGTTATGCGAATGTCAATAATCCGACACAACCTAATCCACAATAAGTATTAAAGTCCTTTTGTCACTAGATACCTTGATTGAATATAAGGCATGGTTTATGTCATCCTTATACTATTCAATCATATTATTTCTCAATCTTAAGTAGGCTAATATTGATAACCCTTATCAATTTATTCCAGTATGGCCGTACAGTCTTCTTCAGTCTAACTTATCAAGGGGCCCATAGACATCTTTTTCATAATAAATAAGGGACAAATTCATTCTTAATCACTTACATTCCTCACATGATTCACTCTATATCCAACAACAATTGATTCCATCATCCTGTTAAAGATCATATTAGAATGTGTCAAAATATACAACTTGTCATGTAGGAAACAATGGTGATTTCAGGTCAGAGAACTAGGATAATACTATTGTGATGAGAATCACTTATGACAATTATCCATGCAGTATTCTCATAGCGGGTCAATCCAATACATCATTTCTCAAATATGTATCTATGAGCTGACTTAGTATCTCATACACATGATTGGTGAAATATAATCATCAATCAAACTTCATACTAGTCTTCATTCATTATTATCCCAATAATAATGACCGACTAGGGATAATTTAGAATAGAATTCAATTTTCACCTAAGAGTTTTACTATCAAGTCACATACTTGATGACCTTAGGCAGAATTAACTATTCATGGAATTAGAATAAAAAACAATAATGAAAATGCCTCTTTATTAATAAAATACAAATGTAACAAAATCAAAATGTGGTTATTACATAATTGGCCTAAAGCACATCACCAACAAGAAGAACATAGACAGTTTTAATTAACAATTAGAAAATAATTCAAAATAGTCAATTACAATACATGTTTAGGGCTTCGAAATCATTCTCAACCAAAAAAGAACTTATTCTAACAAATTAAAGATAACAATAAATAAATAAATAAAAATTGATGATATTAGGAGTTCAAGAGAATGAAGGAAAAAAAGAAGAACAATGGTCTTTAAGAATTTCTACTAAATGATCACTCTAGAGCCACCACTTCACATTTCTCTTTCTCTCTTCTTTTTCTCTCTTTTTGCTGAGAAATTATGATCAAAAGATGTCTTTTTGTGCTCTAAGTTGATGTACTTATAGGCATAAAGTTAGGATTGAAAAAAAAAAGTTCAAAGCTCTTTGGACCACAAAAATTAGATAACTCCGCATCGTAGCACCTTGGCCCATTAAAATCTCACATTTGGCTTCTCCAGCACCACGGTGCCCAAAATTTGGAGTTATAGCCCTGGCCTCTTAGGTTCATGGTTGTATTTTGGTGCAATGGGTGCCTAGGCTCCCATGTTCTAGTGCCTAGCTATCCGGTTCGGTAGTTCTTAGCCTAATTGTCCTTTTAACGTCGTGGCTTCAATTCTTTAAAGCTATGGAGTCCAAAACTTGACCAACTTATAGTTTTTGGCTCCAAAACATTTCTTAGCATCCAAAATACCTACAAAACACAAAACATAAAATAAAATCACAAGAAAATTTAGAAACTAATAAAGAAAGCATAAGAAAAAAATGATAGCAAAATATTTAAAATTAAGCACTTATCAACTTACCTACAAGACATTAAACAACAATCCATGATGCGCCCTAAGTATAGGTTGAGTCCATAAATGAAGCCCATTCACGTCAACTTAGATCTTAAGAAAAGTTGCACATAAAAAGGGGTATCAGGTAATGAATGACGTTGATTTAAAAAAAGATACTTTTATGTATGTGATATGACGTGCTCCGATTGTTATTCAAAATTTTAGTTTCCTCCTTCAAACAAGCTCATGTAATATATATGAGAGTGTTTCGGTTAGTTTTTAACAATAGTCATCAGTATGAAGGTGTTATGTGACACTTTCTTAAACTCTTAAAGGCAAACATCTTAAGCATCCCAAAATATTATGTCCTTACTCTAGAACTATTGATAACAATTTGGTCCTTGAATTCTTTAGTCCAATTCGTATTTCATTAAGTGCTACCACTTATTTTGGTTTACCTACCTTACAAGTGCATTTACCTCAAATGAAAACGAAAGTGAGAACCCATAATTTTTTTCTCATGTAATTACATGTGTACTTAAAAATACAAGAGTTGTAATGACTCTATTTACGTGGTCGTTATTTAGATTATATAGTTTTATATTTGAACATACATTAATATAAATTACTTAAATTTACAGAGTAAAATTTTTTAAATATAATATTAATTATATAAAACATGTTCTTTTAAAAGATTTATTAATTTAAAATAATACCATTTTTAAAACATTTATAAATTAAATATCATTATAAATTTTCTTATTTGAAACTTACGTATGTTTGTTGCAATACTTGTTGTAACATATTAATCATAGAATTATCTAGACTAAGGCTACATGACTACAGCCTCAGTTTTCAAAACATACTTACATAAAACTATTTGAACATACATGCATAATTCATTTTAAACATATTGCAGAACATTCATTTTGTGAACGGTATCTATTTTCATCTCTACAATTCATCAACCACTTACTATTGTTCATGAAGTGTAGCTAACAGGTTTCTTACTTATAGCATGAGCATAACTGAGTGAGCTTTCACTCAGCAAGTCTTACAATTGTGAAATATAATTTAAAACATTTAACAAATCATGCATGAGCTGCTTACGCTTTATTATGTACATATCTGTGACACCTATTATTTTCTTAACAAGTAACATGGTAATTAAATTAATTATTAGTATGCTAACTAAAATTTATTTCATCTAAAATTTATTTCATCCTATTTATTTCTACATATTTTAAAATTTTCTAAATTTTTTTTTATATCTATTTAGTAAATTTACCGAAAGGCTCTTGGAACATCAAATTAATTACTAAAATGTCATTTGGTATTATATGAACTAAAGTCTCCGAAGGAGACATAATACACTTAATGCTTCACCTACTTGTCTCCCACTTCCCATTATTTTCCTTCTTCAATCGGACCCTCCAATAAAGAAAACCATGCATTTATTTTCTTTTCTCCGTGCAACACTTAATCTCTTCCTTCCTCCTTGAAATGTGTTCCTCTCATTCTCTTCTTATTCTTCTTCTTTCTTCTGCTCTCTAAGCCTAAGAAACCCAGCTCCATGTCGTTCAAAAGTCTCCATGCTAAAGTTAAATTTGAGCTTTAATCCCTTGAATTGATGACTTAAAGTTTTCAATGAGATTTTAAGGTAAAATTTTAGAAAATTAATCTAGTTTTATCTACTATCTTTACTTTGAATTTGCTCATTTATTTTGCTACACAAATTAGATTTCATGGTTTTGAATGAGAAAGTTTGATATAAGCATATTTTCACCCTTATTTGCAAGAAAGGCTAGAGATATGGTTTGATGATAATTTTGGTATAAAACTCATGAGAATATGTTTATTGTAATTATATAATACATGCTGTATATTTGGAATGGTTTTGAGATTTTGAACAAGGATAATATGTTTTGGGTTGAAGAAAAACTTGACATTCCATAAACTTTGTAGTACCTCTATGGGCAGTGGCTATTTCTTGAAATTTTGGGATTAAATTAAAATGAATTTTGTAAATTTGTTTGCATATTTAAAAAGTAAACATCCTAAACTTTCTAACCAGTCATCATAAGCCTAAATCGAAGTTGTATTTTATTTTCTATGAATTTTTTAATTTTTGGATTGGAAACTAGTAAACCTGCCAGTTTGTCATGGTATACCAGCTGCTAACCTGAACCAAGAACCCATCTTTGCTCACTACCTAATTCCTTAATGTCTTGCAACCTTTCCAATATTATCCTAAGTGATTGATGAATCTTATTAGGGACTAAAACATATAGATTACTTGTTTAAATTTTATGTTGTGTTAAGACAAAAATTGTTTACTGTGGTATTCAAAAGAGATTTGCATAAAAGCTTTAATGGTACACTAGTAAGATAAATTTACACATGATTTATTTATGACTATGGTTGTATGTTATGCTTTAGTTTTAATTGTCCTTATGCACGCCTTAGGATCAAGGGAGTGTGGAGCTAACGCTAATTGATTATGAGATTGAAAGATTGTTGATAAGCTTGAAAGATAGGGATTCTATTACTCATCATTTGTGAGGTTTTTATGGAATTAAAATTGATTGTTTTACCTCAAGATATATATATATATATATATATGTTGAACTGCTATTATATAAGTATCACATATGAAACTATGACATGGACTCGTCTTGTATTGTACGGTGAGGAACATAATGAATTGACACATATTATAAATTGAGAAGCATAGTTAGGAAAACTGACTCTATTAATAATGATTGAATATAAAGAAATGGTGAGACATGAAGAAGGCGGCGGTTACGACCTTGGGTACGAATACCCTAAAAGGTAAAATAGGGGGAAGGTGATGATCCCTCCTTGGGTCGAAAGTCCCAGAATGCACTGTACAGGAATTGACTTGGTGAGGACTCGGGGCTTGATGTCCCCTCACCGGAACACCTTTGGAATGTTTAGAGGGTGATCAAGCGCGCCCATTTGGGTTTTGATAAGTTAAGTGATACTCTATTGAACGTGGGTACCTAGGAATAATGATGAACTATAATATTTGTATATATGTATATGTATGAAACTCGGTAATGATTAACTATGGTATCCACGGAATATGATTATAATAAATCTCATAATCTGGATAATGATGAGTATTAACTAGCCATGTAGGCTTTAATGTGGTAATGATAAAACCTAAAGATAAGTAATGGTTTTTTCTACTGAGCATATTGTCGCTCATTCCTTTATATTTTTATCTTTTCAGGACTCACTAAGTATGAGGTGGCTACGAGAAAAAGAGTTAAGGAAGCAATGTAGCTATATTACGTTGGGACTGCTTCAATTGCTAAGAATGTTCTTCATGATAATGTAAGCATCAATTGTTACTTTCTGTGACTGTATTAAAATGTGTTGAGGGTTAAAATGATGATGACGATAGTTTATATTATTAAATTTAAGGTGCTACATTAAACTGTAGTTTTATTATCGTTTATATTTTTTTATTTTTGATTTGAGAGTTTTCATTTAAGCACCGGGTAACTTTATTTATAAGGTTTTACTTTTATTTCTGATTTTTATTTTAATTCATTAAAAACTGTTAACTGCCATATAGGGGCGTTACAATATCTTATGAATATATCTAATTGTACTTAATCCACCTGAGTATTTGTACCTCTTACATGTGATCCTCGAGAGGTTAGGGTTCATGAGGTCCACAACGACACTAAAATCATAAACTTAACATAACTTAATGCCTTCCCGTACATCGAATGGTTGGTATGACACTCTTAATTTATCTTCTCTTGTTTGTTTTATCTTATTGTATGTATGTAGTATGACGCGCTACTACATAGCATCACAAATCTTAAAAATATTCCTTGACCTTAAATTTTTCTGCACTTACTGCGGAATTGACATACTTTTTAACAATATCAATTCCTCCGGACAATATTTTTGCCAAAAATACTTCTTGCGTAACTTTGATTTCCAGCTAATAGACCATTAAGGACATTTTGTGCATTAGATTGTATCTATGAACGCTGTAACAACATATTATACTTGAAATTCTCATATGTGGAAGTTTCATGTTCATTTACAGTTTAAATTTTCCTGCACCTTAAATTGTGGTGTAAAATTATAACTAAATTGTTTTGCTCAAAATAAGTATAAAATCAAAAGTTAATATTTGTATAGAATTTCAAAATTTTAAAATTCCACAAATTCTTCAATCATAAAATGTACATGGAATTTTTTAGAATAATTCTCAACTTAGGTATTTAAATTTTCTAGTCTTTTCTTGGTCTACTAAGACTGTCCAAGTTCACTGAACTTGTAATGCTAATTTCGTGAAGTTTACTAACATGAAACTCTCCATAATGAGTGAGAGCTACTTAATGTGGTTTAACTGCGTTATTATGTCTATCTATACACTGCTAATGCAGTTTCAAATTCTTATTGATTAAATTTTGGGTTTTTTGCTGATAGCTCCCTTCACCTTGACTTTGAGATGGAAGGTTTTTTGATCTTTAATTGGTTTCTAATAGTTTCTTGTAACACCTTGCAATACTATATACTACTAAATTTACTCTACTTATAAAATCATGGAAAATTCCATGAACCTTTACGTATAATAAGTGTCCGCGTTTCCAAGAAAAACCTCGACTTCTGCACTTGAACTCTCTCGGATATAACCGATCAAGTGCTTAATTATTGGACCAAAATTCTACTTGGACTGTTAAGGATGTATTAATTTGTCTAAAGTCAACCATTTTCTTTAACTTTTACACTCTTTATAACCGTTCATCTTATAATCTACTATCATAGTTCACTGTTAAGCCTTCTAGCTAAAGACTTGCAGTTATTCCTTAACTGGCTCAACATGCATAGTGTTAATGAGCTTGTCATATTATTGTCATTCCTGACGATCTAACAAGAACTTACGCTTATAGATTCTAAACTCTTACACTCTTATGAACTTAATGGTGTAGTTATACAAGAATCTTTAATTAATTTTACTTATAAATTAGTAGATTTTTCCAGACACTACAAGAGTAAGGCCTTACATAATATAGCGAATGAAAAAAAAAAAAAAAACATCAATCCTCACACTTGTTTCAGAATTAATTCCTGCTTAAGGCAATAAATATCAAATTTACTATATACATTTGATAAGTGAAAAGAAGTAAGGCAGACAAAGGTCAAAGGCTTCCATCTTTTGAAATCCCTCAAAGCACTTGAGAAGGCAACCACCCGAGATATGAGATGCGAAAAACCAAAAAAAAAAAAAAAAAAAAACATTGATTTTGTTTAGTGAAAGTAGGTGACAACTTGGTTTGCGATCTAGCTTGCGTTGAGAAGATTGGAATTGGCTTTGCCCTAATGCCTTGCGTCAGGATAACCGGAATTGGCTTTGCCCCGATGCCTTGCTTGTTTGCCTTTCCTCTAATAGGTAAGTGTTTTGGCTTTTTTTTTTCACCAATGATCCTTAAAGATATGGCTCTATAACTTTCCCAGTGAGAACACCCACAGGCGATATACGTTCTAAAACCGTTAAATATGATTAAAGTCACCATCTTTTTTTTTTAATTTAACAATTGAAAGATGAATACCTGCCTTTTGGTTCCCACAGAGATACTGCCTATAATTTACTTTTTTTTTTTTTTGAAATGTCCTGTAATTTACTTTTGGAGAACTAACTACCCTGATGTTTCTAAAACATAGAGTTTGAGTCCATAAATGACACGATTAAAATATTAAGGTCTCACGGGAAAAAAGAAAATTATCTCGGTTTGCTGTCCATATGGCAGTTTATTGGCAAATGCTGCTCATAGAAAAGGAGGCCACAATAAAAAGAAGGCAAGTTAGAAAGGCGAGAACAATTCTAGCTAAATGTGCTAGATTGCAGGTAAATAAACATCACTATATGTGTGTGTGAGTGTGTGTGTGTGTGTGTTTGTTTTTTGAGGATTGACCATCGTTATTATGCTCCTCTGCAAAAACATCACTACTTTTTGTTGCCGATGACGATAGTTCATGACTTGTAGTCTCATTTGTGCAAAAAAGTTACCATAGGGGTTTAATCTAATTTTCCTAAACAGAGTTACAACACAGGATTTGTACATCTTCGAACAACCATATCTTGCGCAAACTCCTCCAAATTAACCACGTTGACATCATTGCCATTTCTGACAGCAACCAGCACGGTTGTTGCAACACCACAAACAATTCCTGAAGGGTAAAATATGAGAAGTTAAGAATGTTACGAAACTGCAGTCAGGAAAATGGATGACAAGTCTTTGTGACCAAAAGGAGAAGGTAAGAATGATACATGAAACACAAGAAATTTACGTCAATAATAAGGACACCTAAGGATTCAGAATCAGAAACAGAGATACATGAACATTCTGGTATGTGGAATATTAGCTAGCCACTATAGTTGCTGAAATAAGGAGCGTATATAAAACTAAAGAGTAATGTGTTGGCCTCCCAACTCCATAGCGACTGACCACCTGGTTCTTGTTCTTTTAATTTTGGTAATTAATCTAGTGAAATAGATACCGACTATTTCAAACCAGACGGAAAAGAGCATGTGCATGTCAATTGTCAGAATTTACCAAGTGGTCACTTGGTAGAGTTCAGAGACCATTTGCACCAAGGGGTCTGATACATATCACAAAAACATGAGATCAATTGATGCCTATAATTCGAACAGCATATCTTTTGGATTTTGAAAATTGAGGCCAACCATCAGAGAAGTTGGAGACTTGGGGCAAAAGACAGTGATTCTTGCGGTAACTCTCCCATAGAAAAGACATGACACACACAAAAAGACTTTCCAGGCAGAGTAATTCACTCAAACAATGTGTAGGAATGACGGCAAAGTAGTAGAATCATGCAAGCAAGAGAGAAGACCAGAGTGAAAGTTGTGCTCTTGCCATTATCAACCACGCCAGGTATCAAATTGATATTCTTTCCGAGCTCAGCAGGGTTTTGTATACCATTTGGAAAGCTGACAAAGTGAATCGGGTTTAAAACTAAATACAAAAAAAAAGAGTACAAGTTATATAAACTCTTCCACAATCTCTCTTTTATTTTTTTCGGCATCAACTCTCATTTGGAAAGAAACATATTAAGAGGCATTCAAAAAAAAAGAAAAAAAAAAAACAAAGCAAAAAGAAAAGAAAAGGCCCAAGAGAAAGAAAGAAACATAGTAAGAGGTGTAGCCGTGGTAGGGATATACCTCACATCTATGATCATATTCCCAAGATTGGTGATCACTGGACCATCCTTTCCTAAGGAAGATCTGACTTCAGGGACTGAAAAATGCATCAGAAAATTAAGTTAGAAAAAAAAGATTCAGGAGAAAAACAAACATAATACGCATTACAAAAGTACATATAAAACTTCCCAGGATTATAACTTGAAAGGAGCTCAAATTACTTTTTGGCACAGAACAGCATTTTAGAATAAATAATACCATTCCTAAAAGTTTTTGCCCATCTACTAATAATGAGATCCAAATAAGACAGAAAATAAGAAAATTTGTAAAAGAAAATTAGCATATTATTATATAGTTTAGAAGCATAAAAAAAGGAGATGCATCACTAGGTGCAAGTATAAATGGTACGGTAAAAACTCACCTCCTCCAAGAGTAATGAGACGTCTTAGAACAGGTGTTACAGCAACGGGAAGAACTTCAACCTGAAACTTATCATGTCAATATTCTGAACATGGTAGGATAAGATCAACCTCGAATTGCCTATTTTTATAACCTTTTCTTCCATATGAGAATTTGTCATAATGGATTCAGTGCATAAAATGCAGTACAACAATTAAACCACAAAATACACGTTAGAGGAGCTTTGCATTCAGTCAGGCAAACGCCATCAGGAGTACAAGGAAATTCTATATAATCATGATTTAGAACGTTAAATAAAAATCTAGTTAGAGCTACCTTTATGTGTTTCAATATACAGAAAATGCCCTCAAACCCAAATCCACTCGAGAACTGAGTCTTCAAATGAATTTGGAATTTAAAATTAAAACGTCACCAAACAAATGGAATCCACCACAATTAAGATTCTTAGGAGTCTTACTCCACCATATAAGAAGCGATGCTTTCAAAGTAATATAAAGTCATTTTATTTGATTAAGTCATCTAAATCAATTTCTGAATATTTACAGACGTATTGGAAATTTACATTTCGTGGAAAAGCATAGTTTCATCAGGAAAGCATTAAATCAAATATGAAGAACTGAACTATTCAACTAGAATAAACAAGATGGAAACTAACTGCAACTGGAAATTTGCTACCCAGCCGATGAACAATGTTCGTATGATCTGCCAATATGATACACATATCTGTCATGGAATAAACCACCTGGTTCAAGAAAAATCAAACGACAACGAATTACCATGAAAGATTGGTAGCATGATGGAAGGTCATCCTTTAGTCGTAGAACATACAAATGCATAAAAGTTCAACCCATAAAATCTAAGACCTATGTCTGATTTGTGATGCATGAGGCATGCAGATGAGACAACTCTAACGTCCTGAGCTCAAGATCAAGAATATGCAAATATTTGTCCATCAGGTCAAACTCTCAGAGAATCCCCTTGCTACTGGGAGTTTATCAGATATTGAATATTTTCATATATAACTAGTTATCTTGTCCCTAGCTAAATATATCTATATATATAGAACCGGTTAACAACCTTGTTAACACCTACTGTCTTTTTTAAAATTTAGACGGTAAAAACCAATATCATATGCTGCTGAATAATCCAAATAGACTTCAACTCACCTTGTGCACAGTATGATTAGCTCCATTGACCTGAAAAGAAAAAGATTTCAGACTAATGCTCAGAGAATACCACAATATAGAACGAAAGATACCAAGAGAAACGCAAGAAAAAACATGAGAATTTCAACCTTCAGCATGTTCTTATTGAAGTCCAATTCATCCACGATGTCAAAGGCAATGTCAATACCACTAACGTCGTTCAAATCAGCCTGAATTGAAGGCAAAAAGGAAAAAGAAAATAAAAAAGGAACATTTGTGAATGTGAATTTTCCTTTTAGCAGGGAATCTTGAGGCCATCTTAAATGTTATAAAACTTGGCAGAGGTAGAACCTTACAGTTGTTACACCAAACTGTCTAGCCACCCTTCGTGTCTGGTAGTTTGTTCCTACTGCAACAAAATCTTTCATCTGCCCAATGCTGAGGGGGAAAAACAGGTCAGTTGGAATCACATTATCTACCATTCATCAATATGTAGTATGAAGTTGTAATGAAATCAAGCAATCTGCACTTCATGACCAAAAGTGAAGTTTATGTCTATTTTTTCATGTTAGATTTCCTTGTTACAATATCACATAATTACTTTTCAAAGGAGGACTCGTTATGAATTATGGATTTATACTTCATTTCACACATCTAAACTCATTCCGATTCTCAGATATTCACTTAGAAATCCAGTTTCAGGTTTAAAGAACCAAAACATTCACCAAAAGAATCTGACTGTCTAACACTGCAAAGTACATGAGTTCATATCTAAAGAAAATTGTGGTTGCTTCACACCAAATTCCCGTAAAGTACCCTGAACAATGCATCATTCGGATTTTGCAAATTGATGTTCCTAAATAGGCTGACATTTCATTATCATGTTACAAAAAAGGTAACAATTCTCATGTACATAACCATTCTCAAGCTACTCGTCTCAAACTCCTAGCCATGTCTTTCAATCTATATGATTTGTTTGCTCAATCCCATACCACTGAACTTATATAATAAAAGTAATATAAAATTTCCTGATTCCTTACTGGAGTTATTGTTGAAGTCTCAATACATATACTACTTTCAAGTTGCATGGCCAACTTCAAGTCATCATCCTAGCTCTATTGCACATGAGGCTAAGAGCTGAACAAAGTCCCCTAAGACCTAGTAGATATTATGTAGAAATTTACGGACCAGGATTCATCACTGTCCTCTTGTTGGATTAACAGTAAATAAATTAAAGAGCATTTGGGAATGATATATACATCATGTAAAGAAGGTCCATATGGCATGCGTCTCTAACAAGTACTGTTTGAATTATTAAAAAGTTCTACACAACTAGTTTTTAAAAAATGGGTACAAAGTACAAACCCTTATGCTCTCTCTTCGCAGAAAGAATAATCCTGATGGACCAAAATAAGTGTGGAAATCCGGTTCATATCCCTCTTCTTAGGGATCTTAATTGAAGAATATTTTTCTTTTAATGTAGATTATCCTGATTGTTAGTTGATTCCTGATTTTTAGTCAATCACCTGATTTAGCTAATCACCTGATTTAGCTCCCTGATCCTAAGAATTAGTTCTGATTTTATGCTGATGTAATTAGGCGGATTAGTAGGCAGATGTAAATTACCTTTTTTTTTCTTAGGTCCAACCTATATATAATGTACTCTCCTCTCATTTTTCGAATGAAGAAAATTACACATTCTTCAGCCTTTTTCTTCATGGTTGAAGCAAATATTTGAGAAAATGGTAATATTTTCTTCTATTCAATCTGATGAATAATGCTTTACATATATACACCTATAACCGGCAGAATAATAGGGAAAAATCAAAACAGAAAAGGAAATAATTAATTTTAGATAACAATATCCTAAAAATCCTATATTGATTATTTACAAGTGAAAAACTTTCTAATTGTTTTTCTTTTCTGCATTATTATTGATTATAATCTGAATACATTATTATAGTACAAGGTCAATGTCCTATTTAGAGAAAAAAAGACTAATTCCTACTAATCAGGCATAAACGACTCAATTAAATCTGCCCTATTTAGAATTACAGCTATTAGCTAAATTAGGAAGATTCTAATCAGCCTAAATTAGAGTTATTTGCTGTCATTTAGCTATTTACAACCATATCAAAGAATCCAGGATTCTCCAACACTCCCCCTCAAGCTGGAGAATAAATGTTTTCCATTCTCAGCTTGCTAGTAATACCTCGGAAGGTTGAGCTATTTAATCCTTTTGTGAACACATCAGCCATTTGACCATTTGGAGGAACATAAGACATGCAGATCAATCCACTTTCAATCTTTTCCTTGATAAAGTGTCGGTCTACTTCAACATGTTTTGTTCTATCATGTTGAACCGGATTGTAAGCGATGCTTATAGCAGACTTGTTGTCACAATATAGTTTCATAGGTCCATGCCACTTAACTTGTAGATCTTCTAAGATTTTCTTTATCCATAAGAGTTCGCAAACTCCTTGAGCCATAGCACGCAACTCAGATTCTACACTCGATCTAGAGACTACCGCTTGTTTCTTGCTCCTCCAGGTTACTAAATTTCCTCCAATTAGAGTACAATAACCAGTGGTTGAGCGTCTCTGTGAGGGAGCCAGCATAGTCTGCATCTGTGTAAGCTTCTACTGTCATTTCTGTTCCTTTCTTAAACATAATTCCTCTTCCAGGAGTAGCTTTTAAGTACCGGATCACCCTATATACAGCTTGTTGGTGAACATTCTTTGGATCGTGCATGAACTGACTCACCACGCCCACGGCATATGCGATATCCGGACGTGTGTGTGATAGGTAAGTCAGTTTTCCTACCAACTTTTGGTATCTTCCTCTATCAACAGCTTCATCGTCTCTTGCTTCACTCAACCGGTGATTTTGTTCAATAGGCGTATCAATGGGTTTGCATCCCATCATTCCTGTCTCTCGTAGGAGATCAAGAATATATTTCTGCTGGCAAACAAAAATACCTTCTTTAGACCTTGCTACTTCGATCCCTAAAAAATATTTGAGCTTGCCTAGCTCTTTAATCTCAAACTCTTTTGCAAGTCTTGCCTTGAGCTTCTGAATTTCCTCATCATGATCACCTGTTACAATGATATCATCGACATACACAATCAAGACTGCAAGTTTCCCTACTGCCGAGTGTTTAAAGAACAGGGTATGATCTCCTTGACTTTGTTTGTAGCCAATTCCAAGCATTACTTTAGTAAACTTTCCAAACCAAGCCCGAGGTGATTGCTTAAGCCCGTAAAGTGCCTTTCTTAACCTGCACACTTGATTATTTTTGAAATATTTCTCGAAACCTGGTGGAGGTTCCATGTACACTTCTTCTTCAAGATCACCATGTAAAAAGGCATTCTTGACATCAAATTGCTGCAAGCACCAATTAAAATTAGTAGCCAAAGATAAGAGAATGCGGATAGTGTTCATCTTAGCTACTGGAGCGAACGTTTCTTGATAATCTACCCCTTGTGTTTGAGTGTAACCTTTGGCTACTAACCTAGCCTTATACCTCTCCAAAGACCCGTCTGAATTAAACTTGATTGTATACACCCATTTACATCCTACAAGTTTCTTGTCTTTCGGATGATCAACAATCTCCCATGTACAATTTTTATTAAGTGCACTCATTTCCTCATTCATGGCAAATTTCCAATTCTTATCCCTAAGTGCCTCATTGACGGTTTGGGGAATAGGAATGGTATCTAATTTAGTGAAGAAACAACGGTGTTTATGTGAGATTTTATCTAAAGAGACAAAGTGAGAAATAGGATGTTGTGTACAATTTCGAACTCCCTTTCTAACTGCTATAGGAACATCTGAATCATCGATCAAAGGAGAGGATAATTGTAACTGCATACCGGGTTCCAGAGTTGAATCTTGAACTTGTAATTGGGTAGAAACAGGCTTACTTCTCCTTGAGTAGACTAGGATGGGTTTTTCAGCGACTAGAGGTATATTTGGAGCTGATTCTGATGAGTCAATAGGCTGATTATGTGGCTGATCAAGAGAAGATTCAGATGTAGGTTGATTTTGATCAAGAGACTCTTCTGGAATAGTAGGCAATGGTTGAACAACAGTCGGCAAAGTGGGTTGTAAATCAGGGAAAAATAGCTCAGATCCTTTATTTTCACTCACATTTTCCCCCTGAAGATGAGAACTAGAATAGAAAGGCTGTTTTTCAACAAAGGTAACATCCATTGAAACAAAGAACTTATGAGAAGCAGGATGATAGCATTTATACCCCTTCTTAGTGGAAGAATACCCAACAAAGATACATTTTAATGCTCTTGGATCAAATTTTCCTCGGTTAGTGTCATGAATATGAACAAAAACCACACACCCAAAAATTCTTGGGATTAATTTAGAAGCTATTTGCGAATTGGGATAGTGTTCTTGAAATACACTCATAGGACTCTTGAACCCAACAACTTTAGAAGGCATTCTATTTATCAAGTGAGCTGCAGTGAGAACTGCTTCCCCCCAGTAGAACTTCGGGACATTATTTTGAAACAAGAGTGCTCGTTTGACTTCTAAAAGGTGTTTATTTTTTCGCCCAGCTACCCCATTTTGTTGCGGCGTATTAATGCAAGATGAGTAATGAACAATTCCTTCTTTTTGAAGAAAAGATGAAAGATTTTGGTTAAAGTAATCTCTTGCATTATCACTCCGTAGGTTTTTAATCCTCACTCCGAATTGGTTTTTGATCATTTGGAAAATTTTTTGAAAGATTTCACTAACCTCGGATTTGTTTTTCATTAGATAGACCCAAGTTACCCTTGTGCAATCATCTACAAATGTAACAAACCACCTTGCTCCGGTGATGTTCAAAAATCTAGAAGGACCCCATATATCAGAATGGATTAAAGAAAAAGGTGACAAGGATCTAGTATTACTTGAAGGATAAGAAGCACGTTTGTGTTTAGCAAGTTCACATACATCACAATGTAAACTACTCACTTCAAAATTTTTGAATAATAATGGAAACATAGTCTTGAGTAAACTAAATGGTGGATGACCAAGACGATAATGTTGGAGCCAAATGTCTTCTTTATTGGTAGAATAACTTGATAGATAGGATTTTGAAAAAGAATAGTCACTGCCTTCCTTAGTATCAAGGATATAAAGCCCATTTCTTTCCTTCGCAAGTCCAATCATCTTCCCCGAGACCCGGTCTCGCAATACACAATATGTAGGATAAAAAAACACTTGACAATTCAGATCACATGTAGCTTGTTTTACGGACAAAAGATTCACAGCTAGTTTAGGAACATGTAGAACATTTTTTAACACAATTTTTGAAGAGAGAGGTATGGTTCCTTGACCTGCCACAGTAGTAAAGGTTCCATCGGCAATTTTGATTTTTTTATTGCTAGGATAAGGCTTATATGAGGAAAAAAACTGATGTGAAAAAACCATATGGTCTGTAGCACCTGAATCTATGATCCAAGAACTATTTTGGACAGGAAACGAGGCACTAAGAGCAAAAGAATTAGGGAACTTACCTGCTTGAGCCAGAGAACACGAGCTGCCAGAATTCCCAACAGAGTTGAACATGGATTTTAGCTTTTCTATCTCTTCCTTGAGAGTTTCCAGTCCTTCTTGATTTGGCTTTTCATTAAAAACATCCTCAGCATTCATCATGTGGGCTTGTCCTCGGGGCTGTCCCCCACGATTACCTCCCTTTCCTCCAATATTTGGAGGCTTCCCGTGAAGTTTCCATCAGGTATCTTTGGTGTGACGCGCCTTCTTGCAGTAAGTGCACCAAACCCCTTCACGGTTAGATTGCCTTTCATTCCTATTGGTCTCAGCTTTGTATCCATCCTTTGTAGAATTCATGGCTGATCCTTCATTGACAGGATTGTCAAGCATAACTCCTCTGCGACTTTCCTCAGCCCGTATGATTGAGAAAACTCCTTCAAGGGACGGGAGGACTTCTTTCCCAAGAATTTGGACTCTAACTTAATCAAAGTCAATATTGAGACCTGTAAGAAATTCAAAGATTCTCTCCCTTTCGACAAACTTCTGCAATGTAGAAGCATCTTCTCCACATTTCATTTTAAAGTTTTGATAATAATCCAACTCAAGCCAAAAACCTTTCATAGTACTATAGTACTCAGTGACAGAAAGGTTACCTTGTCTTGTAGTGTTGATTTTTGTTCGGATTTCATAGATAGCTGCAGCATCTTGTATTTTTGAGTAGGTTTGACGAACTGTTTCCCAAACTTCTCTAGCTGTCGTGAGAAACATGCAGGTCCGACTTACTTCGGGTGTCATAGAGTTCCACAACCATGACATGATCATGGAATCTTCTTCATCCCACTTTGCGAACGCAGCGTCTTCAGCAGCAGGTCCAGTTCCCATAAGATGGCTCAATTTTCCTTTTCCTTTGAGAAAGGTTTTAACAACTTGAGACCATTGAAGATAATTTCGGCCATTGAGTTGATATGAAGACTGAATGTTCTGCAGCTCTCCTTTTGGCTCAACTAGCATCTTAGTTCTATTAACCTCAGTAACCATAGATTGATTCTCAAAAGACTCCTCTGACATGATGATAGACAAGGAGGAACCGGAGAAAGAAGGAGAAAAAAAAAACTGAGGAAAAGAAACAAGAAGAGTTTAGCAACTAGCAATGGCCGTAGAATGGCTCGGATACCATGAAAAACTTTCTAATTGTTTTTCTTTTCTGCATTATTATTGATTATAATCTGAATACATTATTATAGTACAAGGTCAATGTCCTATTTAGAGAAAAAAAGACTAATTCCTACTAATCAGGCATAAACGACTCAATTAAATCTGCCCTATTTAGAATTACAGCTATTAACTAAATTAGGAAGATTCTAATCAGCCTAAATTAGAGTTATTTGCTGTCATTTAGCTATTTACAACCATATCAAAGAATCCAGGATTCTCCAATTACAAGGATACTATCCTCCATGATCTTCGGTAGAATCTACAACACTCCCCCTCAAGCTTAGGAATAGATGTCCTTCATTCCAAGCTTGCTAAGAATACTTTCATGACTCGGTTTTGGCAAACTCTTTGTGAGTATGTCTGCCTCTTGTGAGTAAGTAGGAATATAGCACAAGTCGATGCCTCCTTCAATTTCATTCTTGATGAAACTTTGATCAATTCTCACATGTTTCATGCGATCATGCTGAACAGGATTCTTTACTATACTTATGGCTGACTTACTATCACTGTATAATTTAGCAGGACCAGTAAATGAAATCTGTAATCTTCCATCAATCTTTCTAGCCAAATTACTTCACAGAATCCTTGTGCAATCGCCCGAAATTCTGCCTCAGCACTACTCCTTGCAACAACTGATTGTTTTTTGCTCCTCCAGGTGACTAGATTACCCAATACCTTCGTACAGTATCCTGAGGTTGACTTGCAATCTTCACTTCCAGCCCAGTCTGCATCCACAAAGCCTTCTATACACAGATTGCTGCATTTTTGAAACATTAGACCTTTTCCAGGTGATCCCTTGAGGTATCTCAGTATGTGATCTACTGCCTCCAAGTGACTTTTAGTTGGAGAATGCATAAACTGACTTATAGCACTTACAGCATATGCAATATCAGGTCTTGTGAGGGATAGGTAGATTAACCTTCCAACTAAGCGCTGATATCTCACTTTGTCCATAGTTGGTTCTTCTTCTATAAACCGTCCCTTCCAGTTTTTTTCAAGAGGGGTGCTAGCCGGTTTACACCCTAGCTTCCCAGTGTCCTGCAAAAGATCCATGATATATTTTCGTTGTGAGATGAAAATGCCTCTTTTACTTCTAGCAATTTCCATTCCAAGAAAATACTTCAAGTGTCCCAATTCTTTGACTTTAAATTCCTTCTTTAATTGACATTTGAGGTTCTGAATTTCAACATTGTCATCACCAGTGAGTATGATATCATCCACATACACAATAAGAACTGATTTCTTTCCATCAATTCCCACCTTTATAAAGACGGTATGATATGCTTTTCCTTGATTATAGCCTAGTCTGCTCAATGTGGTACTCAATCTAGTGAACCAAGCCCTTGGAGACTGCTTAAGCCCATACAAAGATCTCTTTAATTTACACACTTTTCCTGGTTCTTCTTTTGACTCAAACCCAGGTGGGATCTTCATATATACTTCTTCATCAAGTTTACCATTCAGGAATGCATTCTTAATGTCAAGTTGATGTAATTCCCAATCAAGGTTTGCTGCAATAGAAAGTAGTACCCGGATTGAGTTGAACTTTGCAACAGGAGCAAATGTCTCCTCATAATCTATTCCAGGTGTTTGTGTGAAGCCTTGCGTGACCAACCGAGCCTTGTACCGCTCTATGTCTCCATTTTCCTTATACTTAATTGTGAATACCCATTTACTTCCAACGACCTTCCTGTTTTCTGGCAGATTCACTATTTCCCAAGTACCATTCTCAAGCAACGCTCTCATTTCTTCCAAAACAGCTTCTCTCCATCTCGGTTCTTCTAATGCTTCATAGATTCTTATCGGTGTCTCACCACTATCAATCTTTGTTGTGAAAGCTTTGTATTCTGGAGACAACTGAGAATAAGTCAAAAAGTTATAAATTGGATACTTGGTACAAGACCTCTTCCCTTTTCTAATAGCAACTGGCATATCCAAGTCTTCTACTCCAGCTGCTTCTTCCAAGACCGGTTCTAGGTTGGACTTTTGAGAAGGCCAAGGAGCTTTAGGTCTTCGTGAGTAAACCAACAAAGGTTGCTCTGGTGGTTGTAGTTTAATTACCGGTTCTTCCCCTGAAAGAGTCACTTGAGGAGTTTGGGAATTAGATTTTCAGGAATGAGTTGACTTGAACTTGGAATACTTGAACTTGGAATTGAGACAAAATCTTGGGAAATAGGTTGTGAAATGGGAAGAGAGATTTTTGGATCCCAATGACTCTCTACACTCAATTTCTCCCCCTGGAGAGAGGAATTGTAATAGGACTGACTTTCAAAGAAATCAACATCATAAGAAACAAAGAACTTTTTGAGACTCGGAGAATAGCATTTGTAGCCCTTTTGTGTTGGTGAGTATCCTATAAATATACACTTGAGAGCTCTTGGTGCTAGTTTACTCAAACTTGGATCATGATTTCTTACATATGCAGTACAGCCAAACACTTTAGGTGGTAGAGAATTGAGTAGTTTTATACGTGGAAACTGAACAAGAACACTCATTGGGGTCCTAAAATTCAGAATTTTGGAAGGTAAGCGATTGATTAAGTAGGAAGATGTAAGAATGGCTTCCCCCCAGTATGAATTTGGAACAAAGTTTGTGAACATAAGTGATCTAGCCGTTTCTACTAAGTGGCGATTTTTTCTCTCAGCTACTCCATTTTGTTGGGGAGTCGAAACACAAGAACTCTGATGATGAATACCTATGTCATACAAGTATTGGGTAAATGCATCTGAGAAATATTCTTTCCTATTATCTGTACGAACAATTTGGATTGAAGTCTGGAAGACATTTTGAACATATTTATGAAATTTTTGAAATAGAGAACAGGCTTCAGATTTATCTCTCATAAGGTAGACCCAACAAACCCTTGTGTGATCATCTATAAATGTAATAAACCAACGAGTTCCTGTCATTGTTACAACTCTTGATGGCCCCTAAATGTCACTGTGTATTAGGTGAAACGGTTTTGAAGGTTCATATGAGTGAGAGGAATAGCACTTTCGAGATTGTTTGGCAAGAATGCATTGTTCACATTGAAAAAACGAGTCATTTTTATTGATAAACAAATGTGGATACAAAGTTTTTAAATAAGGAAAACTAGGAAGTCCTAGACGCCTATGCCATAACATAACATCTGAATTAGACAAGACTAAAAGTGACAAACTTCTTGGTGATTGGACTTTAGAGGAATCACCGGTTATTGAGAGACAGTAAAGACCATTCTGCTCCTCAGCACTGCCAATCGTCCTCCCCGAAGATCGGTCCTGAAATTCACAGTGAGATGGAAAAAAGGTTACAACACAGTTCATATCTCTTGCCAACTTACTTACTGAAATCAAATTGCATGTCAAATTAGGCACATGTAGCACATTTTTTAAGGATAAGTTTGAAATACAAACTGTCCCTTTTCCCACTACAGGAGAGATATTTCCATCTGCCACCCACACATTTGTTGCTTGATCACTTCTTTCATATGAGTTAAATGCTTCATAAGAGCTCGTCATATGATCTGAGGCACCTGTATCGAGTATCCAGCCCCCCTTTTTCATAACAGTTGATAAAAGAGTGTGGCTTGTATTACCTTGTTGGGTCACTGCAGCATTGGCCGTGGGAGGACATTGTGAGTCATTTTTAGAGGCAGCAGTTGGTTTGAACAATAATTGGCGAAGCATCTCCACCTGTTCAGTTGTAAGGCCCAGCCCATTCACATCTGGATTTTGAGATTCAGCCACCTATGCAGTGCGAATTTGTGCCCTTCGATTTTTTTGTTTCCTGTTTGCAGGTCTTCCATGGAGATCCCAGCAAACATCACGAGTGTGATTCGGCTTGTGACAGTGGTCACACCATAGATTTTCTTTTTGCTGTGGACCACGAGCACCTTCACGCCTATTTACTACCAGTGCTGACCCCTGTATTTCAACTTGACAAGAATCTAAAACAGGTTGCAGCATAACACGTTTCCGTGTTTCTTCTCGCCGAACTTCTACAAACGCCTCTCGGAGTGATGGAAGAGGCTTCAATCCAAGTAATCTCCCACGAACTTCATCTAAGTCAGAGTTTAGACCTTGTAAGAAATCAAATACCCGCTCATTTTCAAGTAGTTTTTTGTATTTTTGGGCATCTATCAGACAATTCCATCCAACATCATAAAATAGAGCCATCTCCTGCCACAATTCTACCAAGGAATTGTAGTATTTTGTGACTGTCATGTTTCCCTGCCGAGTATTGCGAATCTTTGATCTAACTTCAAAGCATTGAGAAGTATTCTCCAAGTCCGAATAAGTTTCTTGTACAAACTCCCAAATCTCCTTCGCTGTTTGGCAAAAGAGATAGGTCCTTCCTATGTCTGGCTCCATTGAATTGATAAGCCAAGCCATAACAATGGAGTTTTCTGCCTCCCATGTCCCGAAATTCAGGGCTGTTTCTTCTGGTTTTGGTGTTGCTTCTGTGAGATATCCAACCTTTCCCCTTCCACGAACAACCAACATAACAGATCGGAACCATTCACGAAAGTTGGCTCCATTTAGTTTATGTTGAGTAATCTGCAGAGACTGATTGTCATATGAGGAAGATGATAATCCAATGAGTGCTCGCATGGAGGTTTGTCCGCCGGTGCGCTCCAAATTCTCCTTTTCGGCCATTGCTGGATTTCTGTCAGTCATAGGTCACCAGTTCGGTGGCGCTGATACCATGAAGCAAATATTTGAGAAAATGGTAATATTTTCTTCTATTCAATTTGATGAATAATGCTTTACATATATACACCTATAACTGGCAGAATAATAGGGAAAAATCAAAACAGAAAAGGAAATAACTAATTTTACATAACAATATCCTAAAAATCCTATATTGATTATTTACAAGGATATTATCCTCCATGATCTTCGGTAGAATCTCCAACAATGGTATTGGAGCGTACCTGATACCTTCCATGGCCACTGAAATTCCTCCTTCCTCCTCTTCCACTTCCGATGTTATTCCTGTCCAGGAAATAGTTCCTTCTAGCAGCCACCATTAACCGAAAATTCACCCATTACCGTGCATAAACTCACAGGCCAAAATTATATTCAATGGTCTCAGTCAGTTTTGATGTTTATATACGGAAAGGGAAATGATGAATACATTTTCGGAGAGGCAGCCCCTCCAAAGAAGGAAGACCCTGGTTTCAGAAAATGGAATGCTGAAAATAACATTGTCATGTCATGGCTCATAAACTCCATGACTGTTGAAATTGGTGAGAACTTCATGTTTTATGAGACGGCAAAAGAGATATGGAATGCAGCAAAGGAAACCTACTCTAACAAGGAGAATACGTCAGAAATTTTTGAGATTGAAGGAACTCTACATGAATTACGTCAAGGTGATCTCTCTGTCACCCAATACTTCAACGCTCTCGTTCGGAGATGGCAGCAACTTGATCGGTTTGAGTCCTACGATTGGGCCTGCCCCATTGATGCAGTGAAATACAAGGCAATCCTAGAAAAGAAAAGAATCTTCAAGTTCTTACTAGGGTTAGACAAAAGCCTTGATGAAGTCCGTGGTCAAATCTTGGGAATGAAACCACTTCCATCCATCCGAGAAGCCTTTTCTGAAGTCCGACGTGAAGAAAGCAGGAGGAAGGTAATGCTCGGCTCATCAACAGTTGAAACTTCAACACTAGCCGTTCACAAGAATCCGAACTTCAACCAAGAAAAAAAGGAAAGGCCTAAATGTGAACACTGCAGAAAGATAGGACATACAAAAGACAAGTGCTGGGATCTTCATGGCAAACCACCAGACTACTGTTAGACATGTATGCCCTAATGAGTAAAAATGTAATACGTTTTTAGAGACATTTTTATCAATAAAGAATTTATTCATTTATATATACCAAATCTTGTCCTCTTTACGTTCATATTTGTTAAATGTATGATAAGCAAACAGTAATCTGAGACTGTCAGTCTAAACCTTAAGAATTGGGCATATGATGGATTGATTATGCGAAAGACACGATTCTTAAGGTGACGGTCTAAAACATATGATCCGCAATCGAGGGAATAAAGTTGGGCGCTTTATTCATGTAAAGATTGTTATGTTGTCTATATCCCTTTTGGGAGATGGTTTATCTTGACCAACGGAGTTGGACTCCGTAAATAGAAACATTAGCACGTTGTCATAGGTGACGATGTGTTGGATCGGTACATAAAGTAAATTGATTTGGATTAATAATTCTGTCTTGGCAAATCGATTCACTTTATACAGTCATTTGTATTGTATCTTAATCCTAAGATGAATAATGGACCCGTTGTCTCGACTTGTATCTTTTGATGTGCCAAAGGGTGACACCCACATCTCAATAGTGGTATGCATGCCGGTACGTTGGAGGCATGACTCTTGATAGCGTAGACTTGTTATTTATAGATATGGAATCCATAGCTCCTCTTTAGGAGTAATGATATCATCTTATATGCGTTGTCCTGTAATTGAAAAACTGGAGCGCTCAACCATTTAGATACATAGATGTAACCGAATGGTATACTATCTTTGGATGGTAAGTTTTCTAATGGTGAGACAATAGAACGTAAGATAAAAATAATCGGGAAGGTAAAACAAAACTTGTCCTCAAGCCGATTATGGATGATCATATGGGGATGCGATACACTATGATATGTCATGGAGACTTAGCTACACGAGCTTCGTAATTCTATAAAGTTCGAGAGTGCAGCTCCAAGCTTTTAGTGGAGTGGCGTTGGAGTTGATAATTGTGAAATGTATATTTGGGATATTGGGTGTCATAATTATCATGAGCTTGAACTTTATAGGTCCATTTTAGTCCCCTTTGCTAGCTCACAAAGTCCTGTAACGACACGGCGTGCTTTTCCAATAATTGGTGACTTATGTCGGATTTATCAGATTAGTTTAAAATTTGTAAGAATCAAATAATTCATGTCTGTTTATCGGTTGAATTAATTTTGTAAGAAATTAATTCAAGATAAACTTGATAAATTATTGCGATCAGATAATTCTTGTCTGTTTATCGGTTGTTTTAATTTTGGACAAATTAGAACAAGATAAACTTGTAGAATTATTGTGAATTGATTTATTTTCTTAGAGATTATCTTGATAAAGTTTGTTTTGATCAGATAACTTATCGATTGGGTTATTTGAATCAAAACTGAGACTTTATCATTTAGAATCTCGGGTAGAAAATAAAAGATTCGCGAAGATTTTTTCTCGGGAGTTCGGCCTGCCGGATGACGTGTTCGGCCTGCCGATGGGGCCTGTTTGGCCTGCCGATCAGCGAGAGATAAGATTACGCTTTTTCACGCGGCTCTTATCAGATATTGATCCGAACTTGATTCTGTTTCGAGTTTTTGAGACCTAATCTGATATGGACTGACCCTAGGACCAATAGCTATAAAAAGAGAGTGAGTCTTATGATTTACTAAGATCAATTTGAGAGATTAAGAGTGATACTCTTCTAGTGAGCATCTGAAAACTCCCTGAGAGCTTTTGTTCACAAATCACAAACGCTAGCTTTGGGTTCTCTCCATTGGTTGGAAGGAGAGTCACCGATGGAAGAGCTGTACGTGTGAGCCCACACTCACTCCGGTTGTGGATAGAGAATAGCAAAGAAAACCAGTTGGTTGAGGCTCTTCTGGAACGTTACTTCTCTACACAGGTTGCGGAGGTTCTTCGGCACACTGAGGTTAGTAAGATCTGTCTAATTTATATATATAACATGTCAAACTTGTGTTTTAGAAATTACTCTGATGAAAAATTTTTAAAATTCCGCTGCGCACTTTGTTTCTAACAATTGGTATCAGAGCTGAGGTTTTTACATAAATTTGCAAGTTTATGATCATGTTATATGCATAAATTTTGATCTCTATCTCTCCTATGCTTGAATTGAATTTTTTAGAGAGATGGCACTCTAGGTTTCTATATAATATATATGTTGTCATGGATTATGTGGTGAATGTTTATTAATTAATTATGGTTGATTAAATCGTTGTTTAATTATTTATTAATTAATTAATACCGGTTATGGTTCCTTAGAGGTTAGAATGTGTATCTAGGTTTTTCATGTAATTAGATGGCGGACTATCATCTCCGTCTAGGAATTATTATTTAATTTTTAATTTGTAAAAATTTTGTAATTAAATAATTATTCAATGAAAACGGAACGAGAAGGCGGATCTTAAAGATTGATAATGGCACTTTCAGGTATTTCTTGAGTCTCTAATTTTATGTTTTTGAATTGTTGAAAATAAAATTGATGAATTGCATTAAAATTGTATTTTCTGGAATGAGGGTTTTCTGTTCGATCGGCATGCCGAACCTCACAGTTCAGTAGGCCGAAGGTCACAGATCGGCAGGCCGGATGTGTGATCCGACAGGCCGACAGTGGGGTAGAAATTTTTGTTGCTCTGCCGGCAGGCCGAACCTTCATGGATCGGCAGGCCGATGAAGCATGATCAGCAGGCCGATCACCCAGATTGGCCTGCCGACCAAGCTGCCAAGTGTCTAGAAAAGGTACAATTTTTTGGTGCAGTTTTAATTTTATTTTTGGGACGATTCTGAGAAACATTAAATTTGGATATGATCGGAAATATGAAGTATTCGATTCATACGGAATTGAAGACTTGAAGATGGATATTACATAAAGAAGGATACAGCTTGAGGATTCAAGGATGAAGAATCGATAAATGTCCCAATTATTCTCTTGTATTCTTAGTTTTCTATTCTCGAGGGTAGAACCATAATATTACGGTTATTATTATTTTGCTTGTAGCTTTGCTTGATTGCTTTGCTTGTCTGCATTATAATATGATTTACCATTTATATTGATAACATGTCATATAGAATAGGGAGTGCCGCTCATATTAAAATTGTTCATGCATGATTTTAAAATAAAACCTTGACTTCAAAAGATTAAGTGGGAGAAGGTTTTCGAAGAGAAGACCTAAGGCCTCCATCGTTGGTCCATAGGAAAAACATGGTGGTCCCGACCACTAGGAAGGGATTTCTATCATGTACCAGATTGGATCTCTGAAAGGATAAGGTATTTTAGTATGATTTATGGTTGCACACCCCTAGGTGGTGATTATAAATCATGGATAAAATATTGAAACGATAACTATACACTCACGTTAATTTTATTATTAACCTCCCCTAGGAGCTCTGTTAATAAAATTAATGATCAAAAAAATGATTATTAGTATATGCTGGATCATACGGGTCCTCGATGGCATATATTAATCAGGAGGAGATTCGTGTTCCTGATTGAATTTGGCATGACTCCCCCTAGGAGCTTGTTGAATTCTGAGTTGGGAATTATCATTGTAAGGTTGTGATATTTTCAAGGTTTTGACACATAAACACATTTGTATGATTTTACATGATTGTGTTATCTTACTAAATTATTATACATGTTTGCTTATGTTTGGTATATGATTCTTTATTGTAGATTGAAAATGTCTAAAAACGCTTTATCATCGATACTTGACAAAAACCAATTAATCGGTGAGAATTATAACGATTGAAAACGGAACCTGGACATCGTCCTATCCTTTGAGAAACTGAAATATGTACTGACAACCCCTTGTCCTCCCGAGCCTTTGGGAGACTCAAATAATGAGCAATTCCAAGCGTACGACCGCTGGAAAGATGCTAATGATCAGGCTCGCTGCTATGTTATGGCTAGCATGAACAACTTGCTGCAGGCTCAACATCAGGATTATGAGACTGCGAAGCAGATATTGGATAATCTTGAGGACATGTTTGGAGGCCAGGCCATAACAAAGCGGCAAGGGGCGCTTCGGAAACTCTTAAACTATAGACAGAGACCAGGGACATCTGTAAAGGAGCACATGATGTTGGTCATGGGTTACCTCGCTGAGGCTCAAACCAATGGAGCCAACATCGATGCTGAAACTCAGATGACTATGGTCTTTGAGACTCTGTCTAAGAAATTTATTCCGTTTAGAGCTACTTTTAATTTAAGCAATAGACGGGATATGACCTTGACAGAACTGATGAAACAGTTACAGGAGTTTGAACTGCTGATTAGGGAGTTTCCTGCTGGTGGTGAGGCCAACATGGTAGCTGCTTCTGGTTCCAATCCTAACTCTAGGAATGGAAAGAGGCAACGGGCCAAGAATGGGAAGTCTTCTATTCCTACTACTATCAAGAGCAAGAAGAAGAAGAAGAAGAAGAACCCAAAGAAGCTTAAGTGCTTCTTCTGTGGTAAGGTCGAGCATATAAAGAAGCATTGCAAGGACTTCCTTTCCAAGGGAGGTAAGTGTGATCTTCTATATTTAGAAACTTGTTTGGTTGAGGAATCCAGTGACATCTTGGTCATAGATTTCGATGCACCTAATCATGTTTGTTTCTCTGCAGGGATTCAAAGAAACAAGAAGTCTACTGTGTGAAGACTTAATGCTTCGGATGGGCGATGGATCCTTGGTCTCAGCAGAATCAGTGGAAGATGTTCATCTTTACTTTGATAATTATAGGAATTTAATTTTGCGAGATTGTTTTATATTCCTAAATTTAAAAGGAATTTAATTTCTGTATCTTCTTTATTTAAAAACTACTACGTGGTATCTTTTAATGAAAAAGTGGTGATTCGTAAAAACAAATCTTTTCTCTGTTCTGGATGAATGCAAAATAATCTATATTTTATCAAACCTAAGATGGACTTATTGCTTAATGCTGAGATAAATGATAATGACTCAAAAAGACTTAAAACTTCTCACTCTAATAAGACTTATCTTTGGCATTTGCGCCTTGGCCATATTAACCTGAATAGGATTCAAAGATTGGTAAGGGATGGACCTTTAAGTCACTTAAAGGTGAAATCCATACATCAATGTGAATCTTGTTTGGAGGGTAAAATGACCAAAAGACCATACGGGTTGTCACGCCCCGGAGTACGGGAGGTGACGTGGCGGAATATTTAGATTAATTAAAAGCGGATTTAATTAAAATTAAGTGTTTAAGAATCCAATTAAGTAAGAAATAAAGAGATTTTCCACCACATGATAAACGAATTTATAAATATTAAGCAGATAATAAAAATTAAATAAAAACCGTGAATATGGGTTCCACAACCCACAACTTGTGCACACACATGGTTCTGACAATATCACAAATACAATTACAGTCCAAGTACAAATATGGTTAAGTCTTACATGCCCTGATTAATAATACAGAATATAAATAAACTCTCCTATTGCTCCTGAGTTCGGTCCGAAGAATCTTCTCCAAACCTAAATGGAAGACCACCTAGATGGGGGAAATTTAAAACAATAAAACGTGAGCGAAAGGCTCAGTAGGACTAAGTTTTATAAATAATTTAATTTAAAGAAACAGTTCATTGTTAGGAGTACTCAAAAGAAAACTTAAATAAATAAATACGTAATTTGAGTAGAGCCGTTCTGACACAGAACAATCTACTCGTACAATCAAAAACACCATTTTTCTTTTACCTAGGCAAACCATGAAATCACCACCGTAGTGGCCCAACTGGGTTTCGGGACCTGCCCCCAAGGTCGATCGCTACACGACCCGATCTTTGATATGGCATCATGCCCATGTGTTTATTATCATTATCATTCAAAACCCAATTACCGAGTGTTGTCAATTACATTTATTATGAAATTCATTTCATAATCACGGTATATTAAAATATAACCGATAAAACCATTTTCAAACAACCGTTGAAAACATTTTGATAGAAATCCCTTTTAAAGCCAAACCATTTCAAAACCAGGCTACCAAGGACATAGGATAGAAGTCCTACCTCAATACTCGTGCCGGTACCCCACACCGCAATCCCGGTCCGCTATACGTTAGCTCCACGGAACCACGAACGATCCTAGATACAAACTAAGTCGATCAATATCTAGTTCGAAACATTCTATGTTACTAAATCATTTCATGATGTCCTAGTGTGCCATTTGTACCTTTAAAATCATCCTATAAGGTTGGGATTTAAATCAGGGTTCAAAACAGTGAAAACGGATAAAAATCACAAAATTTTTCATGCCTCGGTCGGCCTGCCGGACGCCCTGCTTCGGCCTGCCGAACTGCACAGTTCGGCCTGCCGGAAACAAGGTTCGGCCTGCCGAACATTTCCCCAGATTCGGCCTGCCAGTCGAAAGAACACCGGCCTGCCGATCATCACTCCGGCCTGCCGAACATGAACTTCGGCCTGCCAAACTGGGAAGATCCAGAAATCCCAGCCACGGGTTTCTCGATCCCCAAAATCCAAATCCGGATTCCAACCTGTTTTTCTCAAATCCCAGGCATGAAAAACAATCAGAGTTGATAGAAAAACATTCTAGAACATGTTTGGAATCATTTAAACAACATTTAAACTCAAAATCCTCAAAAATCCGAAAATGAGAAAAAGAGGAGAAAAATGAAAAATCTTGAATTCAATCCGTTTTTCTTCAATCCAAGCTTAGATTCTAGTTGTTCTAAGTTCATTTAACACAAATCCACGGTTTTCTAAGCTTAAACAAACTTAGATTTCAAAAACACACAAAATTAAAAATTTTGTAAAAAATTTAGAAATTTCGAATCTAACCTCGAATCGAAGCTTCAATCCGCGTTCTCGGTTGCCGAATCACATCCCCGAGCTTCCTCCTTGCTATTCCGAAGCTTGGATTCGAATGTGGTTTCAAAAATTTGAGAGAGAGATGTAGAGAGAGAGAGGCTGCCGAGAGAGATGAGAGAAGAGAGAGGGAGACGCGTGAGAGTGAGGAGAGAGAGGGGAAGGAAGGAAATAAATAGAGAAAATCGGTGGGCGGTTTTACTGTGCGAAAACCATGTGCCGCCCACAGTTTTGCAAAACGGAGTATTTTTAACATTTTACAAATTGTGATGTTTTAAAACTCAAAGCATTATTTTAAAACAATAAGAAATCCTTCGAATTCATTAATTTAACAAAACAACCAAAAATTCAAAAATCCAACCAAATAGTCTAATTAATGTTAAAACGTTAATTATGGCACACTAATTCATCATTTACATTACATTAACATTAAATAAATTTCGGGACGTTACACGGGTCAAAGGGCAATAGGGCCGAAGGGGTTCTAGAACTTGTGCATAGTGATGTTTGTGGACCGATGAACATCCGGGCACGAGGAGGGTATGAGTACTTCGTCATTTTTATTGACGATTACTCAAGGTATGGGTATGTGTACCTAATGCACCACAAAAGCAAAACTTATGATAAGTTCAGGGAGTTTCGGGCTGAAGTGGAAAAACAATTGGGTACACCCATAAATGCACTTCGATCTGATCGAGGTGGGGAATACCTTTCTGATGAGTTCTTGGGACACTTGTTAGAGAATGGGATTTTATCCCATTTGACTGCGCCGGGCACTCCGTAGCAGAATGGCATAGCAAAGAGAATGAATAGGACTTTGTTGGACATGATTAGGTCTATGATGAGTTATTCATCATTGCCTTTATCCTTTTGGGGATATGCACTACAAACCGCATGTTATCTTTTGAACATTGTGCCTTCAAAATCGATCCCTAAAACTCCTCACGAGTTGTGGACAAAGACGAAAGACATCCTTAAACCATATTCGCATATGGGGATGTCCGGCTCATGTCCTGTTTAAGGATCCGAATAAGTTAGAAGCACGTTCGGAAGTTTGTGTGTTTGTAGGATATCCAAAAGGGACTAAAGGGGGTTATTTTTATAACCCAAAGGAAAATAAAGTCGTGGTTTCAACTAATGCAACTTTCCTTGAGGAGAGTTACATGGACGACTTTAAACCTCGAAGCAAAGTGGTGCTTGAGGAGTTAAGGGGGTGATTCGTTTACTCTGTAGGTTCTGAACTAAACCATTCCGATCGGTGTAGAAAAACCAAACAAACCTGAACAACGACCTCAGGAGCTTCGACGTAGTGGGATGATCGAGCGTCAACCTGAGAGGTATATGTTCAATGGGAAGGTCTTTTTGGCTGAACTGGATGAACATGACAGGGATCCTTATACTTATGCAGAAGCCATGGAAGATGTTGATTCAAGACTCTGGACAGAAGCCATGAACATAGAGATAAAGTCTATGGAGACTAATCGGGTCTGGGAGCTTGTGGATCTTCTAGAAGGGGAAAAACCCATAGGGTGTAAATAGATCTACAAGAGGAAAAAAAGGAGTGGATGGAAAGGTCGAAACCTTTAAGGCTAGACTGGTAGCTAAGGGTTATACGCAAAAGGAAGGAATCGATTATGAGGAAACCTTTTCACCTGTAGCCATGCTTAAGTCTATCCGGATTCTCTTGTCCATAGCTACCGCTCTCGACTACGAGATTTGACAGATGGATGTCAAGACGGCTTTTCTGAATGGCTATCTTGATGAGTCCATTTATATGGAACAACCAGAAGGGTTCAAGGTCGCGGGTCAAGAGGGTAAGGTTTGTAAGCTGCTAAAGTCTATTTATGGACTTAAGCAGGCTTCTCGTTGTTGGAACATAAGATTTGATCAAGTGATCAAGACTTATGTGTTCTCACAAAATGTGGATGAACCATGTGTTTACAAACACATTAAGAATGAGAAGGTGGTTTTTCTACTGCTCTATGTAGATGACATTCTGCTAATTGGCAATGACGTTGGGGCATTGTCATCGGTCAAATTATGGTTGACCAAGCAGTTTGACATAAAGGACTTAGGTGAGGCTAATTTTGTTCTCGGTATCCAGATCTTTCGGGATAGGAAGAACAAAATGATAGCTTTGTCTCAGACCGGCTACATAGATAAAATTCTCAAGAGGTGGGCAACCATCTAGGTCTGGAATTACTCTTTCTAAGAAAGACTCCAAAGTCTTATGAAGAAAGAGAATACATGAAGAATGTGCCTTATGCTTCGGCAGTGGGTAGTCTCATGTATATCATGTTTTGCACTCGACCGAATATTAGTTATGCGGTCGGGATTGTAAGTCGATTTCAGGCGGATCCAAGACCGAACCATTGGGTTGCGATAAAACATATTTTTAAGTACTTGAGAAGGACTCGATGGTATATGCTTGTGTATTCGGGTGAGGATTTAACTCCTCTAGGATACACTGATTTAGATTTTCAATCCTGTCTGGATTCTAGGAAATCGACTTCGGGGTTTATGTTTACTCTGGGTGGCGGTGCCATTAGTTGGAGAAGTGCGAAGCAAGATTGCACTTCGGATTCAACGATGGAGGCCGAGTATGTGGCGGCTAGTGATGCTTCGAAAGAAGCAGTGTGGCTCCGCAAGTTCCTTGGGGATCTTAAGGTAGTTCCTGGTATGGATAAAGCGGTATCACTGTACTGTGATAACAGTGCGGCGGTAGCTAATGCTAAGGAACCAAGATTTCACAAGAAGAGTAAACATATTGATTGGAAGTATCATGTGATAAAGGACTTCGTTGAGGGCGGGTATGTCACGGTGTGCAAGTGTTGGAAACAAAGTGCGCAGCGGAATTTTTTTAAAAATTTTCATCAGAGTATTTTCCAAAATACAAGTATGACATGTTATATGTATAAATTAAACAGATCTTACTAACCTCAGTATGCCGAAGAACCTCCGCGACCTGTGTAGAGAAGTAACGTTCCAGAAGAGCCTCAACCAACTGGTCTTCTTTGCTATTCTCTATCCACAACCGGAGTGAGTGTGGGCTCACACGTACAGCTCTTCCACCGGTGACTCTCCTTCCAACCAATAGAGAGAACCCAAAGCTAGTGTTCGTGATTTGTGAACAAAAGCTCTCAGGGAGTTTTCATATGCTCACTAGAAGAGTATCACTCTTAATCTCTCAAATTGATCTGAGTAAATCATTAGACTCACTCCCTTTTTATACCTATTGGTCCTTGGGGTCAGTTCATATCAGATTAGGTCTCAAAAATCGAAATAGAATCAAGTTCGGATCAATATCTGATAAGATACACGTGAAAAACGCGTAATCTTAGCTGTCGCGGTCGGCATGCCGAACTGTGAGATAGGCAGGCCGAACTGGCCAGTTCGGCAGGCCGAACTTTCTGATCGGCAGGCCGAACTGCCGAGAAAAAATCTCCGCGAATCTTTTATTTTCCACCCGAGATTCTAAAGGATAAAGTCTCAGTTTTGATTCAAATAGCCCAATAGAAAAGATATCTGATCAAAACAAACTTTATCAAGATAATCTCTAAGAAAATAAATCAATTCACAATAATTCTACAAGTTTATCTTGTTCTAATTGTCCAAAATTAAAACAACCGATAAATAGACAAGAATTATCCGAACGCCATAATTCAACAAGTTCATCTTGAACTAATTTCTTACATAATTAATTCAACCGATAAACAGACATGAATTATTTGATTCTTATAAATTTTAAACCAATCTGATAAATCCGACATAAGTCACCAATTATTGGAAAAGCACGCCGTGTCGTTACAGGATTTTGTGAGCTAGCAAAGGGGACCAAAATGGACCTATAAAGTTCAAGCTCATGATAATTATGAAACCCAATATCCCAGATATACATTTCACAATTATCAACTCCAACGCTACTCCACTAAAAGCTTGGAGCTGCACTCTCGAACTTTATAGAATTACGAAGCTCGTGTAGCTAAGTCTCCATGACATATCATAGTGTATCACATCCCCATATGATCATCCATAATCGGCTTAAGGACAAGTTCTGTCTTACCTTCCCGATTATTTTAATCTTACGTTCCATTGTCTCACCATTAGAAAACTTACCATCCAAAGA
Organism: Artocarpus heterophyllus; assembly: GCA_025403435.1. Taxonomy (NCBI): domain Eukaryota; kingdom Viridiplantae; phylum Streptophyta; class Magnoliopsida; order Rosales; family Moraceae; genus Artocarpus; species Artocarpus heterophyllus. The sequence goes on from CM046351.1 coordinate 17,478,445, forward strand.
TAGTATACCATTCGGTTACACCTATGTATCCAAATGGTTGAGCGCTCCAGTTTTCCAATTACAGGACAACGCATATAAGAGGATATCATTACTCCTAAAGAGGAGCTATGGATTCCATATCTATGAATAACAAGTCTACGCTACCAAGAGTCATGCCTCCAACGTACCGGCATGCATGCCACTATAGAGATGTGGGAGTCACCCATTGGTACATCAAAAGACACAAGTCGAGACAACGGGCCCATTATTCATCTCAGGATTAAGATACAATACAAATGATTGTCTAAAGTGAATCAATTTGACAAGACAGAATTATTAATCCAAATCAATTCACTTTATGTCCCGATCCAACACATCGTCACCTATGACAACGCGCCAATGTTTCTATTCACGGAGTCCAACTCCGATGGCCAAGACAAACCATCTCCCAAAAGGGATATAGACAACATAACAATCTTTACATGAATAAAGCGCCCAACTTTATTCCCTCGATTGCGGATCATATATTTTAGACCATCACCTTAAGAGTCGTGTCTACCGCATAATCATCCCATCATATGCCCAACTCTTAAGGTTTAGACTGACAGTCTCAGACTACTGTTTGCTTATCATACATTCAACAAATATGAACGTAAAGAGGACAATATTTGGTATATATAAATGAATAAATTCTTTATTGATAAAAATGTCTCCAAAAACGTATTACATTTTTACTCCTTAGAGCATACATGTCTAACAATCTCCCACTTGCACTAAGTGAGTAAATACTGCAAATTTCGCATCCCCATAGCTTCCACATGCCTTTCGAAGACTCTCCCAGAAAGTGTCTTCGTAAATGGATCAGCTATATTGTCCTCTGACGCGATCTTGCACACCGTGACATGCCCGCTCTCAACGAAGTCCTTTATCACATGATACTTTCGATCAATATGCTTACTCTTCTTGTGAAATCTTGGTTCCTTAGCATTAGCTACCGCCGCACTGTTATCACAGTACAGTGATACCGCTTTATCCATACCAGGAACTACCTCAAGATCCCCAAGGAACTTGCGGAGCCACACTGCTTCTTTCGAAGCATCACTAGCCGCCACATACTCGGCCTCTATCGTTGAATCCGAAGTGCAATCTTGCTTCGCACTTCTCCAACTGATGGCACTGCCACCCAGAGTAAACACAAACCCTGAAGTCGATTTCCTAGAATCCAGACAGGATTGAAAATCCGAATCAGTGTATCCTAGAGGAGTTAAATCCTCACCCGAATACACAAGCATATACCCTCGAGTCCTTCTCAGGTACTTGAAAATATGCTTTACCGCAACCCAATGGTTTGGTCCTGGATCCGCCTGAAATCGACTCACAATCCCGACCGCATAGCTAATATCCGGTAGAGTGCAAAGCATGGCATACATGAGACTACCCACTGCCGAAGCATAAGGTACCTTCTTCATGTATTCTCTTTCTTCATTAGACTTTGGAGAGTCTTTCTTAGAAAGAGTAATTCCAGACCTAGATGGTTGCCCACCTTTCTTGGAATCCTGCATTGCAAACCTCCTGAGAATTTTATCTATGTAGCTGGCCTGTGACAAAGCTATCATTTTGTTCTTCCTATCCCGAAAGATCTGGATACCGAGAACAAAATTAGCCTCACCCAAGTCCTTCATGTCAAACTGCTTGGTCAACCATAATTTGACCGATGACAACGCCCCAACGTCATTGCCAATTAGCAGAATGTCATCTACATAGAGTAGTAGAAAAACCACCTTCCCATTCTTAATGTGTTTGTAAACACATGGTTCATCCACATTTTGTGAGAACCCATAAGTCTTGATCACTTGATCAAATCTTATGTTCCAAGAACGAGAAGCCTGCTTAAGTCCATAAATTGACTTTAGCAACTTACAAACCTTACCCTCTTGACCCGTGACCTTGAACCCGTCTGGTTGTTCCATATAAATGGACTCATCAAGATAGCCATTTAGAAAAGCCGTCTTGACATCCATCTGCCAAATCTCGTAGTCGAGAGCGGCAGCTATGGACAAGAGAATCCGGATGGACTTAAGCATGGCTACAGGCGAAAAGGTTTCCTCATAATCGATTCCTTCCTTTTGCGTATAACCCTTAGCTACCAGTCTAGCCTTAAAGGTTTCGACCTTTCCATCCACTCCTCTTTTCCTCTTGTAGATCCACTTACTCCCTATGGGTTTTACCCCTTCGGGAAGATCCACAAGCTCCCAGACCCGATTAGTCTCCATAGACTTCATCTCAATGTTCATGGCCTCTGTCCAGAGTCTTGAATCAACATCCTCCATAGCTTCTGCGTAAGTATAAGGATCCCTGTCATGTTCATCCGGTTCAGCCAAAAAGACCTCCCCATTGAACATATACCTCTCAGGTTGACGCCCGATCCTCCCACTACGCCGAAGCCCCTGAGGTTGTTGTTCAGGTTTGTTTGGTTTTTCTACACCGATCGGAATGGTTTCGTTCGGAACCTCCGGAGTAAACGGATCACCCCTCAACTCCTCAAGCACCACTTTGCTTTGAGGTTTAAAGTCGTTCATGTAACTCTCCTCAAGGAAAGTTGCATTAGTTGAAACCACGACTTTATTTTCCTTTGGGTTATAAAAATAACCCCCTTTAGTCCCTTTTGGATATCCTACAAACACGCAAACTTCTGAACGTGCTTCCAACTTATTCGGATCCTTAAACAGGACATGAGCTGGACATCCCCATATGCGAATATGGTTTAAGGATGTCTTCCGTCTTGTCCACAACTCGTGAGGAGTTTTAGGGACCGATTTTGAAGGCACATTGTTCAAAAGATAACATGCGGTTTGTAGTGCATATCCCCAAAAGGATAAAGGTAATGATGAATAACTCATCATGGACCGAATCATGTCCAACAAAGTCCTATTCCTTCTCTCTGCTACGCCATTCTGCTGCGGAGTGCCCGGCGCAGTCAAATGGGATAAAATCCCATTCTCTAACAAGTGTCCCAAGAACTCATCAGAAAGGTATTCTCCACCTCGATCTGATCGAAGTGCCTTTATGGGTCTACCCAATTGCTTTTCCACTTCAGCCCGAAACTCCCTGAATTTATCATAAGTTTCGCTTTTGTGGTGCATTAGGTACACATACCCATATCTAGAGTAATCGTCAATAAAAGTAACGAAGTACTCATACCCTCCTCGTGCCCGGATGTTCATCGGTCCGCAAACATCACTATGCACAAGTTCTAGAACCCCTTCGGCCCTATTGCCCTTAGACCCGTATGGTCTTTTGGTCATTTTACCCTCCAAACAAGACTCACATTGAGGTATAGATTCCACCTTTAAGTGACTTAAAGGTCCATCCCTTACCAACCTTTGAATCCTATTCAGGTTAATTTGGCCAAGGCGCAAATGCCAAAGATAAGTCTTATTAGAGTGAGAAGTTTTAAGTCTTTTTGAGTCATTATCATTTATCTCAGCATTAAGCAATAAGTCCATCTTAGGTTTGATAAAATATAGATTATTTTGCATCCATCCAGAACAGATAAAAGATTTGTTTTTACGAATCACCACTTTTTCATTAAAAGATACCACGTAGGAGTCTTTAAATAAAGAAGATACAGAAATTAAATTCCTTTTAAATTTAGGAACATAAAAACAATCTCGCAAAATTAAACTCCTATAATTATCAAAATAAAGATGGACATCTCCCACTGCTTCCGCTGAGACCAAGGATCCATCACCCATCCGAAGCGTTAAGTCTTCACGAAGTAGACTTCTCGTTTCTTTGAATCCCTGCAGAGAAACACAAACATGATTAGTTGCACCGGAATCTATGACCCAAATGTCACTGGATTCCTCAACCAAACAAGTTTCTAAATATAGAAGATCACACCTACCTCCCTTGGAAAGGAAGTCCTTGCAATGCTTCTTTATATGCCCGACCTTACCACAAAAGAAGCACTTAAGTTTCTTTGGGTTCTTCTTCTTCTTCTTCTTGCTCTTGGTAGCAACAGGAATAGAAGACTTACCACTCTTGGCCCGTTGCTTCTTTCCATTCCCAGAGTTAGGATTGGAACCAGAAGCAGCTACCATATTGGCCTCTCCACCAGCAGGAGACTCCCTGATCAGCAGTTCAAACTCCTGTAACTGTTTCATCAATTCTGTTAAGGTCATATCCCGTCTATTGCTCAAATTAAAAGTAGCTCTAAACGGAATAAATTCCTTAGACAGAGTCTCAAAGACCATAGTCATCTGAGTTTCAGCATCGATGTCGGCTCCATTGGTTTGAGCCTCAGCGAGGTAACCCATGACCAACATCATGTGCTCCTTTACAGATGTCCCCGGTCTCTGTCTACAGTTTAAGAGTTTCCGAAGCGCCCCTTGCCGCTTTGTTATGGCCTGGCCTCCAAACATGTCCTCAAGATTATCCAAGATCTGCTTCGCAGTCTCATAATCCTGATGTTGAGCCTGCAGCACGTTATTCATGCTAGCCATAACATAGCAGCGGGCCTGATCATTAGCATCTTTTCAGCGTTCGTACGCTTGGAATTGCTCATTACTTGAGTCTCCCGTAGGCTCGGGAGGACAAGGAGTTGTCAGTACATATTTCAGTTTCTCAAAGGATAGGACGATGTCTAGGTTCCGTTTCCAATCATTATAGTTCTCACCGGTTAATTGGTTTTTGTCAAGTATCGATGATAAAGCGTTTTTAGACATTTTCAATCTACAATAAAGAATCATATACCAAACATAAGCAAACATATATAATAATTTAGTAAGTTAACACAATCATGTAAAATCATACAAATGTGTTTATGTGTCAAAACCTTGAAAATATCACAACCTTACAACGATAATTCCCAACTCAGAATTCAACAAGCTCCTAGGGGAGTCATGCCAAATTCAATCAGGAACACGGATCCCCTCCTGATTAATATATGCCATCCAGGACCCGTATGATCCAGCATATACTAATAATCGTTTCTTTGGCCATTAATTTTATTAACAGAGCTCCTAGGGGAGGTTAATAATAAAGTTAACGTGAGTGTATAACCACCGTTTTAATATTTTATCCATGATTTATAATCACCACCTAGGGGTGTGCAACCATAAATCATACTAAAATACCTTATCCTTTCAGAGATCCAATCTGGTACATGATAGAAATCCCTTCCTAGGGGTTGGGACCATCATGTTCTTCCTATGGACCAACGATGGAGGCCTTAGGTTCTCTCTTCGAAAACCTTCTCCCACTCAATCTTTTGAAGTCAAGGTTTTATTTTAAAATTATGCATGAACAATTTTAATATGAGCGGCACTCCCTATTCTATATGACATGTTATCGATATACATGGTAAATCATATTATAATGCAGACAAGCAAAGCAATCAAGCAAAGCTACAAGCATAATAATAATAACCGTAACATTATGGTTCCACCCTAGAGAATAGAAAAAATAAGATTACAAGAGAATAATCGAGACATTTATCGATTCTTCATCCTTGAATCCTCAAGCTGTATCCTTCTTCATGTAATATCCATCTTCAAGTCCTCAATCCCGTATGAATCGAACACTTCATATTTTCGGTCATATCCAAATTTAATGTTTCTCAGAATCGTCCCAAAAATAAAATTAAAACTGCACTGAAAAAATCGCACCTTTTCTGGACACCTGGCAGCTCTCGGTCGGCAGGCCGATCTGGGTGATCGGTCTGCCGATCATGGTGGTTCGGCCTGCCGAACATGAAGGTTCGGCCTGCCGGCAGAGCACCAAAATTTCTGCCCCACTGTCGGCCTGCCGGACCGTACGTCCGGCCTGCCGATCTGTGACTTTCGGCCTGCCGAACTGTGAGGTCCGGCATGCCGACCGAGCAGAAAACCCTCAATCCAGAAAATACAATTTTAATGCAATTCATCAATTTTATTTTCAACAATTCAAAAACATAAAATTAGAGACTCAGGAAATACCTGGAGGCGCCATCATCTATCTTCAAGATCCGACTTCTCGTTCCGTCTTCTCCGAATAATTATTTAATTACAAAATTCTTACAAATTAAATAATAATTCCTAGACGGAGATGATAGTCCGCCATCTAATTACATGAAAAACCTAGATACACATTCTAACCTCTAAAGAACCATAACCGGTATTAATTAATTAATAAATAATTAAACAACAATTTAATCAACCATAATTAATTAATAAACATTCACCATATAATCCATGACAACATATATATTATATAGAAACCTAGAGTGCCATCTCTCTATAAAATTTAATTCAAGCATTGGAGAGATTAAGATCACAAAATTTATGCATACAACATGATCACAAACTTGCAAATTTATGTAAAAACCTCGGCTCTGATACCAATTGTTGGAAACAAAGTGCGCAGCGGAATTTTTTTAAAAATTTTCATCAGAGTATTTTCCAAAATACAAGTATGACATGTTATATGTATAAATTAAACAGATCTTACTAACCTCAGTATGCCGAAGAACCTCCGCGACCTGTGTAGAGAAGTAACGTTCCAGAAGAGCCTCAACCAACTGGTCTTCTTTGCTATTCTCTATCCACAACCGGAGTGAGTGTGGGCTCACACGTACAGCTCTTCCACCGGTGACTCTCCTTCCAACCAATAGAGAGAACCCAAAGCTAGTGTTCGTGATTTGTGAACAAAAGCTCTCAGGGAGTTTTCATATGCTCACTAGAAGAGTATCACTCTTAATCTCTCAAATTGATCTGAGTAAATCATTAGACTCACTCCCTTTTTATACCTATTGGTCCTTGGGGTCAGTTCATATCAGATTAGGTCTCAAAAATCGAAATAGAATCAAGTTCGGATCAATATCTGATAAGATACGCGTGAAAAACGCGTAATCTTAGCTGTCGCGGTCGGCATGCCGAACTGTGAGATAGGCAGGCCGAACTGGCCAGTTCGGCAGGCCGAACTTTCTGATCGGCAGGCCGAACTGCCGAGAAAAAATCTCCGCGAATCTTTTATTTTCCACCCGAGATTCTAAAGGATAAAGTCTCAGTTTTGATTCAAATAGCCCAATAGAAAAGATATCTGATCAAAACAAACTTTATCAAGATAATCTCTAAGAAAATAAATCAATTCACAATAATTCTACAAGTTTATCTTGTTCTAATTGTCCAAAATTAAAACAACCGATAAATAGACAAGAATTATCCGAACGCCATAATTCAACAAGTTCATCTTGAACTAATTTCTTACATAATTAATTCAACCGATAAACAGACATGAATTATTTGATTCTTATAAATTTTAAACCAATCTGATAAATCCGACATAAGTCACCAATTATTGGAAAAGCACGCCGTGTCGTTACAGGATTTTGTGAGCTAGCAAAGGGGACCAAAATGGACCTATAAAGTTCAAGCTCATGATAATTATGAAACCCAATATCCCAGATATACATTTCACAATTATCAACTCCAACGCTACTCCACTAAAAGCTTGGAGCTGCACTCTCGAACTTTATAGAATTACGAAGCTCGTGTAGCTAAGTCTCCATGACATATCATAGTGTATCGCATCCCCATATGATCATCCATAATCGGCTTAAGGACAAGTTCTGTCTTACCTTCCCGATTATTTTAATCTTACGTTCCATTGTCTCACCATTAGAAAACTTACCATCCAAAGATAGTATACCATTCGGTTACACCTATGTATCCAAATGGTTGAGCGCTCCAGTTTTCCAATTACAGGACAACGCATATAAGAGGATATCATTACTCCTAAAGAGGAGCTATGGATTCCATATCTATGAATAACAAGTCTACGCTACCAAGAGTCATGCCTCCAACGTACCGGCATGCATGCCACTATAGAGATGTGGGAGTCACCCATTGGTACATCAAAAGACACAAGTCGAGACAACGGGCCCATTATTCATCTCAGGATTAAGATACAATACAAATGATTGTCTAAAGTGAATCAATTTGACAAGACAGAATTATTAATCCAAATCAATTCACTTTATGTCCCGATCCAACACATCGTCACCTATGACAACGCGCCAATGTTTCTATTCACGGAGTCCAACTCCGATGGCCAAGACAAACCATCTCCCAAAAGGGATATAGACAACATAACAATCTTTACATGAATAAAGCGCTCAACTTTATTCCCTCGATTGCGGATCATATATTTTAGACCATCACCTTAAGAGTCGTGTCTACCGCATAATCATCCCATCATATGCCCAACTCTTAAGGTTTAGACTGACAGTCTCAGACTACTGTTTGCTTATCATACATTCAACAAATATGAACGTAAAGAGGACAATATTTGGTATATATAAATGAATAAATTCTTTATTGATAAAAAATGTCTCCAAAAACGTATTACATTTTTACTCCTTAGAGCATACATGTCTAACAAAGATCGCGTCAGAGGACAATTTAGCTGATCCATTTACGAAGACACTTACTGGGAGAGTCTTCGAGAGGCATGTGGAAGCTATGAGGATGCAAACTTTGCTGTATTTACTCACTTAGTGCAAGTGGGAGATTGTTAGATATGTATGCCCTAAGGAGTAAATGTAATACGTTTTTGAAGACATTTTTATCAATAAAGAATTTATTCATTTATATATACCAAATCTTGTCCTCTTTACATTCATATTTGTTGAATGTATGATAATCAAACAGTAGTCTGAGACTGTCAGTCTAAACATTAAGAATTGGGCATATGATGGACTGATTATGCGGAAGACACGATTCTTAAGGTGACGGTCATGAATTGATTTGGATTAATAATTCTGTCTCGGCAAATCGATTCACTTTAGACAGTCATTTGTATTGTATCTTAATCCTGATATGAATAATGGGCCCATTGTCTCGACTTGTGTCTTGATGTGCCAAAGGGTGACACCCACATCTCAATAGTGGTATGCATGCCGGTACGTTAGAGGCATGACTCTTGATAGCGTAGACTTGTTATTCATAGATATGGAATCCATAGCTTCTCTTTAGGAGTAATGATATCCTCTTATATGCGTTGTCCTGTAATTGAAAAACTAGAACGCTCAACCATTTGGATACATAGGTGTAACCGAATGGTATACTATCTTTGGATGGTAAGTTTTCTAATGGTGAGACAATGGAACGTAAGATAAAAATAATCGAGAAGGTAAGAGAGAACTTGTCCTTAAGCCGATTATGGATGATCATATGGGGATGCGATACACTATGATATGTCATGGAGACTTAGCTACACGAGCTTCGTAATTTTATAAAGTTCAAGAGTGCAGCTCCAAGCTTTTAGTGGAGTAGCGTTGGAGTTGATAATTGTGAAATGAATATCTGGGATATTAGGTTTCATAATTATCATGAGCTTGAACTTTATAGGTCCATTTTAGTCCCTTTGCTAGCTCACAAAGTCCTGTAACGACACGGCGTGTTTTTTTAATAATTGGTGACTTATGTGAGATTTATCAGATTAGTTTAAAATTTTTAAGAATCAAATAATTCATGTCTATTTATCGGTTGAATTAATTTTGTAAAAAATTAGTTCAAGATAAACTTGATGAATTATTGCGATCAGATAATTCTTGTCTGTTTATCGGTTGTTTTAATTTTGGACAAATTAGAACAAGATAAACTTGTAGAATTATTGTGAATTGATTTATTTTCTTAGAGATTATCTTGATAAAGTTTGTTTTGATCAGATAACTTATCTATTGGGTTATTTGAATCAAAACTAAGACTTTATCCTTTAGAATCTCGGGTGGAAAATAAAAGATTCGCGGAGATTTTTTCTCGGGAGTTTGGCCTGCCGGATGACGTGTTCGGCCTGCCGATGTGGCTTGTTCGGCCTGCTGATCAACGAGAGATAAGATTACGCTTTTTCACGCGGAGCTTATCAGATATTGATCCGAACTTGATTCTGTTTCGAGTTTTTGAGACCTAATCTGATATGGACTGACCCTATGACCAATAGCTATAAAAAGGGAGTGAGTCTTATGATTTACTAAGATCAATTTGAGAGATTAATAGTGATACTCTTCTAGTGAGCATCTGAAAACTCTCTGAGAACTTTTGTTCACAAATCACGAACACTAGCTTTGGGTTCTCTCTATTGGTTGGAAGGAGAGTCGCCGGTGGAAGAGCTCTACGTGTGAGCCCACACTCACTCCGGTTGTGGATAGAGAATAGCAAAAAAGACCAGTTGGTTGAGGCTCTTCTGGAACGTTACTTCTCTACACAGGTTGCGGAGGTTCTTCGGCACACTGAGGTTAGTAAGATCTGTCTAATTTATATATACAACATGTCAAACTTGTGTTTTGAAAATTACTCTGATGAAAAATTTTTAAAATTCCACTGCGCACTTTATTTCCAACAATTACAAACCCAAACCAAGGCGTGGAAACAGTGCTACCACTTCAAACGAGAATCAGTCCACCAATACAGAAGGCAGCCCATTCACTAAGGAACAATTAGAGGCTCTTCCGACAATCCTAGCCCAAGCCAACCAGTCTCAAAACTCAGTCATAGGAACCGGTTCTCTTGCACAGAAAGGTAAGGCACTAAAAGTCATTACATTTCACAAAGAACAATTCAGTTCTTGGATTATTGACTCAGGCGCCTCTGACCATATGACGGGAGATGCAAACTTACTTCAGAATTTCATTCCATGTTCACATACTACATCTGTCCGAATAGCTGATGGATCTCTATCAAAAGTTGCTGGCTATAGATCAGTGCCTCTTACCAAAGAGATTGTTCTCAACTCTGTGCAACTTGTGCCAAAGCTTGATTGTAACCTTTTATCCATTAGCAAGCTAACTAAGGACCTAAACTGTATTGCTAATTTTTCTTCTAAATCTTGCAAATTTCAGGACTTGGTTTCAGGGAGGATGATTGGCAATGTCGATGTATGTGACGGTCTCTACCTTCTCAAGAATAAAAGGAGTCATGAAGGGCTTCATCAACCAACCAATTGTCTCTAAAAGTATTGTGTCTACATCTGTCTCTACTTTAAATAAAGATGATGCAATCATGTTATGGCATTTTCGTTTGGGTCACCCAAATTTCATTTATCTTTCAAAATTGTTCCCATCATTGTTTGTTAATAAAAATCCAAAATTGTTGAATTGTGAAGTCTGTCAATTTTCAAAGCATGTTCGAAATTCATATCCAATTTCTCCATACATATCATCTAGACCATTTGCAACTATTCATAGTGATGTGTGGGGTCCCTCAAGGGTAAAAAACATAACCGGATCACGATGGTTTGTTTTATTTGTTGATGATCATACTCGAGCCACTTGGGTATTTCTGATGAAAGATAAATCAGAAGTAGGACAAATTTTCCAAAATTTTGCAAGAATGATCCAAACACAATTTAATTCAAAAATCCAAATCTTTAGAACAGATAATGCCAGGGAATACTTTGCATCACATCTTGGAAATTACCTCCTTGACTTAGGCATAGTTCATCAAAGTTTTTGTGTAGATACACCCCAACAAAATGAAATTGCTGAGAGAAAAAACCGTCATCTACTTGAAGTAACTCGATCTCTCCTTTTAACATATAATGTGCCCAAGCATTTCTGGGGGGAAGCCGTGTTAACAACAGCCTATCTTATAAACCGAATGCCTTCTAAAATATTGTCCTTTAAAACACCATGTGAAAAACTCCTTGAGTCCTTTCCAACAACTCCTTTGATCTCAACAATTCCTATAAAAATTTTTGGGTGTTCAGCATTTGTCCACATTCATCAAAACCATCGAAGTAAACTAGATCCTAAATCCAAAAAATGTATCTTCCTTGGTTATTCACCAACCCAAAAGGGGTACAGATGTTTTTCCACTACAAATGGACGATTCTATACCACTATGGATGTTACTTTTCATGAGGATCAACCATTCTTTCCAAAATCCACCATTCAGGGGGAGAATAACCAGAGTGAATGGCAGATTTGGGAAACAAGTTTTGAGTCCCAACCGAGTCTTCCAAGTCAACCAAGTCTTTCGAGTCCATCTTCTTTCGAGTCAAACTCACCTCCCATTCCTCAACCAGTTTCAGATAATTCAGTCCCAATACCAACATCAAGTGAAGTCCGATCAGAAACTCCTCTTATTCACGAAGAAGAAAAACTGAACACACAACAGATGCAAAGCCAAGAATCTGAACCTAATACCGAAGCCCGAAATGAGCCAGGTAATAGCAATACTGTTTCTGAACCTGATGTTTCGATTAATAATCTTGGTTGGCCAATTGCTATACGGAAGGGGGTGCGTTCATGCACTCAACATCCTATATCTAAATATGTTTCTTATGCAAGTTTGTCCTCTAGTTTTCGAGCCTTTACTACTAATCTAGTAGCAACTGAAATTTCAAAGGACATCCACGAAGCTTTAAAACATCCAAAGTGGAAAGCTGTAGTTGAAGAAGAAATCAAGGCCTTGGAGAAGAACGGCACATGGGAGATAATTAGCCTGCCAAAGGATCGAAAAACGGTAGGGTGTAAATGGATTTTCACCATCAAGTATACCGCAGATGGCAGTATAGATAGGCACAAAGCAAGACTTGTAGCAAAGGGATTCACACAGTCCTATGGAATCGACTATCAAGAGACTTTTGCACCTGTTGCGAAGCTCAACACTGTCAGAGTTCTTCTGTCCATTGCCGCCAACCTTGACTGGCCATTATACCAACTAGATGTCAAGAATGCTTTTCTCAACGGTAACCTAGAGGAAGAGGTCTACATGGAGATACCTCCTGGTCTAATGATAAAGAATCCACCAGAAGCAGTCTGTAAACTCAAGAAGTCTCTCTATGGACTCAAACAATCCCCAAGGGCTTGGTTTAACAGATTTACCAGAGCAATGAAGAAGTTTGGCTATTACCAATGTCAATCAGATCACACTATGTTCCAAAGAAACACTCCCGAAGGAAAAAGGGTAATCCTTATAGTGTATGTTGATGACATTATAGTAACAAGAGATGACAGAAAAGGGATACAAGAGCTAAAGAAGTTCCTAGCAAAGGAATTCGAGATCAAAGACTTAGGGTTTCTAAAATACTTTCTTGGGATGGAAGTGGCTCGCTCCAGCAAAGGTATTTGTGTCACTCAACATAAATATATATTGGATCTCCTCAAGGAAACAGGAATGCTAGGATGCAAGCCTATCGATACACCCATGGACTCTGTAAAGAAGCTGGGAATCGAGCAAGAACGACCTCCAGTAGATAAAGGGAGATATCAACGTCTGGTTGGAAAGCTGATATATCTCTCACACACCCGACCTGATATTGGCTTTTCTGTGAGTGTTGTTAGTCAATTTATGAACAATCCCAAAGAAGATCATTTTGAAGTCGTTCTTAGAATTATCAGATATTTAAAAATGACTCCAGGAAAGGGACTCTTCTTCAAAAGAAACAATGACAGAAATGTCAAAGTTTACACGAATGCAGATTGGGCAGGTTCACCAACCGATAGAAGATCAACCTCTGGATACTGCACGTATGTATGGGGAAACTTGGTAACTTAGAGGAGTAAAAAGCAGTCAGTTGTTACTAGGAGTAGTGCTGAAGCCGAATTCAGAGCTCTTGCACTTGGAATTTGTGAAGTTATGTGGATCCAACGACTGCTTGCAGAACTAAACCTATCCAGAGAAGAACCGCTGAAAGTGTTTTGTGACAATCAAGCAGCCATCAGTATTGCTAGGAATCCTGTCCACCATGATCGCACAAAACACATTAAGATTGATCGGCATTTCATCAAAGAGAAGATTGAGACTGATGTCATTTCATTGTCCTACATTCCTACTCGTCTTCAAATAGCCGACATTCTTACGAAAGCTCTTCCAAGAACCAGTTTCGATGAATTGAGTTCCAAGTTGGGAATGATAAACATCTACTATCCAACTTGAGGGGGAGTGTGGAAATCCGGTTCATATCCCTCTTCTTAGGGATCTTAATTGAAGAATATTTTTCTTTTAATGTAGATTATCCTGATTGTTAGTTGATTCTTGATTTTTAGTCAATCACCTGATTGAGCTAATCACCTGATTTAGCTCCCTGATCCTAGGAATTAGTTCTAATTTTATGCTGATGTAATTAGGCTGATTAGTAGGCAAATGTAAATTACCTTCTTTTTTTTCTTAGGTCCAACCTATATATAATGTACTCTCCTCTCATTTTTTAAATGAAGAAAATTACACATTCTTCAACCCTTTTCTTCAATAAGAAATTGTGCCCCACGTATGAGGCTGTGCTGTTAGATAAGTAGGATTTTCCCTTTCTTGTACAGTTGTATAATTTACAAACTTCGTAAAGTGTGTCAAATTTTGCATGATTCCTTTGTGCTAATTAAGTAGGTTGATGTAGGTGAATGCCATCAAAATTACAATGTAAAAAATTTAGCCTTTGTCAAGCAAGTTGAAATTCAGTTTCTTCACTAGCAAGTTATGTGTGAATATGAAAAATAATATATATATATATATATATATATTTAAAGATCATTAGGGGACTCACACCTTTCCTTCTTTAATTAGTTTACCAAGCTCCCCAATGACAAGAGACAAAATGCATCCAGTGCCCAGCCCGATCACCATTCCAGATTTCACGAGTCCCACAGCCCTCTTTGCAAGGGCACAGCTTAAAGCATCTTGGACTGCAATTCGTTATTAATAAAGCCTTTTATTAATCATTTAATACCCCCTCAATTATTTTCTTTAGTGAAAAGAAGAGACGAAGAAGAACAAGAAGAAGAAAAGGAACATTGAAGGCAAACAGAACCAGTCATGGCAGAGCAGTTTGATGAAGCAAATAAAAATGTCCACTTAATCTAATTCGTAAAAGAAAAGAAACATTCAAAAAAGATAATATAACAGATTAGTCTAGATACATTAACAATAAATGCTCCCATAGATGTATACATGTCAAATGGAAACATATTGAAGAAACAAATGAATCTCATGCCCATGCAGTATGTGAACAAGCAAGACGCATTCAGATCAGAAAAAAGATGTTAGGTTTTGACATGAAACCTCCAATCTTTTGGGGGTAATAGTTTTAATCAGGTCTTAGAAATATAAATATGGTTTATGAGCACTAAACAGCTGACCCAGTCTATTTAAAAAAGTGCATGAGTTGCTTCCTAGCAATTAGAACATAGATCCATTAGCTCAGGGCTTTGGTGGTACTATTTTTCAAGACGGGTTTTAATTCTCCAAATGCTCAAAGGCACATGTGCGTTCAAAAACTTGAAGTTTTCATGCAATTACAAGGGGGGTGGTGGGGAGCTAAATTTGAAAGTAAACTAACAATGAAAAGAAAAGTAAAGTAAAGAAAGAAAGAAACGATGGAGTTTTAACATACAATCTTGATAGACTCCAGATGTTGAACTTCTGTTGAGATAACGGGAAGCATATTCACCCATGGAAAGGTAAGAGGCATAGTGTGGAAGATGATTGACACCATTCGCAGATTGAGTTGAAAAAGATATTCCTTCCACTGTGGAATCTATCATGATCACAGAGCTATAGAGAAAAGCAAAACAAAAAGACGCTTCTGAAGTTTCCACAACTTAGTTCAAATAGATCAACGGTCGTGATTATGTGCCACTAGAATCATAACCGAATTCGAGCAGTCATAATTCCAAGTCTCACCTGAACCAAAATTCTTGAACCCCAGAAATTTTCCAATATTTGGATGAGAGGGATTGCATGATTTAATCCCAATCTGTTCGTTCCTTTGACGTTTTCTTTGCAGTCGAGGACTCCAAACTTTCTTGTGTATATTTTGTTGCACCTTTCCAGGACTAAGTTCATGATTATGTTCAAGGACAACGTGACACACATAAACTCGGACATCTGATTCTACAGCAACATTAATCTTGGCCATGCAATTCGTTTTAGATGACTGCCTCATTGGGAACTTCTTATTTACATTGGTTGTACGTACTTTTCCGGCATTAGCACAAGCAAGCGTAAAGTCTTTGACCTTTCGGTCATCTCCGCACCTTGAACTTCTCCTGTAAATGCCAAACCCTTTATGTTGAGCATACTTGGTGTAATAATCTCGAACATCTTCTTCAGAAGTAAATACCATCCCAACTGTTGGTGGACCTATTTCTTCACTTTCCAATGCTTCTATTCTGTGTTCACCTTCTTTGTCATCGTCAAGTTTCTTGCTACCAGAACACCCTTCAACACCTTTCCCCATGCTCAAATTAGAGTCATCTTCCATCCTACTAAAACAAAGAATAGTTTCAATCAAAATGTAGCGACCCAAGTCTCATTTTTGCAAGACTACTTCAATAACAGAACCATATTGCAATGAAGAACTTGAAACCAGTTCCCAAACAAAAGCATTTGACAAAAAAATATATATATTTTCATAAATAATAAGATAAAAAACTTGGAAATGAAATTCAGCCCGACTTCAGAACCATCCAAAGTACAAAAATATCATGTAGCAATCTAAGTATGTACCTAAATCCAATCTTCCTTTCAAAGATTACTAAAAAAATAAAAGCATCACCACTTTGTAGATAACAGAAAATTTGCCCATATAGTTTAAATGAATTACCAACCATCTGGGATTTTGATTCAAAAAACAGTAATAAAAAAACACTTGTGACAATTGGAAAATGCTGAGCAATTCTATCTAGAAGAAGATTCAAGTGGAAAATGACAGAAAATGCTGAAATTGTCAAAGCTTATCATTTTAACTTATGCAAATTTCGATTCATTCCTAAACTTCTAAAGTAATCACACGGCCCTGATTCCTATGAACAGAATTCGGAACAAGAGAAGAACACAAAGAAGGTCTTTACTTTTTCAGACATTTTTTTCAAATAAAAAAGAGATAAAACACCAATTAAGGGGCGATTGCACCAACCAAAAGTTGAGATTATTACGAAGATTAAAAGCGAAGCGAGTATTGGACAAGAAATTGAGGATGATGAAGATGCAGATGAACCTGGTGAACAGCCACTGTTGCCACCAACGCAGGTGGAGGCCGACGGAATGCCGGAGTCGCCGATCCAATCACTTCCGCTTCTTAAATTCCAACATTTGCTGTTTACCCAAAACAAAATCCAATAACTGCTAGAACCATACTGCCTAGCAATTAAAATGAAGAAATAAAATATGAGAAATAGACCAACCAAAAGAAGAAGAAGAAGAGGAAGAATGCAGCATTTAATTTTTCAGAGGGAAAAAAGAAAAAAATGCAGCTTTTTTTTTAAATGAATTTAAAGTGTCATTTTTTCAGCAGAGAAAAAAATAAGTGAGGAATGTCAAAGTTTGGGAACTTTTTGAATTAAATATCAGTTTTTAAAAATATTTATTGTAAATGTTAGATTTGTAATGTAAATAACTTATTATGTAAAAAAAAATATTTACATTATAAACCAAGAAGTGAATATATAATTTGTACCATAAATCTATTTATTGTGTAAATAAGAATTATTTATATTATAAAATATAAGCAAATTGTAGATAAATTATTTACACTATAAATTTGATATTTATTACAAATATTCTTAAATGTGTATTTATTACAATTAGTTTTGAAAAAGAGACATTTCCTACAATTTTTTTTAGGGTTTTTAGGGGTGCATTTCCTACAATTTTCGAAAAAGGAGAAAATAGAAAAATTATTAGCCCATTTGGTATTATTTTTAAAATATTTTTTGTTTTGAGTAAAACTTGAATGAAAATATTTTGAGAAATATTTTGAGATTATTTTTTAAATTGTGTTTGGTTAAATTTTGAGTATTTGAAATTTTTTTCCCCTCTTCGCTCTCTCTTTCTTTTCTTACTCTCTTTAACTCCAACGCTACCTAATCCAATCGACCACCCTACAGTCGCCAACAGCCACTACGTGCCAAGCTCCTATGATCGTCAGACTCAACAACTGCTGCCGTTGGAAAGACGCCATCTCACTCACTGCCTATTGCAGCAGACAACATGACACGGACACATCTTCAACAACTACCAAGCAAGGACGTCGTCCAATGTCCTATCTACTAGAGGGTTACACCGTTGAGTTCCTCTCGTCAAGAGCAGCAAAATTCACAACCACCATCACCCCAATTGTCGCCTGAAAATGTTGGGTCTATTGCCACTCCATTGATGGTTTTTGTACATTTTCAGGCTATCACGACATCTTTTAGAGAAACTAATCGTGGGAACTTGTTCCCTTTACTAAGAACTTCGATTAGGCACCCATCTCCACCACCACCATCTCATCAACGAACGATGGCAAGGGGATTCGGTGAACAGTGGCGTACGGATTGCTGGGTTGAAGGAAGAAAGAGAGAGAGAGCTCTGGGTTGAGAGGAGAAAGATAAAAGGGCTAGAACTTGAAAACACCAAAAACAACCTTTTTTTGTTTCCAAAAATCTCAATGTTTCTTCATGTTTTGAGAAATGTTTCCATTTTATTTTGAACCTATTTTCTTAACCAAAAAAGTTTTCAAAACTATTTTTATTTTTTGTGTTTTTGAAAATATGTTACATTTTTTTTTTGTTTTTTAATAAAAGTGATACCAAAGAGCATTTTATGGTAGCTTAAATTCCTGTGAAAATATAAAAATCAAGTATATGTTTTAAAGCTAAGTAATTTGTGTTTTAAGCATAGTAAATAACAGCTTAATAAATGGAATCCTTACATTTTTTGCAGACACATCTCTTTTAAAATAGTTTCATGTAGCTCTTTCAACTGCCTTTTTTGTTGTAATTTATAATTAATTTTATATAATTTCCCTATTATTTGTTTTTAAAATGCCTTAACCTCTTCTTATTGATAGAAATATTGCACTATCAATACTTGAAAAAGCAACTTTCAAGGACTCATTGCTTCGGTGAATCATTTGAGCCTTAATGCATTTTCAGTGTCATGGAGCAAGACCAATAAGCTATTGTGCTTTCTTCCAACAATGGCTACTTCCAAGCTCTCCTTTCTAGTTGTCATCACTCAATCACTTAATTCCTACTATTTAATTGCTTAGGCCCTTAGTGTATGAGGGTGGTCGCATGTCGTTCAGTTTCTCCTCAGGTGACCTCTCCTTCCAACCACTTGAGAAAACCAAGAGCTAAGATTCGAGATGCTAAACTATAGCTCTGTGAGTGTTTTAGAGTTTCTCTTACAAGAATACACTCTCTAAATTCTCAAATGATCTAAAACACAACTAGCCCTTATCAGATTTGGCCTCAAAATTCGAGTTTGGATCAACTTCTAAGTAAAATACGTAAAGCACACGGATTGCTAATGTGACAGGTCTGATTCAGTCAACTGGTCTACACTGGGTTCGGTTTACTAGTTCAGCGAGGTAGCACTCCTACAACGCGTTTTTAGTTTTGAGATTTATCTTGTTAATTCAAACCTAGCCTAATCGATAAATCCTATTTTATTTGACATAGTATCCTTCATAAAGCCTCAATTTTAATTCAAATAACACAATAGAAAAGTTATCTAACTAAAACAGTCATATACTGATAATCTTATACAAATAAAAATAATTTTAAATAATTCAATTTGTTTATCTTGACTTAATTCATAACATTAATTCAACCAATAAACCAACATGAATTATTAAATCCAATCTATTAAATTTTAGCTAATCTAATAAATGACATAAGTTACTAATCTATGGGAAAAAAAGGCCATATTGTTACAGAAAATATTATGAGCTGGTAAAGGGGACCTGATAGACATATTGTTGGAAAAATAGTACATAGCGGAATTTAAAAATTTTTTATATCAGATTATTTTCTAAAACACAAGTTTGACACACTATATGCATAAATTAACCAGATTTTACTAACCTTTGAATGCCGAAGAACTCCCACAATCTGTGAAGAGAAGTAACGTTCTAGAAGAGCCTTAACCAACTAGTCTTCTTTGCTATTCTCTATCCACGATCGGAGTGAGTGTGGGCTCACACGTACAGCTGTTCCACCAGGTTACTCTCCTTCCAACCAATCGAGAGAACCCAAAGCTAGTGTTCGTGATTTATGAATAAGAGCTCTCAGGGAGTTTCAAAATCTCATTATCAGAGTTTTACTTTTAATCTCTCAACTGATCTAAATAATAGTGAGACTCACTCTCTTTTTATAGAGGTTGCGCCCAGGAGTTAGTCCTTATCAGATAATGCCTCAAAATTTGAATCAGAATCAAATTCGGATCAATATCTGATGAAATCCACGTGAAAACGCGTGATTTTTTTATCACGTGATCGGCGTGCCGATCTGTCTAACCTGCATGCCAAACTTGCCCCATCGGCAGGCCAAACCTAAGGATCGACATGCTGAATTACCGATAAAAAATCTCAGCGAATCTTTTATTTTCCATTGGAGATTCTATAGGATAAAGTCTTAATTTTAATTCAAATAACCCAATAGAAAAGTTATCTAATTAAAACAACTTTATCTAGATAATCTCTAAGAAAATAAATGAATTTCTAATAATTCAACAAGTTTATCTTGAATTAATTCAAAATTAATCTAACCGATAAACAAACATGAATTATCTGATCCCGAAAATTCAACAAGTTTATCTTAAATTACTTTTTTCACAAAACTTAATTCAACTGATTAACAGACATGAATTATTTGATTCTTCTGAATTTTAGCCAATTTGATAAATTTGACATACATCACCAATTAATGGAAAAACACGTCTTATCGTTACAGGATTTTGTGAGCTGGCAAAGGGGACCTGATGGACCTATATAGTTCAAGCTCCCGATAATTATGAAACCCAATATCCCAGATATACATTTTATAATTATCAACTCTAACGCTACTCTACTAAAAGCTTGGAGCTGTACTCTCGAACTATATAGAATTACGAAGCCCGTATAGCTAAGTCTCTACATATCATAATGTATTATATCCCCATAGGATTATCCATAATCGGCTTAAGGACAAGTTCTATCTTGCTTTCTCGATTATTTTTATCTTACATTCTATTATCTCACGATCAAAAAACTTACCATCTAAAGATGGTATACCATTCGGTTACACCTATGTATCCAAATGGTTGAGCGCTCCAGCTTTTCAATTATATGATAACGTATATAAGAGGATATAACTACTCCTAAAGAGGAGCTATGGATTCCATATCTATGAATAATCGGTCTACGCTATCAAGAGTTATGTCTCCAACGTACCAGCATGCATATCACTATTAAAATGTGGGTATCACCCTTTGGTACATCGAAAGACACAAGTCAAGACAACAGGCCCACTATTCATCTCAAGATTAAGATACAATAAAAATGATTGTCTACAGTGAATCGATTTGCCGAGACAAAATTATTAATCCAAATCAATTCACTTTATGTCCTGATCCAACACATTGTCACCTATGACAATGTGCCAATTTTTCTATTCACGAAGTCTACCTCCGATGGCCAAGACAAACCATCTCCCGATAGGGATATAGACAACATAACAGTCTTTGCATGAATAAAGAGCCCAACTTTATTCTCTCGATTGCGGATGTTATATTTTAGATAGTCACCTAAATATTCGTGTCTTCCGCATAATCTGTCCATCATATGCTTAATTTTTATAGGTTTAGACCAACAGTCTCAGACTATTGTTTGCTTAACATACATTCAACAAATATGAACATAAAGAGGACAAGTTTTGGTATATAAATAATAAATAAATTCTTTATTGATAAAAATGTATCCAAGAACATATTACATTTTTACTCCTTAGGGCATACACATCTAACACATATATAGATCAAGTTCCTATGATTATAAAATAATATATCCTCGATACATATATTTTTTAATTATTAACTCTAAAGCTATTCCACTAAAAGCTTTAAGCTGCAATCTTAAACTATATAAAATTATTAAACTCCAATAAGTTTATTGTCTATGACATATCATAAAGTGTAACATCCATATAGGATATTCATAATCGACTTAAGGATAAAATTCTATTTACCTTCCTGATTATTATTATCTTATGTTCCATTATCTCACCATTGAAAAACTTACTATCTATATAAGTAGTATACCATTTGGTTATATATATGTATCCAAATGGTTGAGCACTCCAATTTTCAATTACATGATAATGCCGATAAAAGAATATCATTAAATCTACAAAGAGCAATGAATAATAAGTCTACGTCAATCAAAAGTCATGTCTCCAATGTACTAGCATGCATATCATCATCTAATTTATGATGTCACCCTTTGGTACGTGAAAAAACACAAGTCAAGAATACATGCCCATTAATTCATTTCAAGATTAAGATATGACACATATGATTGTCTAAAATGAATTGATTTAAAACAAACGGAATTATTAATCAAATCAATTCATCTTTAGTCCTAATCTAATATATCATCATCTATGACAACATATCAATGTTTCTACTCATAGAGTCCAACTCTGATGATCAAGACAAGTCATCTCCCGTTAAAGATGTAGACAACATAACAATCTTAACATAAATAAAGCGCCCAACTTTGAGATTCATGTCTTCCACATAATCTGTCCATCATATGCACGATCTTAAAGGTTTAGACTAATAGTCTCAGACTTTTATTTGCTTATCATATATTCAACATGAACGAGCATAAAGAGGACAAATTTTGATATATGAAAATAAATAATAAACTCTTTATTGATTAAATGTCTCCAAAAACTATTACATCAATTAATCCTTAAGGCACCTAGTTTAACAATCTTCCACTTGCCCTAAGTGAGTAATTGTGACATATTACACATTCCCATTGCCTCTACATGCTTCTCCAAAGCCCTCGTTAATAGTTTCTTCGTAAAAGTATCAGTTATATTGTCCTCGGATGCGATGTTGCACACTGCAACATGTCTATTCTTTATGAAGTCTTTTATCACATTATACTTCTAATGTATATGTTTACTCTTCTAATGAAATCTTGGTCCCTTAGCAGTAACTATCATTGTAGTATTATCATAGTACAACATTATCGGCTTGCCCATGCTAGGAACTATCTCAATATCTCTAAAGAACTTGCGAAGTCACACAACTTCTTTCGAAGCTTCACTAGCTGTCACATACTCAGCTTCCATTGTTGAATCTGAAATGCAATGTTGCTTGACATTTCTCCAAACAATGGCACCTCATCCTAAACTAAACAAAGATTCTAAAGTGGATCTCATCAAATCCAAATAGGATTGAAAATACAAATCAATGTATCCAAGAGGTATTAGATCCACACTAGAATATACTACTGTATAACCTCTAGTTCTTCTCAGGTACTTGAGAATATGCTTGTCTACAACCCAATGATTTGGTCTTAGATTCAACTGAAATTGACTCACTATCTCGACTGTATAACATATGTCAGGTCGTGTGCAAAGCATAACAGATATGAGACTATCAATTGCTAAAGCATAAGGCACCTTTTTCATGTCAAACTATTTAGTCAACTATAATTTGATCGATGACAATGCTCCAATGTTATTGCCAACAAGCAAAATGTCATCTATATAGAGCAGTAGAACAACCACCTTTTTATCCTTATTGTGTTTGAAAAACACATGGTTCATCCACATTTTGTTAGAGCCCGTAAGTCTTGATCAAACCTTATGTTCCAAGAATGGGAAGCTTGCTTAAGTCCATAAATAGAATTTAGTGATTTATAGATCTTATTCTCTTGACTCTTAGGTTTGAACCCATTTGGTTATACCATATATATGGTCTCATCAAGATAGCTATTCGAAAAGACCGTTTTGATATCCATTTGCTAAATCTCCCAATCGAGAGCAGCAGCAATGAACAAGAGAATGTGAATGGACTTAAGCATACATTACAAAAAAAAACTACATTTAACAACATGTTATTTATGACATGTAGTTTTTAAATGTCATTGAAAAGTACATACAACGACATTTCTAACAAACATGCCGTTAACGACATTTGAAACAATAATTAACAACATCTATATAGATGCTGTATTAAAGGTCTCATTTTAACAACAATAGTATAGTGTCGTTAAATTATTTAACGACAAGTAGGAGATGTCATCAAAGCCTTGTAGATTCTATGACACCCTTTATAGACAACATCTTGACCAATATCGTCCATAAACGGTGTCGTAGAATCTCTAAAGCTTTGACATCTTTTATTTGTCGTTAAATAATTTAACAATACTAAACTATTGTCATTAAAAGGAGATTTTAATACGGCATCTATATATATGTCATTAATTATTTTTCAAATGTCATTAACGACATGTTTGTTAGGGATGTCGTTGTATGTACTTTTCAACGACATTCAAAAACTACATGTCGTAAATAATATGTCGTTAAATGTAGTTTTTCTTATAGTGTATATTTAGAGTTGCATAGTTTGGTTGTATGATCTATGTGTTATTGTCGTCTTTATAAAATATTTAGCAAAAAATAAAAGGAAGTAATTAATGTATAGTGCTTTATTTCCATGGACCGTGCTTCTCTATTGTACAAACTAGCTACTTCCTGTGAGACGACAAAATGTTTAGCACAACTATTTCAAGAATAAATTGGATTATACCTGGTCTTAAGGTGATAATCTTTTATTGCATAGTAATAGTGTCTGGTCATTTTAGTTCATAAGACAATGTTTTTCATCGCTGTTGATTTAAGGCTTCTATTGCGTAGCCGCGTCTGTTTTTTCGCTTGTTTGCTCCTATTTGAGAGAGATCTAATTCTTATCAATTTTTCGTTAGCACCTACTTATTGGAATATAAATACATTATTGTTGCTTCACCTTTTGAAAGATTAAGCAACTTAAATTTTGAGGAGGATTAATAGCTGATATGATACTAGGAGGATTAATAGTTGATATGATACCAGAGCATGAGGTTTTGAGTAGAAACCTCCAAAATATTGTAAATTCGAAATTTCCATAATGTGTGGGCCTAAGTGTTATAATATAAAGAAGTAATCACACAAAATGTCAATTTTGAGATTGTAGAGTTTAAAAATGTTGATTTTTTTCACAATATTACAAATATATCTACTCTTAAGAACTTATTGATTTGTGATGCTTGTTATGCCCCTTTTGCATATTTTGAACATATTTCTTATATAATTAATTTTATTTATAATTTATGATACAATTATAAAATAATCTTATTTTCATTATCATAAAGCTGTAGTTATTATGCTATTATTCATTTATGATATTATTTAATTATGATGTTGAAAGAAATTATGATCTTTTATTATATATATATATATATATATATCTTGCTATTGAGTTTTATTGATAATGATGATTATCATAATCATAAACACAAATTTTTATAATAATTAATGTATGGATACAGGTAAAAAGGTTTTCTCGTAATCGATTTCTTCCTTTTGCGTGTATCCCTTTAATACCAGTCTAGCCTCCTAGGTTTCATCTTTCCTATCTGCACCTCTCTTTCTCTTGTAGACCCACTTATACCCTATGGGTTTTACCCCCTTGGGAAGATCCACAAGCTCTCAAACTTGATTGGCCTTCATAGACTTTATCTCATTGTTCATAGCTTCTATACAAAGCTTTGAATCAACATCCTCCATAACCTCTTTCTAAGCATAAGGATCCCTATTATGTTTAATCGATTCAGCCAAGTGAGCTTCACCATTAAACATATACCTCTGGGATTAACGTCTGATTCTTTCACTATGCCGAATCTCCCTAGGTTGTTGTTCGATCAGTTTTTTTATGTTGATTGGATTGGTTTCAATTGGAACCCTAGAGTGATCAAATCATTCACCATCTCCTTGAGTACCATTCTACTATGAGGTTTAAAGTTGTTCATGTAGCTTTCCTCAAGGAAAGTCTCATTCGTTGAAACCATGACTTTATTTTCTTTTGGGTTATAAAAATAACTCCCTTTTGTCCCTTTGGATATCCAACAAATACGCACACCTCCAAACGTGCTTCGAACTTATTCGCTTCTTTGTCCAACATATGAGCAGGACATCCCCATATTTGAACATGGTTTAAGGATGTCTTCCTACATATCCATAACTTGTGAGTAGTTTTAGGAATCAATTTTGAGGCACATTGTTCAAAAGATAACGTGCGGTTTTTAGTAAATATCCTGAAGAAGATAAAGGCAATGTCGAATAACTCATCATGGACTTAGCCATGTCCAAGAAAGTCTTATTCCTCTTCTTAGCCACACCATTCTGCTACGAAGTGCCTAACACAATCAAATATGAGAATATCTAATTCTCTACTAAGTGTCCTAAGAACTCATTATAGAAATACTCTCCACCTCGATCACATCGAAGTGTCTTTACCTAATTGCTTCTCTGCTTCAGCTTGAAACTTCCTGAACTTGTCAAAAGTTTTGCTCTTATGTTGCATTAGGTAGATATATCTCGAGTAATCATTAATAAAAGTGACAAAAAACTTATACCTTCCTCGTGCCTTGATGTTCACGGGACCACAAACATCACTATGCAAAAATTCTAGAACTCTTTTAGCTTGATCGCCTTTAGACCTGAATGATCTTTTGGTCATCTTTCCATCCAAACAAGATTTACATTGTGGTATAGATTTCACCTCTAAATGACTTAAAGGTCCATTCTTTACTGACCTTTGAATCCTATAAGAAGTTTTAAGTCTTTTAGAGTTATCATTAATCGCAGTGCTCAATAGTGAGTCCATCTTAGGTTTGATAAAATATAAGTTGTTTTGCATCCATCCACTATTTATAAAAGATTTGTTTTACAAATCACAACTTAATTTTTAAAAGAAACTAAATAAGAATCTTTAAATAGATAAGCGATAGAAATTAAATTCCTTAAAAACAATCTTTCAAACCTAAACTGTTGTAACTATCAAAATAGAGATGGACGTCTTCCACTACTTTAGCCAACACTAAGGATCCATCATCCATTTGTAACGTAAAGTGCTCATGTAACAGACCTCATGTTTCCTTGAACCCCTACAGATAAACACAAACATGATTACTTGCTCCAGAATCTATGACGCATGTGTCACTTGATTTTTCAACTAAATAAGTCTCAACAACTAGAAGTTTGCACTTACCTCCTTTAACTGAGAAGTCCTTGCAATTTTTCTTGATGTGTCTGACCTTCTCATAGAAGAAACACTTTAGTTTCTTTAGGTCTCTCTTCTTCTTTTTCTTATCCTTGCCTTTTGGTGGAATAGAATACTTCATGTTCTTGGCCTATTACTTCTTTCCATTCCCAAAATTAGAATTGGAACCAAATGCAACAGCCAAGTTTGCCTCGCCACCAACCGGAGCTTCCTTGATTAAGTTTCGAACTCCCACAACTGCTTCATCAACTCAATTAAGGTTACATCCTATCTATTGCTCAAGTTATATGAAGCTCTAAATTGGATAAATTCTTTAGAAAGAGTCTTAAAAACCATAACCATCTATGACTCAACATCAATGTTAACTCTATGAGTTTATGCCTTAGTGAGGTAACCCATGACCAGCATCATATGCTCCTTGCCCCAGTTTTGGCTTGCAGTTGAGAAGCTTTCGAAGAGCCCCTTGTCGCTTTGTTAAGGCTTGGCCTCCAAAGATGTCCTCAAGATTATCCATGATCTAATGAGCAGTTTCATGATCTTCATGTTGAGTTTGTAGCACGTTATTTATGCTAGCCATGATATAGCAGCAGGCCTGATTATCAAAATCCTTCCAACGATCATACGCTTGGATTTGTTCATTAGTGGATGTTGGCTTGAAGGTTTCATAAAATAATTTTCCATTAGCTTTAATGATAACAAATACAATTTTTCTTTATATTTGCAAATATGCATTTTTGAGCTAATGGAATTCTTGAGTGTTGCAAAGCTTAAGTTTCAAACAAAATCAAGTGATGAACATTCAAGAAGTTTAGAGTTGTGGATACAAAAGAAGTGGACTCACATGGACTTGAAGATTTCAAGATTTTATTAGTGCTTAGTCAAAATGCAAGAGAGTGATTCTTAATTTAAATATGATTAAATAAAAGCTCAAATTCACGCACTCACATATGCATTCGTAAACTGTTAATCTTTGCATATTTGTGTTCAAAGTATTTAAAATATTCTACTATGAGAAAGGGTATTGAAACTTCACTTAAGGCACGTAAACAAGTTTTTTTACAAAAAAAGGTTTTTAGAACATTTTCTTGGGTATATTTGGGCAACACAGATTGGCCTGCCGACCATTTTTGTTCGGCTTGCCGATGGCCCAGGATCGGCCTACTGATCTAAGGGTTTATAAGCCTCAATTTGCAGATGTTCAAATGACCTACCAAACATCAAGTTCAACCTGCCAGTGGCTGCAGTTTTGGCTAGCCGAACTGCCACATCGACCTGCCAATCAGATGACCGTTTGGTGTCTTGATTTAAAATTTTCAAACTTTGACCTCTCGAACATATTTTTTGGTCTGCTGAACTGTTTATAATGGCTAGTTTTCTATCTATTAGAACTCCACTACCAACGGTCATTTTGATCAAAATTCAAGTTTTCATGCTAAGGTTAAGCACTTGGAGGCTATTTATACCCCTCTATTCATTGTACAAATTACCAAGAATCATAAGAGAAATTTGATATCATTCTTACACTGTTTTCTCAAGCATTTATTTCATACACCTTCTCTTAAGCTAAATTTGTTTCATATTTCTTTGAGAATTGCTCACACTTCTAAAAACTAGCCATACATTGTATCTATTTTCTTTTAGAGTGATTAGTTTGTGAATGTACCAAAATTCTTATAAATCCTACCTTCTATCAATAGGTTTCCAAGCCTTATAATTTGGGGGATTTTGGTTAGAGCATCTCTGTTAAAATTGTCATTTTATAAGAAGGTGTAGTGAGCCTCCGGTAGACTAAGTCACTGGTGTTGTACAAAGGAGTGATCGTGTCAAAAAAATGGTCTGATAGTACAAGAGGTGGAGTGAAGGTTTTTGCTCAGCGATAGTGGACGTGGACATATTTGCTGAACCACTATAAATAGCATTTATAGTTCTTCTCCTTACTCTTTTACTTAAATGCAATTTAAGTTTTGTCTACTCATTTCAATATCTTAGTTTGTGTATTTATTGCTTAAGCATATTTTATCTAGAATCTTCAAATAATTGTAAAAAGTTCTCGAATACCCAATTTACCCCCCCTTTGGGTAGCTATTCTTGGGCTAACAATTGGTACCAGAGCAGAAAGCTCGATTTGATTTTTCAAAAAGATTTAACAATCTCGAGCATGGCTACTTAAATTTTTCAAAACTCGAAAGGTCAATCCATAAACAGACCTCCTTTCTTTAGTGGAATCGACTACAACTATTGGAAAACTAGGATGTCAATTTAATTGCAATCCGTTGACTATGATCTTTGGGATATCATTGAAAATGGATCATTTAAACCTATGAAAGAATTAGACAAAATGTTGGTAC
Source organism: Artocarpus heterophyllus (assembly GCA_025403435.1). NCBI lineage: Eukaryota > Viridiplantae > Streptophyta > Magnoliopsida > Rosales > Moraceae > Artocarpus > Artocarpus heterophyllus. The sequence goes on from CM046351.1 coordinate 17,507,828, forward strand.
CAAAAGAACCCAAAAAGTATAGCGACAAGGATAAAAAAAAATTCTCTTTAAATGCAAAAAGCTATAAACATACTATATTGTGCACTAGATAGAAATGAATTTAATAAAATCACTTCTTGCATAACCGCACAAGATATTTGGCATACATCATAATTCATACATGAAGGGACAAATCAAGTCAAAGAAACTAAAATCAATTATCTTCATGATATAAAATGTTTAAAATGAAAGAACACGAGACTATAATGAAAATGTATACAAGATTTGCAGATATTGCTAACGGTCTTAAGTCTCTTGGTTGGATGTTCACTACAAGTGAATTATTGAGAAAGCTTGTGTGATTGCTACTTTCTTCTTGGCATGTCAAGAGAACAACCCTAAAAGAAGCAAAGGACCTATCAACTCTATATTTTGAAGAATTGATCGGTTCTCTTATGATGTATGAGATAACTTGCAAGCAAAATCAAATAGAAGAAGAAGATAAAAGAAAGAAGGGAGTAGCCTTAAAAGCATCCATTTTCGATTATGAAGATGAAGACAATGATGAAGGCCTTCTTGGAAACAAAGTGCGCAGCGGAATTTTTTAAAAATTTTCATCAGAGTAATTTCCAAAACACAAGTTCGACATGTTATATGTATAAATTAGACAGATCTTACTAACCTTTGTGTGAAGAACCTCCGCAGCCTGTGAAGAGAAGTAACGTTCTAGAAGAGCCTCAACCAACTGGTCTTCTTTGCTATTCTCTATCCACAACCGGAGTGAGTGTGGGCTCACACGTACAGCTCTTCCACCGGTGACTCTCCTTCCAACCAATAGAGAGAACCCAAAGCTAGTGTTCGTGATTTGTGAACAAAAGCTCTCAGGGAGTTTTCAGATGCTCACTAGAAGAGTATCACTCTTAATCTCTCAAATTGATCTGAGTAAATCATTAGACTCACTCCCTTTTTATACCTATTGGTCCTTGGGGTCAGTCCATATCAGATTAGGTCTCAAAAATCGAAACAGAATCAAGTTCGGATCAATATCTGATAAGATACGCGTGAAAAATGCGTAATCTTAGCTGTCGCGGTCGGCATGCCGAACTGTGAGATAGGCAGGCCGAACTGGCCAGTTCGGCAGGCCAAACTTTCTGATCGGCAGGCCGAACTGCCGAGAAAAAATCTCCGCGAATCTTTTATTTTCCACCCGAGATTCTAAAGGATAAAGTCTCAGTTTTTATTCAAATAGCCCAATAGAAAAGATATCTGATCAAAACAAACTTTATCAAGATAATCTCTAAGAAAATAAATCAATTCACAATAATTCTACAAGTTTATCTTGTTCTAATTGTCCAAAATTAAAACAACCGATAAACAGACAAGAATTATCCGAACGCCATAATTCAACAAGTTCATCTTGAACTAATTTCTTACATAATTAATTCAACCGACAAACAGACATGAATTATTTGATTCTTATAAATTTTAAACCAATCTGATAAATCCGACATAAGTCACCAATTATTGGAAAAGCACGCCGTGTCGTTACAGGATTTTGTGAGCTAGCAAAGGGGACCAAAATGGACCTATAAAGTTCAAGCTCATGATAAATATGAAACCCAATATCCCAGATATACATTTCACAATTATCAACTCCAACGCTACTCCACTAAAAGCTTGGAGCTGCACTCTCGAACTTTATAGAATTACGAAGCTCGTGTAGCTAAGTCTCCATGACATATCATAGTGTATCGTATCCCCATATGATCATCCATAATCGGCTTAAGGACAAGTTCTGTCTTACCTTCCCGATTATTTTTATCTTACGTTCCATTGTCTCACCATTAGAAAACTTACCATCTAAAGATAGTATACCATTCGGTTACACCTATGTATCCAAATGGTTGAGCGCTCCAGTTTTCCAATTACAGGACAACGCATATAAGAGGATATCATTACTCCTAAAGAGGAGCTATGGATTCCATATCTATGAATAACAAGTCTACGCTACCAAGAGTCATGCCTCCAACGTACCGGCATGCATGCCACTATAGAGATGTGGGAGTCACCCATTGGTACATCAAAAGACACAAGTCGAGACAACGGGCCCATTATTCATCTCAGGATTAAGATACAATACAAATGATTGTCTAAAGTGAATCGATTTGACAAGACAGAATTATTAATCCAAATCAATTCACTTTATGTCCCGATCCAACACATCGTCACCTATGACAACGCGCCAATGTTTCTATTCACGGAGTCCAACTCCGATGGCCAAGACAAACCATTTCCCAAAAGGGATATAGACAACATAACAATCTTTACATGAATAAAGCGCCCAACTTTATTCCCTCGATTGCGGATCATATATTTTAGACCATCACCTTAAGAGTCGTGTCTACCGCATAATCATCCCATCATATGCCCAACTCTTAAGGTTTAGACTGACAGTCTCAGACTACTGTTTGCTTATCATACATTCAACAAATATGAACGTAAAGAGGACAATATTTGGTATATATAAATGATTAAATTCTTTATTGATAAAAAATGTCTCCAAAAACGTATTACATTTTTACTCCTTAGAGCATACATGTCTAACACATAATTCATACATGAAGGGACAAATCAAGTCAAAGAAACTAAAATCAATTATCTTCATGATATAAAATGTTTAAAATGAAAGAACACGAGACTATAATGAAAATGTATACAAGATTTGCAGATATTGCTAACGGTCTTAAGTCTCTTGGTTGGATGTTCACTACAAGTGAATTATTGAGAAAGCTTGTGTGATTGCTACTTTCTTCTTGGCATGTCAAGAGAACAACCCTAAAAGAAGCAAAGGACCTATCAACTCTATATTTTGAAGAATTGATCGGTTCTCTTATGATGTATGAGATAACTTGCAAGCAAAATCAAATAGAAGAAGAAGATAAAAGAAAGAAGGGAGTAGCCTTAAAAGCATCCATTTTCGATTATGAAGATGAAGACAATGATGAAGGCCTTCTTGGAAACAAAGTGCGCAGCGGAATTTTTTAAAAATTTTCATCAGAGTAATTTCCAAAACACAAGTTCGACATGTTATATGTATAAATTAGACAGATCTTACTAACCTTTGTGTGAAGAACCTCCGCAGCCTGTGAAGAGAAGTAACGTTCTAGAAGAGCCTCAACCAACTGGTCTTCTTTGCTATTCTCTATCCACAACCGGAGTGAGTGTGGGCTCACACGTTCAGCTCTTCCACCAGTGACTCTCCTTCCAACCAAGAGAGAGAACCCAAAGTTAGTGTTCGTGATTTGTGAACAAAAGCTATCAGGGAGTTTTTCAGATGCTCACTAGAAGAGTATCACTCTTAATCTCTCAAATTGATCTGAGTAAATCATAAGACTCACAACCTTTTTATAGTTATTGGTCCTAGGGTCAGTCCGCATCAGATTAGGTCTCAAAAACTTGAAACAGAATCAAGTTTGGATCAATATCTGATAAGATCCGCGTGAAAATGCGTAATCTTATCTCTCGCTGATCGGCAGGCCGAACAGGCCCCATCAGCAGGCCGAAAATGTCATTTGGCAGGCCAAACTCCCGAGAAAAAATCTTCGCGAATCTGTTATTTTTCACCCGAGATTCTAAAGGATAAAGTCTCAGTTTTGATTCAAATAACCCAATAGAGAAGTTATCTGATCAAAACAAACTTTATCAAGATAATCTCTAGGAAAATAAATCAATTCACAATAATTCTACAAGTTTATCTTGTTCTAATTTGTCCAAAATTAAAACAACAGATAAACAGACAAGAATTATCTGATCGCAATAATTCAACAAGTTTATCTTGAACTAATATCTTACAAAATTAATTCAACCGATAAACATACATGAATTATTTGATTCTTACAAATTTTAAACCAATATGATAAATCCGACATAAGTCACAAATTATTGGAAAAGCACGCCCTGTCATTACAGGACTTTGTGAGCTAGCAAAGGGGACCAAAACGGACCCATAAAGTTCAAGCTCATGATACTTATGAAACCCAATATCCCATATATATATTTCACAATTATCAACTCCAACGCTACTCCACTAAAAGCTTGGAGCTGCACTCTCGAACTTTATAGAATTATGAAGCTCGTGTAGCTAAGTCTCCATGACATATCATAGTGTATCGTATCCCCATATGATCATCCATAATCGGCTTAAGGACAAGTTCTGTCTTACCTTCCCGATTATTTTTATCTTACGTTCTATTGTCTCACCATTAGAAAACTTACCATCCAAAGATAGTATACCATTCGGTTACACCTATGTATCTAAATGGTTGAGCGCTCCAGTTTTTCAATTACAGGACAACACATATAAGAGGATATCATTACTCCTAAAGAGGAGCTATGGATTCCATATCTATGAATAACAAGTCTATGCTATCAAGAGTCGTGCCTCCAACGTACCGGCATGCATACCACTATTGAGATGTGGGTGTCACCCTTTGGCATATCAAAAGACACAAGTCGAGACAACGGGCCCACTATTTATCTCAGGAATAAGATACAGTACAAATGACTGTCTAAAATGAATCGATTTGCTGAGACAGAATTATTAATCCAAATCAATTCACTTTATGTCCCGATCCAACACATCGTCACCTATGACAACGCGCCAATGTTTCTATTCACGGAGTCCAGCTCCGATGGTCAAGACAAACCATCTCCCATAAGGGATATAGACAACATAACAATCTTTACATGAATAAAGCGCCCAACTTTATTCCCTCGATTACGGATCATATGTTTTAGACCGTCACCTTAAGAATCGTGTCTACCGCATAATCAGTCCATCATATGCCCAATTCTTAAGGTTTAGACTGATAGTCTCGGACTCCTGTTTGCTTATCATACATTCAACAAATATGAACGTAAAGAGGACAAGATTTGGTATATATAAAAAAATAAATTCTTTATTGATAAAAATGTCTCCAAAAACGTATTACATTTTTACTCCTTAGGGCATACATGTCTAACAATCTCCCACTTGCACTAAGTGAGTAAATACAGCAAATTTCGCATCCCCATAGCTTCCACATGCCTCTCGAAGACTCTCCCAGTAAGTGTCTTCGTAAATGGATCAGCTAAATTGTCCTCTAACATAATCTTGCACACCGTGACATGCCCGCCCTCAACGAAGTCCTTTATCACATGATACTTCCGATCAATATGCTTACTCTTCTTGTGAATCTTGGTTCCTTAGCATTAGCTACCACCGCACTGTTATCACAGTAGAGTGATACCGCTTTATCCATACCAGGAACTACCTCAAGATCCCCAAGAACTTGCGGAGCTACACTGCTTCTTTCGACGCATCACTAGCCACCACATACTCGGCCTCCATCGTTGAATCTGAAGTGCAATCTTGCTTTGCACTTCTCCAACTAATGGCATCGCCACCCAGAGTATACACAAACCCCAAAGTCAATTTCCTAGAAACCAGACAGGATTGAAAATTCAAATCAGTGTATCCTAGAGGAGTTAAATCCTCACCCGAATACACAAGCTTATACCCCCAAGTCCTTCTCAGGTACTTGAAAATATGCTTTACCGCAACCCAATGGTTCGGTCATGGATCCGCCTGAAATCGACTTACAATCTCGACCGCATAGCTAATATCTGGTCGTGTGCAAAGCATGGCATACATGAGACTGCCCACCATCGAAGCATAAGGCACCTTCTTCATTTATTCTCTTTCTTCATAAGACTTTGGAGAGTCTTTCTTAGAAAGAGTAATTCCAAACCTAGATGGTTGCCCATCTTTCTTGGAATCCTGCATTGCAAACCTCCTGAGAATTTTATCTATGTAGCCGGCCTAAGACAAAGCTATCATTTTGTTCTTCCTATCCTGAAAGATCTGGATACAGAGAGCAAAATTAGCCTCAGCTAAGTCCTTCATGTCAAACTGCTTGGTCAACCATAATTTGACCGATGACAACGCCCCAACGTCATTGCCAATTAGTAGAATGTCATCTACATAGAGCAGTAGAAAAACCACCTTCCCATCCTTAATGTGTTTGTAAACACATGGTTCATCCATGTTTTGTGGGAACCCATAAGTCTTGGTCACTTGATCAAATCTTATGTTCCAAGAACGAGAAGCCTGCTTAAGTCCATAAATAGACTTTAGCAGCTTACAAACCTTACCCTCTTGACCCGCGACCTTGAACCCGTCTGGTTGTTCCATATAAATGGACTCATCAAGATAGCCATTCAGAAAAGCCATCTTGACATCCATCTGTCAAATCTCGTAGTCGAGAGCGACAGCTATGGACAAAAGAATCCGGATGGACTTAAGCATGGCTACAGGCGAAAAGGTTTCCTCATAATTGATTCGTTCCTTTTGCGTATAACCCTTAGCTACCAGTCTAGCCTTAAAGGTTTCGACCTTTCCATGCACTCCTCTTTTTCTCTTGTAGATCCACTTACACCCTATAGGTTTTACCCATTCGGGAAGATCCACAAGCTCCCAGACCCGATTAGTCTCCATAGACTTCATCTCTATGTTCATGGCCTCTGTCCAGAGTTTTGAATCAACATCCTCCATAGCTTCTACGTAAGTATAAGGATCCCTGTCATATTCATCTGGTTCAGCCAAGAAGACCTCCCCATTGAACATATACCTCTCAGGTTGACGCCCGATCCTCCCACTACGCCGAAGCCCCTGAGGTCGTTGTTCAGGTTTGTTTGGTTCTTCTACACAGATCGGAATGGTTTTGTTTGGAACCTGTGGAGTGAACGAATCACCCCTTAACTCCTCAAGCACCACTTTGCTTCGAGGTTTAAAGTCATCCATGTAACTCTCCTCAAGGAAAGTTGCATTTGTTGAAACCACGACTTTATTTTCCTTTGGGTTATAAAAATAACCCCCTTTAGTCCTTTTTGGATATCCTACAAACACGCAAACTTTCGAACGTGCTTCCAACTTATTCGGATCCTTAAACAGGACATGAGCCAGACATCCCCATATGCGAATATGGTTTAAGGATGTCTTCCGTCTTGTCCACAACTCGTGAGGAGTTTTAGGGACCGATTTTAAAGGCACATTGTTCAAAAGATAACATGCGGTTTGTAGTGCATATCCCCAAAAGGATAAAGGCAATGATGAATAACTCATCATGGACCTAATCATGTCCAACAAAGTCCTATTCCTTCTCTCCTCTATGCCATACTGCTGCGGAGTGCCCGGCGCAGTCAAATGGGATAAAATCCCATTCTCTAACAAGTGTCCCAAGAACTCATCAGAAAGGTATTCCCCACCTCGATCAGATCGAAGTGCCTTTATGGGTCTACCCAATTGCTTTTCCACTTCAGTCTGAAACTCCTTGAACTTATCATAAGTTTCACTTTTGTGGTGCATTAGGTACACATACCCATATCTTGAGTAATCATTAATAAAAGTGACGAAATACTCATACCCTCCTCGTGCCTGGATGTTCATTGGTCCACAAACATCACTATGTACAAGTTCTAGAACCCCTTCGGCCCTATTGCCCTTAGACCCGTATAGTCTTTTGGTCATTTTAGCCTCCAAACAAGATTCACATTGAGGTATAGATTCCACCTTTAAGTTACTTAAAGGTCCATCCCTTACCAACCTTTGAATCCTATTCAGGTTAATATGGCCAAGGTGCAAATGCCAAAGAAAAGTCTTATTAGAGTAAGAAGTTTTAAGTCTTTTTGAGTTATTATCATTTATCTCAGCATTAAGCAATAAGTCCATCTTAGGTTTGATAAAATATAGATTATTTTGCATCCATCCAGAACAGATAAAAGATTTGTTTTTACAAATCACCACTTTTTCATTAAAAGATACCACGTAGGAGTCTTTAAATAAAGAAGATATAGAAATTAAATTCCTTTTAAATTTAGGAACATCAAAACAATCTCGTAAAATTAAATTCCTATAATTATCAAAATAAAGATGGACATCTCCCACTGCTTCCGCTGAGACCAAGGATCCATCGCCCATCCGAAGCGTTAAGTCTTCACGTAGTAGACTTCTCGTTTCTTTGAATCCTTATAGAGAAACACAAACATGATTAGTTGCACCCGAATCTATGACCTAGATGTCACTGGATTCCTCAACCAAACAAGTTTCTAAATATAGAAGATCACACCTACCTCCCTTGAAAAGGAAGTCCTTGCAATGCTTCTTTATATGCCCGACCTTACCACAGAAGAAGCACTTAAGCTTCTTTGGGTTCTTCTTCTTCTTCTTCTTGCTCTTTGTAGTGGCAGGAATAGAAGACTTCCCATTTTTGGCCTATTGCTTCTTTCTATTCCCAGAGTTAGGATTGGAACTAGAAGCAGCTACCATGTTGGCCTCACCACCAGCAGGAGACTCCCTGATCAGCAATTCGAACTCCTGTAACTATTTCATCAGTTCTGTCAAGGTCATATCCCGTCCATTACTTAAATTAAAAGTAGCTCTAAACTGAATAAATTCCTTAGACAAAGTCCCAAAGACCATAGTCATCTGAGTTTCAGCATCGATGTCGGCTCCATTGGTTTGAGCCTCAGCGAGGTAACCCATGACCAACATCATGTGCTCCTTTACAGATGTCCCCAGTCTTTGTCTACAGTTTAAGAGTTTCTAAAGTGCCCCTTGCCGCTTTTTTATGGCCTGGCCTCCAAACATGTCCTCAAGATTATCCAAGATCTGCTTCGTAGTCTTATAATCCTGATGTTGAGCCTGCAGCACGTTGTTCATGCTAGCCATAACATAGCAGCGGGCCTGATCATTAGCATCTTTCCAGCGATCGTACGCTTGGAATTGCTCATTACTTGAGTCTCTCGTAGGGTCGGGAGGACAAGGGGTTGTCAGTATATATTTCAGTTTCTCAAAGGATAGGACGATGTCTAGGTTCCGTTTCCAATCGTTATAATTCTCATCGGTTAATTGGTTTTTGTCAAGTATCGATGATAAAGTGTTTTTAGACATTTTCAATCTACAATAAAAATCATATACCAAACATAAGCAAACATATAAAATATTTTAGTAAGATAACACATTCATGTAAAATCATACAAATGTGTTTATGTGTCAAAACCTTGAAAATATCACAACCTTACAACGATAATTCCCAACTTAGAATTCCACAAGCTCCTAGGGGAGTCATGCCAAATTCAATCAGGAACACGGATCCCCTCCTGATTAATATATGCCATCCAAGACCCGTATGATTCAGCATATACTAATAATCGTTTCTTTGGCCATTAATTTTATTAACAAAGCTCCTAGGGGAGGTTAATAATAAAATTAACGTGAGTGTATAACCACCATTTCAATATTTTATCCATGATTTATAGTCACCACCTAGGGGTGTGCAACCATAAATCATACTAAAATACCTTATCCTTTCAGAGATCCAATCTGGTACATGATAGAAATCCCTTCCTAGGGGTCGGGACCACCATGTTCTTCCTATGGACCAACGATGGAGGTCTTAGGTCCTTTCTTCAAAAACCTTCTCCCACTCAATCTTTTGAAGTCAAGGTTTTATTTTAAAATCATGCATGAACAATTTTAATATGAGCGGCACTCCCTATTCTATATGACATATTATCAATATACATGGTAAATCATATTATAATGCAGACAAGCAAAGCAATCAAGCAAAGCTACAAGCAAAATAATAATAACCGTAATATTATGGTTCCATCATAGAGAATAGAAAACTAAGATTACAAGAGAATAATCGAGACATTTATCGATTCTTCATCCTTGAATTCTCAAGCTGTATCCTTCTTCATGTAATATCCATCTTCAAGTCTTCAATCCCGTATGAATCGAATACTTCATATTTCCGGTCATATCCAAATTTAATCTTTCTCAAAATTGTCTCAAAAATAAAATTAAAACTGCATCAAAAAAATTACACCTTTTCTGGACACTTGGCAGCTCTCGGTCGGCAGGCCGATCTGGGTGATCGGCCTGCTGATCATGAAGGTTCGGCCTGCCGGCAGAGCACCTAAATTTATGCCCCACTGTCGGCCTGTCGGACCACACGTCTGGCCTACCGATCTATGACCTTCGGCCTATCAAACTGTGACATCTGGCATGCCGACCGAGTAGGAAAAATATTCTAGAAAATACAACTTTAATGCAATTCATCAATTTTATTTTCAACAATTCAAAAACATAAAATTAGAGACTCAGGAAATACCTGGAGGCGCCATCATCTATCTTTAATATCCGACTTCTTGTTCCGTCTTCTCCGAATAATCATTTAATTACAAAATTCTTACAAATTAAAAATTAAATAACAATTCCTAGACGAAGATGATAGTCCGCCATCTAATTACATGAAAAAACCTAGATACACATTCTAACCTCTAAGGAACCATAACCGGTATGAATTAATTAATTAATTAATAAGTAAACAAAGATTTAATCAACCATAATTAATTAATAAACATTCACCACATAATCCATGACAACATATATATTATATAGAAACCTAGAGTGCCATCTCTTTATAAAATTCAATTCAAGCATAGGAGAGATTAAGATCACAAAATTTATGCATATAACATGATCACAAACTTGCAAATTTATGTAAAAACCATGGCTCTAATACCAATTCTTGGAAACAAAGTGCGCAGCAGAATTTTTTAAAAATTTTCATCAGAGTAATTTCCAAAACACAAGTTTGGCATGTTATATGTATAAATTAGACAGATCTTACTAACATTTGTGTGAAGAACCTCCGCAACCTGTGAATAGAAGTAACGTTCTAGAAGAGCCTTAACCAACTGGTCTTCTTTGCTATTCTCTATCCACAACTGGACTGAATGTGGGCTCATACGTTCAGCTCTTCCACTGGTGACTCTCCTTCCAACCAAGAGAGAGAACCCAAAGTTAGTGTTCGTGATTTGTGAACAAAAGCTCTCAGGGAGTTTTTCAAATGCTCAGTAGAAGAGTATCACTCTTAATCTCTCAAATTGATCTGAGTAAATCATAAGACTCACTCCCTTTTTATAGCTATTGGTCCTGGGGTCAGTCTGTATCAGATTAGGTCGCAAAAACTCGAAATAGAATCAAGTTCGGATCAATATTTGATAAGATCCGCGTGAAAACGTATAATCTTATTTCTCGTTGATCAGCAGGCCGAACAGGCCCCATCGGCAGGCCGAGCATGTCATTCGGCAGGCCAAACTCTCGAGAAAAAATCTCCCTGAATCTCTTATTTTCCACCCAAGATTCTAAAGGATAAAGTCTCAATTTTGATTCAAATAACCCAATAGAGAAGTTATCTGATCAAAAAAAACTTTATCAAGATAATCTCTAAGAAATAAATCAATTCACAATAATTCTACAAGTTTATCTTGTTCTAATTTGTCCAAAATTAAAACAACCGATAAACAGACAAGAATTATCTGATCGCAATAATTCAACAAGTTTATCTTGAACTAATTTCTTACAAAATTAATTCAATCAATAAACAGACATGAATTATTTGATTCTTACAAATTTTAAACCAATCTGATAAATCTGACATAAGTCACCAATTATTGGAAAAGCACGCCGTGTCGTTACAGGACTTTGTGAGCTAGCAAAGGGGACCAAAATGGACCTATAAAGTTCAAGCTCATGATAATTATGAAACCCAATATCACATATATACATTTCACAATTATCAACTCCAACGCTACTCCGCTAAAAGCTTGGAGCTGCACTCTCTAACTTTATAGAATTACGAAGCTCGTGTAGCTAAGTCTCCATGACATATCATAGTGTATTGTATCCCCATATGATCATCCATAATTGGCTTAAGGACAAGTTCTGTCTTACCTTCCTGATTATTTTTATCTTACGTTCCATTGTCTCACCATTAGAAAACTTACCATCCAAAGATAGTATACCATTCAGTTACACCTATGTATCCAAATGGTTGAGCGCTCCAGTTTTTCAATTACAGGACAACACATATAAGAGGATATCATTACTCTTAAAGAGGAGCTATGGATTCCATATCTATGAATAACAAGTCTACGCTATCAAGAGTCATGCCTCCAACGTACCGGTATGCATACCACTATTGAGATGTGGGTGTCACCCTTTGGCACATCAAAAGACACACGTCGAGGCAACGGGCCCACTATTCATCTCAAGATTAAGATACAATACAAATGACTGTCAAAAGTGAATCAATTTGCCGAGACAGAATTATTAATCCAAATCAATTCACTTTATGTCCCGATCCAACACATTGTCACCTATGACAACACGCCAATGTTTCTATTCACGGAGTCCAACTCCGATGGTCAAGACAAACCATCTCCCATAAGGGATATAGACAACATAACAATCTTTACATGAATAAAGCGCCCAACTTTATTCCCTCGATTGCGGATCATATGTTTTAGACCGTCACCTTAAGAATCATGTTTTCCGCATAATCAGTCCATCATATGCCCAATTCTTAAGGTTTAGACTGACAGTCTCAGACTACTGTTTGCTTATCATACATTCAACAAATATGAACGTAAAGAGGACAAGATTTGGTATATATAAAAGAATAAATTCTTTATTTATAAAAATGTCTCCAAAAACGTAGTACATTTTTACTTCTTAGGGCATACATGTCTAACAGGCCTCAGCCCAAAGGATTTCAAAAAATTGGCAGTGATAGCTAAGAAGTACAAAAAGTTCTATCAAAAATTCAACTTTGGCAAAGGTATGAAAAAGAAAAATGATCAAGGTGAGAAATCAAACAAAAATGATATTATTTGGTATGATTGTAAGAAACCCGGTCATATTAGATCGGATTATCCATTGAAAAAGAATATTGGTAAAAAGAAGATGAAGAAAGCATTCCAAGCTACATGGGACGAGCTAGAGTCCGATGACTCAGATGAGGAAGGTACAAGAGAAGTCGCCAACATGTTCTTCATGGCAATTGAAGACGAGGTAAGTAGTTCATTTTCTTCTGATAATGAAAATGAAAAAATAGATTTTAAAGAATTATCCAAAGCGTTTGATGAATTGCATGATGATTATAAAAATTTAGCTTTTAAAAACTCCTTGCTTAAAAAGAAAATATCTACGCTTTGGGAGAGATAGATACTTTGAAAATTGAGAAAAATAAATATGATGCCTTAATTGTTGAAAATTTATCATTGCAAGAAAAGGTTAATGACTTAACAAAAACGGTTTTAAAATTTACCAAGGGTAAAGATAATTTCGAATTGTTGCCTGGTGAACAAAGGTGGTTTAGGATATAATTCGCACATTGACCAAAAGTATTTCAAAAATTATTTTGTTAAAGCATCAACTAATTCTAAATATGTGTACAGTTATTGTAATCAAGATGGATTTATTGCCCATTTAAAAAAGTGCATACTTTGGAATCAAGCAAAGGAGGGTTCCAAAAGATACAAAAACTAACATTGACAGACCCAAAGTTATGTGGATACCAAAAATCAAGAATTAAATTAATTTTGTAGATACCAAAGATGGAGAAGGAGAAATGGTTCCTAGATAGTGGATGCTCAAAGCATATGATGGGGGACCTTTTATTGTTCTCGAACATCACTAAGAAGAAATGTGGATATGTCACCCTTAGAGACAATGTAAAAGGAAAAATTCTTGGTGTAGGAGATATTGGTTTGAAAAAACAAAAGAAGAACCTAGAGATCAAAAACAATGAAAAAGATGCACAGAAAGGCTCTATAACTTCTCAAGCTTCATAAAAGATGGAAGTGTCATCAAAAGTTGAAGATACCTCACAACCATTGCCTAAAGATTAGAGGTATCATCCTTATCACCCTAGCAGCAATATAATTGCTCATGACAATCCAACTCAAGGGGTGAGAACTAAAGCATCATTTAAAAATATTTGTAATAATTTAGCTTTTTTTTCTCAAATTGAACCAAAATGTCTTAAAGATGCCAAAAATGATGAATTCTGGATTTTAGCAACGCAAGAAGAACTAAATCAATTTGAAAGAAATGATGTTTGAGAACTTATTTCTAAGCCTAGTTCTCAATCTGTAATTGGTGCTAAATAGTTGTTTAGAAATAAAAAGGATGAGCAAGGTGTTGTTGTGAGGAACAAGGCTAGACTAGTAGCCCAAGGTTTCAACCAACAAGAAGAAATTGATTTTGAAGAAACATTTGCACCATTACTCATCTAGTCCATTAGAATGTTATTTACTTTTGTACGCTATAATGGATTCACCCTTTATCAAATTGATCTAAAAATTGCATTCTTAAATGGATATATTTTAGAAGAAGTATATGTAGCACAACCACTCGGTTTTGAAAACCACAAGTATGTAGATCATGTTTGTAAAGTGAAAAAGGCTTTGAATGCATTAAAACAAGCTCATAGGGCTAGGTATAATAGACTTAGGCAATTTTTAATCAAAAATGATTTTTGTGTTAGTAAAGCGGATACTACTCATTTTACAAAAACTAAAGGTGATGACTTAATTATTGTTCAAATATATGTTGATGATTTTGGTTCTACTAATCATGTCTTGTATGAGGAATTCTAAAAATGCATGCATAGTGAATTCAATATGAGTATGATGGGGGAACTAAATTTCTTTCTTGGACTTACAAATTAAGCAATCCAAAGAAGACATTTTTGTTAATCAGGCCAAGTATATGAAGGATCTCCTCAAATGCTTTGAATTGGAAGATCTAAAGCCAATGCCAACTCCTATGAGCTCTTCAATCAAATTGGACAAGGATGAAGATGACAAGGTAGTAGACATTACTAAATATAGAGGTATGATTGGATCCTTACTTTATTTAACACTATTAGACCTAACATCATGTTTAGTGTAGGGTTATGTGCTAGATTTCAATAAAATCCAAAGGAATCCCATCTTAGTGCTGTTAAGCAAATTTTTTGATATTTAAGTGGTACTAAGAATTTAGGACTATGGTATCCAAAGGCACACACACTGATTTAATGAGTCAATCTGATGCTGATTGGGCTGGTTGTACAATAGATAGATAGAGCACTAGTGGAACTTGTCATTTTCTAAGCTTTGTATTAGTCTCATGATTTACCAAGAAACAAGCCTCGGTTACGCTATCAACCATAGAAGCTGAGTATATTTTGGCAGCTAGTTGTTGTGAACAAATCATATGGACAAAGCAATCACTCAAAGACCTAGGCTTAAACTATGATCATGTTCCTATACTATGTGACAATACAAGTGCAATCAATCTATCTAACAATTCGGTTTTGCATTCACACACAAAACACATAGAAATTAGACATCATTTCTTGCATGGCCATGTACAAAAGGGGGATATCACTTTGGAGTTCTTAAGCACCAATGATCAATTAGCGGACATATTCACAAAACCTCTTGTTTTAGAACGATTTTCATATCTTGGAAGAGGACTTGGCCTAATAGACCCTTTGGATTTACACATGCTTGCTCAATGATGATTTTTCATGCAAAATTGTGATGTTCACTATACATGACTTAAATACCCCAAACTTGAAATAAACCCTACTTTCTTCTCATTTTTCTTTTCTCCATGCCGCCTCTCACCCTAAAGAAAATGAAAATCCTTGCCTAAGCCTCAAGCTTGTAATTTCTTGTGATTTTCCTTCAACATTTGTGAGTTTCTCTTGGTTTCTCTCATTTTTCTCCAAATATTTTGATTTTCCATCACTTTTCTCTCTCCCGCCTCTCCAATCTGCATTTGATGTAATTTTGCATACAGCAACATGCCCGCCCTCAACGAAGTCCTTTATCACATGATACTTTCGATGAACATGTTTACTCTTTTTGTGAAATCTTGGTTCCTTAACATTAGCTATTGCTGCAGTATTATCACAATACAACGATACCACCTTATCCATACTCAGAACTACCTCAATATCTTTAAGGAACTTGCGGCGTCACACTGCTTCTTTCGAAGCATCACTAGTTACCACATACCCAGCCTCTATTGTTGAATCTAAAGTGAAATATTGCTTGACACTTCTCCAAACAATGGCACCGCTTGCTAGAGTAAATACAAAATAAGAAATCGATCTTCTCGAATCCAAACAGGATTAAAAATCCAAATCAGTGTATCTTAGAGGTGTTAGATCCTCACTCGAATGCACAAGCATATACCCTCGAGTCCTTCTCAGGTACTTGAAAATATGCTTAACCACAACCCAATGGTTTAGACCTAGATCCGACTGAAATAGACTTCCTATCCTGATCACATACACAAATGTCTAGTCGTGTACAAAGTATAGCACACATGAGACTACCCACTATTGAAACATAAGGCACCTTCTTCATGTATTCTCTTTCTTCATTAGATTTTGGTGAGTCTTTCTTAGAAAGAGTAATTCTAGACCTAGATGGTTGCCCACCTTTCTTGAAATTCTACATTGCATACTTCTTGAAAATTTTATCTATGTATGTAGCTCGAGATAAAGCTATCTTTTTGTTCTTCCTTATACCATGAATATCATTTCCATCTAAGGGCATTTCTAGTATTTCTCCCAAAATTGATGATGCTAATTCAATCTCCCTATGTTTCAAATTCACAAAAATTACCCATGGGTCGTAAGAAGCAACTAAGTTTACATTAAATCCCTTAACAAGCTTAGGTTATACATCCTCCCTCATTGCCATTATGTTTTTCTCTTGCAATATTTCAAACAACACCTCTACTCCTAAACTAGCAAAATCACCAAACAACACATACTGTCCATATATAATTTTCCTACCCGAAAAGAAATTTACAAACTTGTCACTGGAAAATTCTTTTAGAGTTACCTCCTTGTTAGATGGCTTGTTTGCAACGGTTTTTGTGCGCTTTGAAGGACGAGATCTAGATGCCATGGCGTTGTTGATGATGAACCCACGAATTTTGAAGAAAAAGATGGAGTTTAGCTGATCCATTCACTAAGACAATAACTGAGAGAGTTTTCAAGAGGCATGTGAAAGCTATGGAGATGTGAGATATATCATATTTACTCACTTAGTGCAAGTAAAAGATTGTTAGACATGATGCCCTGAGGAGTAAAATGTTGTAACATGTTTTGGAGACATTTATCAATAAAGAGTTTATTTATTATTCATATACTAAATGTTGTCCTCTTTATGCTTATATTTGTTGAATGTACAATAAGCAAACACAAGTCTGAGACTGTCGGTCTAAACTTTTAAAAATCGTCAATATGATGGACAGATTATGCGGAAGACATGAATCTTAAAGGTGATGGTCTAAATCATAAGATTAGCAATCGTGGGAATAAAGTTGGGATTGTTATGTTTTCTACATCCTTAATGGGAGATGGCTTGTCTTGATCATTGAAATGGGACTATGCAAGTAAAAACATTTGTGCATTGTCATAGATGATGATGTATTAGATCAGAGACACAAAAGTTAAATTGATTTGGATTAATAATTCCATTTGTGCAAATCAATTCACTTTAGACAATCATATGTATTGTGTCTTAATCCTGAACTGACTAATGGGCCCGCATCTTAACTTATGTCTTTTGATGTACCAAAGGGTGACATCTTGACGTTATGGTGGTATACATATCAGCACGTTGGAGACGTGACTCTTGATTGCGTAGACTTGTTATTTATAGAAATGAAATCCATAGCTCTTTTATATAGAGTTAATGATATTCCCTTATATGCATTATCCTGTAAATGGAAGACTGGAGTACTTAACCATTTAGATACATAGGTGTAACCGAATGGTATATTGTCTTCAAATAGTAAGTATTCCAATGATGAGATAATGAAACGTAAGATAAAAATAATCAGAAAGGTAAAACAAAATTTATCCTTAAGCCAATTATGAATATCCTATAGGGATGTGACGCATTATGACATGTCATAGATGGTTAGCTTACTTGAAGCTTCGTAATTTCATATAGCTCAAAAGTGTAGCTCTAAGCTTTTAGTAGAGTAGCGTTGGAATTGATAATTATAAATTATGCATCTAAGATATTGTATTTTATAATTATAGGAGCTTGAACTATGTATGTCTATCGAGTCCCGTTTGTTATCTCATAATAAATCCTGTAACGATATAGCATGCTTTTCCTACATATTGGTGACTTATGTTAAATTGTTAGATTGACCAAAATTTAATAAAATTAGATTTAATAATTCATGTTAGTTTATTGGTTGAACTAATTATGTGAATTGATTCAAGATAAACATGTTGAATTATTTGGATAATATTTTATTTTCTATGGGATTATCTAGATATAACTGTTTTAATTAGATAACTTCTCTCTTGGGTTATTTGAATTAAAATTGAGGCTCTACCCAAGATTCTCGGGCGAAAAATAAGATATTTTTAGGGATCAAATTATCACAAGTTTGGTAGGCCAATGCGTTAGTTCGGCCTGCCGTTGGAGTAAGTTTAGCATGCCGATCATGAGATAATTTGTATACACATGTTAGACGCGTTTTTCATAAAAATTTGATCCAAATTCGAATTTTAAGGCCTTATCTGAAAGGGATTAACCTCATATTTGACCACTATAAATAGGGGTGAGTTTTCTTAGTTATTTAGATTAGTTGAGAAGTATAGAGTTAGTATTCTAGTTGAGAAACTCTAAAATACCCTGAGAACTATTGTTCAACATCAAGAATCTTAGTTCTATATCTTCTCAAGTGGTTGGAAGAAGAGTCACAGGAGGAAGAGCTATACATCGTGTGACTACCCACACTCCAATTATGGATAGAGAATAGCAAAGAAAACCAATTAGTTGAGGCTCTTTTGGAATGTTCTTCTTTACACGGATTCGAGCCAACTTCGTTATACAAAAAAGGTTAGTAAGATCCTGTCATTAATTTATGTATATAGCATGTCAAACTTAAAGAATATCTGATTTTAAAAAATTTTAAAATTCCACTGCATACTCATTTTCTAACGCCAACTTTATTTGGAAGAACGTAATTTGTCGATACGGCATTCCGCACACTATAGTCGCCGATAATGCCAAATAGTTCGAAGCAGCCAGTCTCCTCCATATGTGTGAATAGCTCAACATCAAAAAGGTGTTCTTCTCACCTGTGTACCCTCAAATCAATGGACAGGTTGAAGCAGTTAGAAAGACCATCAAGGATAACCTAAAGAAGAAATCGGAAGGGCTCAAAGGCGCTTGGATTGATGAGCTCTCAAAGGTACTCCGAGCGTATAGCACTACTGCCAAACTGCCACGGGAGAAACTCCATTCTCCTTGGTCTATGGATCTAAAGCCATTATCTCAATTGAGGTTGGTCTACTAAGTTTTAGAGTGAAACACTATGAGGAGCTATGGAATGCTGAGCTTATGATATCCGAGCTTAAACTCTTCGAAGAAAAGAGAGACACTGATCTCATCCGTACCACTACTCAGAATCAAGCCATTGCCCTTAATATAACAAGCGGGTTCACCTGAGAAGTTTTAAAGTTGGTGATCTAGTCCTAAAAAAGGTCATTGTCTAGCAACCCAAGCTCGGTTCTTTTGGGCCTAAATAGGACAGCCCATTCAATGTGGTTAGCATTATCCAGTCAGGCACATACAAAATACTTGACATGAAAGGAAATGCACTCAGCCACCTCTAGAATGCTGAGCACTTAAAAAAAATTTATTGTTGAGAAGAGCCAGAATGCCTCTTTTGATCTCTAGCCCCAGTGTTCTTTGTTTAACTAAAAGATCTACCAAATAGAGCAGAGAAATGTACAAAAAAGAGAAATAAATGAAAAACATACATTCAAAGAATTCCTCCTAACAATTCAAATTTCAAAAAAAGGGCCATAACTCCCAAACAGGGGGAGGCCACCCTAACTCGTAATTAGGGGGCTGGTTAGCATGTGAGTGGACTCGAAACAACAGTCCACTAGTCCAATGCATCATGGACAACCTAACCAACAGTCACACTGACCTGGTGATGACCTTAACGAATTCAACTCCCGACCACAACTAGACTTGTAAAAGTCCTAAATGACTTAAACAAGTCTAAGGGAGGCATTAGGCACTACGTGCCATCATAGCCAGCCTAGATCGGGCACGTTGGACAAACGTTCCTAAACATAAGAGTCCAAGAAGTGGACACTTCTCTTGCTTAATCCAACAAAAAATAATAAAGATAACCCAAGAAACATTGAACTTTAGAAAAAAAAAAAGTAAAAACCCAAGAAGCACTAAAGTTGGGGAAAAATAAAATTTTTTATTAATGTCTTTGGGAGATATAAATAACCGAGCACTTTCTAAACTCGAACGAAAGAAATAAAAATAAAAAAGTACAAAAAAGAGGGACCATCAGTTCTAGGCTCCGGTCTCGCCATCGTTGGCATCCAAGTTAACAATTGTCTCCTACCCTTTCGGAGCTTAGACTTCCTCAACCTGCTCCTCCTCCTCGCTAGCCTCGGGCTCAACTATGAGTGACTAGTCCATAGCAGCAGCCTCAAAATGCTTTTTTAGAAGATACTCTGGCAAGTCCTTCATCATGAGATAGCAGTTGTTTGCGTAGTCGGTGGAGCTCTTGAATTCCTTCACTGCTTGGGCCAGCCTGTTCGGTAGCTCCTCCTTCAAGAACTGCTTGTGCTCATCTTAAGAGGCCTAGACTTTATTTGCTTTCTCAAAGAAGGCGGCCCAAGCTTGCTCTGCCTTTGCTCGCACCTAGTTGGCCTTTTCTTGAGCCTTCATCGCATTTTCCTCAGCTCGAGTCACATCGGCCTTTGCCTGGGAAAGCTCGGTCTCCTTCTGTTAGACATGTATGCCCTAAGGAGTAAAAATGTAATATGTTTTTGGAGACATTTTTAATCAATAAAGAATTTATTCATTTATATATACCAAATCTTGTCCTCTTTACATTCATATTTGTTGAATGTATGATAAGCAAACAGTAGTCTGAGACTGTCAGTCTAAACCTTAAGAATTGGGCATATGATGGACTGATTATGTGGAAGACACGATTCTTAAGGTGATGGTCTAAAACATTTGATCCGCAATCGAGGGAATAAAGTTGGGCGCTTTATTCATGTAAAGATTATTATGTTGTCTATATCCCTTTTGGGAGATGGTTTGTCTTGACCATCGTAGTTGGACTCTGTGAATAGAAACATTGACGCTTTGTCATAGGTGACAATGTGTTGGATCGAGACATAAAGTGAATTGATTTGGATTAATAATTCTGTCTTGGCAAATCAATTCACTTTAGACAATCACTTGTATTGTATCTTAATCCTGAGATGAATAGTGGGCCCGTTGTCTCGACTTGTGTCTTTTGATATGCCAATGGTTGACTCCCACATTTCAATGTGGTATGCATGCCGGTACGTTGGAGGCATGACTCTTGATAGCGTAGACTTGTTGTTCATAGATATAGAATCCATAGCTCCTTTTTAGGAGTAATGATATCCTCTTATATGCGTTGTCTTGTAATTGAAAAACAGGAGCGCTCAACCATTTGGATCCATAGGTGTAACCAAATGGTATACTATCTTTGGATGGTAAGTTTTCTAATGGTGAGACAATGGAACGTAAGATAAAAATAATCGGGAAGGTAAGACAGAACTTGTCCTTAAGCCGATTATGGATTATCATATGGGGATACGATACACTTTGATATGTCATGGAGACTTAGCTACACGAGCTTCGTAATTCAATAAAGTTTGAGAGTGCAGCTCCAAGCTTTTAGTGGAGTAGCGTTGGAGTTGATAATTGTGAAATGTATATATGGGATATTGGGTTTCATAATTATCATGAGCTTGAACTTTATAGGTCCATTTTGGTCCCCTTTGCTAGCTCACAAAATCCTGTAAAGACACGGCGTGCTTTCCAATAATTGGTGACTTATGTCAGATTTATCGGATTGGTTTGAAATTTGTAAGAATCAAATAATTCATGTCTGTTTATTGGTTGAATTAATTTTGTAATAAAATTAATTTAAGATAAACTTGTTGAATTATTGGATCAGATAATTCTTGTCTGTTTATCGGTTGATTTAATTTTGGATAAATTAGATCAAGATAAACTTGTAGAATTATTGTGAATTAATTTATTTTCTTAGAGATTATCTTGATAAAGTTTGTTTTGATAAGATATCTTCTCTATTGGGTTATTTGAATCAAAATTGAGACTTTATCCTTTAGAATCTCGGGTGAAAAATAAAAGATTCACGAAGATTTTTTCTCTAGAGTTTGGCCTGCCAAATAACGTGGTTGGCCTGTGGAATGGGCCTGTTTGGCTTGCCGATCAGGATGTTGGGCCTGTCGATCAACGGGAGATAAGATTACGCGTTTTGACGCGGATCTTATTAGATATTGATCTGAACTTGATTCTGTTTCAAGTTTTTGAGACCTAATCTGATAAGGACTGACCCTAGGACTAATGGCTATAAAAAGGGAGTGAGTCTCATGATTTACTCAGATCAATTGAGAGATTAAGAGTGATAGTCTTCTAGTGAGTATCTGAAAACTCCCTTAGAGCTTTTGTTCACAATCACGAACACTAGCTTTGGGTTCTCTCTATTGGTTGGAAGGAAAGTCACCGATGGAAGAGCTATACGTCTGAGCCCACACTCACTCCGGTTGTGGATAGAGAATAGCAAAGAAGACTAGTTGGTTGAGGCTCTTCTGAAACGTTACTTCTCTACACAGGTTGCGGAGGTTCTTCGGCACACAGAGGTTAGTAAGATCTGTCTAATTTATACATATAACATGTCAAACTTGTGTTTTGGAAAATACTCTGATGAAAAATTTTAAAATTCCGCTGCACACCGCGTTTTCAACAATTGGTATCAGAGCTCATGGTTTTTACATAAATTTACGAGTTTGTGATCATGTTATATGCATAAATTTTGATCTCTATCTCTCCTATGCTTTAATTGAATTTTATAGAGAGATGGCACTCTAGGTTTTTATATAATATATATGTTGTCATGGATTATGTGGTGAATGTTTATTAATTAATTATGGTTGATTAAATTATTGTTTAATTATTAATTAATTAATTAATTAATACCGGTTATGGTTCCTTAAAGGTTAGAATATGTATCTAGGTTTTTCATGTAATTAGATGGCGGACTATCATCTCCGTCTAGGAATTGTTATCTAATTTTAAATTTGTAAGAATTTTTTGTAATTAAATAATTATTCAGAGAAGACGGATCTAGAAGAATAATGATGGCGCCTTCAAGTATTTCCTGAGTCTCTAATTTTATGTTTTTGAATTGTTGAAAATAAAATTGATAAATTGCATTAAAGTTGTAATTTTTGGAATAATTTTTCCTACTCGGTCGGCATGTTGGACATCACAGTTCGGCAGGCCGATGGTCACAGATCGACAGGCCGGACGTGTGGTCTGACAAGCCGACAGTGGGGCAGAAATTGGGGTGCTCTGCCAGCAGGCCGAACTTTCAGTTTGACGGGCCGAACCTTCATGACCGGCAGGCCGATCCCGACCGAGAGCTACCAAGTGTCCAGAAAATGTGCAATTTTTTCGGTGCAGTTTTAATTTTATTGTTGAGGCGATTCTGAGAAACATTAAATTTGGATATGACCGAAAATATGAAGTTTTTTGATTTATAACGGGATTGAAGACTTGAAAATGGTATTGCATGAAGAAGGATACAGCTTAAGGATTCAAGGATGAAGAATCGATAAATGTCTCGATTATTCTATTGTAATCTTTGTTTTTTCTATTCTTTAGGGTGAAACCATAATATTACGGTTATTATTATTTTGCTTGTAGCTTTGCTTGATTGCTTTGCTTGTCTGCATCATAATATGATTTACCATGTATATTGATAACATGTCATATAGGATAGGGAGTGCCGCTCATATTAAAATTGTTCATGCATAATTTTAAAATAAAACCTTGACTTCAAAAGATTGAGTGGGAGAAGGTTTTCGAAGAGAAGACCTAAGGCCTCAATCGTTGATCCATAGGAAGAACATGGTGGTCCCGACCCCTAGGAAGGGATTTCTATCATGTACCAGATTGGATCTCTGAAAGGATAAGGTATTTTAGTATGATTTATGGTTGCACACCCCTAGGTGGTGATTATAAATCATGGATAAAATATTGAAACGATGGTTATACACTCACGTTAATTTTATTATTAACCTCCCCTATGAGCTTTGTTAATAAAATTAATGGCCAAAGAAATGATTATTAGTATATGTTGGATCATACAGGTCCTGGATGACATATATTAATCAGGAGGGGATCCGTGGTCCTAATTGAATTTGGCATGACTCCCCTTGGAGCTTGTTGAATTCTGAGTTGCGAATTATCGTTGTAAGGTTGTGATATTTTCAAGGTTTTGACACATAAACACATTTGTATGGTTTTACATGATTGAGTTATCTTACTAAATTATTATATATGTTTGCTTATGTTTGGTATATGATTCTTTATTATAGATTGAAAATGTCTAAAAACGCTTTAT
The DNA here is from genome assembly GCA_025403435.1 of Artocarpus heterophyllus. NCBI lineage: Eukaryota > Viridiplantae > Streptophyta > Magnoliopsida > Rosales > Moraceae > Artocarpus > Artocarpus heterophyllus. The sequence goes on from CM046351.1 coordinate 17,532,240, forward strand.
CATCGATACTTGACAAAAACCAATTAACCGGTGAGAATTATAATGATTGGAAACGGAACCTGGACATCGTCCTATCCTTTGAGAAACTAAAATATATACTGACAACCCCTTATCCTCCCGAGCCAACAAGAGACTCAAGTAATGAGCAATTCCAAGCGTACGATCGCTGGAAAGATGCTAATGATCAGGCCCGCTGCTATGTTATGGCTAGCATGAACAACGTGCTGTAGGCTCAACATCAGGATTATGAGACTACAAAGCAGATCTTGGATAATCTTGAAGATATGTTCGGAGGCCAGGCCATAACAAAGCGGCAAGGGGAGCTTCAAAAACTCTTAAACTATAGACAGAGACCGAGGACATTTTTAAAAGAGCACATGATGTTGGTCATGGGTTACCTCGCTGAGGCTCAAACCAATGGGGCTGACATCAATGTTGAAACTCAGAAGACTATGGTCTTTAAGACTCTGTCTAAGGAATTTATTCATTTTAGAGCTACTTTTTATTTAAGTAATAGACGGGATATGACCTTGACAGAACTGATGAAACAGTTACAGGAGTTCGAACTGCTGATCAGGGAGTCTCCTGCTAGTGGTGAGGCAAACATGGTAGCTACTTCTGGTTCCAATCCTAACTCTGAGAATGGAAAGAAGCAACGGGCCAAGAACGAGAACTCTTCTATTCCTGCTGCTACCAAGAGCAAGAAGAAGAAGAAGAAGAACCCAAAGAAGCTTAAGCGCTTCTTCTGTGGTAAGGTCGGGCATATAAAGAAGCATTGCAAGGACTTCCTTTCCAAGGGAGGTAGGTGTGATCTTCTATATTTAGAAACTTGTTTGGTTGAGGAATCTAGTGACATTTGGGTCATAGATTCCGGTGTAACTAATCATGTTTGTCTTTCTCTGCAGGGATTCAAAGAAACGAGAAGTCTACTACATGAAGACTTAACGCTTCGGATGGGCGATGGATCCTTGGTCTCAGCGAAAGCAGTGGGAGATGTCCATCTTTACTTTGATAATTATAGGAATTTAATTTTGCGAGATTGTTTTTATGTTCCTAAATTTAAAAGGAATTTAATTTCTGTATCTTCTTTATTTAAAGACTCCTACGTGGTATCTTTTAATGAAAAAGTGATAATTCATAAAAACAAATCTTTTATCTGTTCTGGATGGTTGCAAAATGATCTATATTTTATCAAACCTAAGATGGACTTATTGCTTAATGCTGAGATAAATGATAATGACTTAAAAAGACTTAAAACTTCTCACTCTAATAAGACTTATCTTTGGCATTTGCGCCTTGGCCATATTAACCTGAATAGGATTCAAAGGTTGGTAAGGGATGGACCTTTAAGTCACTTAAAGGTGGAATCTATACCTCAATGTGAATCTTGTTTGGAGGGTAAAATGACCAAAAGACCATACGGGTCTAAGGGCAATAGGGTCGAAGGGGTTCTAGAACTTGTGCATAGTGATGTTTGCGGACCGATGAACATCCGGGCACGAGGAGGGTATGAGTACTTCGTCACTTTTATTGACGATTACTCAAGATATGGGTATGTATACCTGATGCACCACAAAAGCGAAACTTATGATAAGTTCAGGGAGTTTCAGGCTAAAGTGGAAAAGCAATTGGGTAGACCCTTAAAGGCACTTCGATCTAATCAAGGTGGGGAATACCTTTCGGATGAGTTCTTGGGACACTTGTTAGAGAATGGGATTTTATCCCATTTGACTGCGCCGGGCACTCCTTAGCAGAATGGCGTAGCGGAGAGAAAGAATAAGACTTTGTTGGACATGATTAGATCCATGATGAGTTATTCATCATTACCTTTATCCTTTTGGGGATATGCACTACAAACTGCATGTTATCTTTTGAACAATGTGCCTTCAAAATCAGTCCCTAAAACTCCTCACGAGTTGTGGACAAGAAGGAAGACATCCTTAAACCATATTCGCATATGGGGATGTCCGGCTCATGTCCTGTTTAAGGATCCGATAAGTTAGAAGCACGTTCAGAAGTTTGCATGTTTGTAGGATATCCAAAAGGGACTAAAGGGGGTTATTTTTATAACCCAAAGGAAAATAAAGTCGTGGTTTCAACTAATGCAACTTTCCTTGAGGAGAGTTATATGGACAACTTTAAACCTCGAAGCAAAGTGGTGCTTGAGGAGTTAAGGGGTGATCCGTTCACTCCGGAGGTTCCAAACGAAACCATTTCGATCGGTGTAGAAAAACCAAACAAACATGAACAACAATCTCAAGGGCCTCGACGTAGTGGGAGGATCGAGTGTCAACCTGAGAGGTATATGTTCAATGGGGAAGTCTTTTTGGCTGAACTGGATGAACATGATAGGGATTCTTATACTTACGCAGAAGCTATGGAGGATGTTGATTCAAGACTCTGGACAGAGGCCATGAAAATAGAGATGAAGTTTATGGAGACTAATCGGGTCTAGTAACTTGTGGATCTTCCCAAAGGGGTAAAACCCATAGGGTGTAAGTGGATTTATAAGAGGAAAAGAGGAGTGGATGGAAAGGTCGAAACCTTTAAGGCTAGACTGGTAGCTAAGGGTTATACGCAAAAGGAAGGAATCGATTATGAGGAAACCTTTTCGCCTGTAGCCATGCTTAAGTCCATCCGGATTCTCTTATCCATAGCTGCCGCTCTTGACTCTGAGATTTGGCAGATGGATGTCAAGACGGCTTTTTTGAATGGCTATCTTGATGAGTCCATTTATATGGAACAACCAGACGGGTTCAAGGTCGCGGGTCAAGATGGTAAGGTTTGTAAGCTGCTGAAGTCAATTTATGGACTTAAGCAGGCTTCCCGTTCTTGGAACATAAGATTTGATCAAGTGATCAAGACTTATGGGTTCTCACAAAATGTGGATGAACCATGTGTTTACAAACACATTAAGGATGGGAATGTGGTTTTTCTACTGCTCTATGTGAATGACATTCTGCTAATTGGCAATGACGTTGGGGCATTGTCATCGATCAAATTATGGTTGACTAAGCAGTTTGACATGAAGGACTTGGGTGAGGCTAATTTTTTTGTCAGTATTCAGATATTTCGGGATAGGAAGAACAAAATGATAGCTTTGTCACAGGCCGACTACATAGATAAAATTCGCAGGAGGTTTGTAATGCAGGATTCCAAGAAAGGTGGGCAACCATCTAGGTCTGGAATTACTCTTTCTAAGAAAGACTCTCCAAAGTCTTATCAAGAAAGAGAATACATGAAGAAGGTGCCTTATGCTTCGGCAGTGGGTAGTCTCATGTATGTCATGCTTTGCACGCGACCGAATATTAGCTATGCGGTCGGGATTGTAAGTTGATTTCAGGCGGATCTAGGACCGAACCATTGGGTTACGGTAAAGCATATTTTCAAGTACCTAAAAGTCTCGAGGGTATATGCTTATGTATTCGGGTGATGACTTAACTTCTCTAGGATACACTGATTTGGATTTTCAATCCTGTCTGGATTCTAGGAAATCGACTTCGGGGTTTGTGTTTACTCTGGGTGGCAGTTCCATCAGTTGGAGAAGTGCGAAGCAAGATTGCACTTTGGATTCAACGATGGAGGCCGAGTATGTGGCGGCTAGTGATGCTTCGAAAGAAGCTGTGTGGCTCTGCAAGTTCCTTGGGGATCTTGAAGTAGTTCCTGGTATGGATAAAGTGGTATCACTATACTGTGATAACAGTGCGGCGGTAGCTAATGTTAAGGAACCAAGATTTCACAAGAAGAGTAAGCATATTGATCAGAAGTATCATGTGATAAAGGACTTCGTTGAGGGCGGGCATGTCACGGTGTGCAAGATTGTGTCAGAGGACAATTTAGTTGATCTATTTACGAAGACACTTACTAGGAGAGTCTTCGCGAGGGATGTGGAAGCTATGGGGATGCGAAATTTGCTGCATTTACTCACTTAGTGCAAGTGGGAGATTGTTAGACATGTATGCCCTAAGAAGTAAAAATGTAATATGTTTTTGGAGACATTTTTTAGCAATAAAAAATTTATTCATTTATATATACCAAATCTTGTCCTCTTTACGTTCATATTTGTTGAATGTATGATAAGCAAACAGTAGTCCGAGACTGTCAGTTTAAACCTTAAGAATTGGGCATATGATGGACTGATTATGCGGAAGACACGATTCTTAAGGTGACGGTCTAAAACATATGATCCGCAATCGAGGGAATAAAGTTGGGCGCTTTATTCATGTAAAGATTGTTATGTTGTCTATATCCCTTTTGGGAGATGGTTTGTCTTGACCATCGGAGTTGGACTCCGTGAATAGAAACAGTGGCGCTTTGTCATAGGTGACAATGTGTTGGATCGGGACATAAAGTGAATTGATTTGGATTAATAATTCTATCTTGGCAAATCGATTCACTTTAGACAATCACTTGTATTGTATCTTAATCTTGAGATGAATAGTGGGCCCATTGTCTCGACTTGTGTCTTTTGATGTGCCAATGGCTGACTCCCACATCTCAATAGTGGTATGCATGCCGGTACATTAGAGGCATGACTCTTGATAGCGTAGACTTGTTGTTCATAGATATGGAATCCATAGCTCCTCTTTAGGAGTAATAATATCCTCTTATATGCGTTGTCTTGTAATTGGAAAACTGGAGCGTTCAACCATTTGGATACATAGGTGTAACCGAATGGTACACTATCTTTGGATGGTAAGTTTTCTAATGGTGAGACAATGGAACGTAAGATAAAAATAATCGGGAAGGTAAGACAGAACTTGTCCTTAAGCCGATTATGGATTATCATATGGGGATATGATACACTTTGATATGTCATGGAAACTTAGCTACACGAGCTTCGTAATTCTATAAAGTTCGAGAGTGCAGCTCCAAGCATTTAGTGGAGTAATGTTGGAGTTGATAATTGTGAAATGTATATCTGGGATAATGGGTTTCATAATTATCATGAGCTTGAACTTTATAGGTCTATTTTGGTCCCCTTTGCTAGCTCACAAAATCCTATAACGACACGGCGTGCTTTTCCAATAATTGGTGACTTATGTCAGATTTATCGGATTGGTTTAAAATTTGTAAGAATCAAATAATTCATGTATATTTATTGGTTGAATTTATTTTCTAATAAAATTAATTTAAGATAAACTTGTTGAATTATTGGATTAGATAATTCTTGTTTGTTTATCGGTTAATTTAATTTTGGATAAATTAGATCAAGATAAACTTGTAGACTTATTGTGAATTAATTTATTTTCTTAGAGATTATCTTGATAAAGTTTGTTTTGATCAGATATCTTCTCTATTGGGTTATTTAAATCAAAATTGAGACTTTATTCTTTAGAATCTCGGGTGGAAAATAAAAGATTCGCGGAGATTTTTTTTCAGGAGTTCGGCCTGCCGAATGACATGGTCGGCCTGTCGAATGGGCCTGTTCGGCCTGCCGATCAAGATGTTCGGCCTGTCGATCAGCGGGAGATAGGATTACGCGTTTTCATGCGGATCTTATCAAATATTGAGCCGAACTTGATTTTGTTTCAAGTTTTTTATACCTAATCTGATAAGGACTGACCCCAGGACCAATGGCTATAAAAAGAGAGTGAGTCTCATGATTTACTCAGATCAATTGAGAGATTAAGAGTGATAGTCTTCTAGTGAGTATCTGAAAACTCCTTGAGAGCTTTTGTTCACAAATCACGAACACTAGCTTTGGGTTCTCTCTATTGGTTGGAAGGAAAGTCACCGGTGGAAAAGCTGTACATGTGAGCCCACACTTACTCCGGTTGTGGATAGAGAATAGCAAAGAAGACCAGTTGGTTGATGCTCTTCTAGAACGTTACTTCTCTACATAGGTTTCGGAGGTTCTTCGGCACACAGAGGTTAGTAAGATATGTCTAATTTATACATATAATATGTCAAACTTGTGTTTTGGAAAATACTTTGATGAAAAATTTTTAAAATTCCGCTGCGCACCGCGTTTCCAACACCTTCTGCTCGAGCTGCTTTTCCACTTGGTCTTTTTCCTCGACAACCTTGTCAGCTTTTCTTCGCTCGGTGTAGAATGTATGCTCGGCTAAGAGGTTAGCAACCTTCAAGTACGAGCAGGCCTACAAAAGCATATATTAGAAATCAAGAAAGCTACAAGTGAAAAGAAGCTCGGGTTCTAAGCCGAGCATACCTCGACAGTTAGTTGAAGGCCAAACAAAAGTAGTCTGAGAACATCTACTCCTTAACCATCACAAAAAACTCCTCATCTAGCATGGCCCCCTGATGGTCTCGACCATCAAGGGGCGTGATGGGTGGTGCTTCCTCAGCAAATGAGCTGGTGGCGACAGCGGGATGATGACGGCGGTGCCTTCACCACAGTTTGTCGAGTCCCTCTGTCTTGTCGACAGCGGTAGTATGCTTAGAAGGTTGGTAGTGACTGGGGTCTTAGGCTCCTCTGTCCTTCTTTTTTTAGACCCAGAGACCCACTTACCTTTGGACCAACGGAGCTCCTCTATCATTCTTTGTCACTCTTACCTGGTCATCCCCTTTGAAGACAAGTCTGCAAGAAATTTCCAAGTCAAACTAAACTTGGCAACACTACAAAGAAAAAACTTGGGGCAGACCTTTGACCTTGAGTAACCTAACAAGTAAAGCAGCATAATCACGTCCCCAAGCTCTTCCTCGGCGATGGACAACCCCAAGCCGAGGAAACTACTAGAAGAGTCCTCAAAACTAGACAATGATGGCTCTAGCGTTGATCACCCTATTTGATAAGTGCTCGGCTCTAGGACATCAGTAGCGTTGTGCTCTACAATTTCATCATGTCGGGGGTTAATTGAGCTGGACCCCTTAAGCCAGCCATAGTGGGCGACGTTCATCATCTGTAGTAGAAAGTTTTTTTGCCGAGAAGCTTCAGGCTTTATGTATAACTCTTCTACAGTTGCGATGACTCTGCTCGGTGCCCACGGTCTCTTTGACCACATACGTCCCTACTCGAACCTCTGAGGGACCTCTTGATCTTTGGGCGCCACCTCATCGACCTGAGACATCTAGTTCCCCCTAACTTAGAACCACACAAATTTCTAAAGCTTATCTGAGTCGTGGTTCTGAAGAATAAAATCCTTCTTGAAGCTAGTGAAGTAGTACCAACCAGTCTGCTGGGGAAGCCTCTTCATTTTGAAGACCTACTTGAAAGCCTCCTATGGTATCTTGGTCACGTTATAATACCTTCAAAGGATATACATTTTGATTAGGGATCGAGAACAGTTCGGGTTCAACTGAGTAAGGCCTACATTCAAATGTTTAGTGCTTGCCAAAGGAAAGGATAAAATGGAAGGTGGAGTGTCGCTCAGAAGCATCAGGATGATGTCGTTAAGAATCTGACATTCTCGACATAAGGTTTCAAGCCAGACTGGCGTCATCTTTGAAGTATATCCTGCCGCTGAAGTTTGGCCGGGCCGATCGCTTCTGAAGGCGATTGCTCCTTGGACCTTGATCACCATAGTAGGTGTCTCCTCTTTGACATCCCTGTCCTTGACCCTGTCGCCTTTGGCTGGCCAGTCCACCTCAACGAATGAATCGATGGTCATTTCTCCCATTATGGAAGTTGAAGTCTCAGTGCCCCTACCAGAGGTGCTCGGCACATCAGCACCCACGACCAAGCTGGTGCATTCTCGAGTAGAAACCTAAGACATGCCTTGGCGGCTGCCCCAATGTACGGGTCCTTACCCCTACACGGTCTGATCAGGCGCCTTCCTTCAATCGTGTCAAGGAATTCTCTCTTTGGGACTGTTCTTTCTCCAAGGCTATGGATCTCGGCCAGCCGAGTAGCCAAATCCTAGTCAGGCAAAGTTTCTTCAATTTCTACTTCCTCGGTTCTAGATCGATTAGTCTCGGTACCATCATCCAACCTGGAGACAATTGAGTTGTTCTGGGAGTCACTTAAATCACTTATGGTTAAGTTTCTATTCGGGAATTACCTACTCAGGTATATAGTTGTTCAGGTCTACAAACAAAAGACCTCATATTACTGTCTATTGCTCGGCAACTAAAACTTAAAAGTTCAAAAATTAGTCACGCAACACTCTGGAACAACGGAGAATCAACTCTTACTTATAGCAAAACTCGGGCATATAACTTGAAGAAATGTAATGATTATGCTCATCAGGGAAACAACCAATAGTATGTTGATACATGTCTAGCCGAGCTTGACCGCGTGTCCTTTCAACTTCCATCGCCCTAGGATAGGGCCTGAAGACCAACCAAAACCGACCACACCCCCTTAGTATAGTCCACCGGTCCGAGCATCGACCAGGTGCACTAGGGGGCTATTATTGGGGGCTTGCTTGTGCTATCCCTAAGGACTGCCCCCATGGTAGCTCGATAGCTGTGCTTGGCAAGATCATCGAGAAGATAATCTACAGCTTCTTGAGCTTGGCTCTTCCTTTCGAGATGCTCTATAAGGCCCTCGTTGGCTGCGACATAAGGCATCGCCTCCTGGAGAAGTACATATGCTTGGGTCAGATTGTTAGAGCCTACAACCAAGTAGCAACTCACCTTAGAAGGTCGACAGTTGGCCTCATTTCCACCCTCAGGTGAAGAAAAATCCTCCGGTGGAGGCCATGACACTTGTCACATGCTCTCTAACAGGTCTTAATGTGACACACGAATCATTGGTCAAAATTAAACTAACACCCGGTTCAAGTGGTAGCCTATAAATAGGGTGCATTTACTGCAGCTCAAGGTAACGAGCTCTTTCCCAACTAACTCTACTCTAGTACTCTATTGAATAGGTACTTGACTTGATCATCGGAGAGCCCTTCGCTGGCACTACACCTGTGCTCCCTTACCTTCGAAGTGTCCCTCTTCTTATCGCAGGTTCACCCTGACAGGCCGAGATGAGCAGGGGAAGAGCCGTCTGAGCACCAGGCGCAACTGCACTTGGTGTTGACAAATAGGATTCCAAAGCTAGACCTCAACACACCTTGCACAGTACAAAATTAATACAAGCCATCTAGTATGATCTTAATGTTTATAGGTCGTTTGACACTTCAGTTGTCACTGAAATTTTAAGTTTAAGAAGGCGTGAGGGGACCTTAGCTGATAATTGTGTCGTTTTAAGGTAACTTTGATTAATTGTATTTGGAAGAGTGGTTTTAACTATCAAGCTCTAATAACAAATAGTGTAAAGCTCTTATATGTTACAGTGTAATACAAAAGTTGTTCCAGTGTAAAGCTCTCATATGTTATATAATATGTGGTTCAAACTATTTTACAAACACCCTAAAACAAGAAAATTCCAACTAAGTTTTAAAATGAAAATGAGCGTTGCAACTAGGCATTATTATTTATGAAAAGAAAAGAGTAATTTGGCTCAATCTAATATATTTAGGGGTCTAAATAAAATAAAAATATCGTCATCACCCCAAACAGGTTTAGGGTTTTAAAAAGCGAAAACCCCTTGGCTACAATAGAACATTTTATTTATTTTTTAACGTGTCATGACCAAAAAGCACATTTTATTATAATAATAAACCATAATACAATACACCTTACACAAAACAATTTAATATAAGCCACCTGGTATGACCTTAATGTTTATAGTTCAGTTAACTAAAATTTTAAGTTCAAGAATTATAGCATTAAGAGCTTTATACTGTAGTAACTTTTTGCTTCTTACTACAATTGCTAAGACTTTACACCATGCACAGTTAGAACTGATGACTTGAAACTAAAGAGCCAAACAGACACCGAGTAAAATAGAAAGATATATCCTATCTAGTTAAATAAACACATGAAATAAACTCAATATTTTTAAGCACAAAATAAATTCTTGTTAATCAAATCTCTTTCCTTAAAAGCAAGGCATATATGATTGCTTGAATGTCAATAGTGGTTAGATCAATGTGATAAATTAAGAGTCTATTTAGTAAACAAATTTGAATTATGTTGATACAGATTTATTTTATTTGCGTTGTATGATTTGAATTGCTACCCAAAATGACATTTAAATGTAGATTTAAAGCTTTTATCTAAGAGAATAAAAGATGAATTTGTATTTAAAGAGATAATGAAAAAAATTTTAATTTATTAACAAATCTAACAAAATTTTAATATTCAAGATATTAAAAATTATGCAATAAAAATCTTGATTTATTAATTTTTTTTATTAAAATTACAATTAAAAAAATTCTCGATTAAATATTAAATAAAAAATCATTTTTTCCCCTCGTCTACAGGGGAAAGAAAAATTATCTTTTATTATAGAAGATTGATATAAGTTGAGTCAAGAGAACTTAAACGGAGGGACAACTTTAAATGATGGACTCAAAAAGAATATCGCCATCATCGCCAAACGGGTTTAGGGTTTAAGAAAGCTAAAACCTTGGCGACAGTAGAACTTTCATCGTCATTCGTCAACAAAAAGGGACCGCCATTTCTGCTGTTAGAGGTTCTGATTTTGCTTTCTCATCACGCACTATGTGGGCTCTTCGTCGTGCTTCTGCGCCTCTCAGGTATCTCTTTCAGTATTCTTCTCCTCTGAGTTGGGTTCGTTACTCATTTTCCAGTTTGTTTAACAGTGAAAGTGAAAGAAATGAAATTGGAAATTGAACGCTGGTCTTGTTTTTCTCGTTGTTTCGTGTCTCGGAAGTGGAAAACGACTGATCATTTTGCATGGTTAAGGAGATAGTGAAGGAAAATTTTTTCATTTTCGGAATTTTGTTTTGTCGATTAGTCGTCTTAAATTTTCAAGCTTTTCTTAGTTGGTGTTTTTGTTTTTTCTCTGGCTCAATTTTCCTGGGCTTTATCTAAGAATCTCCATTTCTCGAGAAAAAAGTGTTTGTTTGTGAAAGTTTGTAACAAATCTAGAGTTCATGGCGAAAAGTGGTGAAAAATTTTGAAATCGAAATCAAGCAACCACTTCATTTTTTTTTATATTAGCATTCAAAAATTTTGGAAGAAAAACTAAGATACAGGGAGTCACAAGTAATATTTCTGAAGTTTCAATATGGTTGCTTTTTCCACACACTTGTATTTTTTTGGTTACTGCCACTAACCTCGTTATACTTGTTGAATATTAATGGAAATAACTTACATATGCCTCCGATCCATGAATTGCCTAAATCTGGATGTGGCTATTGGGAAATAAATTGTTTTTAGCACGTTTGTTTCCGTACAGAAGTCCTGCAATCGGTATGAAAATCAAACCTTACATTTGGTAGTATCGAATTCGTGCTTTTTATTTTTGTTGGTTTGTTATATTGAGACGCTGATTTGATTGTTTTCAACAACTCATTATTTACTTAATCTCTTTTACAATTAGAAATCGAGGATTTGCCATCCGGGCTTCTGGCACTTTTTTTCCCGATTCAGAGCTACCAGTCACTTACATAAAAGAAAATGGCAGAATGTTTGAATCTCTTGATTTGGCATTTGATAAAGTTATCTCCTTGAAGAGATTTTATCAAAGAAAGCATGTTTCTGGAAACGTACTTCATATCAGGCGCAGTCTTTCTTCACAAGCTGGTGTAACAAGCAGTGGGGAGGAAGATGATTTGGAGGATGGTTTTTCAGAACTTGAAGTAGAGGACGACCTCAATAAAGTTAAAAAAGCAAATGTCCAAGACGCAAATGAAGATGAATTCGATTCTGAACCAGATTTCAGTGAAGATGATTATGATGACGCGGATACCCCCAAAAATGGGGACATCGAAGCTAATTTAAGTGAGAGCGTGTCTTCTAGGAATTCAGCTTCAGGATTGTTTAGGACAATCATGGCTACTCAAGGTCTGTCTGTTCCTAGTGCTCTTGATAAGTGGGTCGAAGAAGGAAATAAATTGGACCGTGGAGTAGTCCTCTATGTCATGCGCAATCTTCGTAAGTTTCGAATGCATGGGAGAGCATTGCAGGTGAATTGTCATTCTCTAAATTTATGCACAAGTTCTATAGTTAATTTGCTTTTAGAAGTTCAATTGTTTTACTCTAGTGCAACTATCCGGTGTTAATTTTCTTGTTGCTTGTTGTTGATTGATGCATTTTCTTGGTGATTTAGATACAGCCTTGCAGTGTCTAATTTTAGATCAATCTTGGTTATTTAATTAATTGATTTCGTGGTATATACAGTTAAACCTCTATAAATTAATACTCTTAGGACCATGAAAATTTATTAATTAATTGGGATATTATTTTATGGATGAATTAATAATTTATTGATTTATATATTTATTAATAAAAAATTAATTTATTGAGTTATTCTTTATTTTTTTCCCCCAAAACGTTGAACTTAATATTATGTACTGTGATTATACGAATATTACCTAATTACTGAATTATCAATTGTCATTATTCTATGTATTTGTTTAACCGAAACAAGTTCATGACTGTAATTAGTCTTAGTGAATAGAATTCATGAATCTATCCATTTTTGCAACAAACTAAAATTACATTTGATGTGTACTTAATTAATATACTTCATGAACATTAAGTCAAGAAAAAGCATCTATATTTAAGTAGTAAAAAGAATATACAATATTACAAACGATAAAATTAAATACAATGGCATCTCATCTCAAAGGTGTAAAGAAAACAACAACGATGGATAAAATGTGTAATGCATTGTGTGAGTACAACATAGAAGAGTTAGAGATGAGGTCCAAGGAGACATCAATTTCAAGAGGAAACAAGAACATTGGAGTCATATTTTACAAAGGCCTCCCATTTGAGTGATGTATATATATAATTTTGATGTATAAGGAGATTATTAATTTATATATCTAGTGGGGCCTATGTGTTTTTTTTAAATGTATTTTATAAATTTAGCCAATTATTAATTTACCACGTTGGTCTCCAGTTGGGACCGGCCAAAAATATTATTCAATCGAGGTTATACTATATATATATGTGTGTGTGTGTGTGTATGGCTTCAAAATTAAATTGGTGATCCCCCCTTCAAAAAAAAAAAAATGGCGATAATGTCATGCTTTCTATGGTTGTCCACAACGTTAATTGACAATGCAGAAAAAGCCCTTGGCCCCTTTCTAGGGGAGGTTTAGTATTGTTTGTTTAAAATTCGCAAAATGTAACAGATGGTAACTATTTAGGATTGACTCTGCTTATTTTAGGCAGAACCCATTATTTTAATAAAACCGGAGAACAAGCGAGAAGCTTTTTAGTTGATTTCACTTGGTGTGTCGAAATGCTTCCAAAAAAGTGATAAATTCGTGATCTACATGCATAAGTGATGGGATTTCTCTACTTGGGGTGCATTGGGTCTCACCTATAGCGCAAGCTTCTCAAGTTTGTAAGCATATCCAGGATATTTGGCACATGTTTCTCTCAAATTTGGGATATATGGGGCTAAAGAACTATTGCTTCCGGGAGTGTTGAATATCCTAAGGGCACCATTTGCTTGGCTTGCAGTTTTCATTTTACAAGGAGGATCTTAATTTAGTTGAATTTATTTTATTTTATTTTTTGGGTATTTTACAAGAAGTTGTACATTTTTTAGTTCTTTCACTAGGGTTCTTAAATAGTATGTAGATACAAAATATAATACAGTAAGCTTTGAGGTTTTTAAGCACACTAAAGCTGTTTTTTGTGTTATCCATGTTCCATGTGCGATTAATTTTGCTGTATTTATCTTAACAAATAGACACATGTGCACACACACACATGCACATTAGCTATTGACGTCCATTATTGATATCCTCATGATAACCACATTCTTGATATATGTTTCCTTTTGTTGTTTTACACTTTTTAGCTGCCAGGGAAAAATGGCACTGGATTGTTCTTTAAGTCCTCAAACTGTTTTATGGAATGTTATTGATTTCCTCTTGAACTGATTGTCAGATTGAGGAATGCTTTATTTCATGCATTTTTCTTTTTTGATAACTTCTGTTCTTATGACTTACAAGTTTGAACGGATTAAGTATGCTTTGTTCTTTGCAACTGCAAGCTTCTTTGCTGGCGCCCCGTTTGTTTTCAGGTTCTTAAGGATTTAGTAGCTTTTGATATACTCTCATGCTTTTCTTCTCTGTGCAGTTCTCAGAGTGGCTGGAATCAAGTAAACAACTTGAATTTGTCGAAAGAGATTATGCTTCTCGCATTGATTTGATTTCTAAACTACATGGTCTTCATAAGGCTGAAAAATACATTGAAAAGATTCCAAAGTCTTTTAAAGGGGAGATAGTTTATCGAACCCTTTTGGCTAACTATGTCCAAGCCAACAATACAAAGAAAGCCGAAGAAGTGTTCAACAAAATAAGAAATCTTGAATTTCCACTCACTACATTTACTTGCAACCAGTTGCTCCTCCTCTACAAAAGAACCGACAGGAAAAAAATAACGGATGTACTATTGTTGATGGAAAAAGAGAATTTGAAACCGTCTCTCTTAAGTTACAGATTATTGATAGATGTCAAAGGTCAATTCAATGACATAACAGGGATGGAACATATTTTGGAGACAATGAAGGCTGAAGGTGTTGAACCTGACACGCGCACACGATGCATCTTGGCAAGGAATTATGCCAGCGCTGGGCTTAAAGAGAAAGCTGAAGCTGTTCTGAAAGAGATGGAAGGGAACAACTTAAATGAGAATAGTCTGGCTAGAAGAAATTTACTTCAACTTTATGCAGAGATTGGACAGGCTGATGAAGTGGAGAGGGTTTGGAAGGTTTGTGAGTCAAATCCCCGGACTGGGGAGTTCCTTGCCGCAATCGAAGCTTGGGGAAATTTGAATAAGGTTGATGAGGCTGAGGCTGTTTTTGAGAAGATGTTAAAAGCAGTGAAGAAGCCTTTGTCACTGCATTACAGCGCTCTTTTGAAGGTGTATGTAAATCATAAGATGCTGACAAAAGGCAAAGATCTTATTAAGCGTATGGCGGATAGTGATGGCAAGATTGGACCATTGACATTGGACTCAGTCGTGAAACTCTATGTTGACGCTGGAGAGATAGAAAAGGCCAATTCCGTCTTGCAAAAGGCTGCACAACAGAACCAATTGACGCCGTTGTATATGTCGTATATGGCTATAATGGATGAATATGCAAAGAGAGGTGATGTTCATAACACAGAAAAGATCTTTCTCAGGATGAAGCAGGCTGGTTATGCAGCTAAATTTCGGCAGTTCCAAGCCCTTGTCCTGGCCTACATAAATGCCAAGGCACCAGCTTATGGGATTAGGGAAAGAATGAAGGCAGATAATATCTTCCCCAATCGAGCTTTGGCGGCACAATTGGCACAGGTTGATGCCTTTAGGAAGACTGCTGCATCTGATTTGCTTGATTGAGGAACTTGACAACCTACTTTCTGTTTTGTGGAATCTAAACACTGCCTGAATTTGTATGTTTGGTGGACGAGGTCTGTTGACATTTTTCAGTTCATTTTTATTAATTTGTTGGTTTAGCAACAATGCACCTGATCATTACAAAAAATTGATGTCACTGGTGGTTAAAAGGAGATTCAGAAGGCTGGCCAGCATAAGAAAGTGGGGAAATTGATTTAAAGGAGCAGTTTTCAGCATCCCAAATGGGTAGCTGCCCACCACTCAAGTGGGCGGGTCCCGCCCCACCTGGCTGCCCCCATCTAGATAAAAGTTGTTCAATTCAAAAAGTGGCCTTGAAGCGGTAGCTATCAATAGCTTTATGGTCGTAGCACGTAGACAATTTATAATGTGCTAGATTATATTCAAATTGATTTAGGCCATTGCAGGTTGCTTAAAAGAATCCCTTGCTCTTCATAGAATATTTTTCTTTTTCCCGATATACTAGTTCAAATACTTATGAATTTGTTGTTTGCTTATTAAGACTTGGTTTTCTTGAGGTCTACTTCAACTACTTTTTTTGGGTGGTGTCTGATAGAAAGGTTTCATCTGTCTATATCTTTAGGGTATGTTACCAAATCGTAAAAGAATGTAAACAAAAAAAGTAATAAAATTACAAATGAGAGTAAAGTATTGGAAGTGAATATCATTTGTTTCTTTTTTAATGTTTACTTGCTTATTTGATGAGGTAATAAGAAACAATTTTATTCTCTTTTTAGTGTTTACTCACTTAATAATGAAGATTTTATTTAATATAATTACTAAAATATTATTTTTTACATAACTAATAACTATCAAGTAATAATATTTAAATTTAGACATTTAAGCAAATTAGGCATTTATTCCCTTTGATAAGATTAATATTCTCTTTCTTTATTTTTTATATTTTGTGGGGTTGATAAAATTTTTATTATTAATTTTGCAAATAAACATATTATTTAAAGCAAAAGAGAATCGCTTCCTGCTTATCCTTGTCTTTGATGCAAAAGAACCATGACTTTAATCTTTATAGATCATTACTTAACGCCAATAAAAGCAACCAGATTTGGGGGACTATTTTTTTAATTAGCAATTTTTCTTGGATTCCTTGATAGAAAGTTGTATTCTAACCTTTAGAAAGTGACGCTTGCAGGCGATCGGTACCAAAACATCGTTCTTACAAAATACATGTTGGAACTAAAAGTAGGTTCAAGCACTAAAATCAAATGATCTCAAACGGTGGGGGGTGGGATATTGGGAAAAGAAATTTATAGTCTATTTAATAAAATTGATTTTAACTTTTTTATTTAAAAATAATGTAAAATTTTTACGTGTTATATTACAGTATAAAATTTTCACATATAATAATAATTATAGTTTTAACTATTATATTAATCATTTTATTAGATATAATAATACTATAATGAGAAAATTCAGAAGGATGGATGTTACAATTTGACAAGTTAGATATATTATGGTACGAATAGTTGAAAACGTGTGTACATATATATATATATATGTATATATATTGGAATCTACTACCACACGCCCGAGTGTAGAGAACGCCCCCCGCGTGGCACTACCATCCCTTCTTTTGTTGTTAATCGTGCCAATGTCTGCAATTATAGGCCCATTGGTGTTCCAATACGTGCCTTGCGACCTGATATAAGGCTGTAGAAGGAATGGAAACTGGTGACCGGTGAAAACTGTAATTTTGTAGTCACTTCAATGGCAAATTGGTTGCAACGCTAGTACGATGTAGAACTAACAAACAACGACGTAACTATTTACAATAAAAAGTAGCAGTGTGTTGGCGTGGAGGTAACTTTTGTTGAGTTTGAAACGGATTTATTTTGACGAGTGTTACCGGCCTAATTAGTTGTAATTTTTTTTTATTTTAACAATAGATTGAATGTTCAAATTATACTAAATCTTGTTTAAAAATAGTGGTATTTTTTTCTCTTTTTTGAAAATTATATTATAGACGCTTGATGTTTTTAAGGCTATTACAATGTTCTACGAGTAGGATGGTTTTGTATTCCTTTTCTTTCCTAATACCTAATGAAATGGTGGACAAAATTACAATCCATATAAGCATGTTCATCCCTAAGTGGTCAAGCATTTTCTTTTCTTTCGTTTTTTTTTGTCCTGCTTTCTTTCTCCAATTTTTTGAACAAGCACGAAATTACTTCAACATAATGAAATGTAACTTTCGAACCCATTAGATATTTGCAAATCGATGTTCATTTTCCCAAATTAGTAACTAGAAATTTCTTTTGTTTGTAGATTTCTAATACTTTCCTCCATTAAAAAAGAAATTCCCTTTTAGATAGGGGTGGCAAAACGGGTTGGCGTGTCGGGTTCGTGTCGGGTTGGAGTTAATTTTTAAAAAATTAGGTCGACACTAACCCGACCCGTGACCCGAACGGGTTGAGAATTCTCAACCCTAACCCGACCCGTTTTGACACGGGTTGACACTAACCCGACCCGTGTCAACCCGTTTCTTATGCACAGTGTCAAAAAATAATAACTCGTGACCCGATTTTGACCCGTAACCCGCCTCTAACCCGCCCACATTAATATATATAATATTAAAAAAAATAAAATTAGAAGAGTTTCATACCACTTCAACAAGAAGATGAGTGATAAGAGAGGTAAGGTTTGATATTTTAAGAGCTTATATTATATATGAAATAATATTAATTTTTTAAAAGCTAATTAATTAAATACGGGTCAAAAACGGGTCATTTTAGTGTCAGACGGGTTGACCGAACACGACCTGTTTTTTGACGGGTCAGTTTTGGGTCGACACTAAAATGACCCGTGGTCAAATTTTCCGACACTAACCCGCAAAATAACGTGTCGGATTCGTGTCGTGTCGTCGTGTCGCAACCCGTATTGCCGGCTCTACTTTTAGACATCCTGTTCAGCCACTTTTGGTTTATCAATTTTCAGATTTCATGAACAAATGTTGAAGAAGCATTAATTCTTCAATCGGCCGATGCCGTAAAATCATAATTTTACTAATATTTGGAGTTACCATGATTTTAAAAAAATATAATTTTTTTTAATGTTGTGTTCAAACCGTCGCCCATGAGTTCAAAAGGAGTTTTGACTCTTCTTTATAGTTGGGTAAAAGTGCGAAATGAAATCTATTGCAAATGTTATAAAGTATATTTGGAGGTGGAGAAACATATTCTATATAGACCATTCATGTGCCATTCTCTAATATTATTTTTACACCGAAAGGGTGATTGAAAGTTTATGGCATGTTACTAACATAACAGTAGCAGAGAGCCATGATTTAACTGGAACCGGGACTATTATGTAAGCAAAAGATGCCTTGCCCTTCACATCATCACAACCATTGGATTATCAATTAAGGGCTACGATTACTTGGGCGTTTTGTTGACTCTGGTGTACCGAAGTACTGCCCTATATACTTTTCTTGATATGAAGATTTGAAGTTACTTTCGAAGTTTATAATTTACTTTTTTTATTAAGTATTTTGTTAAGTAAAAAAAGTACTTCAGTAGAGAAAATTTGAAAAAAAAAGTTTTAAATTGGATAAACTAGATAGAAAATTATTAACGGTGTATATATGAAACAGTTATTTGAAAGAGTTATAGAAAAATATTGAGGCAGAGGCACATATAAGATAAATTATTTTAGTCGGATAATTAGGGAAAAAAAACTATTAGGACCATGGAAAAAAAAGTTAACTACAAAGAAAAATGTTGGGCAGTTGGACATTTGAGATAAGTTATTTCAATAAGATTGGTTTGGGTTAGAAGAGTTTAATGAGGCTCATTTAAAGCACAGGATATAAAAGACTATAGGAAAAAAAAAATGGAAACAGAATATGCATTTTGGTTATATATGTGCATGTGTGTATGTGCGCACGAAAAATATTTAAGGATATATGTGAGACAAATTATTTCAGGATGGTTAAATTACAGTAAATGTATTTATAAGAAAAATGCTACTTGAGAGCGCCACTATGAAGGGAAAAATATATGTAAGTTGGAGATATTTGAAAATAGCTACTTTAGTAGGATAAACAGGGAATTGGTTTTTTTTTTTAAGGAATACTTTTTAGAAAATAATTTATAATATTATAGAAAAATTATGAAATAATAGAGTACAAATTGGATATTCCAATTTAACAAGGATGTTTTTGAGAGAAATTATTTTAATGGAGATGAAATAAGAGAAAAACAAAAAAAAATAATAAATCTCATTTTATTTTGAGTGAAGTGCAATCCAAGTCGGTAAACCCCTAAAAAAATCCGATTAGGTAAAGTTTATGCGCAACAGTTTTAATTTATTTTTCAGATAATCAACAAGAGAAGAATTTGAAATATATATTGATCAATTATATAATATGTATAAAGTACCTCAAAAGAAATTTTTCTCAGAAAAGTGTATAAGGTGTTTAGAAACACATTTGGAACCTGTTAGGACCTGTTTGGTCAAGGGCCGTTGGCTAAGGGCTGTTAGTAGTGTTATATATATATATAGTATGTATGTATGGAGAATATGTTGGTGGTATATTGGTTGTATACAAGAGTGGTGAGGAGGAGAAGATTGGGTATGTGTTGAATTTGTTGACATTGGTTGGTAGTCTTGGGAGGCTAGGGAGTCCTCGAAACTTCCATGCTATCTTGTTGTTTCATCTCTTTTTTCAATCAATTAAAACATTTTCATTTTATTTTGTGAGAAATCTGCTGAAAAATAACCAGGTTCCTGTCATAAAAAAAAAGCGGTTCGAACAACTTTTACAATATTATTTTCTCTTGCAAAATTTAAAACAAAAGTATTTTGAATCACTTTTTAGGTTAAACTACTAAATTGGTTCTTAATTTTTCACGACAGTAAGACTTTGGTCCCAAAAACTTTTTTATTTTTTTATTTTTTAGTTCTTAATATTTTATTTTAGTTGTTGAGGGACCATTTTAACGGTTAGCCATTAAATTTAGCCCCACATAAGGGACATGTGACTACTCTAATAGGGGTATTTTAGTTAAATAACTTATATGTTTAAAAAAAATTAAAATTAATACATAAAAACAATAAAAAGTAATATATATATTATTAAAAATAAAAATATCTACTTTCAAAACATTTCAAAAAAAAAAAATTTACCTTCAAAAGGAAACAAAAAACCTTCAAAAAAAGAAGAAAAAACCTCCCCACCCCAACACTCCCCCCTCCAAAAAAAAAAAAAAAAATCCCTCTAGTCTCCCCCTGCTCCGGCATCCTCCTCCCCAATCTCTCTCCCATCTCTCTCGATTCATCTCTCTCTCTTTGCCATCGACTATATCCGATGAGATCTTTCGACTGTGGGTCGCGATCTTTCGACTAGGGTGTTCACTAGTCTCGATTGTGGTCTCAGTTGTCAGAAAGGAGAGGAGCTGTTCAAAACTACCTCCGTCTTGGAGACACCGAGATACACCTTCACTATATCTGACGAGCATCCTCCATAGCGCCGACTGGGGCTCCGTTGATTTTAACCTCGTGAGCAATAGTGGCGACAACAACAACGACGTCATCTCAATAGAGTAGTCACAACAGAAGAAGAAAAAAGTGCAGTGGAAGAGACAACCATTGCCTGATTCTATTTGATATTTTGGAAATGCAACATTTTTGCTGTGATCCTCTAGTGTTTTGCTAGCATAAACACTTAATAGCATTTTTATTTTTTTGCCTGATCCGATTCATTTGGAAGCTTTTGAGATGGTGATTTAGTTTAAAACCTTAACCAGGGTTTTTGTAACACCCGAGATTTTTAATGCATTAAAAATACATTAAGTTGAGGATTATATTAAGACAAAAAGTACAATTTAAGGAGAATACTGTATAATATTACAAAAAATTATACAGTATTAGAGCAAAACAGTATAGGAATTAGACTGTTTAAGGTCATGCAGTACAGAATTAGATTGTGTGGACCATAATTTTGTTTTATAAGAATACAAAAAGAAAGGGGAAAAAAAAGAAAAAATGTCACAAAACTTTGGCTTTCTCTCTCTCTACTTTCTCTCTCTAGATTCTCTCTCTCTCTCCTCAAATCTCGTTTGAGATTTTGGCGTCCGTTTTCGACACCTCCCACGCCAATGGAAAGCTCTCGACGAGTTGAGTCCAACGAGGTGTCGTGCCACCCAAAACGTCGTCGGAGGAGGCCACACGCACCACCCAAAGTGGCTGTGAAACCCATTTTTTTCGACGTGAATTCTCCGCCGTTCGACCACCAATTGACGTGATCTTGGTGTCTATGGACTCAGCATGAGGAGAGGAGCAAGATGGTACCAATTTTCCAGCTCGATTTTGGCTGGAAAAGGTTCAACGGAGTAGCCCCGTTGTCGTCGTGGAGCCACCGTCAGGCCCACCATCTCCGGTGGCTGTGTGACACACAGCCGGTGCCAAAAGGACCAGAGGGCGACAGCGAGCAAGACCCCTCGGTCAATTGCACTGTCCCGTCGCCCCACATCGAAGATCGAGGACGCCCGCCTTGAGCCACTGTGGGTGAACTCAGGTTCACCGTTTTAGGCCGTGTTGAGCCAAATTGAAGAGGCAGCCACCTTCAGAGGACCGAGAGGAAGAAATTTGGCTCCTCAATTGCACGAGACGACGGCCGGTCATCGGAGAACGATCTCCGCCATTGTGCGCCACCGCGAGAAGCTTCGAGTCGTCATTCCACGTGGTGTTGAGCTGCCCCACCATAGGGGAAATGCTCAGAGGATGTCGGGGAGCAAATCCCCCAGCTCAATTTCACGGTATCTCCGCCAGAGATAGGAGATCGGAGCCGTCGGTTTTGACCGAGAATCCTATCTTTGAATTGAGCAGATGGAGGCCGAATTGGGTGAAATTGACCCCACTATTCAACTCAGGAGGGTTGAATTAGGGGGGGTAGGCTCGAGCTCAGCCCCAACAGAGCCAATCGTCGCCGGTCAACGACCAATTTGGGATTTTGTGATCCGGACCTCCGATCGAAGATCCGAGACAGCCTCCCAACTCGTTTCGATGCTCTAAACGTAATGGTGACCTCCGTTTGAGCTAATTCCACTCTGGTGAAAATTGTTCGGTACCAACTGCATGCAGATCGAGGCGATTCCAATAGCAATAACGGAGTCCAGAATGACAATTATAGTAACGTATGATCTCCAGGAAGCATTCTTAGCCATTCATGGTCTCTCGAAGAGCACTATAGAGGATACTTCACATGCTGTAGATACAGCGTAGTACAACTAGACCTGCTTAGCTCGGAGTCCAAGTAAGTAGGAATCTTGCCTACAATATGAACCATTTTAAAATAAATTGTTTTAGATGCTTTCATAAAAACTTATTTAATGCATGATCAATGATTGTTACACTGTTTTATGTGAGATTGGGTTTTATAAGGTTACAAGAGTGATGAAAAACCCGTTAAGGGTAAAATCATCATTATTAAGGAAACGGCTAGAACGGAGTCGAACACTCCGATTTAGCATAATGTTATTAGACGAAAAATGTTCCGTAATACGTTAAGTAACGTAACCGTCATGTGAGACCAGAGATTTAATAAGGGATGTTTAAGTAAACGAGAGGTAAACCGATGGGTTACAAGGTTAAAAGGAAAAGTAACCTCGGTGGGCTACAAAGCTAAGTGAAGGAAAAGTAAACCAATGGTTTATAAGGTTAAGTAAAGACAACGGTAAATGAAAGTATACTAGTCAAGTTAAGAGGAAAGAATGGTTAATGTTTACGTTTCATTATCAATCGAGTAGATTGATAATAAAGAAAGCTAACTAATAAGTCGGCTATTGTTTGATCATGACACAGAGGCCGACTAATGGAAGGAAAAGGAACGGAATAGAGAACGCTAGAGCATAGTTCGGGTAAGTTTCAAACCTCACCTACAACATGAAGTAAATAATTTTTAAATATTTATGTATACGTTTGTAAATGAGTTTACAATTATTATGAAACTTTCTTTTAAAGTATGTTTGCATTTATTATGCAAAAAGTTTTAAAGTGCAAAGAAGATTTGCAATGAATTTACAACTGTTATGTTTAAAGTCTATTTGCATATTGATATGCACAATATTTTTAAAATTTTAAGTTATGATTTTCAAAGTATTGAAAGTATGTTTTGCATTATGACAATGCATAATGTTTTATAGTTTAAGTTATAAGTTTCATGATGCATTTGTTATGCAATAAGTTGCATTTGTTGTGCAATAAGTTTTAGAATAAAAGTTATAATTTGCAAAATGTGATTTCATTATATGTTGCATTTGTTATGCAATAAGTGTTAGAATACAAGTTATGATTTGCAAAATGTGTTTGCGTTTTATGATGTATTTATTAAGCAATATATTGCATTTGATATGCAATAAGTGTTAGAATACAAGTTATGATTAGCAAAATGCGTTTGCATTCTATGTTGCATTTATTATGCAATGAGTTGCATTTGTTATGCAATAGGTTTAATAGTACAAGCTATGAATTGCAAGTGTGTTTGCATATGATGTGATTACATTTGAAATGCTCACTAAAGTTAATAAGAAGGTAACATAAGGATAAAAAGAAAGTGTCATACTAGCCTCTTTGTTATGAGGTAATGAAAGTAAAATTAAAGTTTGACCTCCTAGATGTGAGGTACAAGACCTCAATGTTTGATGGTCTCAAGTCTTCCACAAGGGAAGCATCATGTTTTATGATCTCATGATTAATGAGTTGGTACGAACACTAAAATAAGATAAGGAAAGTTAAGGAACGAAAATAGAAAGTTAAAGTAAGAAAAGGATGTTCATAAAATGCTCATAATTGAAGTTAATAATTGAGCATAAATGGAGTCATGTATTCTGATGTTGCTTGAATGCCTTTTATGAAATATTTATATGTTATGTTATGGAAAACATTCAGAGAAATATTTTATGATAAACGTTTATGAAAAACATTTTCATGTTTTCAAGAAAAGATTTATAAATGACGCTTTAAGAAAAACGTTCAAGAAATGTTTTACAAAAAATGTTTATGCAAAACGTTTCAGAAATGTTTTATGGAAATCGTTTATGAAAAATGTTTTCAGAAATGTTTATGGAAAAGGAAGGTTGTTATGAGAAAAGTTTTAAAGCACGACTAAATCATTTGTGAGTTTATGTTTGAACTTATTGAGCGAAAGCTCATTAAAAGTTTTTCATACTGTAGGTAATTTATTGGTGACCAATAGGACCCGCTAGAAGAGCGGGGTGCTGCGGAGGACAGATGCGAAGATTTGGGTATGGATACCATCATTTTTTACTTCCGCTATGCAAAGAAAAGGTTTTCCATTGTTTAATGTTGTGTTTTCAAAGTTTAAAGAAAATCAAAATTCTAAGAATTGTATTCAAAGTTTTAAGATACAGTTTACGAACTGTTTTATGTAATTATAAAGTAAAGTTCTGAGCTATGATTTAATAAATGTTTCTTATTACATTTTAAGAAACGATTTGAAATGATTTTAAGGGCAAGTGTTGAGCGATGTTTTAACTTGAAATGCGACAGAGGTCGCATCAGTTTTAAAGAACGTTTAAAGAAAAAAAATTATTTCAGTATTTTTCTTACTAAGTAAGTAAGATTAC
Organism: Artocarpus heterophyllus; assembly: GCA_025403435.1. Taxonomy (NCBI): domain Eukaryota; kingdom Viridiplantae; phylum Streptophyta; class Magnoliopsida; order Rosales; family Moraceae; genus Artocarpus; species Artocarpus heterophyllus. The sequence continues at coordinate 17,557,130 of CM046351.1, forward strand.
TATTTATGAAACGATATTTAAGAAAGTAAAGTGACTGTCCGAAAAGACGGGTCGTGTCATTTTTGATGTAAAAGGAATTGAGGGAAGAAGAGAAGAGAAGAGAGAGAGAAAATGAGGAAAATTTGGTAAATTAGAATTCTTTTGAGTGTTGGGTTTTTTTTTTCTTTTTTGTTCATTTTGATTTTTTTTTTGTAAAAATCAATGGCTGTGATTTGGTATTTTTGAATTAATAACTGTGATTTACCTTTACTCTTTTAATGTATCAATTATTTAAAGGATAATTTATTAATTTTTCATAAAAAATAATATTCAGCAATTATTGACGGTCAAACTTAACGGTTCTTTAGTAACTAAAATGAAATGTTAAGGACTCAAAAATTAAAAACAAAATTGTACTTGAGTAAGACAAGAGGAGGAAAATAATCAATTTTTTTTTTATTTTTTAATAAATATTTTTGATTTATTTTATATGCTGTTTACCAAATGAGTTTTTTTTTTTTAATTTAGAAAATAAGTTGAAATGAGAGTGAGAATTGAAGAAACTTGCATTATATGTGTAACCATTTATGAAAGCTTAGACCTAAAGAATCCATGCTTAATTTAATTTATATAAGAATGTAGTGAATGTGAATTAGTTAAGTGGGATATATCTACATGACCGTTGGAAGAGGCTTGTAGAGGAATTAGTGCCTCCATAAACAAATTAATTTGGTTAATTAATTAAAAAGATAAGATAGAGATTCAAGTGAAGTGTGGGGGAAGTTGTAATTCTAAAGCTTTTATTTTCTCGGTGTTTTCTTTTGTAACTCTGCTTTTTGTTTTTGTTTCCTTGTTTTATGTACAGTCTAACTATTCAAGTTATCCCTTAATGCTTTCATCTTAAACATTATTATATTTGTGCAGTAATACTTGTATGTAAAAATGTAAAATAATTCTTCTTTGCAATACAACATATTTACTTTACTTTACAGTCATTGAAAACATTAATAACACTACTCCGTAAACATTTACAATATGTGAAACATCTCTTACAAAAGCATTTTATATTTACTATTATAGTAATTAAACATTCTTTCAAAAACAAACAGCAGAATCTATATTACAGCAGTATCCATAACCTGTTTATCGCATATTGCCCCGTATTACACCCGACTCATCATTACTTACTCCTGTCTTTTGGCAAAATTTCTTACAGCAGTAGAGAACTAAACGAGCTATCACTGAGCAAGTTCTAGCATTTCTCACAAAACATTATACAAGGAATGCTAGAATCTATTCAATGCATTATTCCATTTATGCTTGATTATAAACACCTAAACATCATTCTTATCTTACTTATCTTAAACTATGGGTCCAAGTTTATGTACCGAGTGCACATGATCATCGAATATAGAGATCATAATATAAATTAAAATGATGCTCCCTTTAGGTTGGAGACTTCTTTTCCTTCACTTAGTTCGGAATCCTCCTCTTAGGTCAAGAGATTTTTGATCCATCCTTTAGGTCTTAACATAAATCCTCCCTTAATTCAAAAGGTCAACACAATATTTCTTTTATCTTTTCTCATAGGCTTAGATTACCAATCATATAATCTTAATGAAAGTGCTATATATCATGACTTGACATTCATCAATTTAAAGTAACAAACATTATAGATAGCTTGGTAAGCATATCAAATACAATCACTTTCCAAACAAGTTTCAAGCATTTGAAAATCTTACCCTTATGCCACAAATGAGGTTTAGAACTTACTTGATCTCTCACACTAGCATTTCCAACTAATCTTTGTCCTTTTCAAGTTGACTTTATATCTTGCTAGAGTAATACTAAATTATTAGCTCAATCCTTTACTATTGAATTATTTCTATATTTCTAACTTAGGCAAACTATTGTCGAACCTTATATCTCATCATACAGTTTTGCACTTAGCATAGTGTAGAACATCTCTTGCTTATAGGCTTTAAGCTAATTCAAAGGGCTCAAGGCTCGTTTTTAAACCATTTCAAAAACTTCGTAGTCAAATTCCGTAAAATTTATAAGTCGAATTCTGTGCAGAATTGACAAAAATCTCATTTGATGAACCCTAACAATTTTGATGAGATCTACAACTTTCATGTTTTAATTTTTTTTTCCAAAATCAAAATTTTTGAAGTTGTTTTGGCTATTTTTCAAAGCAGGCATATTGGAAATTCTTGTTTTTCTGCCTGATCCATTTAGAATTCTAAGAAAATTTCTCCACAAAAGTTGTTTATCTCGATTTTTTAATAAATCTCATGTTGAACTTAGAAATTATTTTGGCCTCTAAGTGCTGAAAAACACAAATCTTTGAAGTCTCTTTTAAGTTTTGTTGCAACGAAAATGCAAAATTTTTATTCTATTTGTGCAAAGATCCGTTTTTATCCTTTCAGACATATCCTCAAACATATAACACATAAACTAGCAATGTCATTTAGTTTTCTTTGTATGTCAATTTCCATAACACATCTTACTACGTAAGATCACAAACTTTCTCAAGTTTAGTGATTGGGTTTCTACCAAAAGGATTTCAAAACATTTGTACTCTATTTTGACAGTCATAAGCCTCTAATTCTCTTCAAAAATAAATGCATTACATACTTAAAACATACCATAACATAACCAATAATAACCCTCACTTTAAGCTTGAAAATAACTAGGAAACATCCTTAAACAAGATTAGGTTTTTGACTTTAAAGCTCCTTTGATCTTCTCTCGAGTTAAAATCTTTTTTTTTCAAGGATGATTAAAGAATAAAACTAGCAAAAATTTGATAGAAAATGATTTAAAGAGAGGAAAAAGGTGAAAAAAAAGTTTTCTTTCAACTAGACCCTTGGATATTTATAGGTCAACTAAGGACCAAATTACAAATAAAAATTTGTAAATATACCCCCTCTGTAAAGGTCTGGTTGTCTCCTTAGATTAGTATAGAATATCCTACAACTTTGAAGAAGCAAAAAGTTGACTGAACTTTGACTTTTGCAATCCAATTTTATACAGCGTAGTATTCTTCCTATACTATCAGTATTTCTCCTATAACCTTCCACAACCTTCTATAACTTTTGAAATTTTTCATATGACATAATTCATATGTTGTATAATCTTATAAAATATAATTCTCATACTACATATTCGTTTCAAAATTTGTTGCAACATATCCTACAACAATTAAGCTTGTTAGCTTACTTTTTAATCTAAATTGCTTAACAAATTTTTGAACATCAACTCACAAAATTTGTTTGCATAAAATACAACATTATCTATGAGAATTTGCACACATAATGTACATAAAATTTCTTTATATCTAGATCACAAAATTTTTGCATTTATATAATATGAAATTTCCAAGGAAATTCATTATTTAAATTCTTAGATTTTAAACTGATTTCGGATATCACATAATAATTATTTTATTGTTGTCATTGTTTGTATAAGAATAGGGTGAGACAATTTTAATAGTTAATAATAATATTGTCAAATCTCCATAGAAACGATCTTAATTCATCGTTTTATTACTTGTTATCTGTATATACTTGTGAATTTGTGTTGATATGAAAAATACACAACAATTGTTAGTCAAGAATATTGTCTTGAAATATATATACTAAATTTAGTAGTTGAAGAATACAACAACAATGGATATAAGAATTCAGATGGACTTAATCATGGTTATTGGAGAGAAAGATTCATCATAATCGATAACTTTATATGGGTGTATCCCTTGGCTATAAACATTACTCTAAAGGGATGTTTCGTATGTAGTATTGGTAGTAATCATTAAGGGTTTACCAAAAACTTGTTAATCCGTCCAAACTGCCCAATCCAAACCAAACCAAACCAAATTAGTGGTTTTTGTTTTAATTTTGAATAGTTTGGTTGGTTTTTTACACAAATATTTTATATTGATTGATTGATGGTTTGAACTTTTAAACCATCCACTTAAATTGCCCACCAAAATCGCCCATTAAATTGCCATATTATATGATTTTTATTTTTAAAATATTTTTTATATAAGAATTTTTGTTATTGTTTATATGGAATTTACCTTTCTACACTCTAAGCATCCAAAAAACAAAATCAAATTAAAGAAACAATATATACAACCAAGACTAACTCATAGAATGGAACCTTAGCCCCCCCCATTTAGTGACCAACGTCTTCTTTCTATAACACCGACGGCCTACTCACTATGGCGTCATTGTCATGTCATCTCTCTCTGTCGTTGGCCCAACTCACCTCAACGTCGATAAAGAAATTTAGTAAAAGGATAGTTTTATCAACATAAATGGAAAGTTTCAATTCAAGTTTAAAATTTAATTGCGTTGTCTTATGTTATTTAGTTGTATTTTTTACTTTTTAGTTTGGTTATTAGTGAACTTTGATTTGTTGTTATTGTAACTGTTTAGTTTTGTTTTTGGTTTGTATTAAACCTTTAAAGGGGAAAATTTTAGACGCTTTATAATTTTTACCAAATATTAATTTTTAAATCTTAAGCATAAACCGCCTAAACCAAACCACTCAAAACGCTTATGAGTGATTTGGTTTGGTTTAGTTTTATAAAAAATATCAAACGGCCTAAACCATCCAACAATAAAATTTATTTTTGGTTTGATCAATGATTTAGAGAAAAAAAAAAAAACCGCTCACAAACACCCCTAGTAATTATATTACTAGGAAAGTGATAGAAGGGAAAATGATTCTTAATATGGGTGTTCATCAGTCAACTTTTAGTAAATTTTCAATCGGTTGGAAACCTAGTGATGATAGTTGGAAAAATGAGCATCAACCATTTGTAAGAGAGTTTTAGTTGGTTTTTGACCGATCATCGTTTGCTTGTGACGGTCGATTTCAGACTATAGTATCCAACTAGACTACATATAGTAACCTAGTAAAATCTTGGTTGGTTCCACTTTTTCTTTTTTTCTTTTTTTTTCCTTTAAGGAAAATATAATGTATTAGATGACCTAAAAACATAACATTTTGAGAACAATAATATACTAGTGAAATAATAAAAACCAAACAAATTTGCAAGAAAATTCATAATCTAACAATAAAGTTTAAACATAACATTGAGTTTAATGTATGATATGTTATTATAATTTATATTTATATTTTATTAGAAAAATAATTTAAGAGTCAATTTGCAACTGAATCAGCCAGTTTTGCTATTACAAATAGATTTTTCTTTTCAATTTTTTAGTTGGTTTTAGTCAATTTTTAGTTTTTTTAATAGCCCTAATTCCTAGGACTATCATGTTTGACTACATACAAGAAACTTTTCTCAAATTCTCTAGAATATTATTATTTTTTTTGTATTCATTTATGCACAATAAAGTAGTTCTTACCATAAAATATATAAAATTCAAACATTCAAATGATCAAAATTTTAACACTTGTTAAAAAAAAATATGAAAAAAAAGTTAAACATAAAAAAGCCTCTTTAACAAACTTTAATAATTATAATAATAATAACAACTACGATGACAACGACAACAATGATGATGTTATTGTTATTCCCTGAAGTTCCCAACTCATCTCAAAAAAAAAAAAAATGTTGTTGTTGTTGGGAAGGTGTGAGTCTCATGGTCTCTAGATTTTTTAAGGAATTCTTCTTGTTGGGTGAGATTGAGAATAGCATAAAATGAAGTAAAGCAAATCATACAAGATTAGGTTTCATGGGAATTATTAAATCATAATACTTATACTAAATTTGAAAATCTTATAAATTCTTATTCTCACCTTAAGGGTTGCTACATATTCAACGCCCTCTAAAAGTTTCAACTTTCTCATTTACACCTCTCATCCTTCTATGAATCTACTTGCAGCCAATGGATTTTCTTCTTTTAGGTATATCACAATCTCCCAGACTTTGTTCCTATATATATGGATTATATTTCCAAGTTAATTTCATCTTATCATAATTTAAATCAACATCTGTTATAATGTCAATAAAGAAGATAGGATCTTTGACTTTTATTATTTGAGATTGCTACATAAGCCTCTTTGATTCCCATGAACTTGTCTTACAACCCTACCACTATGACTTAGTGTCCTTATATGTTCTTTTTTTTTTTTTGACCTCATTCTTATCGACTGGTGACTCAACAATGGTCTTATCATTGTGATCAATATTCTGTGAAACGATCTCATCACTGGCTAATTCCTTCAGGATGACTTCAAGATTTGAAGTCCTTCATTTAGTTTTCCTCTAGAAACGTTGAATTCTTTGAGAAAATACTTTGTGATTCTATGTACCATAGAAGAAACCTCCATACATGCCTTTATGGTATCCTACAATCATGCATATTCAATACGCAATTACAACTTATCAACCTTGGCCCTTGTAACAAGGATTGACAACCCTATACGCATAAATGGCATAGACTGGCATTTGTGATCTTACCATGTCGAGGAAATTCTCATTATCCTTTTGTATACCGTTTTGTAGTGTTGTCCTTGGAATACTAAGTTAAGATAATATCTTATTGTTTGTCAAATGCTTCTTGAATTCCATATCCAAGTATTCATCACCTAGATTCGATAGAAGAGTTTTGATTTGCTTACCTAAGTTTTTCTACTTCCGTTCAAAATTCTCTCAACTTTTCAAAGGTTTTTTATTTTTGGTGCATTAGGTATACACATCTATATTTAGTGTAATCATCAATGAAAGCAAAAAAAAAAAAAAAAAAAAAAAAAAAAAAAATCCTCAGTCTCCTCATTCTAGTTTATTTATCGGGCCATAAATATGGGCATGTCCTAGTTTAAGAAAGGTCTTTTAATTATTTTACCTTCAAAAAGTTTACATATCAGTATTGGTAGGACTTTTAACTCCCACAAGGTTTCATCCTTAACTTACCTGTTAGTCATATTTAGGTTGATGTGATCTAGTCTTAGATGCCACAGAGATATATAATTTGATTCTTGTAGCTTTTGTTTCTTAGAACTTCATTCATTGTTTTGCACGATCAGTGTCATGCAATGATTAAATAATGGTAGTTTTCACATATAGAATTTGTACGTATATTGGGGCAATTTAATTAATAATTCTTTAGATATAAATGTTTTCATTAAGAGAATCAAAATAAACAGACAGAAATCAAATTTGTGTTCAACGTAGACACTAAATAAGATTCTTCTAGAATGCTTCATTCCTCAAAGAAATGAGCTATACAAATCTCACTGCAATACCCCCAATGCTTACTAATTATTTTGTTATTTATTTTAAACTAACTGTAGTCTTTAAAAGAGCTCCCACTAGTCATATATATATCACCTTTCATTAGTCTTTAGACAACTTATAAAGGTATATAATTTCTTCATCAATAATGACAATTTCTGACTCTTATTGTTGATAATGCAAATAATGCTTCTGAACAAGATGAAGGTGTTTGGAATAGTTTCAAATAATCATATCAATTAACTTAAGTCGGTTGTAGCTTTAGAGATCTTAATCTAAGTTAGGAGTGTCATGATAATAAGCATGTCTTCCTATACAAAAATTCCATCTTTCATGCGACTATTAAAATAGCGTTAAACATCATTATGTTTAAGGTGATCACAGTCTAATTGCATCCTCCTTTTCACTAATATTCTTAGAAGCGATTGAGGAATGTGCCTCCAAGGCCATTCCTTTTACAACACAAAATTTGTGGTAATAAGTCATACGCGCAACGCATTTATTAATTCCTATTCGTTTTTATTATATGACTTTTACTTAATTTACCAATTTTATGGATTTTTTTTTGTTTGAAAAAAAAAGAAAAAAGAATCCCATGGATTCTTGGAAAGAACAACTTTTTAGGAATTGAAAAATAGGGATAACAAGCTAGAACATAACATGACAATAGGACTTAAAATGATCATATAACAAACGTTTTTGGCTTTTGTCAAAGGAAGATTGCCACAATTAATAAAATTAGTAGACACTAGCAGGAAAACCTGCACATTGCAGTGGAAAATACTATACTATTATATAAAAAATTAAAAAATTAGTAATTGTTGCAATATAAGAGTAGTTTATATATATATATAGATACAGTTTTTTAACATTATGTTAATAACAAGTATATTTATTTATGTAGTAGTATTGATTTATTAAATTTATTTGCTATATAAGAGTAGTTTAAATATATAATTTATTAAGATTATATTAATACTGTTATATTAAATTTAATTGTAGTATATTTACAAATTGAAATTTTAGCACTATATATATTATAGTGAGTATGTTTAAAATGTGTCACAGAATAACTAATTTAAAATATATAGGCCAAATTGAGATTGTAAAAGTTTAATTTGATTAAGAATAGTTGGCTCGGTTTATGTCAGCCTAGTCTATTTTTCCACTCGTATATTTATCACATGTTTAGCACAGTAACCTATGATATGTCTATAAATTCGGCTATTGTGCATCGGAGCTGTGCTTTTTGAGCCTTTTCTCTTTACATTTTTTTTTTCTTTTTTCTAGTTCTAAAATTCTCTTTGTTCTCTCCAGAATGTTGTCTTTCTCTTTCTAAAATTTGTAGCTGGTTTTTCTTCTTTTCTTTTTAGTTTTTCAGTTTTTCTTTCTTGTTCCTTTTTAAGAACACGGATCTTATCTAAAACCTTTTAGTTTTTTTCCTTGTATTATTTATTTGTTTGTTTTTCTTTTTCTGTGTTTTTTATACATTCAAAATGTCATCACTTAAAAAATATTTTCTATCACTTTCTCAAAAGGTTCTTAGGCAGAAATATAAGTCTAGAATTACTTGATTATGGATTTTTATGCGTTTTGGTATTCCCAGTGATGTGAGGATCTTGATTGAAGGTAAAACTCATCCAAGTGATTTTAATCACAATGTTGGACTTCCAGATATGGGCACCAATTATAGTACTATGAGAAGAAGAGCTCATGCTATTGGGTATGTAACAAATGTGGGTAACAGATTTGTAAAAGTAATTATCATTCACTTGGATTTGTATCAGTAATAAGAAGGACAAAATTCATTTATGCAAGGACTGTATTTCTAAACTTAGATGATCTCCAAGTTACTCTTTAGAGTCATCTTAGCAGCTATGTTCAAAATAATATTAAATTTTGGCTTAAATTTCATGCAAAAAGACAGTGTCTTGACAATCTTGCTTTTAAAGATCCTGTTTGTCAGTTCGTAAGGAAATTGGATGGGGATTAAATCTGTATCTATAGTTTTGTTTGAATGTTTTTGGCAAGCAAATGTGTTTTATGTTTTTAGTAATAGTTTGTTTTTAGATTTTTATAGTAAGTATTGAATAATTACGGTTTTTTTAAGAAAATATTATACTGTCAGATTAATCATGTGATATACTATAGTTTGTTTGAAAATTTTGAATCCTATATAAACGTTTCAAGATTTGTGTCTCATTTGTCAAATGTTCAATAGTAATTTGTCGATTTTGCTTTATATTTCATTTTGTCCTTTATATTAGTCATGTAGATTCGGGTTTTTAAAGTCAAAAAGTCTACAATATTTAATTTATTTTTTATCAAATTTATTTACACTTGTTTGAGAATGTCAAAAGTTACATAGTTTTATACCTTTTCAAAAGTTCATTTGATATTTGTCTTTTCTTTAAAACTTTGCAGAGTTGTTTAGTAAATCTTTAAAAAATTTGTTTTGCTTTTGTTACTTATACCTATCTTATCTGGATTTTTATTTTAGCTTTTATGATTTGATTGCTTGACTTTTTAGTTTTCGTACATTTTTTATGTCCTTTAAGATCCCATTCAGGACTTAGGGAGTTTCGGCAAAGTGGACTTAAAGCCAAAAACCCAAAAAAAAAAAATAATAAGAGAAAGAACAAAGACAAATACGTCTTCCTCTTATTTATTTAGGAAAATTAAAATTGTTTGTGTTTTTTGTGGTTCTAGTTCTAGAAAAGATAGAGTCTATTTAGAAGCCGTAGAGCACTTAGGGCAAATTTTAGCACGCATGAAGATTAATGTAGTTTATGGGGAAGGTAGTTTAGAGTCAATAGAGGTTGTTTCAATGGCAGCATAATCTAATGGTACTCAAGTGTTAGGGATTATGCCTAAAGTACTTTCTTAGAGTAATGTTAATGAAAGAGTATCAGTGAGAAAAGCGTTAGCCATATTTGTGAACGCATAGAAGCTATGATTAACATAGCTTATGCTTATATAGTTTTACCTGGTGGTATAGGCATCCTTAAATAAATGTTTCTAGCTGCTAGTGGGAAATTGTTAGGTATTCATTCAAAACTATTAGGGCTTTTGAATGTTAATGGTTTTTATGATGGTTTGTTGAAGTTTTTAAATCATGCTGTGGAAGAGAATTTTATTCAACAAGAAAAGACAAATTTTGTTATTGCTTCAACTGCTGAAGATTTGCTAGACAAAATGTATGTTAGTCATCTAGAATCTGACACTGTAGCTTCGAAGCTGGATTAGGATAAAGACAGTAAGAAGCAGCCATCAGATTTGCATCTTTGTTGGGGTACAATTCAGGTAGGCCCAAAATGTCTTCAAGCCCACATGGCCTAGTGTGTTAAAACGAGTTGAATAGATTGAAGTGAATCAATCGATATGATGAAGGCTACTAGAATTGACGTTTTGTTTGTTTTGATTGGTTCGATTCTTTGTGCGTGGTAGGCATTTGGGCTACATCGGCTGCTCAAGGTAATTCAAATTCGTCTTTGAGTGTTTATCTGACCGGATCGATCAACATGAGTTAACAATTAACAACACGAACTGGCGGTTACTAACACGTCTGATCATGGACCGAAACGTGGGGCAGGCATGATTCTTGTGGCCTATCACAGATCAACATGTGTCCCACTACTGCGATTATTTACCATGCATCACTCCACTCCAGAAAATGGTTGGAAGTCACGATTCTTTTCTACCTCACTATATAAGGGACATATTCTTCATTGCATGGGGGACATGAAAAACAGATACAAAAACTCCACCCAATTGTTTTCTCATCTCTTCTTTTTGCTATCTTGTAATTTGTACCCAGAATCTTTGTTATAATGCATTACAACGGACGTGACTCTTCTTTAACATAGTGAACCACTATAAATCCTGAATGTGATATCCTTATTTTTCCAGCATTATTTTATTCATTCTACTGCACTTTAACCTTGCATGCTTACTTAAGAGATAATAGGTCTAATTAACAGTGATTTAAGGGCCCAAGTTCCTTGAACAAAATCCTAACGATCAAAATCTACATTTTCATATTTGATTGTAGATCTACCGTTTATAGTTTGACGCCCACCGTGGGGTATTTAGGTCATCAACTCCAGAATCTTTAGCTCAGATACAAATGGTTGACAATATTGACAACCAGCATACTCCTGAAACTGCAATTGAATAGACTAAACCAATTCCCCAGGCCAACCAACAAATGGAAGCCCTTTGAAGCAGAAGTGGAGGCTCTAAAGAAAATGCTTCAGGAGTAGGCAACTCGTTCTCAAGACCGTGATAGAAGATTGGAGCAACTTAGTGGTGAGAATTTGGATTTGAGGAGCCAAATCAGCTATTAGAACTCTCAGATGCCTTCATAATCCTATTATTACTCGTACTATGGGTATTCTGCATTCCCAGTAATGATAGTGGCGCAGTGGTAGTTTCAGACGCCACAGCTAGGAAGACAACAATCCTACAGCCCCATTGGGAGGATGCAACCTTTGTACACTCTCTCGACTCCAGCACCAGCAGCTACAACAACCATAGCAACCCCAGCTGTGACAAAGGCTGCAAATGTTTGTGTGGAATCCAACCGACGTGATGATGCTACTGACAAAATTGAAAGGACAAAACCTACCTCTAGATCTAAAGAAGTTCCAACACTGACTCTGTTAACTCCAAAGTCAATCTAGCAAATGATGAAAGAAATGCTCGAGTAGAACACTAGGCTCGTGGAAGAGAAGATCGACCAAAAGGTTTTGAAAGAAATGAGCATGACCCCAGCATTGGATGACATCTCAAAAAAATTTGAGATACCCCAATCACGAGGAGGATCACTTCAGTTGTACCACCAAAGTACGGAAACCTTGTATTCGCCCAATTTGATGGAACTTCCAATCCAAAGGCCACTTGTTGCAATATAAGAATGTGGTCAGCACTACAAATATCCCAGATTCAATTCTTGATGAGATAATGTGCAAGCTATTCGCACAATCACTTAAAGGTCTAGCGCTTCGATGGTTCAGTAACCTGCCTACTGGATCAATCGATAGCTTTGAAGATTTGATAGATTCGTTCGTCAAAGCATACTCGGTACACATCAAAACTGGAAAGATGACCAATGATTTGTGGTCGATCGTTCAGAGCCCAGGTGAGTCACTACGGGCTTATATCAAAAGATTTAGCAAAGCACTCTTGGAGATTTCTGATTTAGAAGATGGAACAGCTCATGAAGCACTGAAGAAAGGACTTCTGCATAACTTTTCTTTCAAGAACAACATTTTCTCTAATTATCCACACACCATCCAAGAAGCCCTGAATAGAGTTAATGGATGGATCGACCTGGAAGAGGAAAATGAGAGATGTGAACGAGAGCTTGCGAGAACTAGAGACCAAAATAGGTGGAGTCAGAAGCAATGGCAGTAGCCGAATTAAAGAGGACAGACAAGGACACCCCCAAAGCGAGAGTGGAGGAGGAAAGAAGACAAGTCATGATCCGTGACAAGACCATTGTTTCCTTCAAAGTACGCACTCAGCATATCACTGTCCAAGATGGTCACTCAGCTCGAAGGTAAAGATTATGTCAGATGGCCAAATAAGATGGCCCCAAGCCATTCCCACGACCAGTCAAAGTACTACAAGTTCCATCGAGATGCAGGGCATATGACGGTTGATTGCAAAACCTTGCGATTCGAGATAGTGGAACTGCTCAAGAAAGGGCATTTAAGGGAGTACCTCTCCGAACGAGGAAGGAGAATATACAAGCTCGACAAAAAGCAAGAAGGACGAAAGGACCATCGAGCCTAAGAGAAGACACTGTCACCACCACAGTCCGAAAGGTAATTGCAGCCATTTGTGGAGACTCTGTTTTTAGTGGTGATTTCGCCAACTAAATGAAGGCGGACCAATGAAGAGTGAATTAAAAAACTATTAGCTTGTTGACTGATGAATAGGATGAGCTTGTTATTTCATTTTGAAGTGACGAGGCATTCAGGCTTGATACTCCACATGATGACGCTCTTGTTATCAAACTAAACATAGCGAATTGCGAGATTGGCATGATACTAGTAGATGATGGAAGCTCAGCCAACATCTTGTTTTCTCAATGTTGAAGGAGATGGAAATCGACAAAGAGGAGATCGAGAAATCCCCCACATCATTTATAGGTTTCAATGGTGAATCAACAACAACCATTGGGAGAATCAAACTTTCGGTTTACGCAGCGGGTGAGAACAAGATGACTAGTTTTCTCGTTATGGATTGCCCTTCGGTGTATAACATCATTATGGGATGGCCTTGGATACACGCCATGAAGGCAGTCCCCTCAACATACCATCACCTGACGAAGCGAGAGATTAGAGAGATAAGAGGAAGTCAGAAAGCAGCATGGAGCTGCTATGCCACAGCTATGAAACAAAAGAAAGCTTTGTAGCAATTACAGATACAAAAGAAGAACGAATCAAGGGATCAAGACTGTGTCAGTTGGTTTTGGAGCAGCTTGATGAAGTTCAAATCAATCCAAAAGATGAGAGATGCACTATGAAGATTGGGTCACAACTTGACCTCGAGGTAGAATCCCAAATTGTTAATTTTTTGAAAGCTAATAAAGATTGTTTCATGTGGTCCCATGCAGACATGTCGGGGATTGATTTGAACATAATCTAGCATCGACTTAACGTCGATCCAGACCACAGACCTATACGGCAAAAAAGGAGAAAACTCAGAATTGAGCGAAACAACGTTGTGAAGGATGAAGTGAGGAGGCTTCTTGATGCTGAGTTTATTCGTCCTATACAGTACTTGGATTGGCTCACCAATATGGTGATTGTGAAGAAAAAGAATGGGAAGTGGTGAATGTGCGTTGATTTCACACATCTAAACAAAGCCTGCCCAAAGGATAGTTACGCGTTACCACATATCGATCGACTCGTCAATGCAATGGCCAGCCATGAAATCTTAAGCTTTCTTGACGTATTCTTTGGTTACAACTAGATCCTTCTGCACCCAGATGACCAGGAGAAGACTGCTTTCATTACTAAATAGGGGATCTTTTGTTTCAAGGTCATGCCATTTGGCTTGAAGAATGTAGGAGCCACCTATTAGAGGCTGGTCAACATGATGTTCGAACAACAAATTGGTAAGAATATGGAAGTATACATTAATGACATGTTGGTCAAGTCTTTACAGGCCCACCTCCACGTCCAACATCTGCAAGAATGCTTCGATATTCTTTGAAAATATGGTATGAAGCTGAATCGAGAGAAGTGCACTTTTGGAGTGGCGAGCGGTATGTTCTTGGGTTACATCGTCATGAAATGGGGAATCGAAGCAAACTCAGACTAGATAAAAAGCCATCTAACTGATGCCGTCATCGAGAACCAAGCATGAGATATAGAATCTTACCGGTTAAGTCATTGCCCTCGGTCGGTTTATAGCTTGGTTCGCAGACCGATGTCTTCCTTTTTTCCAGCTGCTCAAGAAAAATACAAAGTTTGAATGGAACGAATGGTGCGAGGCAGCATTCCAAGAGTTGAAGAGATACTTGATTGCTTCGCTAATCCTATCGAAACCAAAAGATGGGGAACCATTCTACCTATACTTGGTAGTTTCAAAAACAGCGGTGAGTTTGGCCCTTTTCCAAGAAGAATATGCTATTTAAAGGCTAGTTTTTTTCATTAGCCATACAATGTTGGATGCCGAGACCATGTACTCTATCATCGAAAATTGGCCCTTGCATTTGTCATGTCAACGTGAAAGTTCCATCCATATTTTCAAGGACACACTGTTGTGGTTTTGTCCTCTTATCTGATGTGAGCTATCCTACACAAACCAGACATCTCTGGAAGACTTACAAAATGGGCCAGTCAAATTGACAGAGTTCGACATCGAAGATAGGCCTTGGAAGGCATTAAAAGCACAAGTGCTTGTAAATTTCGTTGCTGAATTAACGTATTGTCCACATAAGATGGGATAGAACAAATGGACTGTGCAGGTCGATGAATCCAACAATGAAAAGGGCTCAGGGTCGAAGTACTAGTAAAGTCATTAAATGGCAAAAAATCGAATAGAATTTTGGGCTTGGATTCATGGGCACTAACAATGAAGCTGAATACGAAGCTATGGTTGCAGGTATAAGGCTTGCTTCTGCACTGGGGGCTTCAAAACTCGTTATAGAAAGCAACTCCACTTTAATCATTAACCAGATAAATAAAGAATTCGAGGCCCGAGACGAGAAGATGCTTTCATACATAAAGCTAGTGAACAAGCTCAAGTCCTAGTTCGAACATTTCAAGGTGAAACATGTCCCTCGAGAACACAACACAAGAGCCAATGCCCTTGCCAATTTTGGATCTTTAGTAGAAGTCAGTGAGAGAAGAATCATTCCCTTGGAATGAATTGATAATCCAAGCATTGACGTGGTCAAGGAGACCAACTATGTGGACCCAAGAGACGATTGGAGGACTCCCATTGGGATGTATATACGTGACGGATGGTTGCTTAAAGACAAGCAAGTAGCGAGAAAGATAAATGTCCAGGCTGCACGATATTGCTTAATTGATGAGAGACTTTATAGGCATTATTTCATAGGTCCTTACCTTCGTTGCCTAGGAGAAGACGAAGTGGAGAGGGTCATTTGGGAAGTGCACGAAGGTTCGTGTGGCAACCACTCTGGGGGAAGGTCGTTGTGCAGTAAGGTAAAGAGGCAAGGATTATATTGGCCAACAATACAAAGCTACTACCCTAACCATTCACCAACCAACTGAAGAACTCTCATCGGTCAGTTCACCGTACCCATTCATGAAGTACTCAATGGATGTGGTTGGACCGTTCTCCCCGACTCTAGGACAAGTCAAGTATTTGCTCGTCCTTACGGACTATTTCTCCAAGTAGGTCAAAGCCGAAGCATTTACGGATGTTAAAGAGCAAGATGTCGAAAGGTTCATTTGGAGGAATATTATCTGTCGGTTCAGAGTTCCAAGGGAGATCGTTATCGATAATGGCTCCCAATTCATTTTCTCATCCTTCAAGAAGTTCTGTCGCGACTGGGACATTATTCTAAGCTTATCAACACCAAGGTACCCGCAAGGAAATAGGCAAGCAGAGGTAACAAATAAGACGATCATGAAGAACCTAAAGAAGAAACTAGAGGCTAGGAAAAGATGTTGGTTCGAGGAACTCCTCATGGTGCTCTGGGCCTACCGAACGACTCCAAGAAGGGCAACTGACGAATCTCCTTTTTCACTCGTGTACGATACAGAAGCTGTCATTCCTGCAGAGGTAGTTGCTCGAGAACTTTGAGTCAATTACTTGCTCCTAAATGAAGCAAAGAACAATGAAATAATGCAAGATGCATTGGATCTAATGGACAAGAAAAGGGACAAAGCATTCTATCGCCTTGGATGCTACCAGCAAGCTGTCGCCAGATATTACAATCAGAAGGTTAAAGTCAGGAAGTTCTAGGAAGGTGAAGTCGTGCCTAGAAAAGTTTTTTAGAATACGAAAGAAGCTTATGCTTGGAAATTGGTGGCTAACTAGGAAGGCCCTTATCGAATTCGGTCTGTTGTTCATGATGGAGTATACAAGTTGGAAAAATTGGATGGATCAACTATCACAAAAAGCTGGAATGTACACCATTTAAGGAAGTATTACTTGTAACATTTTCATTTTTCGTTCTTTATCTTTATCTAATTGAATTGCATTTGGTTTGATCCCTACACATATAGGTATGTAGGCAGCTCGTGGACTATAAATGAGTGCAATTGCTTTATTAATTCAAATTTTATTTTCCCAGGATCACTACCAAGTTGTTTTCAAGTTAAACTTTCATCTTTGTGATGCCATCATCATGGCTTAAACTTGGATTCGACCAACTCGATCCAAATTCAATTTTGTGATGCGATCGTCATGGCTTAACATCAAATTCGACCAGCTTGATCCAAATTCAACTTTATGATGCCATTATCATGGCTCAACTTCATACTCGACCAGCTCAATCCGAATTCAATTTTGTTTCAAACTCGACCAGCTCGATCTGAACTCAATTTTGTGTCGCCATCATGGCTCAACTTTAGACTCAACCAGCTCGATCTGAACTTAATTTTATGACGCCATCTTCATGGCTCGACTTTAGACTCAACCAGCTCAATCTGAACTCAATTGTATGATGTCATCTCTGTGGCACAACTTCAGACTCGATAAACTCGATCCGAACTCCTAATATGCCATCTTCATGGCTTAAAACCAAGTTCGATCTAACATCGCTATCTGACTCGATCAATTCGATAAAACATCAAACGTACAGCACCTCTCAATCCTATTTTTAATTTGATCATCTCGCCAACAATTTGATCTCACATCACCGTCCTATTGGCTCAACGCCAGTCTAGATTCGATCAACTCTCTTAGAGTCTGATCTCAAATTGCCATGGCTCAAACTGGCCCATGACTTGGTTCCCCTTTTTAAGAGTTCAGTATGTGCCAAAATAACAGCTCAGTTTGAAATTATATTGGTCCTTTTGGATCCAATCGACCACTTCAATTTAGCATGCGTTATTAGCACATTGGCTTTTAATTTATTTAAATTGACCAAGTGCTTGATCGCCAATTACGTATTAAAAAGCATGAGTAAATAGAAGCTAAATTAGCACCAAGTGAAATTTGATTTTAAACTCTGCTTGAAAAGTGAAGCTATTTGACACAAATTGAACAAATAGAGGTACAAATTGTTCAAATATAAAACAAAAACAAGTTTTTCTCAAGAGTTCCTCCCTCCGCAAGTTGAACATTTTCGCCCTCAGTCAGCTCGACAATGGGGGACTCTACAACTTCGCCACTTGTCATCGAAACTGTGCTTCTTGGTTCAAGAACAAAAGGATCGGCAAGAATGTCTTGGAGGGCCGATTTGCTTTGGTCAACAACCTAAAGATCCAAATCATCCGATGACAGCAGTTCTTGCAATTCCTTAATGTCCTCTTCGATCGCTTCGGTGCTGAGTTTTCCTAATTTAAACTCTAATAAAGCCTCGAGTCGTGCCTTGAAGGAGGAAGTGCCATGAACCTCAAGTAGCTGCTCCTTGATTTCTTCGATGTCTTTGTCCTTGGCATCCACTGTCTTCTTCATGTTGTTAACTTTCTACTTGGAAAGTCGAAGGCTACTGGCCAAGCTCAGCACCCTTTCTTTCAACCTGTTTAGCGCGTCAACCGCATCATCAAGTTCCTTTTTCTTGTCATCTCTTTCAGCTTTTACCTTCCTAAGCTCTTCTCCAAGCTCCTTATTTTTCAAAAGCTCCTGCTCGTATTTGTGAAAAGCTTTGCTCGCTAAGAGATTGTGGAGCAAAAGAGCCTGTATGACAAAAACAAGAGAAGAATTTAGTATAAATTGATACAAATGAAGCCAACCAGATTGAAGACAATTTGGTAATTTACCTGTCCCATAGCCGTGGCCGATTCATTTTAAAGCCAAGAAAAGGACTTCCTACTGAGAAGTTCCTTATCCTTATTGAAGTAAAAATTTACGGCTACTCTTCTCGCTGCCTCCTTGTCTTGAATGATGCTGACGTCCTCTGGGACGTCAAGGGTTTTCTTAGGAACCCTTATTTCGACATCCCTGGTTGGAGTAGAAGGCCATGTCCCTTTCCTTTTCTTCGATGATGGGGGTTGTATGTCAAAGGGAGGGGGTGGAGGAAGACTGGACGAATCGATCAGAGGGGCTACCTCTTTTTGGGCTGAAGGTTTGCCAATATTGGTCCTCTTCTTCACTGCTTTGTTCACAACTTTCATACTCCTCATCTCTCCAACTGAAGGCAATGTTATCTTCATGGCTGATAGTGTGGCTTCTGCGAGATGAACTTCTTTGTCAGATAGAGGGGTAATATATTTGGACGGATCATATAGACGTTGAAGTGCACCGCGGCATATAAAGACCTAATCGACTTGTTTTGGAAATCGAATAGGAATACCTGTTAGGATTTCTTTAAAGCGCTTCCAAATTTATGACTTCTCGAGTCGATCGGGTTGCAAGATTTTAGCCTATGTTCGTCCCTTTAGAGCAAGCAGTGCGTCTAACCTTGCTTGGAACCTCTCGTCGGTAGGAGTTGTATAATTCAGCTTGTAATCTGCAAAGAAAGACAACACTTGAGATTAGTTTGAATTACTACTTGAAATAAATGCAAGTGTTGATGCTTACCAATATGACCAAAAGCAAATAGAAAAAGGAATCGAGTAGTCAATTCAAAAGAATTACGGTTGATTGACATAAAGAAGTGTCTCTCTTCCTAATGTCTATCTGCGTTTACAAATTCAGTGATGAGTTGCTTGGACTACTGGTACACGAAGTAGAAACGACCCAAACTTTTGCTGTTCTGCTTCAAGTAGTAGCATAAGAGAAAGTCGTATATGTCGAAGTGGATGCCGGCCTCCTCTATTAGTACTGTTTGGCATCAGTTGAGTCATGGAAATATAGAAGTGGCTGACGATCTCCATCATAAACTTTGGAATTCGTAGTCGAAGGCCAAGCTCTAACCATTTGTGTACACACAAAACTAGTTGTCGTTTTGTGTATCTGCTCGCTCCCCTGAATAGGGCAAATGCATTTCGACCAAGAGTTAGATTCCATTCTTTGATCTTATCATTAGTGAATCCCCCTCTGTCAAGATGGACTTGGGATTTTTTGCGAAATAAGGTACTCCCTTGGTAGGAGAGATGTACTTCTTTTTTTTGAATGATTCGACTTCGTCGACCCAATTAGAGAGCCCTGCTGGCTTATTTTTTCCTCTTTATGGGATCACTGCTACTGTGTTTGTCCTAGGGCCATCAACTCTTGATCTTGATTCAATTATGGATTGTTGACGAATCATTTTGTCAATTTCCTTTTTGTCGCTACTCGACCAAGGGTCCTTTTGGTTGCTAGAGCTCGAATCGATGATAACTGCCTTTGACATTTTCACAAAAACATGTTTTTCAAAGGAGATCTAGGGTTTTGAAGATCAAGAAGCTAAAGAATCCTAAAATATAAAGGATCTCAACAGTTCGTGAGAGTTCTAAACTCGCGATAGCTAAACAAGTCTAGCAATCGCTGATTTTCTCAAAAAATAAGGTAGATTTGGTATTAAAATGCTCAAAATCGGAAAGGAAATGAGGTCATGAAAAAAAATCGTAAGAAAATAAAAAAAGAAGGAAATCTTTCCTGGAAATAGTTGAGAGACTCTGAGCAACTGAGAGAAAATCACCTTGAGTTCGACGAGAGAGAAGCAAAATGAAAAGGAGAGAGAAAATGCATGTTATATACTGCCCAAAGGTGTCTAATCCACCATTGAGATCAATTTAAAGACATCTAATCCAAGGGCTAGGGTTTCATGTCTTTTTGGACTCCCACTCAAATCGAGGCGATGTCCTTCGAATCAGATGTATACGTCAGCATTGTAGAGATATTTTGGAGACTTCCAATCATGCTGTGACATGTGTTATAGGAAGTTGAGTATCGTGATTTCTTGAGGAAGGGTAATGATTTGAGCATGGATGTGAGATTTCAATCAAGGTGACGTGTCGTTGGACTAGAGCCTGACCCTTGATTACTCATGTAGTCAATTACATCTACTAAGGAGTGGGGGGCTAACTGTTGGGATACAATTCAGGTAGACCCAAATTGTCTACAAGCCTAGACGGCCTAATGTGTTAAAACGAGTCAAATAGATCAAAGTGAATCAATATATGTGATGAAGGCTAATCAAATTGACGTTTCATTTGTTTCGATTTGTTCAATTCTTTGTGCGTGGAAAGCATTTGGGCTACATCGGCTAACTTAGGTAATTCAAATTCGTCTCTGAGTGTTCGTTCAACCATATTGATTGGCATGAGTTGATAGTTAACAGCAGGAACTGGTGGTTACTAACACGTCTGATCATGGACTAAAACATGGGAAAAGCATGATTCTTATGGCCTATTGTGGATCAACACATGTCTTGTTGGAAAAAAATAGTACGCAACGGAATTTTAAAATTTTTTATATCAGAATATTTTCTAAAACACAAGTTTGACACGCTATCTGTGTAAATTAACTAGATCTTACTAACCTTTATATGATGAAGAACTCCTACAATACGTGAAGAGAAGTAACGTTCTAGAAAAACCTCAACCAACTGGTCTTCTTTGCTATTCTTTATCCACGATCGGAGTGAGTGTGGGCTCACACGTACAACTCTTCCACCAAGTGATTCTCCTTCCAACCAATTGAGAGAACCCAAAGCTAGCGTTTGTGATTTGTGAACAAGTGCTTTCAGGGAGTTTTCAGAATTTCACTAGTAGAGTTTCACTCTTAATCTCTCAATTGATCTAAATAACTTATGAGACTGACTCCCCTTTTATAGAGCTTGGGCCCAAGGTCAGTCCTTATTAGATAAGGCCTCAAAAATTCAAATCAGAATCAAATCAGGATCGATATCTGATAAAATCTACGTCAAAATATATGATTTTATTATCGCTAGTCGGCAGGCCGAACTGGTAGATTGGCCTACCGAACCTACTTCATCGGCAGGCCGAACTCAAAGATTAGCTTGCCGAACCTTCGATAAAAGATCCTTGTGAATATTTATTTTCCACCCGAGATTCTTAGGATAAAGCTTCAATTTTAATTCAAATAACCCAATAGAGAAGTTATCTGATTAAAACAGTCATATCTAAAAAATCTCTAAGAAAATAAACATTCCTGATAATTTAACAAGTTTATCTTGAATTAATTCAAAATTAATTCAACTGATAAACAAACATAAATTATTCATTCACGATAATTCAACAACTTTATCTTGAATTAATTTTATCACAAAATTAATCCAACCGATAAACAAACATGAATTATCTGATTTTACCGAATTTTAGCCAATCTAATAAATCTAACATAAGTCACCAATTATTAGAAATGCATGCCGTATCGTTATAGGATTTTTGTGAGCTAGCAAAGGGGACCAAATGGACCTAGATAGTTCAAGTTCCCGATAATTATGAAACCCATATCCTAGATATACATTTCATAATTATCAACTCTAACGTTACTCCACTAAAAGCTTAGAGCTGCATTCTTGAATTATATAAAATTACAAAGTGCGTATAGCTAAGTCTCCATGATATATCATAGTGTATCATATCCCCATAGGATTATCCATAATCAGCTTAAGGACAAGTTCTGTCTTACCTTTTCAATTATTTTTATCTTACTTTCTATTATCTCACCATCGAAAAACTTACCATCCAAAGACTGTATACCATTCGGTTATACCTATGTATCTAAATGGTTGAGCGCTCCAGTTTTTCAATTATAGGATAACACATATAAGAGGATATCACTACTCCTAAAAAGGAGCTATGGATTCCATATCTATGAATAACAGGTCTACGTTATCAAAAGTCATGCCTCCAACGTACCGGCATGTGTACCATTATTAAAACGTGGATGTCACCCTTTGGTACATCAAAAGACACAAGTCAAGACAACGGGCCCACTATTCATTTCAGGATTAAGATACAATACGAATGATTGTCTAAAGTGAATTGATTTGTTGAGACAGGATTATTAATCCAAGTCCATTCACTTTATGTCCCGATCTAACATATCGTTACTTATGATAATGTGCCAATGTTTCTATTTACGGAGTCCACCTCCGATGGTCAAGACAAACCATCTCCCATTAGAGATATAGACAACATAACAATCTTTGCATGAATAAAGTGCCCAACTTTATTTCCTTGATTACAGATCTTATGATTTAGGCCGTCTCCTTAAGAATCATGTTTTTCGCATAATCTGTCTATTATATGCCTAATTCTTAAAGGTTTAGACCAACAGTCTTAGACTATTATTTGCTTAACATACATTCAACAAATATGAACATAAAGAGGACAAGATTTGGTATATAAATAATAAATAAATTCTTTATTGATAAAAATGTCTCTAAAAACATATTACATTTTTACTTCTTAGGGCATACACGTCTAGCATGTCCCACTACTATGGTTATTTACCATGCATCACTCCACTCCAACAAATGGTTAGAAGTCACGATTTTTTCTACCTCCTTATATAAGGGACGTATTCTTCATTGCATGGGGGACACGGAAAAAAGATATAAAAACTCTGCCCAATTGTTTTCTCATCTCTTCTTTATGCTCTTTTGTAATTTGTACCCATAATCTTTGTTATAGTGCATTACAATGGACGTAAATCTTCTTTAACAAAGTGAACCACTATAAATCCTATGTATAACATTCTTATTTTTATAGCATTATTTTATTCAATCTACTACACTTTAACCTTGCATGCTTACTTAGTAGCTATTCAATCTACCATCTACAATCTCTATTTGTGATCTTTTGGTTTTATTAATAGCATGTTCAGAGTTTATGTTTGTATGCCTTGAATGATCGCTTTTGATTATGTGATATTGGTTTTTATTTTATCTTTAGTGTGTTTGCTTATTTGTTTTGTAACATGCTGTTCTTAAGAACTTTAAGATTCATTAGTACTAATACTGGGATGGACTGATATTATAGGGAATTTATTACTCTCGAAATGTATCTTGCTTAAGGCTTGATAATGCATTCAAATCTAGATGTTTGATGTTTTTTCTTTGCTTTTGAATTTGTATTTGTAATATATTTTATCAGATATATTTAGAGTGTTTTATTAACTATTGGTTTTTTTTAGCTTAATAATTATTTTATTAATGTTGTGTTCAAATAATTGTGAGTTCTAAAAAGGAATTGATATTGAGTTCAAATAATTGTGAGTTCTAAAAAGGAATTAATGTATCTATCATTTTTCATAAATACTGATTTCAAATGCTTTTACATATAATTGAAGTAGTCATGGGACAAAGAGGGCAGAAAAAACTAAGTTTGTAGGAAAAATTCAAAAACGAAATCGAAGTTAAATATAGTCTAAACTTGAATAATACATATTTTTAATTGTAATAATCATTGTCATTTAGAAGAAGCAAAAAAAAAAAAAAGAATTACATTATTGTAAGTTTTCATAAAGATTAACAAAATTTATCAAACATAATAAAATAATATAGTAAAACAAATTTAAAAAGAGAAAGAATAAATATTAATTCTAAGACAAAAATAAAATATATTTTAAATGGATAAGGTTGTCAATATTGAATAATTTCAAAAATAGAATAATGTGTCTAATTTTTTTTCTAAATATATATTTGAAATGGTTTTCAATATAATTAAAATAGTTATTAAATATAGAAAATAAAAATCATTAGCTACATTAATTTCTTTTAGAATGTATGTATTTTAAAATATATTCAAAATGTTTGAAATGTGGTTTTCAATATATTTAATTTTTTTTCTAAATATATATTTAAAATTGCTTTCAAGGTTATCAACATTGAATATAGAATTTAAAAATGGTTTTTATTTGAGTCGTTTATATTTGATTTTAAATCAATTCTATAACCATATTCGCCATATGGAAATAACAAAAGATTTTGCAAAGCCATATAAGATGGATGTAATTTTGTAATTCTTTGTATAGTATTAGTTCTGTCTTGGATTATAATATTTCTTCCTTGTTCATATTCACCAACGTCTCCAACTATTAAATCACCTATGTCATTTGAAGTAGGCAATTCATATTGGCTACTATCTACATATCTCCAACCAATAAGTCTTAATTAAAATCAAGGAATGTCATGTTCTTGGTATCTGTCTTTTATCATTTGAAAAATTTGTACTAATTTGTTAGTTTCATCAAGCATTTTGATTTCATTTTCAGTTATTGATTTAGTAAAATTTTTGGAAACATAATTGAATGAGAGTATTGCTATTCGATTTTGAACTTCATTCTCGTCTCACATAAATAAAAAGTTGTGCAAATTTAGAGGATTATTATTATTTGCAATAAAGATCCTATCAGATGATGTATTTGTTCACTTCTTTTAAAGATAAATGGTCTGTTGAGTTTTTAAAATTTGATTCTATATTGGCTCCGAATGATGTAAATGCAAACATTGAGTTATAAGTACGTATATTTTTTAGGAAATATGTACTTATGGGTTCTCTATAATAATAAAGTAAGTTATCTAATATGGGAGGAGTTTTTTAATCAAAGGTAACAATTTTTCTATCTTGACAACAAAGATCAAATTTGGGTGGATTGCTATTTTTTATTCGTTCATTGAACTAGAAAAGAGCACTGCAATGTTTACAGGTGCAAGAACAATTTCCAAGATTGAGATATTTATCACTGACACCTATAAAAAAATGGAAAAAGAAAAGATATTTTTGTTATATAAATTTTTTTAATTAAATAAATACAATATTTATCATAGATAAGGAAACTACTCTTTTTTTATTATGATTTCGTGAAGTTGATGATTCTCCTACATCAGATGTTTGTCTTTGAGACTCAAAAAATCCAACATTTTATCAAGTTTGGATTGAGAAATATTTGCTTAAGTCGTTTCAACATCTCTATCTTATTCATTTGAATCTTTATTATTGGTCATAATGAAATCTTGATCTATGTCTGAAATGATACGGCAGTTAAGCCGATGATTTTATTTTGATATTTGTTTTGTCATTCTTTTTTTATTCATATGTTTATTTGAAATAAAATAAAATTATTTAGATATCATGGGAAAACTTATTTATCAAATTATTTATATATTGTGAAGTATAATATGATGAAATTATTAATAAATAATAATAAAGTAAATGTATAACAAAAATTAGTTGTTCGTATTTTGTTTATATTAAAGATATTAAAAGTAAAAATATTTCTTACTTAATAATTAATAGAATAAATATATAAATATAATGGTAAATTATTAATGAACATTTTAAATAAGAAAGATTTTTATTTTATTTAAATTATTAATTAATATTTTTTAAAATAAATTTAATTTTTGATATTATAAATGTTAGATTACCAAAAAAAAAAGGTCAAACATTTTAGTTTATAAAATTTAAATATAAACAAAGTTATAATTTTGGCAAATAAATAATATACAATATCGATGAATTTTTTGTAACTAAATATTTTAGAACCGTTTAATTTATTCTTTATATGATTAATTTTAGTGTTTTAATTAATTATTATTTATAAAAAATTATAAATTTATATTTGATCAATGACTATTTAAACAAAGTTAGAATTTTAAAAAGCTAATCCCTTTTCTAAATCTTTTTAATTTGCTTTCTTTTTTTTTTTTGAGCACTTTATAAGTGCAAAAAATTCACTTTTTCTTATTAAGCATTCATAAGTGAATTAATTCTCTCTTTACTTTGGCTCAAGAATGTTAGATCATAATGTTGGAAAAAAGAATACGCAGTAGAATTTTAAAAAAATTTAAATCAGAGTATTTTTCAAAACACAAGTTTGACATGTTGTATGCATAAATTAATTAGATCTTACTAACCTTTGTATGTCGAAGTGCTCCTCCAATTAGTGAAGAGAAGAACGTTCAAGAAGAGCCTCAACTAACTGGTCTTCTTTGCTACTCTCTATCACGATCGGAGTGTGTGTGGGCACACGTCACACAACTTTTCTCTGGTAACTCTCCTTCAAATCAATTGAGAAGACCTACAACCAAGGTTCGTGATTGTGAACAATAGCCCTTAGGGAGTTTCAAAGCATTTAACACTAGAGTACTCACTCTAAACCTTTCAACTGATCTGAATAACTGAGAAAACTCACTCCTTATTTATAGAGATAGAACCTGGGGTTAGTCATATCAGATAAGGCCTCAAAAATTCAAATTTGGATCAACTTTTGATAAAATTATGTCAAAAAAGCATAATCATATTATCGTTAGATCGGTAGGCCGAACTAATGGGTCGGTCTACCGAACTTACCCCATCGGTAGGTCAAAACAGGCCGAATTAACAGACTGGTCTACCAAATTTGTGATAATATGATCCTTGAGAATCTTTTATTTTCCACCCGATATTCTTTGGATAGAGCTTCAGTTTTAATTCAAATAACCCAATAGAGAAGTTATTTGATTAAAACAGTCACATCTGGATAATCTCAAGGAAAATAAATATTCTCAATAATTCAACAAGTTTATCTTGAATTAATTTACAAATTAATTCAACCGATAAATAGACATAAATTATCTAATCCTATCAAATTTCAGCCAATCTAAGAATTTAACATAAGTCACCAATTTATTGGAAAAGCACACTGCATCGTTACAGGATTTATTATATGATATAATAAAAGTGTCTCCAAAAACATATTACAACATTTTACTCCGCAGAGCATGCAAGTCTAACAATCTCCCACTTGCATGAAGTGAGTAAATATGACATATCACACATCCCCATAGCTTCCACATGCCTCTCGAAAAACCTCTCAATTAGTATCTTTGTGAATGGATCTACTAAATTTTTCTCAAATGCGATTTTGTATATAGCAACATGCCCGCCCTCAATGACGTCCTTTATCACATGATACTTCCAATGAATATGCTTACTCTTCTTTTGAAATCTTGGCTTCTTAGCATTAGCTATCACTACAGTGTTATCACAATACAATGATACCGCCTTATCCATGCCAAAAACTACCTCAAGATCCCCAAGGAACTTGCAAAGTCCACTATTTCTTTCAAAGCATCACTAGCTACCACATACTCGGCTTCCATTGTTAAATCCCAAGTACATTCTCGCTTGACACTTCTCTAAACAATAGCACCATTGCCCAGAGAAAACACAAAACCAAAATTCAATTTCGTTAAATCCGAGCAGGATTGGAAATCCAAATCAGTAAACCCTAGAGGTGTTAAATCGTCACTCAAATATACATGAATATACTCTCGAGTCCTTTTCATGTACTTGAAAATATATGCTTGATCACTACCCAATGGTTCAGTCCCAGATCCGACTGAAACCGACTTACTATCCCAACCGCATAATAAATATCCAATCGTGTGCAAAGGATGGCATACATGGGACTACCCATTACCGAAGCATAAGGCACCTTCTTCATGTATTCTCTTTCTTTATTAGACTTTGGCAAGTGTTTCCTAGAAAGAGTAATTCCAGACTTAGGTGGTTGCCCACTTTTCTTGGATTCCTACATTGCAAACCTCTTGAGAATTTTATCTATGTAGGCTGTTTGGGACAAAGCTATCATTTTATTGTTCCTATCCCAAAAGATCTAGATACCAAGAATATAATTAGCTTCACCCAAGCCTTTTATGTCAAATTGCTTGGCCAACCATAATTTGACCAATAACAATGCCCCAACGTCATTTTCAATTAGCAGAATATCATCTACATAGAAGTCTTTCATGTCAACCTACTTGGTCAACAATAATTTGACTAATAACAATGCCCTAACATCATTTCCAATTAGCAGAATGTCATCTACATAGAGTAGTAGAAAAACCACTTTTCCATCCTTAATGTGTTTGTACACACATGGTTTGTCCACATTTTGTGTGAACCCAAAGTCTTGATCACTTGATCAAATCTTATGTTCCAAGAACGGGAAGCCTGCTTAAGCCCATAAATTGACTTTAGTAGCTTACAAACCTTACCCTCTTGACCCTTAGCCTTGAACCCGTTTGGTTGTACCATATACATAGACTCATCGAGATAGCCATTTAGAAAGGCTGTCTTGACATCCATTTGTCAAATCTTGTAGTCAAGAGCGGTAACTATAGACAAGAGAATGCGGATGGACTTAAGCATGGCTACAGGCAAAAAGGTTTCCCTATAATCGATTCTTTCCTTTTGCGTGCATCCCTTAGCTACCAGTCTAGCCTTATAGGTTTCGACTTTTTCATATGCTCTTCTCTTTTTCTTATAGATCCACTTACACCCTATGAGTTTTACCCTTTTGGGAACTTCCACAAGTTCCTAGACTCGATTAGTCTCCATGGACTTTATCTTAGTGTTCATGGCTTTTGTCTTGAGTTTTGAATCAACATCCTCTATAGCCTCTTCGTAAGTATAAGGATCCCTATCTCCATCAAAAAGGCCTCACTATTGAACATATACCTCTCAGGTTGATGCTCGATCCTCCCACTACGCCAAAGTCTTTTAGGTTGTTGTTCTATTGGTTTTTCTACATTGATTGGATTGGTTTCTACCAGAACCGCTAGAGTGATCGAATCACTCGCCAACTCCTCGAGTACCACTTTACTTCGAAACTTAAAGTCGTTCATGTAACTTGCCTTAAGGAAAGTTGCATTTGTTGAAACCATGAGTTTATTTTTCTTTGGGTTATAAAAATAACCCCTTTTAGTCCCTTTTGGATATCTTACAAACATAAAAACTTCTGAATGTGCTTCCAACTTATTTGCTTCCTTATACAGGACATGAGCTAAACATCCCCATATACGAATATGGTTTAAGGATGTCTTCTTTTCTGCCCACAACTCGTAAGGAGTTTTAGGAACCGATTTTGAAGGCACATTGTTTAGAAGATAACATGCGATTTGCAGTGCATATCCTCAAAAAGATAAAGGCAATGATGAAAACTCATCATGGACCTAACCATGTCCAACAAAGTCCTATTTCTTCTCTCAGCCATGCCATTCTGTTGTGAAGTGCCGAGCGCAGTCAAATCGGATAAAATCCTATTCTCTAATAAGTGTTCTAAGAACTCATCAAAGAGGTATTCACTACCTCGATTGGATCGAAGTGCCTTTATGGGTTTACTTAATTCCTTGTCCGTTTCGGTCTGAAACTCCCTAAATTTGTCAAAAGTTTCACTTTTATGATGCCTTAGGTAGATATACCCATATCTTTAGTAATCATCAATAAAAAGGACGAAGTACTCATACCTTCCTCGTGCTCGAATGTTTATGGAACCACAAGCATCGCTATGCAAAAGATCTAGAACCCCTTAGGCCCTATTGCCCTTAGATCCAAATGGTCTTTTGGTCATTTTGCCCTCCAAACAAGATTCACATTGTGGTATAGATTCCATCTTTAAGTAACTTAAAGGTCCATCCCTTACCAACCTTGAATCCTATTCAGGCTAATATGACCTAATCACCAATGCCAAAGGTAGGTCTTCTTAGAGTGAGAAGTCTTAAGTCTTTTAGAATTATTATCATTAACCTCAGTGTTAAGCAGTAAGTCCATCTTAGGTTTAATAAAATATAGATTGTTTTACATCCACCCATCATAGATAAAAGATTTGTTTTTACAAATCACCACTTTATTATTAAAAGTGATTAAATAAGAATCTTTAAGTAAACAAGCTATAGATATTAAATTCCTTTTAAGTTTAGGAATATAAAAACAATCTCGTAAACAAAAATCCTATAATTATTAAAATAAAGATGGATGTCTCCCACTGCTTTAGCAAATACTAAGGATTCATCGCCCATCCAAAGTGTGAAGTCTTTATGCAGCAGACTTCTCATTTCTTTGAACCCCTGTAGAGAAACATAAACGTGATTAGTTGCTCTAGAATCTATGACCTAAGTGTCACTTGATTCCTCAACCAAACAAGTTTCAATAGCCAGAAGATCACATCTACTTGCTCAAGAAAGGAAGTCCTTGCAATTCTTATTGACGTGCCCAACCTTCCCACAATAAAAGCACTTGAGCTTCTTTGCGTTATTTTTTTCTTCTTCTTCTTATTGTTGCCATTTGCAAGAATAGAAGATTTCCTGCTCTTAGCCTTCCGCTTCCTTCCATTCCCAGGGTTAGGATTGGAACCGGATGCAACCGCCAAGTTGGCCTCGCCACCTGTAGGAGTTTCCTTGATTAGATTTTTGAACTCCTATAAATGCTTCATTAGCTCCGTTAAGGTCACATCCTTTCTATGGCTCAAATTGTATGAAGCTTTAAACGGGATGAACTCCTTTGATAGAGTCTTAAAAACCATAGTCATCTGTGCCTCAGCATCATCAGCTCCATGGTCTAAAGCTTAATGAGGTAACCCATGACTAACATCATATGCTCCTTCACAGGAGTCCTCAGATTTCGTTTGCAATTCAAAAGCTTCCAAAGTGCCCTTTGCCGTTTTGTTATGGCTTGGCCTCCAAACATATCTTCAAGATTATCCATGATCTGCTTCATAATCTCACAATCTTCATGTTGAGCCTACAACATATTATTTATGCTAACTATAATGTAACAGCAGGCCTGATCGTTAGCATCTTTCCAGCGATCATATTCTTAGATTTGCTCATTAGTGGATTCCCCTGTAGGTTCGGGAGGACACAATGTCGTCAGCATGAATTTTAGTTTCTCAAAGGGCATGATGATATTCAAGTTTCACTTCCAATCATTGTAATTCTCACCCGTTAATTAGTTTTTATCAAGTTTCGAAGATAAAGCATTTTTATACATTTTAATCTACAACAAATATCATATACCAAATATAAGCAAACATTCCATAACAGTTTAGTAAGATAACACAATTAAGTAAACAAACAATGGTGTTTATGTGTCAAAACCTTGAAAATATGACAACCTTACAATGATAATTACTAAATCAGAATTAAACAAGCCGCCTAGGGGAGACTTGACAAATTCAATTAGGAACATAGATCCCCTCTAATTAATGTATGCCATTCAAGACCCGTCTAATCCAACATACATTAATAATCAGTTTTCTTCAGCCATTAGTTTTATTAACAGAGCTCCTAGAGGAGGTTAGTAATAAAATTAAGTTGAGTGTACAACCATCATTTCAACTATTTTATCTATAATCAATAATCGCCACCTAGGGGTGTGCAATGATAGTTCATGCTAAAATAAATTATCCTTTTGGAGATCTAACCCGGTACATGATGAAATCCCTTTCTAAAGGTCAAGACCACCATGTGCTACCTATGGACCAACGATGGAGGCCGTAGGTCCTTTCTTTGAAAACCTTTTCCTACTCAATCTTTTGAAAAACCAAGGTTTTATTTTAAAAACATGCATGAACAATTTTTAATGAGTGGCACTTTCTATTCTATATGACATGTTATTAAAATACATGGCAAATCATATTATAATACAAACAAGCAAAGCAATCATGCAAAGCCACAAGTAAAATAATAATAAACAACCGTAATATTATAGTTCCACCCTAGAGAAAAAAAAAATAAAAATTACAAGAGATCAATCGAAACATATTATTGATTCTTCATCCTTGTATCTTCAAGTTGTATTCACCTTCATGTGGCATCCATCTTCAAGTCTACAATCTGCATAGATCAAATACTTTACTTTTCTGGTCATCACAAAATTTTATGTTTCTTAGAATTGCCTCAAAAATAAAATCAAAACTGCACCAAAAAATGCACCTTTTTTGAAAACTCGTAGCTCTCTGTCAGCCTGTCGATCATCACCCATCGGCTTACCGAATAGATAGTTCGGCATGCCGCTAGAGTTGGCTGAATCCTACCCTGCGGCCAACTTAAGAAACTAGAGGATTGGCCTGCCGGTCTACGACCATCGGCTCAGGTTTGGCCTGCTGAACCTAAGGGTTCATCTTGCCGCCCGAGTTGAATTCACGTTTTCCAAAAAAAATAGTTTTTTTATGCAGTTTTTCAATCTTATTTTTAACAATTCAAAAGCATAAAAATTTAGAGACTCAAGAAAAAACAATAGAACCGCTATCTTTCGTCTTCTAGATCCGTCTTCACTCTGAATGATTATATAATAACAAAATTTTTACAAATTTAAAATTAAATAATAATTTCTAGACGATGATAACATACCACCATCTTATTACATGAAAAACCTAGATACACATTCTAACTTCTAAGGAACCAAAACTGTTGTAAATTAATTAATTAATAAATAAATAAATAATAATTTAATCAACCATAATTAATTGACAAACATTCACCATATAATCTCATGACAATATATAAATGTATAGAATCCCTAGAGTACTAAATATTTAAAAAGTTAAATTCAAGCATTGCAGAGATCAAGTCATATACTTTATATATATAGTATGATCACAACTCCTAAATCTACGTAAAAACCATAGCTCTGATACCAATTATTAGAAAAATAAGTACGCAATGAAATTTTAAAAAAATTTAAATTAGAGTATTTTCCAAAACATAAATTTGACATGCTGCATGCATAAATTAATCAGATCCTACTAAACTTTGTATGCCGAAGAGCATCTGTAATGAGTGAAGTGAAGTATGTTCTAGATGAGGCTCAACTAACTAGTCTTCTTTGCTATTCTCTATTGACGATCAGAGTGTGTGTGAGCACACGCCGTATAGCTCTTCCCCGGTGACTTTCCTTCTAAGTAATTGAAAAAATCTAGAGCCAAGGTTCGTGATGTTGGAAAAATAGTAAGCAACAGAATTTTAAAAATTTTTATACCAAAGTATTCTCTAAAACATAAGTTTGATACACTATATGTATAAATTAACTAGATCTTACTAACCTCGTTTGCTAAAAAGCTCTTGCAATATGTGAAGAGAAAGGACGTTGTAGAAGGACCTTAATCAACTGGCCTTCTTTGCTATTCTTTATCTACGACCGATGCGTGTGTGGGCACACTCGTACAACTCTTCCACCAAGTGACTCTCCTTCCAACCAATTAAGAAATACCCAAAGCTATAGTTCATGATTTGTGAACAACAAGACCCCAGGGAGTTTCAGAGTCTCATTGGTAGAGTACTCACTGTAGATTTCTCAACTGATCTAAATAACAACGAGTCTCACTCCCCTATTTATAGAGGTTAGGCCTAGGGGTCAGTCCTTATCAGATAATGCCTCAAAAATTCAAATCGAAATCAATATTAGATAAAATCTACGTGAAAACATGTGATCTAATCATCGCTCGGTCGGCAGGCCGAACTGGTAGATTAGCCTGCCGAACTTACTTCATCGACAGGCCGAACTTACGATAAATGATCCCTGTGAATATTTTATTTCCAACCTGAGATTCTTGGGATAGAGCCTCAGTTTTAATTCAAATAACCCAATAAAAAAGTTATCTGATTAAAACAGTCATATTTAGAAAATTTTTAGGAAAATAAATATTCTTGATAATTCAACAAATTTATCTTGAATTAATTTTCACAAAATTAATTCAACCAATAAACAAACATGAATTATCTGATCCTATCAAATTTTCAACCAATCTAATAATTTGACACAAATCACCAATTATTGGAAAAGCATACCGTATCGTTACAAGATTTATTATGAGCTAGCAAAGAGGACCTGATGGGCCTATATAGTTCAAGTTTCCTATATACTCCATTAAAAGCTTAAAGCTGCACTCTCGAACCATATAGAATTACGAAGCCTGTATAGCTAAGTCTTCATGACATATCATAATGTGTTGTATCCTTATAGAATTATCCATAATCGGCTTAAAGACAAGTTCTGTCTTACCTTCCTGATTATTTTTATCTTAAATTCTATTATCTCACCACTGGAAAACTTACTATTCAAAGGCAGTATACTATTCGGTTATACCTATGTATCCAAATGGTTGAGCGCTCTAGTTTTCCAATTACAAGATAACACATATAAAAGGACATCAACTACTCTTAAAGAGGAGCTATGGATTCCACATCTATGAATAATAGGTCTATGCTATCAAGAGTCATGCCTCCAACGTACTAGCATGCGTACTAACATAAGCCTTTGGTACATCAAAAGACATAAGTCATGACAATAGGCTCACTATTCATCTCAGGATTAAGATATAACACACATGATTGTCTAAAGTGAATTGATTTGCTGAGGCATAATTATTAATCCAAATCAATTCACTTTATGTCCTAAACCAACACATCATCACCTATGACAATCTGCAATGTTTTTATTTGTTAAGTCCACCTCCAATGCCCGAGATAAACCATCTCCCATTAGGGATATAGACAACATAACAATCTTTGCATAAATAAAGTGCCCAACTTTATTCCCTCGATTGCGGATCTTATGATTTAGACCGTCATCTTAAAAATCATGTCTTTCGCATAATCTGTCCATCACATGCCCAATTCTTTGAAGGTTTAGACTGACAGTCTTAGGCTTTTGTTTGCTTATCATTCATTCAACAAATATGAACGTAAAGAGGACAAAATTTTGTATATAAATAATAAATAAATTCTTTATTGATAAAAATGTCTCCAAAAACATATTGCATTTTTACCTCTTAGGGCATACATACTCAATAATCTCTCACTTGCACTAAGTGAGTAAATATGACAAATCTTACATTCTCATAGCTTCCACATGCCTCTCGAAGACTCTCTAGTAAGTGTCTTCGTGAATGGATCAGCTAAGTTATCCTCTGATACAATTTTGTACACAACAACATGCCCGCCTTCTACGAAGTCCTTTATCATATGATACTTCTGATCAATGTGCTTACTCATCTTGTGAAATCTCGGTTCCTTAGCATTAGCTATCGCCACACTATTATCACAATATAGTGATACCGCCTTAACCATACCAGGAACTATCTAAAGATCCTCAAGGAACTTGTAGAGCCACACTGCTTCTTTTGAAGCATCACTAGTTGCCACATACTCAGCCTGCATTGTTGCATCCAAAATGCAATCTTGCTTCAAACTTTTCCAACTGATGGCACCACTGCCCACAGTAAACACAAAACAGAAGTCAATTTCCTTAAATCCAGACAAGATTGGAAATCCAAATCAGTGTATCCTAGAGGAGTTAAGCCCTCACCTGAATACACCCTATAGGTTTTACCCCTTTGGGAAGATCCACAAGCTCCCAGAACTGATTAGTCTCCATAACTTCGTCTCTGTGTTCATGGTCTTTGTCTAGAGTTTCTAATCAACATCCTCCATAGCCTCTTCATAAGTGTAAGGACCCCTGTCTTGTTCATCCAGTATATCCAAGAAGGCCTCATTATTGAATATATATTCAACCGATCCTCCCACTACATCGAAGCCCCTTAGGTTGTTGTTTGGGTTTGTTTGGCTTTTCTACATCGATTGGAGTGGTTTCTATTGGAACCCCCAGAGTGATCGAATCACTCCTTGAGCACCACTTTGCTTCGAGGCTTAAAGTCATCCATGTAACTCTCCTCAAAGAAAGTTGCATTAGTTGAAACCATGACTTTATTTTCTTTTGGGTTGTAAAAATAACCACTTTAGTCCCTTTTGAATATCCTACAAATACGCAAACTTTTGAATGTGCTTCCAACTTATTCAAATCCCTTAACAGGACATGAGCCAGACATCCTCATATGCGAATATGGTTTAAGGATGTCTTTTTCCCCGTCCACAACTCGTGAGGAGTTTTAAGAACCAATTTTGAAGGCAAATTGTTGAAAAGATAACATGCGGTTTGTAGTGCATATCCCCAAAAGGACAAAGGCAATAATGAATAACTCATCATGGACCCAACCATGTCCAACAAAGTCCTATTTCTTCTCTCAGCCATGCCATTCTACTACGGAGTGCCCGGTGCAGTCACATGCAATAAAATCTCATTCTCTAATTAGTGTTCCAAGAACTCATCAGAAAGGTATTCACCACCTCGATCGGATCAAAGTGTCTTTATAGGTCTACCCAATTACTTTTTCACTTCAGCTTGAAACTCCCTGAACTTGTCAAAAGTTTCACTTTTGTAGTGCATTAGGTACACATACCCATACCTTGAGTAATCATCAATAAAAGTGATGAAGTACTCATACCCTCCTCGTGCTCGGATGTTCATCGTTTAGTAAACATCACTATGTACAAGTTTCAAAACCCATTCAGCCCTATTGTCCTTAAACCCAAATAGTCTTTTGGTCATTTTACCCTCCAAACAAGATTTACATTTTGGTATAGATTCCACCTTAAGGGTCCATCCCTTATCAACCTTTGAATCCTATTCAGGTTAATATGACCAAGTCGCAAATGCCAAAGATAAGTCTTATTAGAGTAAGAAGTTTTAAGTCTTTTAGGGTTATTATCATTCATCTCAGCAATACGCTATAAGTCCATCTTAGATTTGATAAAATATAGATTATTTTGCATCCATCCAGAACAAATAAAAGATTTATTTTTACAAATAAACACTTTATTATTAAAAGAAACCAAATAGGAGTCTTTAAATAAACAAACTACAGAAATTAAATTCTTTTTAAATTTAGGAACATGAAACAATCTCGCAAAATTAAATTCCTATAATTATCAAAATGGAGATAGACGTCTCCCACTACTTCAGCTAAGACATGGATCCATCGCCCATCCAAAGCGTGAAGCCTTCATGCAGCAGACTTCTCGTTTCTTTGAACCCCTACAGAGAAACACAAACATGATTAGTTGCTCCGGAATCTATGACCCAAATCTCATTAGATTCCTCAACCAAACAAGTTTCTAAATACAAAAGATCACACCTACCTCCTTGGGAAAGGAAGTCCTTACAATTTTTCTTTATGTGCCTGACCTTTATGTAGAAAAAGCATCTTAGCTTCTTTAGGTTCTTCTTCTTCTTCTTCTTCTTCTTCTTGCCATTAGTGGGAATAGAAGACTTCCCATTCTTGACTCATTGTTTCTTTCCATTCCTAGGGTTGGGATTGGAACCTAGAAGCAACGCTAAGTTAGCCTCGCCACCAACAGGAGACTCCCTGATCAGCAGTTCGAACTCCTGTAACTATTTGATAAACTTAGTCAAGGTTATATCCTGCTTATTGCTTAAATTAAATGTAGCTTTAAACATGATAAATTCCTTTGACAGAGTCTCAAAGACCATAGTTATCTGAGTTTCAGCATCGATGTTAACTCCATTGGTTTGAGCATCAACAAGGTAACCCATGACTAACATCATATGTTCCTTTATAGACGTCCCTGGTCTCTACTTACAGTTCAAGAGTGTCCAAAGCACCCCTTGCCACTTTATTAAGGCCTAGTCTCCAAACATGTCTTCCAGATTATCCAAGATCTGCCTAGCAGTCTCATAATCCTCATGTTGAGCCTGTAGCATGTTATTCATGTTGGCCATAACATAGCAGCGGGCCTAATCATTGGCATCTTTCCAGTGATCATATGCTTGGATTTGTTCATTAGTAGAATCTCCCATAGGCTCGGAAGGACACAAAGTTGTCAACATAAATTTTAGTTTCTCAAAGGAAAGGATGATGTTTGGGTTCCGTTTCCAATCATTATAATTCTCTCTAGTTAATTGGTTTTTGTCAAGTATTGATGATAAAGCATTTTTAGACATTTTCAATCTACAATAAAGAATCATATACCAAACATAAGCAAACATATCATGATAATTTAGTAAGGTAACACAATCATAGAAGATATACAAATGTGTTTATGTGTTAAAACCTTAAAAATATCACAACATTACAACAATAATTCCTAACTCAGAATTCAACAAGCTCCAAAGGGAGTCTTGCCAAATTCAATTAGGAACACAGATTTCGTCCTGATTAATATATGTCATCTAGGACCTATATTATCCAGCATATATTAATAATCGTTTCTTTGGCCATCAATTTTATTAACAGAGCTCCTAGGGGAGGTTAATAATAAAATCAACATGAGTGTATAACCATCGTTTTAATATTTTATCCATGATTTATAATTACTACCTAAGGGTGTGTAACCATAAATTATGCTAAAATACCTTATCCTCTTGGAGATCCAACCCGATACATGATGAAGTCTCTTTCTAGGGGTTGGAACCACCATGTGCTACCTATGGACCAACGATGGAGGCCGTATGTTCTCTCTTCGAAAACCTTCTGCCACTCAATCTTTTGAAATCAAGGTTTTATTTTATAAACATGTTGTCAATGTACATGGCAAATCATATTATAATGCAGACAAACAAAGCAATCATACAAAGCCACAAGCATAATAATAATAAATAACTGTAATATTTTGGTTCCACTCTAGAGAAAAAACAAAGATTACAAAAGAATAATCGAAACATATTATCGATTCTTCTTCCTTGAATCTTCAAATTGTATCCTTCTTCATGTAACTTCCATCTTTAAGTCTTCAGTCCCGCATAGATCAAAAACTCCA
This sequence comes from Artocarpus heterophyllus, assembly GCA_025403435.1. Classification (NCBI taxonomy): domain Eukaryota; kingdom Viridiplantae; phylum Streptophyta; class Magnoliopsida; order Rosales; family Moraceae; genus Artocarpus; species Artocarpus heterophyllus. The sequence continues at coordinate 17,596,252 of CM046351.1, forward strand.
TATTTTTGATCATATCTAAATTTAATGTTTCTTAGAATTGTCCTAAAAATAAAATCAAAACTGCACTGAAAACGCACCTTTATTGAAAATTTTATAGCTCTTTGCCGGCATGCTAATCTGTATGATCGGTCTGCTAGTCATGACCTTTGGCCTGTCGATCTTTTCAGATCGGTCTATCGGTCATGACAGATCGGCTTGCTGAACTGAAAAGTTCGGTCTGTCACGAGAGCCATTAGATTTCTGCCTCGCGGACGGCTTACCGAACCTCATATTCGTCATGACGATCTGTAACCATCAACATGTCGACCGAGCAGAAATTACGTTTTTCCAAAAAATACAATTTTACACAGTTTTTCAATTTTAATTTTAACAATTCAAAAACATAAAATTTTAGAGACTTAAGAAATACCTGTGGAACACTATCATCCATCTTCTAGATCCATCTTCTACGAATGATTATTTAATTACAAAATTCTTACAAATTTAAAATTAAATAATAATTCGTAGACGGAGAAAATAGTCTGCCATCTAATTACATGAAAAACCTAGAAACATATTCTAACCTCTAAAGAACCATAACTGGCATAAATTGATTGATTAATAAATAATTAAATAATAATTTAATCAACCATAATTAATTAATAAACATTCACTATATAATCCATGACAACATAAAAATATATAGAAATCTAAAGTGCCAACTCTTTAAAAAATTAAATTCAAGTATAGGAAAGATCAAGATCACATAATTTATACGTATGTCATGGTTACAAACTCGTAAATTTACGTAAAAGCCTGGGTTTGATACCAATTGTTGGAAAAATAGTACGCAGCAAAATTTTAAAACTTTTATACAAGAGTATTTTCTAAAACACAATTTTGACACACTACATACAAAAATTAATCAGATCTTACTAACTTCGTGCGCTGAAAAGCTCCTGCAATTTGTGAAGGAAAAAAAAACCTTGTAGAAGGATCTCAACCAATTGGCCTTCTTTGCTATTCTCTATCCACGACCGGTGTGTGTGTATGGGCACACTCGTACAGCTCTTCCACCAAGTGACTCTCCTTCCAATCAATTAAGAAATACGCAAAGCTATAGATCATGATTTGTGAATAACAGCTCTCTGGGGAGTTTCAGAGTCTCACTGGTAGAGTACTCAATTTGGATTTCTCAACTGATCTAAATAACAATGAGTCTTACTCCGCTATTTATAGAGGTTGGGCCTAGGGGTTAGTCCTTATTAGATAATGCCTCGAAAATTTGACTCAAAATCAATATTAGATAAAATCCACATGAAAACGCGTTATCTATTTATTGCACGGTTGGAAGGCTGAACTAGCAGATCGGCCTACCAAACGTACTCCATCGGCAAGCCAAACTAAAAGATATGATCCTTGCGAATCTTTTATTTCCACCCGAGATTCTTGGGATAGAGCCTCAGTTTTAATACAAATAACCCAATAGAAAAGTTATCTGATTAAAACAGTCATATCTAGATAATCTCTAGGAAAATAAATATTCCTGATAATTCAACAAGTTTATCTTGAATTTATTTTCACAAAATTAATTCAACCGATAAGTAGACATGAATTATCTGATCCTATCAAATTTTTAGATAATTTAATAATTTGACATAAGTCACCAATTATTGGAAAAGCACGCCGTATCGTTACAGGATTTATTATGACCTAACAAAGGAGATCTGATGGACCTATATAGTTCAAGCTTTCGATAATTATGAAACCTAATATCTCAAATATATATTTCATAATTATTAACTCTACCGCTACTCCACTAAAAGCTTAGAGCTGCACTCTCAAATCATATAAAATTATGAAGCCTGTATAGCTAAGTCTCCATCACACAGTATAATGTGTTGTATCCCCATAGGATTATCCGCAATCAGCTTAAAGACAAGTTCTATCTTACATTCCTGATTATTTTTATCTTATGTTCTATTATCTCACCATTGAAAAACTTACCATCCAAAGACAGTATAGCATTTGGTTACACCTATGTATCCAAATGGTTGAGCTCTCTAGTTTTTCAATTACAAGATAATGCATATAAAAAGATATCAACTACTCCTAAAGAGGAGCTATGGATTCCATATCTATGAATAATAGGTCTACGCTATCAAGAGTCATGCCTCCAACGCATGCGTACCAACATAAAATGTGGATGTCACCCTTTGGTATATCAAAAGATATAAGTCAAGACAACAGGCCTACTATTCATCTCAGGATTAAGATACAATACATATGATTGTCTAAAGTGAATTAATTTGCCAAGACAGAATGATTAATCCAAATCAATTCACTTTATGTTCTGATCCAACACATCGTCACCCATAACAATATGCCAATGCTTCTATTCACAGAGTCCACCTCTGATGGCCAAGACAAACTATCTCCCGTTAGGGATGTAGACAACATAACAATCTTTACATGAATAAAGCGCCTAACTTTATTCCCATAGTTGCAGATCTTATGATTTAGACCGTCACTTTTAGAATCGTGTCTTCCGCATAATCTATCCATCATATGCCCAATTCTTTAAAGGTTTAGATTGACAGTTTCAGACTTTTGTTTGCTCATCATATATTAAATAAATATGAATGTAAAGAGGACAAGATTTCGTATATAAATAATAAATAAATTCTTTATTGATATAAATGTTTTCAAAAACATATTACATTCTTACTCCTTAGGGCATACATGTCCAACACGTGATTGTGAACAATAGCCCTTAGGGAGTTTTAGAGTATCTAACACTAGAGTACTCACTCTAAACTTCTCAACTAATCTAAATAACTAAGAAAACCCGTTCCCTATTTATAGAGGTCGGACCCAGGGTTGGTCATTATTAGATAAGGCCTCAAAAATTCAAATCTGGATCAACTTCTGATAAAATCCTGTCAAAAACGCGTAATCAGATTATCATTAGATCAGCAGGCTGAACTAACGGATCATCCTGCAGAACTTACCCCATCGACAAGCCAAACTAGCAGATCGGCCTGCCGAACTTGTGATAATATAATCCTTGAGAATCTTTTATTTCCCACCCAATATTCTTTAGATAGAGCCTCAGTTTTAATTCAAATAACCCAATAGAGAAGTTATCTAATTAAACAGTCATATCTAGATAATCTCAAGAAAATAAATATTCTCGACAATTCAACAAGTTTTTTCTCGAATTAATTTACAAAATTTATTCAACCGATAACCAGATATGAATTATCTGATCCTATCGAATTTCAACCAAACTAATAACTTAACATAAGTCAACAATTTATTGAAAAAGCACATCGTATTGTTACAGGATTTATTATGAACTAGCAAAGGGGACTTGATGGACCAATATAGTTTGAGCTCAAGCAATTATAAGATACTATATTCTAGATATATATTTTATAATTATCAACTTTAGCGTTACTCCACTAGAAGCTTAGAGCTGCACTCTCGCAATATATAAAATTACGAAGCCCAAATCAGCTAAGTGTCCATAATATATCATAATGCGTCGCATCCCCATAAGATATTCATAATTAGCTTAAGGATGAATACCATCTTACGTTCCTGATTGTTTTTATCTTACATTTCGTTATCTCACCATTGGAAAACTTATCATCTAAGAACAATATACATTTGATTACACCTATACATCCAAATGGTTAAACACTCAAGTTTTTCAATTACAAGATAATACATAGAAGAGAATATCATTGACTCCCTCAATGAAGTTATGGATTCTATATCTATGAAAATGAGTCTACACTATCAAGAGTCATGTCTCTGACATACCGGTATACGTACCATCACAAAGTCAAGATATTACCCTTTGGTACATCAAAAGACATATGGCATGATAACGGCCCCATTAGTCATTTCAAGACTAAGATGCAACACACATGATTGTCTAAAGTGAATTGATTTGCATAGATAAAATTATTAATCCAAATAATTCCACTTATGTCCCAATCCAATACATCATCACCTATGACAATGCACCAATGTTTCCACTTGTAAAGTCCAACTCCAATGGCTAAGACAAGCCATCTCCCGTCAAGAATGTAGACAACAAACAATCTTTGCATAAATAAAACGCCCAACTTTACTCCTTCGATTGGATTGCAGATCTTATGATTTAGACAATTACCTTTAGAATTATGTCTTCTGCATAATTTATCCATCATATACCTAATTCTTAAAGGTTTAGACTAACAGTCTCGACTTTTATTTGCTTAACATACATTCAACAAATATGAACGTAAAGAAGACAATATTTGGCATATGAATAATAAATAAATTTTTTATTGATAAAATATCTCCAAAAACATATTACAATATTTTACTCCTTAGGGCATAAATGTCTAACACATAAAACATACTATAATAGTTTCTTAGGTTTGGTTTATTAGTTTTGTTACGATTCATCTTTTTTTTTGCATATTCTGTATTTTTTATGTAACTTGAATGATTAGCCGACTGTTTGTTAGTATCTAAAGTTGAGCAATAGTATTGAAAATAAGGATTTGAAGAAATGATTTTAGGAAAGTTTTGGCAATCTCTTTGATTTATTTTTGTCACTAGTTGTTACTTTTATTGCTTTTGTATATGAAATTATAAAAAAGTTTCTTATAAATTGGCAAAGTTTACCTTTAATTTTTTTATTTTTTTATGTTTTTTTACTAAGATATTATTAATAATCTCAAAGAAAATTTGTAATTATTAATTAATTTATTTTTAAATATAAAAACCACCCACTAATCTCTCTAGTGGGTGAACCACATACACCTACAATAGGAGAAAAAGTTTCCAAATCAGGTATGTGGAGCAAGTGCTCTACATCCACCTTCCTTTTTGTATGAATTGAAATTCACGTACAACCTATATATGTCTATAATATATATATATATATATATATATATATATATATATGTTTCTTAAAACTGCTAAAAATGAAAAAATAACATTTTTTCTATTTATATAAATGGCAGCATATTATTTTGTAATATTTTATTTGGTAAGCTTTTTAATTTATATATTAATTATATAAACTTGCAATAATGAATAATTTCATAATCTATAATATTAACTATACAATGATGTACAATATAAATAAATTGGACAAAAATAATACAATGAAAAAGATAATGTACAAAAGGAAAAATAAATATTATTTTTCATTTCTTACAACTGCTTAGTCTTTTGTACATGAACAAACAATTTAGCTTTTTTTAATAATTAAATTTAACGATCAAAACTACACATAATAATGATGCCATTAATTAAATATAAAATAAAGAAGAAATTATATGGGAAATTCTATAGAATACTTATAAAAAATATGATTTCCAATAATCTGAAATAATATTAGATTGTACAGGAGAAAAACAGAGAAATAAGGCAAAAACATGAACAAAAAAAAAAAACTAATAATAATAAAATAATTTTTTATAAAAAATTAGGGCTCAGTTATTAAATAGTTTCAGCAATATAAGACAAATAAGTTTGCTTATACTTATATAAAGTTTTTGTAGCCACCGGACAAATGGTTTTACAAAAACAAAATTACTAATGGCAACAAAAAAAATATATAAGATGTTATAAGAAACAATATTTGTCACGTATATTATAATATGTAAATAAAAGAAAATATATTACTATAGTAAAATATCAATTTGCCAAAAAACTACCAGGTAAATACAGACCAAAAAACACTAACAGAAGCAAAAGCAAAAGAAACCACTAAGGGCAAAAGTTAAAAAAAAAAAAAAACTAAATGATAAGACTGAATAATAGAAAATGACGAAAAAACCATGAAACAAATTGAATAAAGAAGATTACATTTAAGGGAAAGAAAAATTCAGGTCAATACGTTAAGGAGCAAAAGCAGCAAATCAACTGCCAAGGATTCAAAATGACTTAAAAACACTGGCAGAAACAAAAACAAAAGAGATCAAATGAAATAAAAATATTTACAGCAATATTTGGACAAATTATATGAAATTCGACATGTCAAAAAAATATATAATCATCCTTGCCACATAAGAAATAGAACAAAAAATAAACTACGATATATATATATATATATATATAATCATAAAAAATGAATAAAGAACCAATATAAAAAACATATTATAAGATAACATAAATATTAATACAATTTTTTTATAAATGAGCAAAAAAAAGTAGAAAGGCAATAGTGCGTAGAATTAAGTCAAAGCTGCTTTAAACAATAAAGCACCAGTTATGAAAGTGAGAAAAAAAGTGCATCGAAGATACCGAAGAAGACAAAAAAATAAAAAAAATAATTAAAAAAAAAACCTAAGGGGAATAAACAAACTGAGAAAAAGTACTAAAAAGAGAAATATAGCATGTACAGACAAAAATAGCCTATTATAGTCATTTTTTTAAACAAACAATTAACAAAAAGGACAAAAAAAGTCAAAACCTTTTTTTTTTATAAATGTCTGAGTTGTCCCTATATTTTTTTCCTTAAATTAAGACATACAATCATATATTAATATAATAATCAAGATGATTACCAAAATTTTGGATACCGAGAAGAGAAGAGAAAAAATGGTTTAAATCTACCTTCTCCATAGTGGTTGACCTACTTGCAGAAAATAACACTGGCATCAAACTTAAACATTCTTAAAAACTATATAGAAAGGTGTTTAGCTTAATGGGAAGGAAAAAAGAAAAAAGAAACAATACAAAAAATATCAAATAGTTTGTGGAAATTGAGAATTAATTAAAAAATTGTTAGAAAGGATTCTTCTCTTCTTCAAAAAAAAAAATTGTTGGATAAGTTAAAAAAAAGAGAGGAAAAATTAGGGCCAGCTTAGGTTTTTAGTTTTCAAATCAATTTAGTATTTTTATCAAAATCTCTGGAAATTTTTCTGATGCTGTTGCTAGGATTTGATTTTGTTGTGACTTATTGTCATAATATGGGAAAAGAAAATGCACCAAGTCTTGGAATTTCTGGGAAAGTAATCATCTACTATTTTGTCGTCAAATGTTCTACACACATCCGTCCAAAGATAAATGATTCGTTAGCCACGAAACTAAATGCATAAACGTAAAAGAAGCATTCCAACTCTCTTTCCATGCACATCAATTATCATGTAAACGTGCTATAAAAATGTAAGGCAACATTTGATCTCTAAAGAAATGCAAATTTATAGACTGAGTGTAAAGGTACGTTTTTTTTCCCAACCTGTGGTTTCTTATAATTCTTAAATTTAGCAAATAATATTAGTGTTTATTTATTTCTTTTTTTTCATTTTGTAAGAAAGAATTAGTATCCGTATTGTTTCAATATCAGTTTTTGTGTAGAAACTAGTTTGCCTATAGATTATCAATTATACGAAATCTTGTTCTTTAAGGAAAAATGTAGAATACATATATTTCGTGTGTTGCTGTGGCCATTGCACAACCAGTAATTGCACTCACCAGTAAGTAGTAAAGTTTTTTGGCTATTCAAGCCTTCAACCACCGCCACTTCTCAGATCCACATCAGGTAATGCCAAAATTAGCTCTCTTTCCCTTTTTTAACGAATTTTCTCCACCTAGCACGCAACAAAAAGAAGCGGAGAGAGCCGTGGTGAGCTTCAAAGAAGCTTTAATGGCGATTTGCTTCCTAGTCTATCAGTGATGGAAGGAGAAAAAAAAGAAAGAAAACAAACCTACCATTGCAGCTGAGAAAAGGAGGAAGACACCAACGACTGAATCGACAAACCCGACCAACGACGATGAGAGGAGTAGAGGGCGATGGTGAGAGGGGTGGAGGGGTTAAAACGTAGTCCAAAGAGAATTTGGGCATGAAAAATTGCGAAGAAAACGGCTTTTTTGGGAAGAAGAGAGTGAACTCTTTGGAAAGGAAATGGTGTGGGCAGGGAAAAGGAGTGATCATGGCTTGTTTAGGAAAGGAAATGACAAAGGGCCTTGAACAAAGAGGAGAACAAAGAAGAGTGAACCAAGGGCGGAAGCGTAAAATTACACCAAGATAAAAAATTCCTGACAAACTACAAATAAAATGGACGGAAATACAAACTATAGCGTGGCAGGAAAAAGAAAACATTGCACTATGTACAGTCTATTCGTTTCACCATGTATATTGTAGGCTCTTCTTTAGTATTTTATATAAATGTTATTTTTGAGTTGGTACGGCTAGCTACACTTGGCGCTATTAAGCTTATATATATTTTATACTCTAGTTCCATATAATACCATCGAGAGTTTATATAATGTATCAAATATGAAAATAATGAATTCTAGATTAAATTCATAATTTGAATTTTGAGATTAGTGATTATTTATGAACAGAACTGTCACGCCCCGGAGTACGGGAGGTGACGTGGCGGAATATTTAGATTAATTAAAAGAGAATTTAATTGAAATTAAGGGTTTAAAAATCCAATTAAGCAAGAAATAAAGAGATTTTCCACCACATTTGATAAACGAATTTATAAATATTTAGCAAATAATAATAATTGAATAAAAACCGCGAATATGGGTTCCACAACCCACAACTTGTGCACACACATGGATCTGACAATATCACAAATACAATTACAGTCCAAGTATAAATGAAGTTAAAGTCTTACATGCCTTGATTAAAATTACAGAATATAAATAAATTCTCCTATTGCTCCTGAGTTCGGTCCGAAGAATCTTCTCCAAACCTAAATGGGAAACCACCTAGAAGGGGGGAAATTTAAAACAGATAAAACGTGAGCGAAAGGCTCAGTAGGACTAAGTTTTATAAAATAATTTAATGCAAAGAAACATAACATTATCAGGAGTTATACAGAAAGGGAACTTGAATAAATAAATAAATAAATTGAGTAGAACCGTTCTGACACAGAACAGTCTACTCGTCAAATCAAAACACCAGTTTACTTTTACCTAGGCAAACCATGAAATCACCACCGTAGTGGCCCAGCTGGGTTTCGGGACCTGCCCCCAAGGTCGATCACGACCCGATCTCTGATATGGCATCATGCCCATGTGTTTATTATCATTATCATTCCAAAACCCAATTACCGAGTGTTGTCAATTACATTCATTATGAAATTCATTTCATGTCACGGTATATAAAAATATAACCGATAAAACCATTTTCAAACAACCGTTGAAAACATTTTGATAGAAATCCTTTTCAAAGCCAAATCATTTCAAAACCAGGCTACCAAAGAAATAGGATAGAAGTCCTACCTCAGTACTCGTGCCGGTACCCCACACCGTAATCCCGATCCGCTATACGTTAGCTCCACGGAACCACGAACAATCCTAGATACAAACTAAGTCGATCAATATCTAGTTCGAGACATTCTATGTTACTAAATCATTTCATGATGTCCTAGTGTGCCATTTGTATCATTAAAATCATCCTATAAGGTTGGGATTTAAATCAGGGTTCAAAACAATGAAATCGGGTAAAAATTACAAAATTTTCCATGCCTAGGTCGGCCTGCCGAACGCCCTGCTTCGGCCTGCCGAACAATACAGCTCGGCCTGCCGGAAACAAGGTTCGGCCTGCCGAACATTTCCCCAGATTCGGCCTGCCGGTCGGAAGAACACCGGCCTGCCGATCATCACTCCGGCCTGCCGAACTGGGAAGATCCAGAAATCCCAGCCACGGGTTTCTCGATCCCCAAAATCCAAATCTTGTTTCTAACCTGTTTTTCTCAAATCCCAGGCATGAAAAACAACTATAATTGATAGAAAAACATTCTAGAACATGTTTGGGATCATTTAAACAACATTTGAACTCGAAATCCTCAAAAATCCGAAAATGAGAAAAAGAGGAGAAAAATGAAAATCTTGAATCCAATCCGTTTTTCTTCAATCTAGGCTTAGATTCTAGTTGTTCTAAGCTCATTTAACACAAATCCACGGTTTTCTAAGCTAAAACAAACTTAGATTTCAAAAACACACAAAATCGAAAATTTTGTAAAAAGTTTAGAAATTTCGAATCTAACCTCGAATCGAAGCTTCAATCCACGTTCTCGGTCGCCGAATCACGTCCCCGAGCTTCCTCCTTGCTGTTCCGAAGCTTGGATTCGAATGGAAATCAAAATTTGTGAAGAAATTAGAGAGAGAGAGAGGCTGCCGAGAGACCAAGAGAGAGGAGAGAGAGAGAGCTCGTGAGAGTGAAGAGAGAGAGAGAGAAGAGAGAAATAAATAGAGAAAATCGGTGGGCGGTTTTACTGTGCGAAAACCATGTGCCGCCCACGGTTTTGTAAAACGGAGTATTTTTAACATTTTACAAATTGTTGTGTTTTAAAACTCAAAACATCATTTTAAATCAATAAGAAATCTTTTGAACACATCAATTTAACAAAACAACCAAAAACTAAAAATCCAACCAAATAATCTAATTAAAGTTAAAACTTTAATTATGGCACACTAATTCATCATTTACATTACATTAATATTAAATAAATTTCGGGACGTTACAGCTCTCCACTCCTAAAAGAAATTTCGTCCTCGAAATTTACAACTCATCTCAAAAACAAAACAAATGCGGATACAATTCCCGTATACTCGACTCTAATTCCTAAGTGGCTTCATCAACACCATGATGCTGCCACACGACCTTTACCAACGGTATCTCACGACGACGCAAGCTAATCACTTTCCGGTCGATGATCTGAATCGGCACTTCTTCGTACGTCGTATCCTCCTAAACCTGCACATCGCGAAACGATACTATCTTACCCTGCTCAGGTGGACACTTCCTAAGCATCGACACATGAAACACATCGTGCACATGAGAAAGTTCGAGCGGAAGATTAAGCCGATAAGCGACCACACCAACACGCTGAGTGATCTCGAACGGCCCAATATACCTCGGCGCGAGCTTCCCACTCACCCCGAACCGCATAGTTCCCTTACGAGGCGACACCCTCAAGAGAACAAAATCTCCAACCGCGAATTCTAAAGGTCTACGTCTCCTATCCACGTAGCTCTTCTGCCGACTCTGAGCTGCTCTCAACCGATCCCGAATCACCGCGACTTTCTCGTTGCCGTCACGAATCTCAACTGGCCCAAGAATAACTCTATCTTTCGGCTCGGCCCAACACACAGGTGACCGACACGGTCGCCCATACAACGCCTCAAATGGTGCCATACCGATACTCGCCTGATAACTGTTGTTGTACGCGAACTCCGCCAAATGCAAACATTGCTTCCAATTCCCGTCGAAGTCCAACGCACAAGCACGCAACATATCCTCGAGAACCTGAATAACCCGCTCAGACTGCCCATCAGTCTGAGGATGAAACGCCGTACTGAAGTTCAAATCCGTACCCAAAGCTTCCTGAAAACTCCTCCAGTACTTAGCATTAAACCTGGTGTCTCGATCAGAGGTGATGGACAGAGGAACTCCATGCAACCTCACAATGTTCTGCATATACAACTCCCCGAGAATCTTCCTGGAACACGTCGACCTAAACGGAATGAAATGCGCCGATTTCGTCAACCTATCGACCACAACCCAAACTGCATCATGCCGCTGCTCCGTCCTCGGCAAACCTGTGAGAAAATCCATCGTCACATGCTCCCATTTCCACCCTGGAATAGGAAGCGGCTGTAGCTGACCTGCAGGCTTCTGGTGCTCAGCTTTCACCTGGAGACACGTCGAACACTTGGCCACGTACTCGCGAACATGTTTCTTCATGCCTCTCCACCAATAGTGCCTCTTCAAATCACGATACATCTTGGTGCTCCCCGGATGAATAGCGAACTGAGACCTATGAGCTTCATCTAGAACGGATTTCGTCACCTCGGCGATAACTGGAACTGCAAGACGCTCCCGGAAGTACAACGATCCATCTGCATGCACGCTCCATTCTTCAAACTGCTCCCCGTTCTGAATCCGCGACCAAATTCCCTGCAAATGTCGATCCTGCCACTAACCTTGCTTCACCATCCGAACAAGAGCTGGAGTCGCTTCCACATGATACAACAAAACTCGATCACCGTCTTCATGATACTGTAGCCGATACTCACTCACTGTCGCATCCCTGCTCCAGTCCTCAAAAATCAAACAAGCGAGAATCCCTGAAGACTTCCTGCTAAGCGCGTCCGCTACCACATTAGCTTTTCCGGGATGATACTGCAACGCGAAATCATAATCCTCCATGTACTCCACCCATCTGCGCTGCCTCAAGTTGAGATCCCTCTGAGTGAACAAATGCCTCAAACTCTTATGATCGGAGAAGACCTGAAACGATGCTCCATACAAGTAACATCTCCAAATCTTCAGCGCGTAAACCACCGCTGCCAGCTCTAAATCGTGAGTAGGATAATTCCGCTCGTGAGGTCGTAGCTGTCTCGATCCGTATGCTACTACACATCCATGCTGCATCAACACGCACCCAAGTCCGCGCCCTGAAGCATCAGCATAAACCTCATACGGCTCGTCACTACTAGGAATAACTAATACTGGAGCTGAAGTCAACCGGTTCTTCAATTCCTGAAAAGCAGACTCACAGTCTTCATCCCACTCAAACCTGACGTTTTTCTTGATCAACCTCGTCAACGGAGCTGCAATCTTTGAAAAGTCCTTTACAAATTTTCTGTAATATCCAGCAAGACCTAAGAAGCTGCGAATCTCCGCTACATTCCTTGGTCGTTCCCACTCCAATATAGCTTCAATCTTGGACGGATCCACTGAAATACCATGCTCCGAAATGACATGACCCAGAAATTTGACCTCAGTCAACCAGAACTCACACTTTTCCCTCTTAGCATACAACTGGTGCTCCCGCAAAGTCTGAAGCACAACCCGAAGATGCTGCTCATGCTCCTCCCATGTCTTAGAATACACAAGAATATCATCGATGAACACGATCACAAACTGATCCAGATACGGCCTAAATATCCTGTTCATCAAATCCATAAAAGCTGCTGGAGCATTCGTCAACCCGAAAGACATAACCAGAAACTCGAAGTGCCCATACCGAGTCCTAAAAGCTGTCTTGGGAATGTCCTCTTCCTTGATTCTGAGCTGATGATAACCTGACCGCAAATCAATCTTCGAGAAGTATCGCGAACCTCCCAACTGATCAAATAGCTCATCAATCCTAGGCAAAGGATACTTGTTCTTCACCGTAACACGATTCAACTGCCGATAATCTACACATAACCTGAGAGTCCTATCGTGCTTCTTAGCGAAAAAAACTGGTGCTCCCCACGGAGATGTGCTATTCCGAATATATCCTTTATCAGCAAGCTCCTGAAGTTGCTTCCTCAATTCCTTCATTTTCGCTGGCGCCATCCGATAAGGTGCCATAGAAATCGGTGATGTCCCTGGAAACAACTCGATACCAAACTCAATCTCCCGATGCGGTGGTAACCCTGATAACTCGTCGGGGAAGACATCCTCGAACTCACCAACCACCGGAATCGCTACACTACTACTCGAAATATAGGGCTCGCAATCTAGATTGGCAAGAAAAGCAAAACAATCTAGATTCCTTCGCCCTCCTAGACATGACTTCATGAGACGCTCACTCATTAGCCAATCACCACCACCCTGGTAAGTGATTACCGTCCCACTTTCAGACACTAGGGTCACTTTTCTAAGTTGGCAGTCCACAACTGCACTATACCTGGACAACCAGTCCATCCCTAAAATCACATCATAGGAACTCATGGGGAGTACAATCAAATCACTTTTCAAAATCTCATCCCCAATCTTTATTTTACAGTATTTACACACAAAATTTACACACACCCGCCCCAAGGGAGAAGTTATAACTAGGGGTTCATTAAACTCTTCTACTTCTAATCCCAAGGCATGTACAAAAGAACTCGAAATGAGAGAATGAGAGGCACCGGTATCAAATAAAACGCGAGCTAAAGATCTGGAAACCAAAATCATACCATCGACAACCGCGTTACCAGTCTGAGAATCTGACCCTCCAGATGCCATTGCATGAACCTGCACTGGCGCCTTCCCTTTTCCTCTACCGACATTGCTGGGTCCTGGATTACTCGGTCGATGCTGCTGAGATGGAGACGACTGCACACTACCTGTACTCGGCGCTCTATACTGAGGAACACTACGCTGAAAATACTGCGGCTGCTGCCCCCGTGCCGGATATGAGAATTGCTGAGGAGAAAACTGCGGATACTGCAACTGCGGGTACTGCGGAGGCGGAGGTAGGGTCTGAGGCTGAGGCTGAGATGAACGACTAGCATCCTCCCCGGTCTGCGATCCAAGACGAGCACTCCTAATCGGGCAATTCCTCTTGATGTGTCCGGGCTGCTGACAGAAATGACAATGAAAGCTGTAGGGATTGCTGCGCCCGCTGCCAGACGAACTGCAACTGCCACTGGTCGCACCGCCTTGCTTGCCTTTCCCCGGAGCTGAACGACTACTGGTGCTCTTCCTGCCACTCCTCTGCGGTCCTCCTGAAGCCTTGGCTCGGTCCTCACAATACTGCACGTAATCATTCTCCACAGAGATGGCCGACGACACAAGCTCTTCGAAACCCCTAAGCCGTAGAGCAACCAACTGCCGCCGAATAGGAGCCTTGAGTCCTTCCTGAAACTTGATGCATTTTTCGCACTCCGATGCCACAGCTGATGGAGCAAACCTAGCCAACTCGCTAAACTTTGCCTCATACTCCCGAACTGACATATCACCCTGCTGCAATCTATAAAACTCAGCTGCCTTCTGATCTCTATATCCCTGTGGAAAATACCGATCATAGAACAGCTCCTCGAACTTGTTCCAACCAATATCGCCATCGCGCTCCAGACGCTTAGTTTGTTTCCACCAGGTGTTGGCGCCACCCTCGAGTTTATACGCCGCAAACTCCACACGATACTCCTCAGGCACACCAAGGGTATCCAGATGCTTCAAGATCGAATCCAACCAATACTCTGCTAACTGCGGATCCCCATTGCCATCAAAAGTCAGAATAGACGCCCGTCGAAATTCCTTAAAGAAAGCATGCCGACTACCAACACTGGAGTCTTCCGGTCTAGCCCTGGCTGCCATCTGTCGAAAAGCCGCAATCATAGACCTCATCAGGCCCTCATCATTCCCGAACTCGGCGTCAGCTGTCGAACGACGTCTAGGTGCCATTCTCTCACTTCTGAAAACAAAATTTGGACTGTCAGAGGTATTTCATTGTCAAACCTATGTGTGCACAATTCCCAAGGTTCATAACCTTGAGCTCTGATACCATTCTGTCACGCCCCGGAGTACGGGAGGTGACGTGGCGGAATATTTAGATTAATTAAAAGAGAATTTAATTGAAATTAAGGGTTTAAAAATCCAATTAAGCAAGAAATAAAGAGATTTTCCACCACATTTGATAAACGAATTTATAAATATTTAGCAAATAATAATAATTGAATAAAAACCGCGAATATGGGTTCCACAACCCACAACTTGTGCACACACATGGATCTGACAATATCACAAATACAATTACAGTCCAAGTATAAATGAAGTTAAAGTCTTACATGCCTTGATTAAAATTACAGAATATAAATAAATTCTCCTATTGCTCCTGAGTTCGGTCCGAAGAATCTTCTCCAAACCTAAATGGGAAACCACCTAGAAGGGGGGAAATTTAAAACAGATAAAACGTGAGCGAAAGGCTCAGTAGGACTAAGTTTTATAAAATAATTTAATGCAAAGAAACATAACATTATCAGGAGTTATACAGAAAGGGAACTTGAATAAATAAATAAATAAATTGAGTAGAACCGTTCTGACACAGAACAGTCTACTCGTCAAATCAAAACACCAGTTTACTTTTACCTAGGCAAACCATGAAATCACCACCGTAGTGGCCCAGCTGGGTTTCGGGACCTGCCCCCAAGGTCGATCACGACCCGATCTCTGATATGGCATCATGCCCATGTGTTTATTATCATTATCATTCCAAAACCCAATTACCGAGTGTTGTCAATTACATTCATTATGAAATTCATTTCATGTCACGGTATATAAAAATATAACCGATAAAACCATTTTCAAACAACCGTTGAAAACATTTTGATAGAAATCCTTTTCAAAGCCAAATCATTTCAAAACCAGGCTACCAAAGAAATAGGATAGAAGTCCTACCTCAGTACTCGTGCCGGTACCCCACACCGTAATCCCGATCCGCTATACGTTAGCTCCACGGAACCACGAACAATCCTAGATACAAACTAAGTCGATCAATATCTAGTTCGAGACATTCTATGTTACTAAATCATTTCATGATGTCCTAGTGTGCCATTTGTATCATTAAAATCATCCTATAAGGTTGGGATTTAAATCAGGGTTCAAAACAATGAAATCGGGTAAAAATCACAAAATTTTCCATGCCTCGGTCGGCCTACCGGACGCCCTGCTTCGGCCTGCCAAACTATACAGTTCGGCTTGCCGAACATTTCCCCAGATTCAGCCTGCCGGTCGGAAGAACACCGGCCTGCCGATCATCACTCCGGCCTGCCGAACATGAACTTCGGCCTGCCGAACTGGGAAGATCCAGAAATCCCAGCCACGGGTTTCTCGATCCCCAAAATCCAAATCTTGTTTCTAACCTGTTTTTCTCAAATCCCAGGCATGAAAAACAACTATAATTGATAGAAAAACATTCTAGAACATGTTTGGGATCATTTAAACAACATTTGAACTCGAAATCCTCAAAAATCTGAAAATGAGAAAAAGAGGAGAAAAATGAAAATCTTGAATCCAATCCGTTTTTCTTCAATCTAGGCTTAGATTCTAGTTGTTCTAAGCTCATTTAACACAAATCCACGGTTTTCTAAGCTAAAACAAACTTAGATTTCAAAAACACACAAAATCGAAAATTTTGTAAAAAGTTTAGAAATTTCAAATCTAACCTCGAATCGGAGCTTCAATCCACGTTCTCGGTCGCCGAATCACGTCCCCGAGCTTCCTCCTTGCTGTTCCGAAGCTTAGATTCGAATGGAAATCAAAATTTGTGAAGAAATTAGAGAGAGAGAGAGACTGCCGAGAGACCAAGAGAGAGGAGAGAGAGAGAGCTCGTGAGAGTGAAGAGAGAGAGAGAGAAGAGAGAAATAAATAGAGAAAATCGGTGGGCGGTTTTACTGTGCGAAAACCATGTGCCGCCCACGGTTTTATAAAACGGAGTATTTTTAACATTTTACAAATTGTTGTGTTTTAAAACTCAAAACATCATTTTAAATCAATAAGAAATCTTTTGAACACATCAATTTAACAAAACAACCAAAAACTAAAAATCCAACCAAATAATTTAATTAAAGTTAAAACTTTAATTATGGCACACTAATTCATCATTTACATTACATTAATATTAAATAAATTTCGGGACGTTACAAGAACATTGAATGAATCAATTATTTTAAATTCGACTCTAATTTTAATTAAGTAATTTCTGCAAAAGACCTAACTTGTATTTTATTTTATTTTTTTCTTTCTTTCCTTCTCTCCTCCCTCGTTTCGTTTCACGTTACCTCCTCCTCTCTCTCTTTCTTTTTTCACGCTTCTTTCTCTCTCTCCCCCCTTCCATCTCCCGTTCTTTCTCTCCCCCTCTCACATTTCTATCTCTACCTGCCCCCTTTCTCTCTCTATTTCCCTCAAAATCTTGCTTCAACCAAGTGACAATAGAAGCTTTTGTTTAAAATACTTTGGGTTGATCTAATTTTAGAGGAGATTTTGAAGGAGAGTAAACTTTGCATGTGGTTCCATGATGAAAGAGGTAGTGTTTTTTCTTCTTTTCAAAGATTAAAGTGATGATTTTCCTTCTTTCTTTACTAAATTCGAATTTTCTTTAATACTTTTCCTCTCCGCTCTTTTGTGTTTTATGGATAACTTCGTTTAAGCGATATATGTTAATTCATCTTGTTACTAATTTGTTCAAATTCAGGAAATTTAAGAACTTATGTTAAAACCTTGACGTTGGACCCTCTTAATATAATGGTAATGTATATTTGAGTGTGTAGATGAAAAATCCTAATGTTCTTAGGTAATTGATTGTGACTTTAGAAACTAGAAATTTGAGAATTGAAGTTTAATCTTTGGTTATTCTATAGGGTTTTTGGAGGATCCTCAATAAGGTTTAAATTTTGATTTAAACTTGTGATTTGTGATTCGAGATTACTCGTTGATGTTAAATGTTTGATACAATGTAAAAGTGAGAAATTCATGTAATTTAAGTTAGTTGATTTTCTATATAAGAATTTGAGTTTAAATTGACACTTTAGATACTTTATTTAAACCATATGCTCTATGTTTAAGCAACAATCTTATTTGATCAATATTGAGATTCTAATTGTTCAGGGTTTGAGTTGAAAGATTTGAGTCTATGTAGCAAATCGTAATGTTATCTTTTAGACTTCAATATTAAGATATGATATGAGTAGATATTATATTGTCACACTTGTTGACATTGATAATTATTGGAATTTGTACAAAATTGCCTTACTATATGCTTGTGACTTAGGATATGGATTCTGAGCAACCAAAAGTATTGGCGAGTCATTATTAAATTTGAAGCTTTTATAGTTCTCATGATTTGTGCTACTTAGGATTATTAGTGAGGTTGCATGTTCATATGTACTAATGATGTTGACGATCCTTGGGTTAGTGTATATATAATGTGAAAAGCCATTTAGTGCATAAATTTAGTTTAGCAAGCTATGAGGTTATGTAGCTAAACTAGACTTTAAAAAGCATTTAGAAGATATTGATATAATAAACGGTTATTGGCTCTTTTTTTTTTTAGAATTATAGTCTTTCATGGATTTTCCTCATGTTCTTAAGGATAAAGCAATAAGCTTCAACTTAAAGGAATTAAAGAGAAATTAATGATTTAGTGGTTTGGTTTCTACCCTTTAATCACTTTATTGCCCATTAAAAGGTATTGTAAATAAAAAAGACTTGTGTTCTTAAGAGTAGAAGCACCAAGTTAAAGGCAAATAAATCGGTGAAAATGATTTCAAAGCATAGTTATGTTGGAAAACAGTACATAACAGAATTTTAAAAATTTTAAATCAGAGTATTTTTCAAAACACAAGTTTGACATGCTAAATACATAAATTAATGATAGATCTTACTAACCTTTTTTGTGAACCGAAAAGTAGCAACAAACTGTGAAGAGAAGAATGTCCCAAAAAAGCCTTAACCAACTTGTCTTTTTTGCTATTCTCTATCCACGATTGGAGTGTGGGTGTCACACATCATACAACTTTTCCTTCGGTGATTCTCCTTCCAACTACTTAAGAAGTCCTTGAGCTAAAATTCTTAATGTTGAACAATAGCCTTTAGGGAATTTCAGAGTTTCTCTTACTAGAGTACTACTCTATGCTTCTCAAATAATCTAAATAACTAAGAAAACTCACCCCCTATTTAAAGTGGTCAAATTTGAGGTTAAACCTTATCAGATTAAGCCTCAAAATTCAAGTCTGGATCAACTTCTGATGAAAAACTCATCAAAATATATATACTAATTATCGCATGTTCAGCAGGCCGATCAGAATTTACTCCATCGGCTTACCAAAGTTTCCCACTAGCCTGCCGACCATGTGATAATCTAGAATCTTCAAAATATCTTATTTTCACTTAGGAATCTTAGATAGAGCCTCAGTTTTAATTCAAGCAACCCAATAGAAAATTTATCTGATTAAAACAGTTATATAGAGATAATCCCATTGTAAATAAAATATTATCCAAATAATTAAACATGTTTATCTTGAATTAATTCAACGAATAAACTAACATGAATTATTAAATCTAGTATTATTGATTTTTAGCCAATCTCATAATTTAACACAAGTCGCCAATATGTAGGAAAAACATGCCATATCGTTACATGATTAATTATGAGCTAGCAAAGGGGACCCGATGGACATATATATATCAAGCTCCTATAATTATAAAATACAATATCCTAGACATAGATTTTATAATTATCAACTCTAACGCCACTCCACAAAAAGTTTAGAGCAATACTCTCAAACTATATAAAATTACAAAGCTCTAACAAGCTAACCGTCCATGATATATCATAGTGTGTCATATCCCCATAGGATATTCATAATCAGCTTAAGGATAAATTCTGTTTTATTTTTTCGATTATTTTTATCTTATATTTCATTATCACACCATTGAAATACTTACTATCCATAGATAGTATACCATTCGGTTACGCTATGTATACCATGGTTGAGTGCTCCAGTCTTCTGATTACAGGATAATATATATATAAGAGAATATCATTAACTCTACAAAAAGAGCTATGGATTTCATATCTATGAATAACAAGTCTATGTGAATTAAGAGTTATGTCTCTAACATACCAGTATATGTACCATCATTAAATCAGGATGTGACCTTTTGCTACATCAAAAGAATTAGTCAAGAATACGGGTTCATTAGTCATTTCAAGATTAAGACACAGCACATATAATTGTCTAAAGTGAATTGATTTGAACAAATAGAAAACCATATTGATTCAACTTTTTCTCCCGATCCAATATATCATCACCTATGACAATACACCAATGTTTCTACTTACAGAGTCCCACTCCGATGACCAAAACAAGTCATCTCTTGTTAGGGATATAGACAACATAGCAATCTTAGCATGAATAAAGCGCCCAACTTTATTCCCTTGATTGCGGATCTTATAATTTAGACTATCATCTTTAAGATTCATATCTTCCACAAAACTGTTCATCATATGTATGATTCTTAAAGGTTTAGACCGACAGTCTTAGACTTTTGTTTGCTTATCATATATTTAACAGATATGAACATAAAGAGGACAACATTTGATATATGAGTAATGAATAAATTCTTTATTGAAAAAATGTGTCCAAAAATATATTACAACATTTTACTTCTTAAGGCACTATGTCTAACAATCTCCCACTTACACTAAGTGA
This sequence comes from Artocarpus heterophyllus, assembly GCA_025403435.1. Classification (NCBI taxonomy): domain Eukaryota; kingdom Viridiplantae; phylum Streptophyta; class Magnoliopsida; order Rosales; family Moraceae; genus Artocarpus; species Artocarpus heterophyllus. Next base: position 17,617,174 of record CM046351.1, read on the forward strand.
GTAAATGTAATATGTTACGTATCCCCATAGCCCCGATAGGCCATAATGTCCTCAGACGCAATTAAACACATTCCACTCACCATGTTATCCTTTATCACATGAAACTCCCGATGTACATGCTTACTCTTCTTGTAAAATCTTAGCTCCTTAATATTAGCTATCGCTCCAATGTTATCACAATACAACGATACCCCCTTATCATTGCCAGGAACTACCTCAAGATCCCTAAGGAATTTATAGAGCCACGCTACTTATTTTGAAGTATTACTAGTTGCCACATACTTAGCCTCCATCATTGAATCTAAAGTGTAATCTTGCTTGAAACTTCTCCAAACAATGGCTCCTCCTCTCAGAATAAACACAGAACCAAAAGTCGATCTTTTTGAATCCATACAGGATTGGAAAATCTAAATTAATGTATCCTAGAGGTGTTAGATCCTCACTCAAATACACTAACATATAACTCTAGTCCTTCTTAGGTATTTGAAAATATGCTTGACTGCAACCCAGTGGTTTAGTCTTAGATCCGACTAAAATTGACTTATTATCCCAATCACATAACAAATATATAGTTATGTGCAAAGCATCGCATGTATGAGACTACCCATTACGGAAGCATAAAGCACTTTTTTCATATATTCTCTTTCTTCATCATACTTTGAAGAATCTTTTCTAGAAAGAGTAATTCCAGACTTAGATGGTTGCCCACCTTTCTTGGAATTCTACATTGCATACTTCTTGAAAATTTTGTCCATGTATGCCGTTTAGGATAAAACTATCATTTTGTCCTTCCTATCCCAAAAGATTTAGATACCTAAAACATAATTAGCTTTACTTAAGTCCTTCATGTTAAACTACTTGGTCTACCATATTTTGACCGATGACAATGCCCCAATGTCATTGCCATTTAGCCATATGTCATCTATATAGCGTAGTAAAAAAACCACATTCTCATCCTTAATGTGTTTGTAAACACATGTTCTTTCATGTTTTGTTCGAACCCATAAGTCTTGATCACTTGATTAAATCTTATGTCCCAAAAACAGGAAGCTTGCTTAAGTCTATAAATTGTCTATAGCAGCTTACAGACCTTTCTATTTTAACCTTTAGCGTTGAGTCCTTCTGGCTGTACCATAAATGTGGTCTTATTAAGATAGCTATTCAGATAAAGAGATCACAAGTTTTCACGCGGATTTTATCAGATATTGATTCTAATTTGATTTTGATTCAAATTTTTGAGGCTTTATCTGATAAGGACTGACTCCTGGGCCTAACCTCTATAAAAGGGAAGTGAATCTCATTATTATTCTAATCGAAATCTAGAGTAAGACTCTACTGGTGAGACTCTACAACTCCCCGAAAAGCTGTTGTTGACAAATCACAAACTATAGCTTTAAGTATTTCTTAATTGGTTGGAAAGAGAGTCACGTGGTGAAAAAGCTAAACAACATGAGCCCACACTCACTCCGATCGTGGATAGAGAATAGCAAAGAAGGCTAGTTGGTTGAGGTTTCTGGAACGTTACTTTTCTTCACTAATTGCGGTAACTTTTCGGCATTAGTAAGATCTGGTTAATTTATGCATGTAGCATGTCAAACTTATGTTTTAGAAAATACTCTGATATAAAAATTTTAAAATTCTGTTACGTACTATTTTTCTTACAATTGGTGTCGGAGCCATGGTTTTTACATAAATTTACAAGTTTGTGATCATGCTATATAAATAAATTATGTGATCTTGATCTCCCCTATGCTTGAATTTAATTTTTTAGGGAGTTAGTACTCTAGGGTTTCTATATATTTATATGTTGTCATGGATTACATGGTGAATGTTTATTAATTAATTATGATTGATTAAATTATTATTTAATTATTTATTAATTAATTAATTTATGCCGGTTATGGTTCCTTAGAGGTTAGAATGTGTATCTAGGTTTTTCATGTAATTAGATGGCAGACTATCATATCCATCTAGGAATTATTATTTAATTTTAAATTTGTAAGAACTTTGTAATTAAATAATCATTTAGAGAAGATGGATGTAGAAGGCAGATCTAAAAGATGGATGATGGCGTTCCCAGGTATTTCTTGAGTCTCTAATTTTATGTTTTTGAATTGTTGAAAGTAAAATTGATAAATTGCATCATAAAAAAACTGTATTTTCTAGAAAGGGGTGATCTTTGCTCAGTCGACATGCCAAACCCTCGAGTTCAGCAGGCCAATGGTCACAAGATTGGCAAGCCTAACTCTCGAGTTTGGCATGTTGTTAATGGGGCAGAAATCTTGTGACTCTAGCAGCAGGTCAAAATTTTTACCTTGGCAAGCCGATCTGAAAAGATCTGCAGGCCGATGGATCATGGCTGGTAGGCCAATTACATAGATCGGCTTGCCGCCAGAGAGCTCAAAATTTTTCAGAAAAACGTGCAATTTTTGATGCAGTTTTAATTTTATTTTTGGGTCAATTTTGAGAAACATTAAATTTGGATATAATTAAAAATATGGAGTTTTTGATTCATGCGGGATTGAAGATTTGAAAATAGGCATTACATGAAGAAGGATACAACTTAAGGACTCAAGGACAAAGAATCGATAATATGTTTTGATTATTCTCTTGTAATCTTTATTTTCTATTCTTAAAGGTGGAACCATAATATTACAGTTATTTATTATTATTTTGCTTGTAGCTTTGCTTGTCTGCATTATAATATGATTTGCCATGTATATTGATAACATGTCATATAAAATAGGGAGTGCCGCTCAATTAAAAACTGTTCATGCATGTTTTTAAAAATAAAACCTTGATTTCAAAAGATTGAGTGGGAGAAGGTTTTCGAAGAGAGGACCTAAGGCCTCCATCGTTGGTCCATAGATAGCACATGGTGGTTCCGACCCCTAGGAAGGGACTTCATCATGTACCGAGTTGGATCACTGAAAAGATAAGGTATTTTAGCATGATTTATAGTTGCACACCCCTAGGTGGTGATTATAAATCATGCATAAAATGTTAAAATGATGGTTATACACTTATGTTAATTTTATTATTAACCTCCCTTAAGAGCTCTGTTAATAAAATTAATGACCAAAGAAATGATTATTAATATATGCTGGATCATACGGGTCCGAGATGGCATATATTAATTAGGAGAGGATCTGTGTTCCTGATTGAATTTGGTATGACTACCCTAGGAGCTTGTTAAATTTTGAGTTGAGAATTATCGTTGTAAGGTTATGATATTTTTAAGGTTTTGACACATAAACACATTTATATGTTTTTACATGATTGTATTATCTTACTAAATTATCGTGATATGTTTGTTTATGTTTGGTATATGATTCTTTATTGTAGATTAAAAATGTTTAAAAACACTTTATCATTGATACTTGACAAAAACCAATTAACCGAAGAGAATTATAATGATTGGAAATGGAACCTAAACATCGTCCTCTCCTTTGAGAAACTGAAATTTATGCTGATTGTGACGACCTGCCTTTTCGGGCAGTCACTTTACTTTCTTAAACATTGTTTCATAAACAGTAATCTTACTTACTTAGTAAGAAAAATACTAAAATAATTTTCTTTTTTTCTTTAAACGTTCTTTAAACTGATGCGACCTCTGTCGCCATTCAAGTTGAGACATCGCTCAACACTTGCCGTTAAAATCATTTCAAATCATTTCTTAAAACTTAATAAGAAACATTTATTAAATCATAGCTTAAAAATTTACTTTATAAATACATAAAACAGTTTGTAAACTGTATCTTAAAACTTTGAATACAATACTTCAAACTCTGATTTTCTTAAAACTTCACAAACACAACATTAAACAATGAAAAACCTTTTCTTTGCATAGCGGAAGCAAACAGTGATGGTATCCATACCCAAATCTTCGTATCTGTCCTCCGCAGCACCCAGCTCTTCTAACGGGTCCTATTGGTCACCCATAAATTACCTACAGCATGACAAACTTTTAATGAGCTTTTGCTCAGTAAGTCCAAACATAAACTCACAAATCATTTAATCATGCTTTAAAACTTTTCTCATGAAAACATTTCTCTTGAAACATTCTTCAAGAACGTTTTTCATAAACATTTATGAAAATATTTTTCATAAACATTTTCCTTAAACATTTCTAAAAACGTTTTTCATAAACATTTTTCATAAAACATTTATGAAACGTTTTGCATAAACGTTTTTCGTAAAACATTTCTTGAACGTTTATCTTAAAACGTCGTTCATAAACCGTTTCTTGAAAACATGAAAACGTTCTTCATAAACATTTATCGTAAACATTTTTCAGAATGTTTTCCATAAACATTTAACGTAAATATTTTATAATAAGGAATACAAGCAAATTCATAATGCATTATTCCAATTATGCTCAATTATGAACTTTAATTATGAGCATTTTATGAACATTCTATAAACTTAAATATTCCTTTCTTTCTCAACCTTTATTCTTGTTCCTTAACTTTCTTTATCTTATAACCTTCCTTTTCCTTACTTTACTTTAGTGTTCGTACCAACTCATTAATCATGAGATCATAAACATGATGCTTCCCTTGTGGAAGACTTGAGACCATCAAACATTGAGGTCTTGTACCTTGCCTTTAGGAGGTCAAACTTTAATTTTACTTTCATTACCTCATAACAAAGAGGCTGGTACGACACTTTCTTTTTATCTTTACGTTACCTTCTTATTAACTTTAGTGAGCATTTCAAATGCAATCACATCATATGCAATACACTTGCAATTCATAGCTTGTACTATAAAACATATTGCATAATAAATGCAACATAAAATGCAAACACATTTTGCTAATTATAAGTTGTATTCTAACACTTATTGCATAACAAATGCAACATATTGCTTAATAAATACATCATAAAATGCAAACACATTTTGCAAATTATAACTTTTATTCTAAAACTTATTGCACAACAAGTGCAACTTATTGCATAACCAATGCATCATATAACTTATAACTTAAACTATAAAACATTTTGCATTATCATAATGCAAAACATACTTTCAATACTTTGAAAATCATAACTTAAACTTTTAAAAAACGTTATGCATATCAATATGTAAATAAACCTTTAACATAACGGTTGCAAATTCATTGCAATTCTTTTTTTTGAACTTTAAAACTTTTTGCATAATAAATGCAAACATACTTTAAAAGAAACTTGCATAATAATTGCAAACTCATTTGCAAATTATATAAATAAGCATTTAAAATCATTTACTTCATGCTGCAGGTGAGATTTGAAACTTACCCGAACTATGCTCTAGTGTTCTCTATTCCGTTCCTTTTCCTTACATTGGTCGGCTTTTGTGTCCTGATCATACGACAGCCGACTCATTAATTAACTTTCTTTTTATCAATCCACTTGATTGATAATAAAACATAAAAATTAACCATTCATTCCTTTTAACTTGACTAGTATACTTTCGTTTACCCTTGTCTTTACTTAACCTTATAAACCATCAGTTTACCTTTTCTTCACTTAGCTTTGTAACCCACCGGGGTTACTTTTCCTTCTAACTTCGTAACCCATCGGTTTACCTCTCGTTTACTTAAACATCCCTTATTAAATCTCTGGTCTTACATGACGGTTACGTTACTTAGCGTATTACGAAACATTTTCCGTCTAAGAACGTTATGCTAAATCGGAGTGTTCGACTCCATTCTAGCCGTTTCCTTAATAATGATGATTTTACCCTTAACGGGTTTTTCGTCAACCTTGTAACGTTATAAAACCCATTCTCACATAAAACAGTGTAACAATCAATGATCATGCATTGCATAAATTTTTATGAAAGCATCTAAAATAATTTATTCTAAAACAGTTCATACTGTAGGCGAGATTCCTACTTACTTGGACTCCAAGCTAAGCAGATCAAGTTGTTGTTGGAAACAAAGTTCGCAGCAGAATTTTTTAAAAATATTTCATCAGAGTAATTTCCAAAACACAAGTTTGACATGTTATATGTATAAATTAAACAAATCTTACTAACCTCAGTGTGCCAAAGAACCTCTGCAACCTGTGTAGAGAAGTAACGTTCCAGAAGAGCCTCAACCAACTGGTCTTCTTTGCTATTCTCTATCCACAATCGGAGTGAGTGTGGGCTCACATGTACAGCTCTTCCACCGGTGACTCTCCTTCCGACCAACAGAGAGAACCTAAAGCTAGTGCTCGTGATTTGTGAACAAAAGCTCTAAGAGAGTTTTTAGATGCTCACTAGAAGAGTATCACTCTTAATCTCTCAAATTGATCTTTATTGATCTGAGTAAATCATGAGACTCACTCCCTTTATATAGCTATTGGTCCTAGGGTCAGTCCATATCAGATTAGGTCTCAAAAACTTGAAACAGAATCAAATTCGGATCAGTATCTGATAAGCTCCGCGTGAAAACGCGTAAACTTATCTCCCGCTGATCGGCAGGCCGATCAGGCCAGTTCGACAGGCCGAACACGTCATCCGACAGGCCAAACTCCCGAGAAAAAATCTCCGCGAATCTTTTATTTTCCATCCGAGATTCTAAAGGATAAAGTCTCAGTTTTGATTCAAATAACCCAATAGAGAAGTTATCTGATCAAAACAAACTTTATCAAGATAATCTCTAAGAAAATAAATCAATTCACAATAATTCTACAAGTTTATCTTGTTCTAATTTTGTCCAAAATTAAGACAACCGATAAACAGACAAGAATTATCTGATTGCAATAATTCAACAAGTTTATCTTGAGCTAATTTCTTAAAAAAATAATTCAACCGATAAACAGACATGAATTATTTGATTCTTACAAATTTTAAACCAATCTGATAAATCTGACATAAGTCACCAATTATTGGAAAAGCACGCCGTGTCGTTACAGGATTTTGTGAGCTAGCAAAGGGGACCAAAATGGACCTATAAAGTTCAAGCTCATGATAATTATGAAACCCTATATCCCAGATATACATTTCATCATTATCAACTCCAACGCTACTCCACTAAAAGCTTGGAGCTGCACTCTCGAAATTTATAGAATTACGAAGCTCGTGTAGCTAAGTCTCCATGACATATCAAAGTGTATCGTATCCCCATATGATAATCCATAATCGGCTTAAGGACAAGTTCTATCTTACCTTCCCGATTATTTTTATCTTACGTTCCATTGTCTCACCATTAGAAAACTTACCATCCAAAGATAGTATACCATTCGGTTACACCTATGTATCCAAATGGTTGAGCGCTCCAGTTTTCCAATTACACGACAACGCATATAAGAGGATATCATTACTCCTAAAGAGGTGCTATGGATTCCATATCTATGAATAACAAGTCTACGCTATCAAGAGTCATGCCTCCAATGTACCGGCATGCATACCACTATAGAGATGTGGGAGTCACCCATTGGTACATCAAAAGACGCAAGTCGAGATAACGGGCCCACTATTCATCTCAGGATTAAGATACAATACAAATGACTGTCTAAAGTGAATCGATTTTCCAAGACAGAATTATTAATCCAAACCAATTCACTTTATGTCCCGATCCAACACGTCGTTACCTATGACAACGCGCCAATGTTTCTATTCACGGAGTCCAACTCCAATGGTCAATACAAACCATCTCCCAAAAGGGATATAGACAACATAACAATCTTTACATGAATAAAGCGCCCAACTTTATTCCCTCGATTGCGGATCATATGTTTTAGACCATCACCTTAAGAATCGTGTCTACCGCATAATCATCCCATCATATGCCCAATTCTTAAGGTTTAGACTGACAGTCTCAGACTACTGTTTGCTTATCATACATTCAACAAATATGAACGTAAAGAGGACAAGATTTGGTATATATAAATGAATAAATTCTTTATTGATAAAAATGTCTCCAAAAACGTATTACATTTTTACTCCTTAGGACATACATGTCTAACAATCTCCCACTTGTACTAAGTGAGTAAATACAGCAAATTTCGCATCCCCATAGCTTCCACATGCCTCTCGAAGACTCTCCCAGTAAGTGTCTTTGTAAATGGATCAGCTAAATTGTCCTCCGACGTGATCTTGCACACCGTGACATGCCCGCCCTCAATGAAGTCCTTTATCACATGATACTTCCGATCAATATGCTTACTCTTCTTGTGAAATCTTGGTTCCTTAGCATTAGCTACCGCCACACTGTTATCACAGTACAGTGATACCGCTTTATCCATACCAGGAACTACCTCAAGATCCCCAAGGAACTTGCGCAGCCACACTGCTTCTTTCGAAGCATCACTAGCCGCCACATATTCGGCCTCCATCGTTGAATCTGAAGTGCAATCTTGCTTCGCACTTCTCCAACTGATGGCACCGCCACCCAGAGTAAACACAAACCCCGAAGTCGATTTCCTAGAATCCAGACAGGATTGAAAATCTGAATCAGTGTATCCTAGAGGAGTCAAGTCCTCACCCGAATACACAAGCATATACCCTCGAGTCCTTTTCAGGTACTTGAAAATATGCTTTACCGCAACCCAATGGTTCGGTCCTGGATCCGCCTGAAATTGACTTACAATCCCGACCACATAGCTAATATCCGGTCGACTGCAAAGCATGGCATACATGAGACTACCCACTGCCAAAGCATAAGACACCTTCTTCATGTATTATCTTTCTTCATGAGACTTTGGAGAGTCTTTCTTAGAAAGAGTAATTCCAGACCTAGATGGTTGCCCACCTTTCTTGGAATCCTGCATTGCAAACCTAGTGAGAATTTTATCTATGTAGCCGGCCTGTGACAAAGCTATCATTTTGTTCTTCCTATCCCGAATGATCTGGATACCAAGAACAAAATTAGCCTCACCTAAGTCCTTCATGTCAAACTGCTTGGTCAACCATAATTTGACCGATGACAACGCCCCAACATCATTGCCAATTAGCAGAATGTCATCTACATAGAGCAGTAGAAAAACCACCTTCCCATCCTCAATGTGTTTGTAAACACATGGTTCATCCACGTTTTGTGAGAACCCATAAGTCTTGATCACTTGATCAAATCTTATGTTCCAAGAACGAGAAGCCTGCTTAAGTCCATAAATTGACTTTAGCAGCTTACAAACCTTACCCTCTTGACCCGCGACCTTGAACCCGTCTGGTTGTTCCATATAAATGGACTCATCAAGATAGCCATTCAGAAAAGCCGTCTTGACATCCATCTGCCAAATCTCATAATCGAGAGCGGCAGCTGTGGACAAGAGAATCCGGATGGACTTAAGCATGGCTACAGGTGAAAAGGTTTCCTCATAATCGATTCCTTTCTTTTGCGTATAGCCGTTAGCTACCAGTCTAGCCTTAAAGGTTTCGACCTTTCCATCCACTCCTCTTTTCCTCTTATAGATCCACTTACACCCTACGGGTTTTACCCCTTCAGGAAGATCCACAAGCTCCCAGACCCGATTAGTCTCCATAGACTTCATCTCTATGTTCATGGCCTCTATCCAGAGTCTTGAATCAACATCCTCCATAGCTTCTGCGTAAGTATAAGGATCCCTGTCATGTTCATTCAGTTCAGCCAAAAAGACCTCCCCATTGAACATATACCTTTCAGGTTGACGCCCGATCCTCCCACTACGCCGAAGCCCCTGAGGTTGTTGTTCAGGTTCGTTTGGTTTTTCCACACCGATCGGAATGGTTTCATTCGGAACCTCCGGAGTGAACTGATCACCCCTTAACTCCTTAAGCACCACTTTGCTTTGAGGTTTAAAGTCGTCCATGTAACTTTCCTCAAGGAAAGTTGCATTAGTTGAAACCACGACTTTATTTTCCTTAGGGTTATAAAAATAACCCCCTTTAGTCCCTTTTAGATATCCTATAAACACGCAAACTTCCGAACGTGCTTCCAACTTATTCGGATCCTTAAACAGGACATGAGCTGGACATCCCCATATGCGAATATGGTTTAAGGATGTCTTCCGTCTTATCCACAACTCGTGAGGAGTTTTAGGGACCGATTTTGAAGGCACATTATTCAAAAGATAACATGCGGTTTGTAGTGCATATCCCCAAAAGGATAAAGGCAATGATGAATAACTCATCATGGACCGAATCATGTCCAACAGAGTCCTATTCCTTCTCTCCGCTATGCCATTTTGCTGCGGAGTGCCCGGCGCAGTCAAATGGGATAAAATCCCATTCTCTAACAAGTGTCCTAAGAACTCATCAGAAAGGTATTCCCCACCTCGATCAGATCGAAGTGCCTTTATGGGTCTACCCAATTGCTTTTCCACTTCAGCCCGAAACTCCCTGAACTTATCATAAGTTTTGCTTTTGTGGTGCATTAGGTACACATACCCATATCTTGAGTAATCGTCAATAAAAGTGACAAAGTACTCATACCCTCCTCGTGCCCGGATGTTCATCGGTCCGCAAACATCACTATGCACAAGTTCTAGAACCCCTTCGGCCCTATTGCCCTGAGACCCGTATGGTCTTTTGGTCATTTTACCCTCCAAACAAGATTCACATTGAGGTATAGATTCCACCTTTAAGTGACTTAAAGGTCCATCCCTTACCAACCTTTGAATCCTATTCAGGTTAATATGGCCAAGGCACAAATGCCAAAGATAAGTCTTATTAGAGTGAGAAGTTTTAGGTCTTTTTGAGTCATTATCATTTATCTCAGCATTAAGCAATAAGTCCATCTTAGGTTTGATAAAATATAGATTATTTTGCATCCATCCAGAACAGATAAAAGATTTATTTTTACGAATCACCACTTTTTTATTAAAAAATACCACGTAGGAGTCTTTAAATAAAGAAGATACAGAAATTAAATTCCTTTTAAATTTAGGAACATAAAAACAGTCTTGCAAAATTAAACTCCTATAATTATCAAAATAAAGATGGATATCTCCCACTGCTTCCGCTGAGACCAAGGATCCATCGCCCATCCGAAGCATTAAGTCTTCACGAAGTAGGCTTCTCGTTTCTTTGAATCCCTCCCTTGGAAAGGAAGTCCTTGCAATGCTTCTTTGTATGCCCGACCTTACCACAGAAGAAGCACTTAAGCTTCTTTGGGTTCTTCTTCTTCTTCTTGCTCTTGGTAGCAACAGGAATAGAAGACTTCCCACTCTTGGCCCATTGCTTCTTTCCATTCCCAGAGTTAGGATTGGAACCAGAAGCAGCTACCATATTGGCCTCACCACCAGCAGGAGACTCCCTGATCAGCAATTCAAACTCCTGTAACTGTTTCATCAGTTCTGTCAAGGTCATATCCTGTCTATTGCTTAAATTAAAAGTAGTGCTAAATGGAATAAATTCCTTAGACAGAGTCTCAAAGACCATAGTCATCTGAGTTTCAGCATCGATGTCGGCTCCATTGGTTTGAGCCTCAGCGAGGTAACCCATGACCAACATCATGTGCTCCTTTACAGATGTCCCCAGTCTCTGTCTACAGTTTAAGAGTTTCCAAAGCACCCCTTGCCGCTTTGTTATGGCCTAGCCTCCAAACATGTCCTCAAGATTATCCAAGATCTGCTTTAAAGTCTCATAATCCTGATGTTGAGCCTGCAGCACGTTGTTCATGCTAGCCATAACATAGCAGCGGACCTGATCATTAGCATCTTTCTAGCGATCATATGCTTGAAATTGCTCATTACTTGAGTCTCCCGTAGGCTCGGGAGGACAAGGAGTTGTCAGGACATATTTTAGTTTCTCAAAGGAAAGGACGATGTCCAGGTTCCGTTTCCAATCGTTATAGTTCTCACCGGTTAATTGGTTTTTGTCAAGTATCGATGATAAAGCGTTTTTAGACATTTTCAATCTACAATAAAGAATTATATACCAAACATAAGCAAACATATATAATAATTTAGTAAGATAACACAATCATGTAAAATCATACAAATGTGTTTATGTGTCAAAACCTTGATAATATCACAACCTTACAACGATAATTCCCAACTCAGAATTCAATAATCTCCTAGGGGAGTCATGCCAAATTCAATTAGGAACACGGATCCCCTCCTGATTAATATATGCCATCTAGGACCCGTATGATCCAGCATATACTAATAATCGTTTCTTTGGCCATTAATTTTATTAACAGAGCTCCTAGGGGAGGTTAATAATAAAATAAACGTGAGTGTATAACCACCGTTTCAATATTTTATCCATGATTTATAATCACCACCTAGGGGTGTGCAACCATAAATCATACTAAAATACCTTATCCTTTCAGAGATCCAATCTAGTACATGATAGAAATCCCTTCCTAGGGGTCGGGACCACCATGTTAATCCTATGGACCAACGATGGAGGCCTTAGGTCCTCTCTTCGAAAACCTTCTCCCACTCAATCTTTTTGAAGTCAAGGTTTTATCAATATACATGTTATCAAATTTTAATATGAGCGGCACTCCCTATTCTATATGACATGTTATCAATATACATGGTAAATCATATTATAATGCAGACAAGCAAAGCAATCAAGCAAAGCTACAAGCAAAATAATAATAACCGTAATATTATGGTTCCACCCTAGAGAATAGAAAAATAAGATTACAAGAGAATAATCGAGACATTTATCGATTCTTCATCCTTGAATCCTCAAGCTGTATCCTTCTTCATGTAATATCCCTCTTCGAGTCTTCAATCCCGTATGAATTGAATACTTCATATTTCCGGTCATATCCAAATTTAATGTTTCTTAGAATCGTCCCAAAAATAAAATTAAAACTACACCGAAAAAATTGCACCTTTTCTGGACACTCGGCAGCTCTCGGTCGGCAGGCCGATCTGGGTGATCGGCCTGCCGGTCTTGCTCCATCGGCCTGCCGATCTGAAACAACGGCTTGTCGATCTATGCAGGTTCGGCCTGCCGAACTGAAACTTAGGCCTGCCAGAAGAGCACCAAATTTTCTGCCCCACTGTCGGCCTACCGGACCACACGTCCGGCCTGCCGATCTGTGACCTTCGGCCTGTCGAACTGTGAGGTTCGGTATGCCGACCGAGCAGAAAACCCTCAATCCAGAAAATACAATTTTAATGCATTCATCAATTTTATTTTCAACAATTCAAAAACATAAAATTAGAGACTCAGGAAATACCTGGAGGCGCCATCATCAATCTTCTAGATCCGACTTCTCGATCCGTCTTCTCTGGATAATTATTTAATTACAAAATTCTTACAAATTAAAAATTAAATAACAATTCCTAGACGGAGATGATAGTCCTCCAACTAATTACATGAAAAACCTAGATACACATTCTAACCTCTAAGGAACCATAACCGGTGTTAATTAATTAATAAATAATTAAACAACGATTTAATCAACCATAATTAATTAATAAACATTCATCACATAATCCATGACAACATATATATTATACAGAAACCTAGAGTGCCATCTCTCTATAAAATTCAATTCAAGCATAGAAGAGATTAAGATCACAAAATTTATGCATATAACATTATCACAAACTTGCAAATTTATGTAAAAACCTGGGCTCTGATACAAATTGTTGGAAACAAAGTGTGCAGTGGAATTTTTTAAAAATATTTCATCAGAGTAATTTTCAAAACACAAGTTTGACATGTTATATGCATAAATTAAACAGATCTTACTAACCTCAGTGTGCCGAAGAACCTCCGCAACCTATGTAGAGAAGTAACGTTCCAGGAGAGCCTCAACCAACTGGTCTTCTTTGCTATTCTCTATCCACAACCGGAGTGAGTGTGGGCTCACACGTACAGCTCTTCCACCGGTGACTCTCATTCCGACCAACAGAGAGAACCCAAAGCTAGTGCTCGTGATTTGTGAACAAAAGCTCTTAGGGAGTTTTCAGATGCTCACTAGAAGAGTATCACTCTTAATCTCTCAAATTGATCTTTATTGATCTGAGTAAATCATGAGACTCACTCCCTTTATATAGCTATTGGTCCTGGGGTCAGTCCATATCAGATTAGGTCTCAAAAACTTGAAACAGAATCAAATTCGGATCAGTATCTGATAAGATCCGCGTGAAAACGCTTAATCTTATCTCCCACTGATCGGCAAGCCAAACATTCTGATCGGTAGGCCGATCAGGCCAGTTCGGCAGGTCGAACACGTCATCCGGTAGGCTGAACTCCCGAGAAAAAGTCTCCGCAAATCTTTTATTTTCCATCCGAGATTCTAAAGGATAAAGTCTCAGTTTTGATTCAAATAACCCAATAGAGAAGTTATCTGATCAAAACAAACTTTAACAAGATAATCTCTAAGAAAATAAATCAATTCACAATAATTCTACAAGTTTATCTTGTTCTAATTTTGTCCAAAATTAAGACAACCGATAAACAGACAAGAATTATCTGATCGCAATAATTCAACAAGTTTATCTTGAACTAATTTATTAAAAAAATAATTCAACCGATAAACACACATGAATTATTTGATTCTTACAAATTTTAAACCAATCTGATAAATCCGACATAAGTCACCAATTATTGGAAAAGCACGCCGTGTCGTTACAGGATTTTGTGGGCTAGCAAAGGGGACCAAAATGGACCTATAAAGTTCAAGCTCATGATAATTATGAAACCCAATATCCCAGATATACATTTCACAATTATCAACTCCAACGCTACTCCACTAAAAGCTTGGAGCTGCACTCTCGAACTTTATAGAATTACGAAGCTCATGTAGCTAAGTCTCCATGACATATCAAAGTGTGTCGTATCCCCATATGATAATCCATAATCGGCTTAAGGACAAGTTCTGTCTTACCTTCCCGATTATTTTTATCTTACGTTCCATTGTCTCACCATTAGAAAACTTACCATCCAAAGATAGTATACCATTCGGTTACACCTATGTATCTAAATGGTTGAGCGCTCCAGTTTTCCAATTACAGGACAACGCATATAAGAGGATATCATTACTCCTAAAGAGGAGCTATGGATTCCATATCTATGAATAACAAGTCTACGCTATCAAGAGTCATGCCTCCAACGTACCGGCATGCATACCACTATAGAGATGTGGGAGTCACCCATTGGTACATCAAAAGACACAAGTCGAGATAACGGGCCCACTATTCATCTCAGGATTAAGATACAATATAAATGACTATCTAAAGTGAATCGATTTTCCAAGATAGAATTATTAATCTAAACCAATTCACTTTATGTCCCGATCCAACACGTCGTCACCTATGACAACGCGCCAATGTTTCTATTCACGGAGTCCAACTCCAATGGTCAAGACAAACCATCTCCCAAAAGGGATATAGACAACATAACAATCTTTACATGAATAAAGCGCCCAACTTTATTCCCTCGATTGCGGATCATATGTTTTAGACCATCACCTTAAGAGTCGTGTCTACCGCATAATCATCCCATCATATGCCCAATTCTTAAGGTTTAGACTGACAGTTTCAGACTACTGTTTGCTTATCATACATTCAACAAATATTAACGTAAAGAGGACAAGATTTGGTATATATAAATGAATAAATTCTTTATTGATAAAAATGTCTCCAAAAACGTATTACATTTTTACTCCTTAGGGCATACATGTCTAACAGTTGTAACTCGCTGTATCTACAGTATGTGAAGCATCCTCTGCAGTGCTCCCTGAGTGACCATGAATGTCTAGGAATGCTTCCTGGAGATCATACATTCTTGAAAACGTCATTCTG
Source organism: Artocarpus heterophyllus (assembly GCA_025403435.1). NCBI lineage: Eukaryota > Viridiplantae > Streptophyta > Magnoliopsida > Rosales > Moraceae > Artocarpus > Artocarpus heterophyllus. The sequence goes on from CM046351.1 coordinate 17,632,837, forward strand.
GACTCCGATACTGCTATTTGAATTGTCTCGATCTGTGTGCAGTCGGTATCAGATAATTTTCATCGGAGTGAAATTAGCTAGAACAGAGGTCACCATTGCATTCAGAGCATCAAAATGAGTCAGGAGGCGGTCTTAGATCTTTGATCGGAGGTCCGGATCACAAAATCCCAATTTGGCGTTGACCGGCGGCGGTTGGCTCCGTTGGGGGCTGAGCTCGAGCCTACCCCCCCTAATTTGACCCTCCTGAGTCCAATGGTGGGGTCAATTTCATCGAATTCGGCCTCCATCTATGCTAATCGAAGTTGCCATGGATGGTGGGGAAAGGCAACTCTGATCTCCTATCTCCGGCGGAGATATCATGAAATTGAGTTGGGCGTTTCCTTCCCCGTGGCCCTCTGAGTGTTTCCCCTATGGTGGGGCAGCATAACACTGCATGGAATGGTGGCTCCACCTAGCCCCACGGCGGTGCACGACGGAGATGCCGTTCTTCGTCCTCCGATGACGTCTCATGAAATTGGGAGGGGGAAAATGTTCCCCGTCCCTCTCTGAGCATAAAGCCGTTGCCAATTTTGGGGAACAAGGTCGGGAAGTGCAGACACCATGGATCCCATGGTGTCGCACAGCGGTGCACTTCGATCTCTGGCGAGGGGCGACGAAACGGTACAATTGACCGAGGGGTCTTGCTCCCCGTCGCCCTCTGATCATTTTGGCACCGGTGGTGTGGCACACCGCCACCGGAGACAACAGGTCCAGTGGTGGCTCCACAGCGACGATGGAGCTCCTCCGACGAGGCTTTTCTAGCCAAAATCGAGCTGAACAAATGGTACCATCTTGCTCCTCTCCTCATGCTGAGTCCATAGACACCAAGATCACGTCGATTGGTGGTCGGACGACGGAGAAATCACGTCGGGAAGAAATGGGTTTCACTGCCACTTTGGGCGACGTGTGAGGCTCCCTTCGGTGGTGTTTTGGGTGGCACGACACCTCGTTAAACTCAGCTCGACGAGAGCTTTCCATTGGTGCGGGAGGTGTCAAAAACGGACGTCGAAATCTCGAACGAGATTTGATGAGAGAGAGAGAAAATTCTAGAGAGAGAAAGTAGAGAGAGAAAGAGCCGAGTCATGAGAGATTTTTTTGATTTTTTCCCTTTTTTTTCTTCTTCTTTTCTTTTTATAAAAGTATAAAAAGAAATTGTGGTCCACACAATCAAATTATTATACTGCATTGCTCTAATACTGTATAATTTTCTGTGTTATTATACAGTATTTTTCTTTAAACTGTACTTTGTCTTAATATAATCCTTAATTTAATGCATTTTTAATGCATTAAAAATCTTAGGTGTTACACTGATAACCCTTTGTCCTCCCGAGCCTATAGGAGATTCCACCAATGATCAAATCCAAGCATATGATCGTTGGAAAAATGCAAATGATCAGGCCCACTGCTATGTTATGGCCAGCATGAATAACTTGCTGCAGGCTCAACATAAGGATTACGAGACTGCTAGACAGATCTTGGATAATCTGGAAGACATGTTTGGAGGCTAGGCCTTAACTAAGCAGCAAGGGGCACTTCAAAAACTTCTTAACTATAAACAGAGACCGAGGACATCTGTAAAGGAGCACATGATATTGGTCATGGGTAACCTCTCTAAGGCACAAACTAATGGAGCCGACATCAATGCTGAAACTCAGATGATTATGGTCTTTGAGATTCTGTCTAAGGTTTTTACCCCATTTAGAGCTATTTTTAATTTAAGTAATAGGTGGGATATGATCTTAATAGAATTAATGAAATAGTTACAGGAGTTCAAACTGCTGATCAGGGAGTCTCCTGCTAGTGGCGAGGCCAATTTGGTAGCTATTTCTAGTTCCAATCCCAACCTTAGGAATGTTAAGAAACAATGGGCCAAGAATGGAAAGTATTCTATTCCTGCTAACAATAAGAGCAAGAAGAAGAAGAAAAAGAACCTGAAGAGGCTAAAGTGCTTCTTCTGCGGGAAGGTAGGGCACATCAAGAAGAATTGCAAGGACTTCCTTTCTAGTAGAGGTAGGTATGATCTTCTATATTTAGAAACTTGTTTGGTTGAGAAATCTAGAGACATTTAGGTCATTGATTTTGAAGCAACTAATCATGTTTGTGTTTCTCTGTAAGGGTTCAAAGAAACGAGAAGTCTACAGAATGAAGACTTCATGCTTCGGATGGGCAATGGATCCTTGGTCTTAGCTGAAGCAGTGGGAGGCGTCCATCTATATTTTGATAATTATAGGAATTTAATTCTGTGAGATTGTTTTTATGTTCCTAAATTTAAAAGGAATTTAATTTCTATAGCTTATTTATTTAAAGACTCCTATTTGTTTTCTTTTAATAATAAAGTGATATTTGTAAAAACAAATCTTTTATTTATTTTGGATGGGTGCAAAATAATCTATATTTTATCAAATCTCAGATGGACTTACTGCTTAATGCTGAGATAAATAATAATAACACTAAAAGACTTAAAACTTCTCACTCTAATAAGACTTATTTTCAGCATTTGTGCCATGGTCATATTAACCTAAATAGGATTCAAAAGTTAGTAAGGGATGGACCTTTAAGTCACTTAAAGGTGGAATCTATACCACAATGTGAATCTTGTTTGGAGTGTAAAATAACCAAAAGATCATTCGAGTCTAAGGACAATAGAGTTGAAGGGGTCTAGAACTTGTACATAGTGATATATGCGAACTGATGAACATCCAGGAGCAAGGGTATGAGTACTTTGTCACTTTTATTGATGATTACTCAAGGTATGGGCATGTGTACCTAATGCACCGCAAAGCGAAACTTATGATAAGTTTAGGGAGTTTTGGGCTAAAGTGGAAAAGCAATTGGGTGGACCCATAAAGGCACTTTGATCTGATCGAGGTGGTAAATACCGTTCTGATGAGTTCTTAGGACACTTATTAGAGAATAGGATTTTATCCCATTTGACTGCGCTGAGCACTCAGTAGCAAAATGGCATAGTGGAGAGAAGGAATAAGACTTTATTGGACATGATTAGGTCCATGATGAGTTATTTACTATTGCCTTTGTCCTTTTGGGGATATGTACTACAAATCGCATGTTATCTTTTGAACAATGTGCCTTCAAAATCGGTTCCTAAAACTCCTCATGAGTTATGGACAAGGAAAAAGACATCCTTAAACCATATTTGCATATGGGCATGTCCGGCTCATGTCCTATTTAAGGATGGAAATAAGTTGGAAACACTTTTAGAAGTTTGCATGTTTGTAGGATATCCAAAAGGGACTAAAGGTGGTTATTTTTATAACCCAAAGGAAAATAAAGTCATGATTTCAACTTATGTAACTTTCCTTTAGGAGAGTCACATGGACAACTTTAAGCCTCAAAGCAAAGTGGTGCTTGAGGAGTTAAGGGGTGATTCGATCACTCTGGGGGTTTTGGTAGAAACCACTCCAATCGGTGTAGAAAAACCAAACGAACCTGGACAACAACCTAATGGGCTTCAACGTAGTGAGAGGATCGGGCATCAACCCAAGAGGTATATGTTCAATGGTGAGGCCTTCTTGGCTGAACCGGATGAACATGATAGGGATCTTTACACCTATGCAGAGGCTATGGAGGATGTTGATTCGAAACTCTAGACAGAGGCCATGAACACAGAGATGAAGTCTATGGAGACTAATTAGGTCTGGGAGCTTGTGGATCTTCCCGAATAGGTAAAACCCATAGGGTGTAAATGGTTCTACAAAAGAAAGAGAGGAGTGGATAGAAAGGTCAAAACCTTTAAGGCTAGACCGGTAGCTAAGGGATACACACAAAAGGAAGGAATCAATTATGAGGAAACTTTTTTGCCTGTAGCCATGCTTAAATCCATCTGCATTCTCTTGTCCATAGTTGTTCCTCTCAACTATGAGATTTGACAGATGGATGTTAAGACGGCTTTTCTAAATTGCTATGTTGATGAGTCCATTTATATGGAGCAACTAGACGCGTTCAAGGCTAAGGGTCAGGAGGGTAAGGTTTGTAAGCTACTAAAGTCAATTTATGGACTTAAGCAGGCTTCCCCTTTTCGGAACATAAAATTTCATCAAGTGATCAAGACTTATGGGTTCTCATAAAATATGGATGAGCCATGTGTTTACATACACATTAAGGATGGGAAAGTGGTCTTTTTACTGCTCTATATAGATGACATTCTGCTAATTGGCAACGACATTGGGGTATTGTCATCGGTCAAATTATAGTTGACCAAGCAGTTTGACATGAAGCACTTGGGTGAGGCTAACTTTGTTCCCGGTATCCAAATTTTTCAAGATGGGAAAAACAAAATGATAGCTTTGTCTCAAGCTGGCTACACAGATAAGATTCTCAGGAGGTTTGCAATACAAGATTCTAAGAAAGGTGGGCAACCATCTAGGTCTAGAATTACTCTTTCTAAGAAAGACTCTCCAAAGCCTGAGGAAGAAAGAGAATACATGAAGAAAGTGTCTTATGCTTCAGCAGTGGGTAGTTTCATGTATGCCATACTTTGCACACGACCGGATATGTGTTATGTGATTCGGATTGTAAGTCGATTTCAAGCGAATCTGGGATCCAATCATTGGGTTGTAGTAAAGCATATTTTCAAGTACTTGAGAAGGATTCCAAGGTATATGCTTATGTATTGAGATGAGGACTTAACTCCTCTAGGATATACTAACTCAAATTTTGAATCTTGTCTAGATTCGAGGAGATCGACTTTGGGTTTTGTGTTTACTCTGGGCGGCGATGCCATCAGTTGGAGAAATATGAAGCAAGATTGCACTTCAGATTCAACGATGGAGGCCGAGTATATGGCAATTAGTGATACTTTGAAAGAAACAGTGTTGCTCTACAAGTTTCTTAGGGATCGAGAGGTAATTCCTGGTATGGTATCACTGTACTGTGATAACAGTGTAGTGATAGCTAATGTTAAGGAGCCAAGATTTTACAAAAAAAGTAAGCATATTGATCGAAAGTATTATGTGATAAAGGACTTCGTCGAGAGCAAGCATATCATGGTGTGCAAAATCACGTCAGAGGACAATTTAACTAATCCATTCACGAAGACACTTATTGGGAGAGTCTTCAAGAGGCATGTGGAAGCTATAGGGATGCAAGATTTGTTATATTTACTAACTTAGTGCAAGTGGGAGATTCTCGGACATGTATGCCCTAAGGAGTAAAAATGTAATATATTTTTGGAGACATTTTTATCAATAAAGAATTTATTTATTGTTTATATATCAAATCTTGTCCTCTTGACATTCATATTTGTTGAATGTATGTTAAGTAAACAAAAGTCTGAGACTATCAGTCTGAACCTTTAAGAATTGGGCGTATGACAGACAGATTATGTGGAAGACACGATTCTTAAGGTGACGGTCTAAATCAAAAGATCTGCAATCGAGTGAATAAAGTTGGATGCTTTATTCATACAAAGATTATTATGTTGTCTATATCCTTAATGGGAGATGGTTTGTTTTGACCATCGGATGTGGACTCCACGAAAAGAAACATTGGCATATTGTCATAGGTGACGATGTGTTGGATCATGACATAAAGTGAATTGATTTGGATTAATAATTCTATCTCAGCAAATTGATTCACTTTAGATAATCATTTGTATTGTATCTTAATCCTGAGATAAATAGTAGACCCATTGTCTTGACTTGTGTCTTTTGATGTACCAAAGAGTGACATCGATTTTTTTATAGTGATACGCATGCTGGTATGTTGGAGGCATGACTCTTGATAGCGTAGACCTATTATTCATATATATGGAATCCATAGCTCCTCTTTAGGAGTACTAATATCCTCTTATATGTATTATCCTGTAATTGAAAAACTAGAGCGCTTAGCCATTTAGATGCATAGGTGTAACCAACTGGTATACTGTCTTTAGATGGTAAGTTTTTCGATGGTGAGATAATGGAACGTAAGAGAAAAATAATCAGAAAGGTAAGATAGAACTTGTCCTTAAGCCGATTATGGTTAATCCTATGGGGATACGATATATTATATATGTCATGAAGACTTAGCTACACAGGCTTCGTAATTCTATATAGTTTGGGAGTGCAACTCCTAGCTTTTGGTGGAGTAACGTTAGAGTTGATAATTATGAGATGTATATCTGGGGTATTAGGTTTTATAATTATCAAGAGCTTGAACTATATAGGTCCATCAGGTCCCCTTTGCTAGCTCATAAAAACCCTGTAACGATACGGCGTGCTTTTCCAATAATTGGTGACTTATCAGATTGGCTGAAATTTGGTAAAATCAAATAATTCATGTTTGTTTATTGGTTGAATTAATTTTGTGATAAAATTAATTCAAGATAAACTTGTTCAATTATCGAGATCAAATAATTCATGTTTGTTGATCGGTTCGATTAATTTTGAATTAATTCAAGATAAACTTGTTGAATTATCAGGAATATTTTGTTTTCCTAGAGATTATCTAGATATGACTGTTTTAATTAGATAAATTCTCTATTGGGTTATTTGAATTACAATTGAAACTCTATCCCCAAAATCTCAGGTGGGAAATAAAGATTCGTATGAAACTTTTTATCACAAGTTCGGCAGGCTGATCTTTAAGTTTGGCCTACCGATTAAGGAGGTTCGGTAGGCCGATCTGCCACTTCGGCCTACCAACTAGGCGATAAAAGAATCACGCATTTTCACGTGGATTTAATTAGATATTGATTCTTATTAAAATTTTTAGGCCTTATCTGATCAGGACTGGCTCCTTGGTCCAACTGCTATAAAAGGGGAGTGAGTCTTATTATTATTCAAATTAGTTGAGAAATCTAGAGTGAGACTCTGCTGATGAGACTTTGTAACTCCCCAGAAAGCTGTTGTTCACAAATCATGAACTATAGCTTTAGGTATTTCTTAATTGGTTGGAAGGAGAGTCACTTGGTAGAAAAGCTGAACGACGTGAGTCCACACTCACTCCGATTGTTGATAGAGAATAGCAAAGAAAGCCAGTTGATTGAGGTCCTTCTGGAACATTACTTCTCTTCACTATTGCAGTAGCTATTCAGCATTTACTAAGTTAGTAAGATCTGGTTAATTTATGCATATTGCGTATCAAACTTGTGTTTTAGAAAATACTCTGATATAAAAAATATTAAAATTCCAATGTGTACTACTTTTCCAATACCTTAGAGTTCTCTTGATTACGACTTGGAAGAAAAAAAAGTTAACCAAAAAAAAGTAGAAGGATGAAGGTTTGGTGGATGGTATTGATTTTTTTTTTCTTGTATCTTGAGCGTATAGGAGAAAAGTAAAAGGAATCGAGGGTTAAGTAGAATAAGTGTATAAAACCTTTAAGCAATTAATTCCAAAATAAGTTTTGAAATTAATTTGACATAGATTAGCTTAAATTAGGTGATTTATAGGTTGTAAATATTTTACTTTGGGTAAGTTGTCAGCAATCAAACAAATTAATGAGAATTAAATAAAAATTAAAAAGTTAAAGCTTTTTTTTTTAAAACGATGCATGCTCTATATATATAACTAATTCATCAATTCACCTTACATATATAACTAATATATTTAATATATATATAACATAACTTTCCTTCTTCTTTTTTAAACTTCACGTTATATACTTGTAGTTGCGTATAAGTATATATATTAATACTTATACTTAGACTTAATGTGTATATATACACACATAAACATAGTAATACTTATATTTACGTATAAGATATATATTAACATATATATATATATGATTACTTATATACATATATTTTATTCGTACAATTAAACGACGACATAAATTCATCAAATCATCATAAAAAAAATCATTAATTTGGCATGAATTTCATTCTAGCACCTCATGTCCTCATCACATCACCTGAAAAAAAAATAACTTAACATAACATTATAGTTATTTGCATATGATATTATTACATTACCCATGATATATTCTAACGTCAAATTTTTGGGGCATTACAGTCTATGCTTCTCAAATAATCTAAAGAACTAAGAAAACTCACCCACTATTATTAGGCCTCAAAATTCGAATCTAGATCAACTTCCGATGAAAAATGTGTCAAAAAGGCGTATACTGATTATCGCATGTTCGGTCGGCCAATCTAAGTCGAACTTACTCCATCAGCCTACCGAAGTTTCCCACCAGCCCGTTGATCGTGAGATAATCTGAAATCCTTAGAATATCTTATTTTCACCCGAGAATGTTAGTAGAGCCTCAATTTTAATTCAAATAATCCAATAGAAAAGTTATCTAATTAAAATAGTCATATACAGATAATCCCATAGTAAATAAAATATTATTCAAATAATTCAACATGTTTATTTTGAATTAATTCACAAAATTAATTCAACAAATAAACTAACATGAATTATTAAATGTATTATTATTGAATTTTAGCCAATCTAATAATTTAACATAAGTCACCAATATGTGAAAAAACACGCTGTATCATTACAGGATTAATTATGAGCTAGCAAAGGGGACCTAATGGATATATACAGATCAAGCTCCTATACTTATAAAATTAAATAATTATTTGAATAATATCCTAGATACATATTCTATAATTATTAACTCTAACGCTACTCTATTAAAAGCTTAGAGCTACACTCCTAAACTATATAAAATTACAAAGCTCCAACAAGGTAACCATCCATGACATATCATAATATGTAATATCCTCATAGGATATTCATAGTTGGTTTAAGGATAAATTCTGTTTTACCTTCTCGATTCCAACCTTTCAATTATAGGATAATGCATATACGAAAAAAATCATTAACTTTATAAAAAGAGCTATGGATTTCATATCTATAAACAATGAGTCTATGTGAATCAAGAGTTATGTCTCTAACATATCAATATGCGTACCAACATTAAATCAAGATGTCACCCTTTGGTACATCAAATGATATAAGTCAACAATATGGGCCTATTAGTCATTTCAGGATTAAGACACAACACATATGATTGTTTAAAGTGAATTGATTTGAACAAACAGAATTATTAACCAAATCGATTCAACTTTTTCTCCCGATCCAATGTATCGTCACCTATGACAATGCACCAATGTTTCTACTCCTGGAGTTCCACTCCGATGACCAAGACAAGCTATCTCCTGTTAGGGATGTAGACAACATAACAATCTTAGCATGAATAAAGTGCCCAACTTTATTCCCTTAATTGCAGATCTTATGATTTAGACCATCACCTTTAAGACTCATGCCTTTCGTATAATCTATCAATCATTGCACAATTCTTGGGTTTAGACAGATAGTCTCAAACTTTTGTTTGCTTATTATATATTCAATGAAAATGAATATAAAGAGGACAACATTTCGTATATTAATAATGAATAAATTCTTTATTAAAAAATATCACCAAAAACATATTACAATATTTTACTCCTTAGGGCATTATGTCTAACAAGTTATTATTAGTACCCAAATAATGCATAGTGTATGTCTAGAATACATATATGCTTTGTTTTACTTAAGATATCCATATGGCATTAGGACCTTTAATAAACCAATGGTAAAAGTTATGTAAACATTGATGTTGTCCATATGGAAACCAAAATTTGTGTACTTTTTTGAGGTTTTGGGCTTAGATCTTTTTAAAGCCATAAAATATGTTTCCAAAGCTTTGTATAGCCATAAAAAGCACCTTAATCGGACACGTGTAGCCTAAGTTATGCGATTTTGAAGCTTAGGTGAATTTTAGCAATTTGCAAAAAAATCTGATCATACAGCCAGGTCCCTATCTTTGTTTTTGGAGACCTTAACTGATTCAAAATTAAGCATGTGATAGCTTTCTTGAAATTTCTACTATTAGCTTCATATAGAAACTGATTATGTAATTTTTGAAGGTGCATAGAATATTTTAAGAATATTTTTGTAATCATCAACAAATCTATATTTTCTAGTATTTGGTAGGACAAGAACCTAGACCCTTACTTTTTGATATATGATGGTTGCACCAAAACCATTCTCAATACCTCTTAGAATATGTTAAAAGTGATGTGTAACACTTGGAACCACCTCATTTAGGATTTTGTAGCCCAAGTTGTGTGCATGTAAAATTTTACTTAGAAACTTTCTAATTTCATGTTTTCTTAAAGTTATGCATATGATCTTACTTGACATGATTACACCATGAGTGGTTTTGAATTATTTTTCTTGAGTCTACATCGATTTCCCATCTTGCATTATTTTTTTTCTTTTTCGGACTTGTTAGATATTTCATGATTCGGTTTAGAAATTAGTTTTCACTAACATTGAGATTTTGGAAGTTTTGGATTTTATATATATAGAGAGAGAGAAAGTGTGTGTGTGTGTGTGTGTGTGTGTGTTTATATATAAATATATCTACAAACCTTCCAAGAGCCTGAGTTCATGGATCATGATTTTTGAAAGAGAGTTTTGCAAATGTTGTCAAAGAGTAAGCGTCTTTAGACAATTGGTTTTGAAAGGATAGCCACAGAGATCAGGTTATGAGATATAATCTTAGAGAGGCAGGCCCCTATACCACAATCAAGGCATTCCGTAATGTATGTGATTGGCAAAGAGTACTATAAGTATAAATGCATGTTGATATTAGACGTGTCAGATAATTTAATGTATATCATTTAAATAAATGGTTGTTGGATTATGATTTCTACAAATTTTACCATTTATTTAAATTATGTTTTTGCATGAGTTTGTTACGACCTGCCTTTTTGAGCAGTCACTTATATTTCTTAAACATCATTACTTAAACATTAATCTTACTTACATAGTAAGAAAAATACAAAATAATTTAATTTTTTTAATAATATCTTTTAAAATATACTTAAAAGTTGTTGTGGCTTTAGTTGCAACTTAAGTTGAAACATTACTTAACATTTGACTTTAAAACCATCTCAATTCTTAAACATCATTTCTTAAGCTTTAATCTTACTTATTAGTAAGAAAAATACTGAATAATTTTTTTTTTCTTAAAACTTTTTAAGAAACATTAACTGAATCATAGCTTAAAACTCAACTTTATAACTATATAAAACTTTTTGTAAAAAATATCTTAAGACTTTGAAAACATTTCTTAAAAGTTTGATTTTCTTAAAACTTTGAAAACACGATATCAAATAGTGAGAAAACATTTCTTTTAATAGCGAAGACTTACTGTAGTGGTATCCATATCCAAATCTTAGCCTCTGTCCTCCGCAGCACCGAGCTGTTCAAATAGGTCCTACTGGTCACCCATAGGACTACCTACAACATGAAGGAAATTTTAATGAGCTTTCGCTCAGTAAGTTCAAACATAAACTCACAAATCATTTTAACAAGCTTTATAAGCTTTTCTCTTAAAAACCTTTTTCATAAAAAATTTCTTAAATGTTTTTCTTAAAACGTCATTCATATACTTTTTCTTGTAAACATAAAAAAATGTTTTTTATAGACATGAAATGTAAAATATTCCTCATAATATTTTTTCATAAACATTACACATAAACACTTCATAACAATGAATACAAGTAAATTCATAATGCATAATTCCATTTATGCTCAATTATGAACTTTCAATTATGAGCATCTTATGATCATTCATTTCTCACTTTAACTTTTTATCTTTGTTCCTTAACTTTTCTTATCTTATAAACTTTAGTGTTCGTACCAACATCATTGATCAGGAGATCATAAATATAACGCTTCCCTTGTGGAAGTCTTGAAACCATCGAATACTGAGGTTACTTCGAGTACCTCACATCAAGGAGGTTATAACTTTAACGTTACTTGTATACCTCACATCAAGGAGGTTAGTGCGACATTTTCTTTTTATCTTCTTTTTAACTTTAGTGAGCATATCAAATGCTAACACATCATATGCAAACACATTTGCAAATCATTACTTGTACTCTTTAAAACATTATGCATTTCACATGCAAACATACTTTAAGAATAATAATTGCAAATACATTGGAAACCTTTACTTGATCTTTTAAATTTTATGCATATTAAAAGTAATCTTGCTTTAAACATAATAGTTGCAAGTACATTGCAAATCTTGATCTAAATTTTAAAACCTTTTGCATAACAAATGCAAACATATTTTAAAAATAACTTACATAACAATTGCAAACACATTTGCAAACATATATGTAAACATTTAAAAATCATTTACTTAATGTAGGTGAGGTTTGAACTTACTGGTCCTAGCTCTAGCGTTCCCGTCTTTTTCCTTCTCCTTTCATTACTCGGCTTTTGTGTCTTGATCATACAACACCCGACTTATTGGCTAACTTTTTTCATTATCAATCTACTCGATTGATAACATAACTTAATCATTAAACATTCATTCCTTTTTAATTAACTTGGTACCCATCGGTTTACCTTTCCTTTTACTTTGTACCTCGTTGTTTTTAACTTTGTAACCCATCAAGTCACCTTACCTTTCTCTTTACTTGACTTTAATGTCCCTTAGTTAAATTTTTCGTCTCACAGGATGGTTTCATTACCTAATGAGATACAGAACATTTTTGTCTAAGAGTGTTTTGCTAATTTGAAATATTCGACTCTGCTTTAGCCACTTTCTTAAAAATGTGATTTTACCCTGATGGGTTTTTCATCAATTTCGTAACTTTATAAAAGTCATTGCTTAACTTTACCATTTCATTACTTATATATAATAGAAAAATTCCCGCTAAGGGCATTTTTCTATATCGGACGTTTCGGGTCCGTTTTGGCCTTTTTCATAAAATGACCATTTTGCCCTTATCAGGTTTTTGAAAATTTTCAGAGCCCGTTAAAACATAAATTTCATTTCTTTATGTCTCATAACATTGTAAAAAACAAAAACAATGGTTTTCCTTTCAATTAAATATGTTTTGTCAAAACTTTACAGTTTTGACCCGTAACATGAAAATTATGACTTTTTTGCCCTTAACATTTTTTTTCATTCTTTTCTTGACTAAACTTTGAATCCTTTAAAAACATAATCCATGTGGTTACTCACTACCCACAAAAATGCAAGAAACTAATGTTCCTTGGTGAAAACCAAGTTTCATACAATATTACGGTTTTGGTCTGAAACACAAAAATCTTTACATTTTTCCCCTGGACCAAAAAAAATCATTTTGTATCAAAACATCTAGTTTTTCATAGGGAATAAAACTTCCAAAAGTTCCATGGTCAAATCCTAAACATTTCATAATGTTTTCATTTCTTGAAATTTTGTGCTCAAAATTTCGTAAAATTCATAACTCCTCAACCGAGCAGAATTTTGAAAAACTGTCCACGATGTTCTAATAGTTTCGATAAGTTCTACAACTTTCATCTTTTAACTTTTCTTAAATTCCAATGTTAAGGTGGACTTTTTGGTTGCTTTTCAAATCTGCCAAACTTTTGCAAAACTTTGCAATTTAGTCCTTTTAGAATCTTACAATACTTTATTCACAAAAGTTGTTTCCCTCGCCGTTTTGGCAAATCCTATGCCATGTTTAGAAAATAAATTGGCCTTTATGCCCTCAAATCCTATTCTCTTGAAAACTAGTTAAACTTTACGAAGTTTAACAATTTTCATTTTTTTAACAACAAAACCCTTACTTTCTTTCTTTCTAGCCTTATCATCATCAATATAAAACATAAAACAATCATGCCATAATGTCCATCTTACATACCATAGCCAATAACTTGCATCAAACACTTGGCATGCCTAAAAAAATACAAACTTTAACATAGCTTGTAAGGCTAGAATATTACCTAATTATTTGTTGGAAAAAGAGTGCGCAGTGGGAATTATAAAAATTTTACATCAGAGTATTTTCCAAAACACAAGTTTGACATGATATATGCATAAATTAACCAGATCTTACTAACCTTTGTATATTGAAGAACTTTCGCAATCCGTGAAGAGAAGTAACGTTCCAGAAGAGCCTCAACCAACTGGTCTTCTTCGCTATTCTCTATCCACGACCGGAGTGAGTGTGGGCTCACACGTATAGCTCTTCCACCAAGTGACTCTCCTTCCAACCAATCAAGAGAACCCAAAGCAAGTGTTCGTGATTTGTGAACAAAAGTTCTCAGGGGGTTTTCAGATTCTCACTCGCAGAGTATCACTCTTAATCTCTCAATTGATCTAAGTAACTCTTAAGACTTACTCCCTTTATATAGAAGTTGGGCCTAGGGTCAGTCCTTATCAGATTAGGTCTCAAAAACTCGAAACAGAATCAAGTTCAGATCAATATCTGATAAGATCCATGTAAAAACGAGTAATCTTATCCTTCGCTCATCACCAGGCCGAACAGGCCCCATTGGCAAGCCGAACTGGCGATTAAAAATCTCGCGAATCTTTTATTTTCCACCCGAGAATCTATAGGATAAAGTCTCAGTTTTAATTCAAATAACCCAATAGAGAAGTTATCTGATCAAAACAACTTTATCTAGATTATCTCTAGGAAAATAAATCAATTCCCAATAATTCTACAAGTTTATGTTGATCTAATTTATCCAAAATTAAATCAACCAATAAACAAACAAGAATTATCCGATCCCAATAATTCAACAAGTTTATCTTAAATTAATTTTATCATAAAATTAATTCAACCGATAAACAGACATGAATTATTTGATTCTTTCAAATTTCAACCAATCTGATAAATCTGACATAAGTCACCAATTATTGGAAAAGCACGTCGTGTCGTTACAGGATGTTGTGAGCTAGGAAAGGAGACCAAATGGACCTATATAGTTCAAGCTCTCGATAATTATGAAACCAAATATCCCAGATATACATTTCATAATTATCAACTCCAATGCTACTCTAGTAAAAGCTTGGAGCTGCACTCTCGAACTACATAGAATTACGAAGCTCGTATAGCTAAGTCTCCATGACATATCATAGTGTATTGTATCCCCATATGATAATCCATAATTGGCTTAAGGACAAGTTCTGTTTGACCTTCCTGATTATTTTTATCTTACGTTCCATTATCTCACCATCCGAAAACTTACTATCCAAAGACAGTATACCATTCGGTTACACCTATGTATTCAAATGGTTAGGCGCTCCAGTTTTCCAATTACAGGATAACGCATATAGCAGGATATCATTACTCCTAAAGAAGAGCTATGGATTTCATATCTATGAATAACAAGTCTATGCTATCAAGAGTCATGCCTCTATCATACCGGCATGCATATCACTATTAAGATGTAGGTGTCACCCTTTGGTATATCAAAAGACACAAGCCAAGACAACGGGCCCACTATTCATCTCAAGATTAAGATACATTACAAATGATTGTCTAAAGTGAATCGATTTGTCAAGATAGAATTATTAATCCAAATCAATTCACTTTATGTCCCGATCCAACACATCGTCGCCTATGACAACATGCCAATGTTTCTATTCATGGAGTCCACCTCCGATGGTTAAGACAAACCATCTCCCAAAAGGGATATAGACAACATAACAATCTTTGTATGAATAAAGCACCCAACTTTATTCCCTCGATAGTGGATCTTATGATTTAGACCGTCACCTTAAGAATCATGTCTTCTGCATAATCTGTCCATCATATGTCCAATTCTTCAAGGTTTAGACTGACAGTCTTAGACTATTGTTTGCTTAACATACATTCAACAAATGTGAACGTAAAGAGGACAAGATTTGGTATATAAACAATGAATAAATTCTTTATTGATAAAAATGTCTCCAAAGCCTTATTACATTTTTACTTCTTAGGACATACATGTCTAACAATCTCCCACTTGCTCTAAGTGAGTAAATATGACAAATCTCGCATACCCATAGCTTCCACATGCCTCTCGAAGACTCTCCTAGTAAGTGTCTTTGTAAATGGAACAGCTAAATTGTCCTCAGACATGATCTTGCACACCGTGACATACCCGCCCTCAACGAAGTCCTTTATCACATGATACTTCCAATCAATATGCTTACTCTTCTTGTGAATCTTGGTTCCTTAGCATTAGCTACCGCCGCACTGATATAACAGTACAGTGATACCGCTTTATCCATACCAGGAACTACTTCAAGATCCCAAAGGAACTTATGAAGCCACACTGCTCCTTTTGAAGCATCACTAGCTGACACATACTCGGCCTCCATTGTTGAATCTGAAGTGCAATCTTCCTTAGCACTTCTCCAACTGATGGCACCGCCGCCCAGAGTAAACATAAAACTCGAAGTCAATTTCCTAGAATCCAGACAGGATTGAAAATTCGAGTTAGTATATCCTAGAGGAGTCAGGTCCTCACCCGAATATACAAGCATATACCCTCGAGTCCTTCTCAGGTACTTGAAAATATGCTTTACCGCAACCCAATGGTTCGGTCCTGGATCCACCTGAAATCGACTTACAATCCCGACTATATAACTAATATCCGATCGTGTGTAAAGCATGGCATACATGAGACTACCCACTGCTGAAACATAAGGCACCTTCTTCATATATTCTCTTTCTTCATGAGACTTTGGAGATTCCTTCTTAGAAAGAGTAATTCCAAACCTAGATGGTTGTCCACCTTTCTTGGAATCCTGCATTACAAACCTCCTGAGAATTTTATCTATGTAGCTGGCCTATGATAAAGCTATCATTTTGTTCTTCCTATCCCAAAAGATCTGGATACCGAGAACAAAATTAGCCTCACCCAAGTCCTTCATGTCAAACTACTTGGTCAACTATAATTTGACCGATGACAACACCCCAATATCATTGTCAATTAGCAAAATGTCATCTACATAGAGCAGCAGAAAAACCACCTTCTCATCCTTTATGTGTTTGGAAACACATGGTTCATCCACATTTTGTGAGAACTCATAAGTCTTGATCACCTAATCAAATCTTATGTTCCAAGAACGAGAAGCTTGCTTAAGTCCATAAATTGACTTTAACAGCTTACAAACCTTCCCCTCTTGACCTGTGACCTTAAACCTGTCTGGTTGTCCCATATAAATGGACTCATCAAGATAGCCATTTATAAGAGCCGTCTTGACATCCATCTACCAAATCTCATAGTCGAGAGCGGCAGCTATGGACAAGAGAATCCGAATGGACTTAAGCATGGCTACAGGTGAAAAGGTTTCCTCATAATCGATTCCTTCCTTTTACGTATAACGCTTAGCTACCATTCTAGCCTTAAAGGTTTCGACCTTTCCATCCACTCCTCTTTTCTTCTTGTAGATCCACTTACACCCTATGGGTTTTACCCTTTTGGGACGATCCACAACCTCCTAGACCTGATTAGTCTCCATAGACTTCATCTCTACGTTCATGGCCTATGTCCAAAGTTTTGAATCAACATCCTCCATAGCTTCTGCGTAAGTATAAGGATCCCTGTCATGTTCATCCGGTTCAGCCAAGAAGACCTCCTATTGAACATATACCTCTCAGGTTGACGCCCGATCCTCCCACTACGTCGAAGCCCCTGAGCTTGTTGTTCAGGTTTGTTTGGTTTTTCTACACTGATCGGAACGGTTTCATTTGGGACCCCCGAGTGATCGGATCACTCCTAAATTCCTCAAGCACCACTTTGCTTCGAGGCTTAAAGTCGTCCATGTAACTCTCCTTAAGGAAAGTTGCATTAGTTGAAACCATGACTTTATTTTCCTTTGGGTTATAAAATAACCCCCTTTAGTCCCTTTTGGATATCCTACAAACACGCAAACTTCTAAACGTGCTTCCAACTTATTCGGATCCTGAAACAAGACATGAGTCGGACATCCATATCTGTGAATATGGTTTAAGGATGTCTTCCTACTCGTCCATAACTCGTAAGGAGTTTTAGGGACTGATTTTGAAGGCACATTATTCAAAAGATAACATGCGGTTTGTAGTGCATATCCCCAAAAGGATAAAGGTAATGATGAATAACTCATCATGAACCTGACCATGTCTAACAAAGTCCTATTTCTTCTCTCTGCTACACCATTCTACTGCGGAGTGCCTGGCGTAGTCAAATGGGATAAAATTCCATTCTCTAATAAGTGTCCTAAGAACTCATCAGAAAGGTATTCTCCACCTCGATCAGATCGAAGTGCCTTTATAGGTCTACCCAATTGCTTTTCCACTTCAGCCCAAAACTCCCTGAACTTGTCAAAAGTTTTGCTTTTGTGGTGCATCAGGTACACATACCCATACCTTAAGTAATCGTTAATAAAAGTGACGAAGTACTCATACCCTCCTCGTGCTGGGATGTTCATCGGTCCTCAAACATCACTATGCACAAGTTCTAGAACCCCTTCGGCCCCATTGTCCTTAGACCCGAATGGTCTTTTGGTCATTTTATCCTTCAAACAAGATTCACATTGAGGTATAGATTCCACCTTTAAGTGACTTAAAGGTCCATCCCTTACCAACATTTGAATCCTATTTAGGTTAATATGACCAAGGCGCAAATGGCAAAGATAAGTCTTATTAGAGTGAGAAGTTTTAAGTCTTTTAGAGTTATTATCATTCATCTCAACATTAAGCAATAAGTCCATCTTGGGTTTGATAAAATATAGATTATTTTGCATCTATCCAGAATAGATAAAAGATTTGTTTTTACGAATTACCACTTTATCATTAAAAGAAACCAAATAGGAGTCTTTAAATAAACAAGATACAGAAATTAAATTCCTTTTAAATTTAGGAACATAAAAACAATCTTGCAAAAATAAATTCCTATAGTTATCAAAGTAAAGATGGACGTCTCCCACTGCTTCCGCTGAGACCAAGGATCCATTGCCCATCCGAAGCGTGAAGTCTTCATGCAGCAGACTTCTCGTTTCTTTGAACCCCTGTAGAGAAACACAAACATGATTAGTTGCACCGGAATCTATGACCCAAATGTCACTGGATTCCTCAACCAAACAAGTTTCTAAATACAAAAGATTACACCTACCTTCTTTGGAAAAGAAGTCCTTGCAATGCTTCTTAATATGGCTGACCTTTCCACAGAAGAAGCACTTAAGCTTCTCTGGGTTCTTCTTCTTCTTTTTCTTGCTCTTGGTGTTAGCAGGAATAGAAGACTTTCCGTTCTTGGCCCGTTGCTTCTTTTCATTACCAGAGTTAAAATTGGAACCAGAAGCAGCTACCATGTTGGCCTTACCACCCGCAGGAGACTCCCTGATCAGCAGCTCAAACTCCTGCAACAATTTCATCAGTTCTGTCAAGGTCATATCCCGTCTATTGCTCAAATGAAATGTAGCTCTAAATGGAATAAATTCCTTAGACAAAGTCTCAAAGACCATAGTCATCTGAGTTTCAGCATCGATGTCGGCTCCATTGGTTTGAGCCTCAGTTAGGTAACCCATGACCAACATCATATGCTCCTTTACAGATGTCCCCGGTCTCTGTCTACAGTTTAAGAGTTTCCGAAGCGCCCCTTGCCGCTTTGTTATGGCCTGGCCTCTAAACATATCCTCAAGATTATCCAAGATCTGCTTTGGAGTCCCATAATCTTGATGTTGAGCCTACAGTACATTATTCATGCTGGCCATAACATAGCAGCGGGCTTGATCATTAGCATCTTTCTAGCGATCATACGCTTGGAATTGTTGATTAGTTGAGTCTCCCGTAGGCTCGGGAGGACAAGGGGTTGTCAGTACATATTTCAGTTTCTCAAAGGACAGGACGATATCCAAGTTTCGTTTGCAATCATTATAGTTCTCACTGGTTAATAGGTTTTTGTCAAGTATCGATGATGAAGCGTTTTTAGACGTTTTCAATCTACAATCAAGAATCATATACCAAACATAAACAAACATATGTTAATAATTTAGTAAGATAATACAATCATATAAAAACATACAAATGTGTTTATGTGTCAAAACCTTGAAAATGTCACATCCTTACAACGATAATTCCCAACTCAGAATTCAATAAGCTCCTAGGGGAGTCATGCCAAATTCAATCAGGAACACGAATCCCCTCTTGATTAATATATGCCATCTAGGACCCGTATGATCCAGCATATACTAATAATCGTTTCTTTGGCCATTAATTTTATTAACAGAGCTCCTAGGGAAGGTTAATAATAAAATTAACGTGAGTGTATAACCATCGTTTCAATATTTTATCCATGATTTACAATCACTACTTAGGGGTGTGCAACCATAAATTATGCTAAATACCTTATCCTCTCAGAGATCCAATATGGTACATGGTAGAAATCCCTTCCTAGGGGTCGGGACCACCATGTTCTGCCTATGGACCAACGCTAGAGGCCTTAGGTCTTCTGTTCAAAAACCTTCTCCCACTTAATCTTTTGAAATCAAGGTTTTATTTTAAAAAAATATGCATTAACAATTTTAATATGAGCGGCACTCCCTATTCTATATGACATGTTATCAATATACATGGTAAATTATATTATAATGCAAACAAGCAAAGCTACAAGCAAAATAATAAATAACTATAATATTATGGCTCCATCCTAGAGAATAGAAAACTAAGATTACAAGAGAATAATGGAGACATATAATCAATTCTTTATCCTTGAATCCTCAAGCTGTATCCTTCTTCATGTAATACCCATCTTCAAGTCTTCAATCCTGTATGAATCAAATACTTCATATTTTTGGTCATATCCAAATTTAATGTTTCTCATAATTGTCCTAAAAATAAAATTAAAACCGCACTGGAAAAACTGTACCTTTTTTAAAAAATTTTCAGCTCTCGGTCGACAGGCCGATCTAGGTGATCGGCCTACCAGTCATGTTCCATCGGCCTGCCGATCTAGAAGATTGGCCTGCCGACTCATGAAAGTTTGGCCTGCCACTAGAGCCGCCTGATTTCTGCCCCATTGACGGCCTGTCGAACCACACGTCCAGCCTGCCGATCTGTGACCATCGACCAGCCAAACTGTGAGGTTTGACATGCCGACCGAGCAGAAATTTCCATTCCAGAAAATAGAATTTTTAATGCAAATCATCAATTTTATTTTCAACAATTTAAAAACATAAAATTAGAGACTTAGGAAATACCTGGGAGCGCCATCATCATTCTTCTAGATCCATCTTCTCTGAATAATTATTTAATTACAAAATTCTTACAAATTTAAAATAAATAATAATTTCTAGACAGACATGATAGTCCGTCATCTAATTCCATGAAAAACCTAGATACACATTCTAACCTCTAAGGAACCATAACCAGTATAGTTAATTAATTAATAAAAAATTAAATAACAATTTAATCAACCATAATTAATTAATAAATATTCACCATATAATCCATGACAACATAAAAAATATATATAGAAACCTAGAGTGCCAACTCTCTATAAAATTAAATTCAAGCATAGGAGCGACTAAGATCACAAAATTTATACATATAACATGATCACAAACTCGTAAATTTATGTAAAAACCATGGCTCTGATACCAATTATTAGAGAAAGAGTGCGCAGTGGGAATTTTAAAAATTTTACATCAGAGTATTTTTTAAAACACAAGTTTGACATGCTATATGCCGAAGAACTTCCGCAATCTGTGAAGAGAAGTAACATTCTAGAAGAACCTCAACCAACTGGTCTATCCACGACCGGAGTGAGTGTGGGCTCACACGTACAGCTTTCCACCAAGTGACTCTCCTTCCAACCAATCAAGAGAACCCAAAGCAAGTGTTCATGATTTGTGAACAAAAGCTCTCAGGGAGTTTTTAGATTCTCACTAGCAGAGCGTCACTCTTAATATCTCAATTGATCTAAGTAAGACTTACTCTCTTAATATAGAGGTTGGGCCTAGGGTCAGTCCTTATCAGATTTGGTCTCAAAAACTCAAAACAAAATCAAGTTTGGATCAATATCTAATAAGATCCACGTAAAAACACGTAATCTTATCCTTCGCTTATCGGCAGACCGAACAGGACCCATCGACAGGCCGAACACGTGGATCAGCAGGCCAAACTGGTGTTTAAAAATCTCACGAATCTTCTATTTTTCACCCAAGAATCTATAGGATAAAGTCTCAGTTTTAATTCAAATAACCCAATAGAGAAGTTATCTGATCAAAACAACTTTATCTAGATTATCTCTAGGAAAATAAATCAATTCCCAATAATTCTACAAGTTTATCTCGATCTAATTTATCCAAAATTAAATCAACCAATAAACAGACAAGAATTATCTGATCCCAATAATTCAACAAGTTTATCTTAAATTAATTTTATCATAAAACTAATTCAACCGATAAACAAACATAAATTATTAGATTCTTCCAAATTTCAACTAATCTAATAAATCCGACATACATCACCAATTATTGGAAAAGCACGTCGTGTTGTTACAAGATGTTGTGAGCTAACAAAGGGGACCAAATGGACCTATATAGTTCAAGCTCCCGATAATTATGAAACCGAATATCCCAAATATACATTTCATATTTATCAACTCCAACGTTACTCCACTAAAAGCTTGGAGCTGCACTCTCGAACTACAAAGAATTACGAAGCTCGTATAGCTAAGTCTCCATGACATATCATAATGGATCGTATCCCCATATGATAATCCATAATAGGCTTAAGGACAAGTTCTGTCTTACCTTCCTGATTATTTTTGTCTTACATTCTATTATCTCACCATCGAAAAACTTACTATCCAAAGATAGTATACCATTCGGTTACACCTATGTATCCAAATGGTTGAGCGCTCCAGTTTTCTAATTATAGGATAACGCATATAACAGGATATCATTACTCCTAAAGAGGAGCTATGGATTCCATATCTATGAATAACAAGTCTACGCTATCGAGAGGACCAAATGGTTGAGCGCTCCAGTTTTCTAATTATAGGATAACGCATATAACAGGATATCATTACTCCTAAAGAGGAGCTATGGATTCCATATCTATGAATAACAAGTCTACGCTATCGAGAGTCATGCCTCCAACGTATCAGCATGCGTACCACTATTAAGCTGTAGGTGTCACCTTTGGTACATCAAAAAACACATGCCAAGACAATTGACCCACTATTCATCTCAGAATTAAGATACATTACAAATGATTGTCTAAAGTGAATCGATTTACCGAGATAGAATTATTAATCCAAATCAATTCACTTTATGTCCCGATCCAAGACATCGTCACCTATGACAACGTGCCAATGTTTCTATTCACAGTGTCCACCTCTAATGGTCAAGACAAACCATCTCCCAAAAGGGATATAGACAATATAACAATCTTTGCATAAATAAAGCGCCCAACTTTATTCTCTCGATTGGGGATCTTATAATTTAAACCGTCACCTTAAGAATCGTGTCTTCCGCATAATCTGTCCATCATATGCCCAATTCTTAAAGGTTTAGACTGACAGTCTCAGACTATTGTTTGGTTAACATACATTCAACAAAAATGAATGTAAAGAGGACAAGATTTGGTATATAAACAATGAATAAATTCTTTATTGATAAAAATGTCTCCAAAAACGTATTACATTTTTACTCCTTAGGGCATACATGTCTAACATTATTCCTAAGTGTTTGTCCACACCTTTTGGAACTTGAAAGCTCCCAAACTCCCTTAATATAGAATCCACTTCATAGTATAAAAATTTCATCAAAAACTTGAACAAAAACCCTAAAAAAGCTTAGGGAAATGTTTAGTTTTCTTACCTTAAGGTTTAGAAAACCTTGAATTAGAACTTGAAACTTGGTTGGAGATGATTAGTGAAGAGTTTGGCTTTGAAAAAACTTTGGAAGAATGGCTTCCAAAGTGGCCGTGTATGGTGGAGGGATGAATGAATAAAATTTTGTTTGGAGGGAAGAATGAAGAAAATTTTGTTTGCTTAAAGCTTTAATCTCGATTAACTCACCCAGATTTTTTTTTTTATAACCATGGTGACTCACCACTTAACTATGACTTGGCTTAGTGTGGCTTCTAGGGATTGGACCCCATTAAAAAGTGTGGTGGCTCAATCAAATCTCTCAAGGTGTCCCCCTTTACTTTACATAGTGTAATTTTTTTACGGCATAGTATTTTTCTTATACCTTTGGTATTCTTTTCTTTACAATTCATAAGGTCTCATAACCTCCTATACTTATTTACATCCACCACTTAATGTAATTCCTATACTGCTTTACTTTATATAGTCTGAATTTATACTGACAGTATTTTTCTTATACTGCTAGTATATTCTCTATATTGTTACAAGCTTACACAGCATTCCTTACTCATCCATATTCTCCAAACAATATTAGCCCTATTGTTCTTTAACTTAAAACATCTAATATATGTACCGCTTAACCTTAAAAAGTCCAGTTCTTACACTACATTACTTTTGTTGTGTAATTTTCATACTACATAACTTTAGCAGTGTACTTCATTAACTGTATTATTTTAATACTGTATAATTTTTCATATTATTATACAATATTTTTTCTTAAATTGTACTTTTGTCTTAACATTTGTTGCAACATATTTTGCAACAATTAAACTTTCCAGCTTCTTTTCATATCCTTCCTTTCTCATTTAAGACTATGACATGATTTTTACCCCTAAAAATCCCCTCTTTTTTTTTTTTTGCTTTTATAGAATTTATCATAAAAATAGATTAAGCAATAATCCTTATGACACATATTTTTGCTTGACATAATCCTTAAGTTATTGCGTTATTGCTTTTTTAATATACTAAAAATGCTTGGATGTCACAATCTACCCTCTTTAAAAATTTTCATCCTCAAAAATTAGAACCTTCATGGGTAGATCATTTTCCTATCCTCTTCTTACTTTCATGCTACTACCTCTACCTTGTGTTTTCATCATAAAAACTTGACAAATGGTATGCTCTTATTTCCTATCATCCTTTCTGTTCCTAACATACTTTCTTGCATTGTTACTTTCTTAATAAAAATTAAGCCTCCAACTTGGAACTTCATAAACCTTACATCATTTCATTGATATATTTCTTTGAATTATAACACTACACTTCTGCTGCGCAACTCTGATCTTTCAGCATTTGAGTTTAGTTTCCATTCATTTAAAGGTTTAGCATTCTACCAAAGAATGTTATTCTTGAAAATGGAGTTTATATTTATCCAAATCGCATCGTGACTATCAAAAGATCAAGGTGTTCCGACCATAAATCCATAATTTTTCAATCCTATATCTATTTTAAAATTACATTTTTCCATAATTTACTCATAATGTATAAATCTCCAGCTTCCATCCTCCAACCCGTGAGGCTTTTGCTAATAGATTTGGCATCATTTTCTTTATCGTGATTCCCATCCAGGCAGTAATGAGCTCATTAGCATGTCTCAGCTCAGCTATGGAATATTTAAACTCAAAAGGATCGCATAGTTAATCATTAACGTCTGCTTGCTTTTAGGCATTCTTGTTCCATTTAGGACCTAAAATCACTTTTGGACCTCTATTATTCCGCTATCTTGATCTACTTTTCCTCGTTATACATGTAGCCAATACCAAATGACTTCTAATGGAGTAAAATTTGCTCAAATGGAAAACATCGTTGAGCACAGGAACATCATAACATATCATGAGCTCATCTTCTTGATTTTTGAGCCATCGTCCATCTATTGACCATCATGGACCACGTTAGATCATCATTGACCATGTTTAATCATCATTGACCGGATACCGTTGATGGATGATAACCGTCGTCAACTTGCGAGGACATTGTAACATATAACATTACATTCATCCTTAGACATTTGTCGTCTCATTGCTTATCCGAAAGTGCTGACATCAAAGGTTATAAACTCGGTATAAGCACGTAATTGTTAAATACTAACTTTTCTTCTAACCTAACTTAACTTACTTACTTGAGCTCTAGTGTAGTGGACATATGATAGCGCGAGATGGGATGGTAGGATACTGCTCTGATACCACCTATGATGACCTGCCTTTTCAAATAGTCACTTATTTTTCTTAAACTTCATTACTTAAACATTAATCTTACTTATATAGTAAGAAAAATATTGAATAATTTAATTTTTTTAATAATATCCTTTAAAATAGACATAAAAGTTGTTACGGCTTTAGTTCCAACTTAAGTTGAGACATCGCTCAACATTTGACTTTAAAACCATTTCAATTCTTAAACATCATTTCTTAAGCTTTAATCTTACTTACTTAGTAAGAAAAATACTGAATAAATTTCTTTTTCTTAAAAACTTTTTAAGAAATATTAACTGAATCATATCTTAAAACTCAACTTTATAACTATATAAAACATTTCGTAAAGTATATCTTAAAACTTTGAAAACATTTCTTAAAACTTTGATTTTCTTAAAACTTTGAAAACACTATATCAAATAGTGGGAAAACATTTTCTTTCAGCAACGGAAACTTACTATAGTGGTATCTATACCTAAATCTTTGCATTTGTCCTCTGCAGTACCGAGCTGTTCAAATAAGTCCTACTGGTCACCCATAGGATCACCTACAACATAAAGAAACTTTTAATGAGCTTTCACTCAGTAAGTTCAAACGTAAACAAACAAATCATTCTAACATGCTATATAAGCTTTTCTCTTAAAACCCTTTTTCTTAACACGTTTGTCATAAACATTTTTTATAAAACATTTCTTAAACCTTTTTTCTAAAATGTCATTCATAAACTTTTTTCTTGTAAACATAAAAAGTGTTTTTCATAAACATTTATTGTAAAACATTCCTCGGAATGTTTTTTTCAAAAACATAACACATAAACACTTCATAACAAGGAATACAAGCAAATTCATAATGCATGATTCCATTTATGCTAAATTATGAACTTTAAATTATAAGCACCTTATGAATATTCATTTCTTACTTTAACTTTTTATCTTTGTTCCATAACTTTCCTTATCTTATAAACTTAATGCCCGTACCAACATCACTAATCATGAGATCATAAACATAATGCATCCTTTGTGGAAGACTTTAGACCATCGAACACTGTGGTCATAACTTTAACATTACTTTGAGTACCTCACATCAAGGAGGTCATAACTTTAACTTCACTTATGTACCTTACATCAAGGAGGCTGGTACGAAACTTTCTTTTTATCTTTATTTTACCTTCTTTTTTACTTTAGTGAGCATATCAAATGCTAACATATCATATGCAAACACATTTATAAATCATAACTTGTACTCTTTAAAACATTATACATTTCACATGAAAACGTACTTTAAGAATAATAATTGCAAATAAATTGCAAACTTTATGCATGTTAAAAGTAATCTTGCTTCAGACACAATAGTTGCAAGTAGATTACAAATCTTGATCTAAACTTTAAAACCTTTTGCATAACAAATGCGAACATATTTTAAAAACAACTTGCATAACAATGGGGAGGTCTTTGAGAAACTAAAATATGTTCTGACAACCCCTTGTCCTCCCGAGCCTATGGATGACTCATCTAATGAGCAATTCCAAGCGTATGACCGCTGGAAAGATGCCAATGATCAGGCTTGCTGCTATGTTATGGCCAGTATGAATAATGTACTACAGGCTCAACATCAAGATTATGAAACTGCGAACCAATTCTTGGATAATCTTGATGACATGTTTGGAGGCCAGGCCATAACAAAGAGGCAAGGGGTACTTTGCAAAACTCTTAAACTATAGACAGAGACTGGGGACATCTATAAAGGAGCATATGATGTTGGTCATGGGTTTCCTAGTTGAGGCTCAAACCAATGGAGCAGACATCGATGTTGAAACTTAGATGACTATGGTCTTTGAGACTCTATCTAAGGAATTTATTCCATTTAGAGCTACATCTAATTTGAGCAATAGACGGGATATGACCTTGACAGAACTGATAAAACAGTTGCAGGAGTTTGAACTGCTGATCAGGGAGTCTCCTACGGGTGGTGAGGCCAACATGGTAGCTGCTTCTAGTTCCAATTCTAACTCTGGGAATGGAAAGAAGCAACGGGCCAAGAACGGGAAGTTTTCTGTTCCTGTTAACACCAAGAGCAAGAAGAAGAAGAAGAAGAACCCAAAGAAGCTTAAGTGCTTCTTCTATGGAAAGGTCGGGCATATTAAGAAGCATTGCAAGGACTTCCTTTCCATAGGAGGTAGGTGTAATATTCTGTATTTAGAAACTTGTTTGGTTGAGGAATCCAGTGACATTTAGGTCATAGATTCTAGTGCAACTAATCATGTTTGTGTTCATCTGCAGGGGTTCAAAGAAATGAGAAGTCTGCTGCATGAAGACTTCACGCTTCGAACGGGCGATGGATCCTTGGTCTCAGCGGAAGCAGTGGGAGACATCCATCTTTACTTTGATAACTATAGGAATTTATTTTTGCAAGATTATTTTTATGTTCCTAAATTTAAAAGGAATTTAATTTCTGTATCTTGTTTATTTAAAGACTCCTACGTAGTATCTTTTAATGAAAAAGTGGTGATTCATAAAAACAAATCTTTTATCTGTTCTGGATGGATGCAAAATAATCTATATTTTATCAAACCTAAGATGGACTTATTGCTTAATGCTGAGATGAATGATAATAACTCTAAAAGACTTAAAACTTCTCACTCTAATAAGACTTATCTTTGGCATTTGCACCTTGGTCACATTAACCTGAATAGGATTCAAAGGTTGGTAAGGGATAGACCTTTAAGTCACTTAAAGGTGAAATCTATACCTCAATGTGAATCTTGTTTGGAGGGTAAAATGACCAAAAGACTATACGGGTCTAAAGGCAAGAGGGCCGAAGGGGTTCTAAAACTTGTGCATAGTGATGTTTGTGGACCAATGAACATCCGGGCACGAGGAGGGTATGAGTACTTCGTCACTTTTATTGACGATTACTCAAGATATGGGCATGTGTGCCTGATGCACCACACAAGCGAAACTTTTGACAAGTTCAGGGAGTTTCGAGCTGAAGTGGAAAAACAATTGGGTAGACCCATAAAGGCACTTCGATCTGATCAAGGTGGGGAATACCTTTCTAATGAGTTCTTGGGACACTTGTTAGAGAATGAGATTTTATCCCATTTGACTACGCCAGGCACTCCGCAGCAGAATGGCGTAGCAGAGAGAAGAAATAGGACTTTGTTGGACATGATTAGGTCCATGATGAGTTATTCATCATTACCTTTATCCTTTTGGGGATATGCACTACAAACTGCATGTTATCTTTTGAACAATGTGCCTTCAAAATCGGTCCCTAAAACTCCTCACGAGTTATGGACAAGAAGAAAGACATCCTTAAACCATATTTTGCGTGTTTGTAGAATGTCCAAAAGGGACTAAAGGGAGTTATTTTTATAACCCGAAGGAAATAAAGTCGTGGTTTCTACTAATACAACTTTCCTTGAGGAGAGTTACATGGACAACTTTAAACCTTGAAGCAAAGTGGTGCTTGAGGAGTTAAGGAGTGATCAAATCACTTCGCAGGTTTCGAATGAAACCGTTCCGATCAATGTAGAAAAACCAAACAAACTTGAACAACAATCTCAGGGGCTTCGGCGTAGTGGGAGGATCGGGCATCAACCTGAGAGGTAAATGTTTAATGGGGATGTCTTCTTGGCTGAACCGGATGAACATGACAGGGATCCTTATACTTGTTGGAAACAAAGTGTGCAGCGGAATTTTTAAAAAAAATTTCATCAGAGTAATTTCCAAAACACAAGTTTGACATGTTATATATATAAATTAAACAGATCTTACTAACCTCAGTGTGCCGAAGAACCTCCGCAACCTGTGTAGAGAAGTAACGTTCCAGAAGAGCCTCAACCAACTGGTCTTCTTTGCTATTCTCTATCCGCAACCGGAGTGAGTGTGGGCTCACACGTACAGCTCTTCCACCGGTGACTCTCCTTCCAACCAACAGAGAGAACCCAAAGCTAGTGCTCGT
Source organism: Artocarpus heterophyllus (assembly GCA_025403435.1). Taxonomy (NCBI): domain Eukaryota; kingdom Viridiplantae; phylum Streptophyta; class Magnoliopsida; order Rosales; family Moraceae; genus Artocarpus; species Artocarpus heterophyllus. Next base: position 17,662,667 of record CM046351.1, read on the forward strand.
GATTTGTGAACAAAAGCTCTCAGGGAGTTTTCAGATGCTCACTAGAAGAGTATCACTCTTAATCTCTCAAATTGATCTGAGTAAATCATGAGACTCACTCCCTTTTTATACCTATTGGTCATGGGGTCAGTCCATATCAGATTAGGTCTCAAAAAGTCGAAACAGAATCAAGTTCGGATTAATATCTGATAAGATCCACGTGAAAACGCGTAATCTTATCTCCCGCTGATCGGCAAGCCGAACTGTCTGATCGGCAGGCCGAACTGTCTGATCGGCAGGCCAAACAGGCTAGTTCGGCAGGCCAAACACGTCATCCGGCAGGCCGAACTCACGAGAAAAAATCTTCGCGAATCTTTTATTTTCCACCCGAGATTCTAAAGGATAAAGTCTTAGTTTTGATTTAAATAACCCAATAGAGAAGTTATCTGATCAAAACAAACTTTATCAAGATAATCTCTAAGAAAATAAATTAATTCACAATAATTCTACAAGTTTATCTTGTTCTAATTTGTCCAAAATTAAAACAACCGATAAACAGACAAGAATTATCTGATCGCAATAATTCAACAAGTTTATCTTGAACTAATTTCTTACAAAATTAATTCAACTGATAAACATACATGAATTATTTAATTCTTACAAATTTTAAACCAATCTGATAAATCCGACATAAGTCACCAATTATTGGAAAAGCACACCGTGTCGTTACAAGATTTTGTGAGCTAGCAAAGGGGACCAAAATGGACCTATAAAGTTCAAGCTCATGATAATTATGAAACCCAATATCCCAGATATACATTTCATAATTATCAACTCCAACGCTACTCCACTAAAAGCTTGGAGCTGCACTCTCGAACTTTATAGAATTATGAAGCTCGTGTAGCCAAGTCTCCATGCATATCATAGTGCATTGTATCCCCATATGATAATCCATAATCGGCATAAGGACAGGTTCTGTCTTACCTTCTCGATTATTTTTATCTTACGTTCCATTGTCTCACCATTAGAAAACTTACCATCCAAAGATAGTATACCATTTGGTTACACCTATGTATCCAAATGGTTGAGCGCTCCAGTTTTCCAATTATAGGACAACGCATATAAGAGGATATCATTACTCCTAAAGAGGAGCTATGGATTCCATATCTATGAATAACAAGTCTACGCTATCAAGAGTCATGCCTCCAACATACCGGCATGCATACCACTATAGAGATGTGGGAGTCACCCATTGGTACATCAAAAGACATAAGTCGTGACAACAGGCCCACTATTCATCTCAGGATTAAGATACAATACAAATGACTGTCTAAAGTGAATCGATTTGCCAAGACAGAATTATTAATCCAAATCAATTCACTTTATGTCCCGATCCAACACATCGTCACCTATGACAACGCGCCAATGTTTCTATTCACGGAGTGCAACTCCGATGGCCAAGATAAACCATCTCCCAAAAGGGATATAGACAACATAACAATCTTTACATGAATAAAGCGCCCAACTTTATTCCCTCGATTACGGATCATACGTTTTAGATCGTCACCTTAAGAATCGTGTCTACCGCATAATCATCCCATCATATGCCCAATTCTTAAGGTTTAGACTGACAGTCTCAGACTACTGTTTGCTTATCATACATTCAACAAATATGAACGTAAAGAGGATAAGATTTGGTATATATAAATGAATAAATTCTTTATTGATAAAAATGTCTCCAAAAACGTATTACATTTTTACTCCTTAGGGCATACATGTCTAACAATCTCCCACTTGCACTAAGTGAGTAAATACAGCAAATTTCATATCCCCATAGCTTCCACATGCCTCTCGAAGACTCTCCCAGTAAGTGTCTTCGTAAATGGATCAGCTAAATTGTCCTCTGAAGCGATCTTGCACACCGTGACATGCCCGCCCTCAACGAAGTCTTTTATCACATGATACTTCCGAACAATATGCTTACTCTTCTTGTAAAATCTTGGTTCCTTAGCATTAGCTACCACCGCACTGTTATCACAGTACAGTGATACCGCTTTATCCATACCAGGAACAACCTCAAGATCCCCAAGGAACTTGCGGAGCCACACTGCTTCTTTCGAAGCATCACTAGCCACCACATACTCGGCCTCCATCGTTGAATCCGAAGTGCAATCTTGCTTCGCACTTCTGCAACTGATGGCACCGCCACCAAGAGTAAACACAAACCCAGAAGTTGATTTCCTAGAATCCAGACAGGATTGAAAATCCGAATCAGTGTATCCTAGAGGAGTTAAGCCCTCACCCGAATACACAAGCATATACCCTCGAGTCCTTCTCAGGTACTTGAAAATATGCTTTACCGCAACCCAATGGTTCGGTCCTAGATCCGCCTGAAATCGACTTACAATGCCGACCGCATAGCTAATATCCGGCCGTGTGCAAAGCATGGCATACATGAGACTACCCACTGCCGAAGCATAAGGCACCTTCTTCATGTATTCTCTTTCTTCATAAGACTTTGGAGAGTCTTTCTTAGAAAGAGTAATTCCAGACCTAGATGGTTGCCCACCTTTCTTGGAATCCTACATTGCAAACCTCCTGAGAATTTTATCTATGTAGCTGGCCTGAGATAAAGCTATCATTTTGTTCTTCCTATCCCGAATGATCTGGATACCTTGAACAAAATTAGCCTCACCTAAGTCCTTCATGTCAAACTGCTTGGTCAATCATAATTTTACCGATGACAACGCCCCAACGTCATTGCCAATTAGCAGAATGTCATCTACATAGAGCAGTAGAAAAACCACATTCCCATCCTTTATGTGTTTGTAAACACATGGTTCATCCACATTTTGTGAGAACCCATAAGTCTTGATCACTTGATCAAATCTTATGTTCCAAGAACGAGAAGCCTGCTTAAGTCTATAAATAGACTTTAGCAGCTTACAAACCTTACTCTCTTGACCCACGACCTTGAACCCGTCTGGTTGTTCCATATAAATGGACTCATCAAGATAGCCATTCAGAAAAGCCGTCTTGACATCCATCTGCCAAATCTCGTAATCGAGAGCAGCAGCTATGGACAAGAGAATTCGGATGGACTTAAGCATGGCTACAGTCGAAAAGGTTTCCTCATAATTGATTCCTTCCTTTTGCGTATAACCCTTAGCTACCAGTCTAGCCTTAAAGGTTTCGACCTTTCTATCTACTCCTCTTTTCCTTTTGTAGATCCACTTACACCCTATGGGTTTTACCCCTTCGGGAAGATCCACAAGCTCCCAGACCCGATTAGTCACCATAGACTTCATCTCAATGTTCATGGCCTCATAGACTTCATCTCAATGTTCATGGCCTCTATCCAGAGTCTTGAATCAACATCCTCCATAGCTTCTGCGTAAGTATAAGGATCCCTGTCATGTTCATCCGGTTCAGCCAAAAAGACCTCCCCATTGAACATATACCTCTCAGGTTGACGCCCGATCCTCCCACTACGCCGAAGCCCCTGAGGTTGTTGTTCAGGTTTGTTTGGTTTTTCTACACCGATCGGAATGGTTTCGTTCGGAACCTCCAGGAGTGAACGAATCACCCCTTAACTCCTCAAGCACCACTTTGCTTCGAGGTTTAAAGTCGTCCATGTAACTCTCCTCAAGGAAAGTTGCATTAGTTGAAACCACGACTTTATTTTCCTTAGGGTTATAAAAATAACCCCCTTTAGTCCCTTTTGGATATCCTACAAACATGCAAACTTTCGAACGTGCATCCAACTTATTTGGATCCTTAAACAGGACATGAGCTGGACATCCCCATATTCGAATATGGTTTAAGGATGTCTTCAGTCTTTTCCAAAACTCGTGAGGAGTTTTAGGGACCGATTTTGAATGCACATTGTTCAAAAGATAACATGTGGTTTGTAGTGCATATCCCCAAAAGAATAAAGGCAATGATGAATAACTTATCATGGACCTAATCATGTCCAACAAAGTCCTAGTCCTTCTCTCTGCAACGCCATTCTGCTGCGGAGTGCCCAGCGCAGTCAAATGGGATAAAATCCCATTCTCTAACAAGTGTCCCAAGAACTCATCAGAAAGGTATTCCCCACCTCGATCAGATCGAAGTGCCTTTATGGGTCTACCCAATTGCTTTTCCACTTCAGCCCGAAACTCCCTGAACTTATCATAAGTTTCGCTTTTGTGGTGCACTAGGTACGCATACCCATATCTTGAGTAATCGTCAATAAAAGTGACGAAGTACTCATACCCTCCTCGTGCCCGGATGTTCATCGGTCCGCAAACATCACTATGCACAAGTTCTAGAACCCCTTCGGCCCTATTGCCCTTAGACCCATATGGTCTTTTGGTCATTTTACCCTCTAAACAAGATTCACATTGAGGTATAGATCCCACCTTTAAGTGACTTAAAGGTCCATCCCTTACCAACCTTTGAATCCTATTCAGGTTAATATGGCCAAGGCGCAAATGCCAAAGATAAGTCTTATTAGAGTGAGAAGTTTTAAGTCTTTTCGAGTTATTATCATCTATCTCAACATTAAGCAATAAGTCCATCTTAGGTTTGATAAAATATAGATTATTTTGCAACCATCCAGAACAGATAAAAGATTTGTTTTTACGAATTACCACTTTTTCATTAAAAGATACCACGTAGGAGTCTTTAAATAAAGAAGATACAGAAATTAAATTCCTTTTAAATTTAGGAACATAAAAACAGTCTCGTAAAATTAAACTCCTATAATTATCAAATAAAGATGGACATCTCCCACTGCTTCCACTGAGACTAAGGATCCATCGCCCATCCGAAGCGTTAAGTCTTTACGAAATAGACTTCTCGTTTCTTTGAATCCCTGCAGAGAAACACAAACATGATTAGTTGCACCAGAATCTATGACCCAGATGTCACTGGATTCCTCAACCAAACAAGTTTCTAAATATAAAAGATCACACCTACCTCCCTTGGAAAGGAAGTCCTTGCAATGCTTCTTTATATGCCCGACTTTACCACAGAAGAAGCACTTAAGCTTCTTTGGGTTCTTCTTCTTCTTCTTCTTGCTCTTGGCTGCAGGAGGAATAGAAGACTTCCCACTCTTGGCCCGTTGCTTCTTTCCATTCCCAGAGTTAGGATTGGAACCAGAAGCAGCTACCATATTGGCCTCACCACCAGCAGGAGACTCCCTGATCAGCAGTTCAAACTCCTATAACTGTTTCATCAGTTCTGTCAAGGTCATATCCCGTCTATTGCTTAAATTAAAAGTAGCTCTAAGCGGAATAAATTCCTTAGACAGAGTCTCAAAGACCATAGTCATCTGAGTTTCAGCATCGATGTCGGCTCCATTGGTTTGAGCCTCAGCGATGTAACCCATGACCAACATCATGTGCTCCTTTACAGATGTCCCCAGTCTCTGTCTACAGTTTAAGAGTTTCCGAAGCACCCCTTACCGCTTCGCTATAGCCTGGCCTCCTAACATATCCTCAAGATTATCCAAGATCTGCTTCGCAGTCTCATAATCCTGATGTTGAGCCTGCAGCACGTTGTTCATGCTAGCCATAACATAGCAGCGGGCCTGATCATTAGCATCTTTCCAGCGGTCGTACGCTTGAAATTGCTCATTACTTGAGCCTCCCGTAGGCTCGGGAGGACAAGGAGTTGTCAGTACATATTTCAGTTTCTCAAAGGAAAGGACGATGTCCAGGTTCCATTTCCAATCGTTATAGTTCTCACCGGTTAATTGGTTTTTGTCAAGTATCGATGATAAAGCATTTTTAGACATTTTGCATCTACAATAAAGAATCATATACCAAACATATGCAAACATATATAATAATTTAGTACGATAACACAATCATGTAAAATCATACAAATGTGTTTATGTGTCAAAACATTGAAAATATCGCAACCTTACAACGATAATTCCCAACTCAGAATTTAACAAGCTCCTAGGGGAGTCATGCCAAATTCAATCAGGAACACGGATCCCCTCCTGATTAATATATGCCATCCAGGACCAGTATGATCCAGCATATACTAATAATCGTTTCTTTGGCCATTAATTTTATTAACAGAGCTCCTAGGGGAGGTTAATAATAAAATCAACGTGAGTGTATAACCACCGTTTCAATATTTTATCTATGATTTATAATCACCACCTAGGGGTTTGCAACCATAAATCATACTAAAATACCTTATCCTTTCAGAGATCCAATCTGGTACATGATAAAATCCCTTCCTAGGGGTCGGGACCACCATGTTCTTCCTATGGACCAACGATGGAGGCCTTAGGTTCTTTCTTCGAAAACCTTCTCCCACTCAATCTTTTGAAGTCAAGGTTTTATTTTAAAATTATGCATGAACAATTTTAATATGAGCGGCACTCCCTGTTCTATATGACATGTTATCAATATACATGATAAACCATATTATAATGCAGACAAGCAAAGAAATCAAGCAAAGCTACAAGCAAAATAACAATAACCATAATATTATGGTTCCACCCTAGAGAATAGAAAACTAAGATTACAAGAGAATAATCGAGACATGTATCAATTCTTCATCCTTGAATCCTCAAGCTGTATCCTTCTTCGTGTAATTTCCTTCTTCAAGTCTTCAACCCCGTATGAATCAAATATTTCATATTTTTGGTCATATCCAAATTTAATGTTTCTCATAATCGTCCCAAAAATAAAATTAAAACTGCACCGGAAAAATTGCACCTTTTCTGGACACTCGGCAGCTCTCGATCGGCAGGCCGATCTGGGTGATCGGCCTGCCAATCTGATACATCGGCCTGTCGATCTATGCAGGTTCGGGCTGCCGAACTGAAACTTCGGCCTGCCGGTAAAGCACCAAATTTTTTGCCCCACCATCGGCCTGCTGGACCACACGTCTGGCCTACCAATCTTGACCTTTGGCCTGCCAGACTGTGAGGTCCGGCATGCCGACCGAGCAGAAAACCCTTAATCCAGAAAATACAACTTTAATGCAATTTATTAATTTTATTTTCAACAATTCAAAAACATAAAATTAGAGACTCAGGAAATACCTGGAGGCACCATCATCAATCTTCAAGATCCGACTTCTCGTTCCGTCTTCTCCGAATAATTATTTAATTACAAAATTCTTACAAATTAAAAATTAAATAACAATTCCTAGACGGAGATGATAGTCCACCATCTAATTACATGAAAAACCTAGGTACACATTCTAACCTCTAAGGAACCATAACCGGTATTAATTAATTAATAAATAATTAAACAACGATTTAATTAACCATAATTAATTAATAAACATTCACCACATAATCCATGACAACATATATATTATATAGAAACCTAGAGTGCCATCTCTCTATAAAATTCAATTCAAGCATAGGAGAGATTAAGACCACAAACTTTATGCATATAACATGATCACAAACTTGCAAATTTATGTAAAAACCTCTACTCTGATACCAATTTTTGGAAACAAAGTGTGCAGCGGAATTTTTAAAAAAATTTTCACCAAAGTAATTTCCAAAACACAAGTTTGACATGTTATATGTATAAATTAAACAGATCTTACTAACCTCAATGTGCCGAAGAACCTCCGCAACCTGTGTAGAGAAGTAACGTTCCAGAAGAGCCTCAACCAACTGGTCTTCTTTGCTATTCTCTATCCACAACCGGAGTGAGTGTGGGCTCACACGTACAGCTCTTCCACCGGTGACTCTCCTTCCAACCAACAGAGAGAACCCAAAGCTAGTGCTCGTGATTTGTGAACAAAAGCTCTCAGGGAGTTTTCAGATGCTCACTAGAAGAGTATCACTCTTAATCTCTCAAATTGATCTGAGTAAATCATGAGACTCACTCCCTTTTTATACCTATTGGTCTTGGGGTCAGTCCATATCAGATTAGGTCTCAAAAACTCAAAACAGAATCAAGTTTGGATTAATATCTGATAAGATCCGCGTGAAAATGCGTAATCTTATCTCCCGTAGATCGGCAGGCCGAACTGTCTGATCGGCAGGCCGAACTGTCTGATCGGTAGGCCGAACTGTCTGATCGGCAGGCCGAACAGGCCAGTTCGGCAAGCCGAACACGTCATCCGGCGGGCCGAACTCACGAGAAAAAATCTCCGCGAATCTTTTATTTTCACCCGAGATTCTAAAGGATAAAGTCTCAGTTTTGATTCAAATAACCCAATAGAGAAGTTATCTGATCAAAACAAACTTTATCAAGACAATCTCTAAGAAAATAAATCAATTCACAATAATTCTACAAGTTTATCTTGTTCTAATTTGTCCAAAATTAAAACAACTGATAAACAGACAAGAATTATCTGATCGCAATAATTCAACAATTTTACCTTGAACTAATTTCATACAAAATTAATTCAACTGATAAACATACATGAATTATTTGATTCTTACAAATTTTAAACCAATCTGATAAATCTAACATAAGTCACCAATTATTGGAAAAGCACGCCGTGTCGTTACAGGATTTTGTGATCTAGCAAAGGGGACCAAAATGGACCTATAAAGTTCAAGCCCATGATAATTATGAAACCCAATGTCTCAGATATACATTTCACAATTATCAACTCCAACGCTACTCCACTAAAAGCTTGGAGCTGCACTCTCGAACTTTATAGAATTACGAAGCTCGTGTAGCCAAGTCTCCATGCATATCATAGTGCATTGTATCCCCATATGATAATCCATAATCGGCTTAAGGATAGGTTCTGTCTTACCTTCCTGATTATTTTTATCTTACGTTCCATTGTCTCACCATTAGAAAACTTACCATCCAAAGATAGTATACCATTTGGTTACACCTATGTATCCAAATGGTTGAGCGCTCTAGTTTTCCAATTACAGGACAACGCATATAAGAGTATATCATTACTCCTAAAGAGGAGCTATGGATTCCATATCTATGAATAACAAGTCTACGCTATCAAGAGTCATGCCTCCAACGTACCGGCATGCATACCACTATAGAGATGTGGGAGTCACCCATTGGTACATCAAAAGACACAAGTCGAGACAACGGGCCCACTATTCATCTCAGGATTAAGATACAATACAAATGACTGTCTAAAGTGAATCGATTTGCCAAGACAGAATTATTAATCCAAAACAATTCACTTTATGTTTCGATCCAACACATCGTCACCTATGACAACGCACCAATGTTTCTATTCACGGAGTCCAACTCCGATGGCCAAGACAAACCATCTCCCAAAAGGGATATAGACAACATAGCAATCTTTACATGAATAAAGCGCCCAACTTTATTCCCTCGATTGCGTATCATACGTTTTAGACCATCACCTTAAGAATCGTGTCTACCGCATAATCATCCCATCATATGCCCAATTCTTAAGGTTTAGACTAACAGTCTTAGACTACTATTTGCTTATCATACATTCAACAAATATGAACGTAAAGAGGACAAGATTTGGTATATATAAATGAATAAATTCTTTATTGATAAAAATGTCTCCAAAAATGTATTACATTTTTACTCCTTAGGGCATACATGTCTAACAATACTTACGCAGAAGCTATGGAGGATGTCGATTCAAAACTCTAGACAGAAGCCATGAGCATAGAGATGAAGTCTATGGAGACTAATCAGGTCAGGGAGCTTGTGGATCTTTCCAAAGGGGTAAAACCCATAGGGTGTAAGTGGATCTACAAGAGGAAAAGAGGAGCGGATAGAAAGGCCGAAACCTTTAAGGATAGACTGGTAGCTAAGGGTTATACGCAAAAGGAAGGAATCGATTATGAGAAAACCTTTTCGTCTGTAGCCATGCTTAAGCCCATCTGGATTCTCTTATACATAGCTGCTGCTCTCAACTACGAGATTTGGCAGATGGATGTCAAGACGGCTTTTCTAAATGGCTATCTTGATGAGTCCATTTATATGGATCAGCCAAACAGGTTCAAGGTCATGGGTCAAGAGGGTAAGGTTTGTAAGCTGCTAAAGTCAATTTATGGACTTAAGCAGGCTTCTCGTTCTTGGAACATAAGATTTGATCAGGTGATCAAGACTTATGGGTTCTCACAAAATGTGGGTGAACTATGTGTTTACAAACACATTAAGGATGGGAATGTGATTTTTCTACTGCTCTATGTAGATGACATTCTGCTAATTGGCAATGACGTTGGGGCATTATCATTAGTCAAATTATGGTTGACCAAGTAGTTTGACATAAAGGACTTCGGTGAGGCTAATTTTGTTCTTGGTATCTAGATGTTTCGGGATAGAAAGAACAAAATGATAGCTTTGTCACAAGCTGGCTACATAGATAAAATTCTCAGGAGGTTTGCAAGGTAGGATTCCAAGAATGGTGGGCAACCATCTAGGTCTGGAATTACTCTTTCTAAGAAAGACTCGCCAAAGTCTTATGAAGAAAGAGAATACATGAAGAAGGTGCCTTATGCTTCAACAGTGGGTAGTCTCATGTATGCCATGCTTTGCACACGACCGGATATTAGATATGCGGTCGGGATTATAAGTTCATTTCAGGCGGATCGAGGACCGAACCACTGGGTTGCTGTAAATCATATTTTCAAGTACCTACAAAAGACTTGAGGGTATATGCTTGTATATTTGGGTGAGGACCTGACTCCTCTAGGATATACTAATTAAGATTTTCAATCCTGTTTGGATTCTAGGAAATCAACTTCGGGGTTTGTGCTTACTCTGAGCGGCGGTGCCATCAGTTGGAGAAGTGCGAAGCAAGATTGCACTTCAGATTCAACGATGGAGGCCTAGTATGTGGCAGCTAGTGATGCTTCGAAAGAAGCAGTGTGGCTCCGCAAGTTCTTTGAGGATCTTGAGGTTGTTCCTGGTATAGATAAAGCGGTATCACTATACTGTGATAATAGTGTTGCGGTAGCTAATGATAAGGAACTAAGATTTCACAATAAGAGTAAACATATTGATCGTAAGTATCATGTGATAAAGGACTTCGTTGAAGGCGGGCATGTTACGGTGTGTAAGATCGCGTCAGAGGACAATTTAGCTGATCCATTTACGAAGACACTTACAGGGAGAGTCTTCAAGAAACATGTGGAAGCTATGGGGATGCGAGATTTCCTATATTTACTCACTTAATGTAAGTGGGAGATTGTTAGATATGTATGCCCTAAGGAGTAAAAATGTAATATGTTTTTGGAGACATTTTATCATTAAAAGAATTTATTCAGTTATATATACCAAACCTTTTCCTCTTTACGTTCATATTTGTTGAATGTATGTTAAGCAAATAGTAGTCTAAGACTGTCGGTCTAAACCTTTAAGAATTGGGCATTTGAAGGACTGATTATGCAGAAGACATGATTCTTAAGGTGACGGTCTAAAACATATGATCCGTAATCGAGGGAATAAAGTTGGGCGCTTTATTCATGCAAAGATTGTTATGTTGTCTATATCCCTATAGGGAGATGGTTTGTCTTGACCATCGGAGTTGGACTCTGTAAATAGAAACATTGGCCCGTTGTCATAGGTGACGATGTGTTGGATCGGGACACAAAGTTAATTGATTTGGATTAATAATTCTATCTTGGCAAATCGATTCACTTTAGAAAATCATTTGAATTGTATCTTAATCCTGAGATGGATAGTGGGCCCGTTGTCTCGACTTGTGTCTGTTGATGTACCAAGGGGTGACTCCCACATCTCAATAGTGGTATGCATGCTGGTACGGTAGAGGCATGACTCTTGATAGCGTAGACTTGTTATTCATAGATATGGAATCCATAGCTCCTCTTTAGGAGTAATGATATCCTCTTATATGCGTTATCCTGTAATTGAAAAACTGGAGCGCTCAACCATTTGGGTACATAGGTGTAACCGAATGGTATACTATCTTTGGATGGTAAGTTTTCTAATGGTGAGATAATGGAACGTATGATAAAAATAATCGGGAAGGTAAGATAGAACTTGTCCTTAAGCTGATTATGGATTATCATATGGGGATACGATACACTATGATATGTCATGGAGACTTAGCTATACAGGCTTTGTAATTCTATAAAGTTCGAGAGTGTAGCTCCAAGCTTTTAGTGGAGTAGCGTCGGAATTGATAATTGTGAAATGTATATCTGGGATATTGGGTTTCATGATTATCGAGAGCTTGAATTTTATAGGTCCATTTTGGTCCCCTTTGCTAGCTCACAAAATCCTGTAACGATACAGCGTGCTTTTTTAATAATTGGTGACTTATGTCGGATTTATCGGATTGGTTTAGTACTTGAAGGAATCAAATAATTCATGTCTGTTCATTGGTTGAATTAATTTTGTAATAAAATTAATTTAAGATAAACTTGTTGAATTATTGGGATCAGATAATTCTTGTCTGTTTATCGGTTGATTTAATTGGATAAATTAAATAAAGATAGACTTGTAGAATTATTGTGAATTAATTTATTTTCTTAGAGATTATCTTGATAAAGTTTGTTTTGATTAGATAACTTCTCTATTGGGTTATTTGAATCAAAACTAAGACTTTATCCTATAGAATCTCAGGTGGAAAATAAAAGATTCGTGGAAATATTTACGCGACAGTTAGGCTTATCGATCTACATGTTTGGCCTGCCGATGGGGCCTATTCGTCCTGCCGATCAACGAGAGATAAGATTACGCGTTTTCACATGGATCTTATTAGATATTGATTTGAACTTGATTCTGTTTCGAGTTTTTGAGACCTAATCTGGTAAGGACTGACCCCAGGACCAATCGCTATATAAAGGGAGTAAGTCTCATGAGTTACTCAAATCAATTGAGAGATTAAGAGTGATACTCTTCTGGTGAGCATCTGAAAACTCCCTGAGAGCTTTTGTTCACAAATCACGAACACTAGCTTTGGGTTCTCTCGATTGGTTGGAAGGAGAGTCATCGGTGGAAGAGTTGTACGTGTGAGCCCACACTTACTCTGATCGTGGATAGAGAATAGCAAAGCAGACTAGTTGGTTGAGGCTCTTTTGGAACGTTACTTCTCTTCACGGATTGCGAAGGTTCTTCGGCACACAGAGGTTAGTAAGATATATTTAATTTATACATATAGCATGTCAAACTTGTGTTTTGGAAAAATACTCTGATGTTAAAATTTTTTAAAATTCCCGCTGCGCACTTCACATTGTCTTTTCCAACAATTGGTATCAGAGCCAAGGTTTTTACATAAATTTACGAGTTTGTGATCATACTATATGTATAAATTTTGTGATCTTAGTCTCTCCTATGCTTGAGTTTAATTTTATAGAGAGTTGACACTCTAGGTTTCTATATAATTATATGTTGTTATGGATTATGTGGTGAATATTCATTAATTAATTATGGTCGATTAAATTGTTATTTAATTATTTATTAATTAATTAATTTATGCTGGTTATGGTTCCTTAAAGGTTAGAATATGTATCTAGGTTTTTCATGTAATTAGATGGCAGACTATCATCTCCGTCTAAGAATTGTTATTTAATTTTAAATTTGTGAGAATTTTGTAATTAAATAATTATTCGAAGAAGATGGAACTGGAAGGTGGATCTAGAAGATGGATGATGGTGCACCCAGATATTTCCTGAGTCTCTAATTTTATGTTTTTGAATTGTTGAAAAATAAAATTGATGAATTGCATTAAAATTGTATTTTCTAAAACGAAGATTTTTGCTTGGTCGGCATGCCAAACATCACAGTTCGACGGGCCGATGGTCACAGATTGGCAGGCCAGACGTTTGGTTTGGCAGGTCATCAATGGGGCATAAATCAACTGGCTCTGCCGGCAGGCCGATCTTTTCGATCGGCAGGCCGATCACCCAGATCGACCTGCCGACCGAGAGTTGCAAATTTTTTAGAAAAGGTGTAATTTTTGGGGTGCAATTTTAATTTTATTTTTGAGATGATTCTGAGAAACATTAAATTTGGATATGATCGGAAATATGAAGTATTTGATTCATACGGGATTGAAGACTTGAAGATGGGAATTACGTAAAGAATGATACAACTTAAGGATTCAAGGATGAAGAATCGATATATGTCTTGATTATTCTCCTGTAATCTGAGTTTTATATTCTCTAGGGTGGAACCATAATATTACGGTAATTATTATTTTGCTTGTAGCTTTACTTGATTGCTTTGCTTGTCTGTATTATAATATGATTTGTCATGTATATTGATAACATGTCATATAGAATAGGAAGTGTCGCTCATATTAAAATTGTTCATGTATAATTTTAAAATAAAACCTTGATTTCAAAAGATTGAGTGGGAAAAGGTTTTCGAAGAGAGAACCTAAGGCCTCCATCGTTGGTCCATAGGAAGAACATGGTGGTCTCGACCCCTAGGAAGAGATTTCTATCATGTACCTGATTGGATCTCTAAGAGGATAAGGTATTTTAGCATGATTTATGATTGCACACCCCTAGGTGGTGATTATAAATCATGGATAAAATATTTAAACGATGGTTATATACTCACGTTAATTTTATTATTAACCTCCCCTAGGAGCTCTGTTAATAAAATTAATGGCCAAAGAAACGATTATTAATATATGCTGGATCATATGGGTCCTGGATGGCATATATTAATTAGGAGGGCATCCGTGTTCCTGATTGAATTTGGCATGACTCTCCTAGGAGCTTGTTAAATTATGAGTTTGGAATTATCGTTGTAAGGTTGTGATATTTTCAAGGTTTTGACACATAAACACATTTGTATGATTTTACATGATTGTGTTATCTTACTAAATTATTATAAGTTTGCTAATGTTTGGAATATGATTCTTTATTGTAGATTAAAAATGTCTAAAAACGCTTTTTCATCGATACTTGACAAAAACCTGTTAACTGGTGAGAATTACAATGATTGGAAATGGAACCTGGATATCGTCCTGTCCTTTGAAAAACTGAAATATGTTCTGACAACCCCTTGTCCTCCCGAGCCTACGAGAGACTCATCTAATGAGCAATTCCAAGCGTATGACCGCTGAAAGATGCCAATGATCAGGCCCGCTGCTATGTTATGGCCAGCATGAATAATGTGCTGCAGGCTCAACATCAAGATTATGAAACTGCGAACCAGATCTTAAGTCTTCTATTCCTGCTAACACCAAGAGCAAGAAGAAGAAGAACCCAGAGAAGCTTAAGTGCTTCTTCTGTGGAAAGGTCGGGCATATTAAGAAGCATTGCAAGGACTTCCTTTCCATAGGAGGTAGGTGTAATCTTTTGTATTTAGAAACTTGTTTGGTTGAGGAATCCAATGACATTTGGGTCATAGATTCCGGTGCAACTAATCATGCTTGTGTTTCTCTACAAGGGTTCAAAGAACCGAGAAGTCTGCTGCATGAAGACTTCACGTTTCGGATGGGCAATGGATCCTTGGTCTCAGCGGAAGCAGTGGGAGACGTCCATCTTTACTTTGATAACTATAGGAATTTATTTTTGAAACATTGTTTTTATGTTCCAAAATTAAAAAGGAATTTAATTTCTATATCTTATTTATTTAAAGACTCCTACGTAGTATCTTTTAATAAAAAAGTTGTGATTCATAAAAATAAATCTTTTATTAGTTCTGGATAGATGCAAAATAATCTATATTTTATCAAACCTAAGATGGACTTATTGCTTAATGCTGAGATGAATGATAATAACTCTAAAAGACTTAAAACTTCTCACTCTAATAAGACTTATCTTTGGCATTTGCGCCTTGGTCACATTAACCTGAATAGGATTCAAAGGCTGGTAAGGGATGGACCTTTAAGTCACTTAAAGGTGGAATCTATACCTCAATGTGAATCTTGTATGGAGGGTAAAATGACCAAAAGACCATACGGGTCTAAAGGCAATAGGGCCGAAGGGGTTCTAGAACTTGTGCATAGTGATGTTTGCGGACCAATGAACATCCAGGCACGAGGAGGATATGAGTACTTCGTCACTTTTATTGACGATTACTCAAGATATGGATATGTGTACCTGATGCACCACAAAAGCAAACTTATGACAAGTTCAGTGAGTTTTGAGCTTAAGTGGAAAAACAATTGGGTAGACCTATAAAGGCACTTCGATCCGATCGAGGTGGGGAATACATTTCTAATGAGTTCTTGGGACACTTGTTAGAGAATGAGATTTTATCCCATTTGACTACGCCGGGCACTCTACAGTAGAATAGCGTAACAGAGAGAAGAAATAGGACTTTGTTGGACATGGTCAGGTCCATGATGAGTTATTCATCATTACCTTTATCCTTTTGGGGATATGCACTACAAACTGTATGTTATCTTTTGAAAAATGTGCCTTCAAAATCGGTCCCTAAAACTCCTCACGAGTTGTGGACAAGAAGAAAGACATCCTTAAACCATATTCGCATATGAGGATGTCCGGCTCATGTCCTGTTTAAGGATCCGAATACTTTGAAAGCACGTTTAGAAGTTTGGGTGTTTGTAAGATATCCAAAAGGGACTAAAGGGGGTTATTTTTATAACCCGAAGGAAAATAAAGTCGTGGTTTCTGCTAATGCAACTTTCCTTGATGAGAGTTACATGGACAACTTTAAACCTCGAAGCAAGGTGGTGCTTGAGGAGTTAAGGAGTGATCAAATCACTCTGTAGGTTCCGAATGAAACCGTTTCGATCAAAGTAGAAAAACCAAACAAACTTGAACAACAATCTCAGGGGCTTCGACGCAGTGGGAGGATCGGGCGTCAACCTGAGAAGTATATGTTCAATGGGAAGGTCTTCTTGGCTGAACCAGATGAACATGATAGGGATCCTTATACTTACGCAGAAGCTATGAAGGATGTTGATTCAAAACTCTAGACAGAGGCCATGAACATAGAGATGAAGTCTATGGAGACTAATCAGGTCTGGGAACTTGTGGATCTTGCCGAAGGGGTCAAACCCATAGGGTGTAAGTGGATCTACAAGAGGAAAAGAGGAGTGGATGGAAAGGTCGAAACCTTTTAAGGCTAGACTGGTAGCTAAGGGTTATACGCAAAAGGAATGAATGGATTATGAGGAAACCTTTTCGCCTGTAGCCATGCTTAAGTCCATCCGGATTCTCTTCTCCATAGCTGCTGCTATCAACTACGAGATTTGACAGATGGATGTCAAGACGGCTTTCCTAAATGGCTATCTTGATGAGTCCATTTATATGGAACAGCCAGACGGGTTCAAGGTCACGGGTCAAGAGGGTAAGGTTTATAAGCTGCTAAAGTCAATTTATGGACTTAAGCAGGCTTCTCGTTCTTGGAACATAAGATTTGATCAGGTGATCAAGACTTATGGGTTCTCACAAAATGTGGATGAACCATGTGTTTACAAACACATTAAGGATGGGAATTTGGTTTTTCTACTGCTCTATGTAGATGACATTCTGCTAATTGGCAATGACGTTGGGGCATTATCATCAGTCAAATTATGGTTGACCAAGCAGTTTGACATGAAGGACTTAGGTGAGGCTAATTTTGTTCTTGGTATCCAGATCTTTTGGGATAGAAAGAACAAAATGATAGCTTTGTCACAGGTTGGCTACGTAGATAAAATTATCAGGAGGTTTGCAATGTAGGATTCCAAGAAAGGTGGGCAACCATCTAGGTCTGGAATTACTCTTTCTAAGAAAGACTCTTTAAATTCTTATGAAGAAAGAGAATACATGAAGAAGGTGCCTTATGCTTCAGCAGTGGGTAGTCTCATGTATGCCATGCTTTGCATACGATAGGATATTAGCTATGCGGTCGGGATTGTAAGTCGATTTCAGGCGGATCCAGGACAGAACAACTAGGTTGCGGTAAAGTAAATTTTCAAGTACCTGCGAAAGACTCGAGGGTATATGCTTGTATATTTGGGTGAGGACCTGACTCCTCTATGATATACTGATTCGGATTTTCAATCCTGTCTGGATTCTAGGAAATCGGCTTCGGGGTTTGTGTTTACTCTGGGTGGCGGTGCCATTAGTTGGAGAAGTGAGAAGCAAGATTGCACTTTGGATTCAACAATGGAGGCCGAGTATGTGGCAGCTAGTGATGCTTCGAAAGAAGCAGTGTGGCTCTGCAAGTTCCTTGGGGATCTTGAGGTTGTTCCTGGTATGGATAAAGCGGTATCACTATACTATGATAACAGTGCGGCGGTAGCTAATGCTAAGTAACCAAGATTTCACAAGAAGAGTAAACATATTGATCGGAAGTATCATGTGATAAAGGACTTCGTTGAGGGCGGGCATATCACGGTGTGCAAGATCGCGTCAGAGGACAATTTAGCTTATCCATTTACAAAGACACTTACAGGGAGAGTCTTCGAGAAACATGTGGAAGCTATGGGGATGCGAGATTTCCTGTATTTACTCACTTAATGCAAGTGGGAGATTGTTAGATATGTATGCCCTAAGGAGTAAAAATGTAATATGTTTTTGGAGACATTTTTATCAATAAAATAATTTATTCATTTATATATACCAAATCGTTTCCTCTTTACGTTCATATTTGTTGAATGTATGTTAAGCAAATGGTAGTCTGAGACTGTCGGTCTAAACCTTTAAGAATTGGGCATTTGATGGACTGATTATGCGGAAGACACGATTCTTAAGGTGACGGTCTAAACAATATGATCCGCAATCGAGGGAATAAAGTTGGGAGCTTTATTCATGCAAAGATTGTTATGTTGTCTATATCCCTATATGGAGATGGTTTGTCTTGACTATCGGAGTTGGACTCCTTGAATAGAAACATTGGCACGTTGTCATAGGTGACGATGTGTTGGATCGGGACACAAAGTGAATTGATTTGGATTAATAATTCTATCTTGGCAAATCTATTCACTTTAGACAATCATTTGGATTGTATCTTAATCTTAAGATGGATAGTGGGCCCGTTGTCTCGACTTGTGTCTTTTGATGTACCAAAGGGTGACTCCCACATCTCAATAGTGGTATGCATGCCGGTACATTGGAGGCATGACTCTTGATAGCGTAGACTTGTTATTCATAGATATGGAATCCATAGCTCCTCTTTAAGAGTAATGATATCCTCTTATATGCGTTATCCTGTAATTGAAAAACTGGAGCGCTCAACCATTTGGATACATAGGTGTAACCGGATGGTATACTATCTTTGGATGGTAAGTTTTCTAATGGCGAGATAATGGAACGTAAAATAAAAATAATCGGGAAGGTGAGACAGAACTTGTCCTTAAGCTGATTATGAATTATCATATGGGGATACGATACACTATGATATGTCATGGAGACTTAACTATATGGGCTCCGTAATTTTATAAAGTTCGAGAGTACAGCTTCAAGCTTTTAGTGGAGTAGCGTTGGAGTTGATAATTATGAAATGTATATCTGGGATATTGGGTTTCATGATTATCGAAAGCTTGAACTTTATAGGTCCATTTTGGTCCCTTTTGCTAGCTCACAAAATCCTGTAACGATACGGCGTGCTTTTTCCATAATTGATGACTTATGTCAGATTTATCAAATTGGTTTAAAATTTGAAAGAATTAAATAATTTATGTATGTTTATTGGTTGAATTAATTTTGTAATAAAATTAATTTAAGAAAAACTTGTTGAATTATTGGGATCGGATAATTCTTGTCTGTTTATCAGTTGATTTAATTGGATAAATTAAATCAAGATAAACTTGTAGAATTATTGTGAATTGATTTATTTTCTTAGAGATTATTTTGATAAAGTTTGTTTTGATCAGATAACTTCTCTATTGGGTTATTTGAATCAAAACTGAGACTTTATCTTGTAGAATCTCGGGTGAAAAAGAAAAGATTTGCGAAAATATGTACGCGACAGTTCGTCCTGCCGATCTACGTGTTCGGCCTGCCGATCAGCTCTTAGGCCTGCCGATCAGTGAGAGATAAGTTTACTCATTTTCACACGGATCTTATCAGATATTAATCCAAAATTGATTCTGTTTCAAGTTTTTGAGACCTAATCTGATAAGGACTAACCCCAGGACCAATCGCTATATAAAGGGAGTAAGTCTCGTGAGTTACTCAGATCAATTGAGAGATTAAGTGTGATACTCTTCTGATGAGCATCTGAAAAACTCCTTGAGAGCTTTTGTTCACAAATCACGAACACTAGCTTTGGGTTCTCTCGATTGGTTGGAAGGAGAGTCATCGGTGGAAGAGCTGTACGTGTGAGCCCACACTCACTCCGATCGTGGATAGAGAATAGCAAAAAAGACCAGTTGGTTGAGGCTCTTCTGGAATGTTACTTCTCTTCACAGATTGCAGAGGTTCTTCGGCACACAGAGGTTAGTAAGATCTATTTAATTTATACATATAGCATGTCAAACTTGTGTTTTGGAAAAATACTCTGATGTTAAAATTTTTTAAAATTCCCACTGCACACTTCACATTGTCTTTTCCAACAGTATTGGCTAACTTTTCTTATTATCAATCTACTTGATTGATAACATAACTTAATCATTAAACGTTCATTCCTTTTTAATTAACTTGGAACCCTATCGGTTTACCTTTCCCTTTACTTTATACCCCGTTGTTTTTAATTTTGTAGCCCATCAGGTTACCTTACCTTTCTCTTTACTTGATTTTAATATCCCTTAGTTAAATTTCCCATTTCATTTGTTACCTAACGAGATATGGAACATTTTTTATCTAAGAGCGTTTTGCTAATTTGGAGTGTTTGACTCTACTTTAGCTGTTTTCTTAAAAATGACGATTTTTCCCTTGATGGGTTTTTCGTCAATTTCGTAACTTTATAAAACTCATTGCTTAACTTTTCCATTTCATTACTTACATATTACAAAAAAATTCCCACTAAGGGTATTTTTCGATATCAGATGTTTCGGATCCGTTTTGACATTTTTCATAAAATGACAATTTTGCCCTCATTAGGTTTTAGAAAACTTTTGGAGCCCGTTAAAATATAACTTTCATTTCTTTATGTTTCATAATGTTGCAGAAAACAAAATCAATGGTTTTCTTACAATTAAATCTGTTTTGTCAAAGCTCTACAGTTTTGACCCGCAATACGAAAATCATGACATTTTTGCCCTTAACGATTTTCTTTCATTTGTTCCTTGACTAAACTTTGAATCCTTTAAAAACATAATCCCTATGGGTCTTCACTACCCACAAAAATGCAGGAACCTAATGTTCTTTGGTGAAAACCCAATTTCACACAATTTTACGGTCTTGGCCTGAAACACAAAAAACTTTACATGTTTGCACCGAGGACCAAAAGCAATCATTATGTACCAAAACATCTAGTTTTTCACAGGGAATAAAACTTCCAAAAGTTCCATGTTCAAATTCTAAACATTTCATAACATTTTCATTTTACGAAATTTTGTACTTAAAATTTTGTAAAATTCATAACTCCTCAACCGAGCAGAATTTCAACAAAACGTCCATGATGGCTTAACAGTTTTGATGAGTTCTACAACTTTTATGTTTTAACTTTCCTTAAATTCCAATGTTAAGGTGGATTTTTTGGCTAATTTTCAAATCTGCTGAGCTTTTGCAAAACTTTGCAATTTAGTCCTTTTGGAATTTTACAAAACTTTTTTCACTAAAGTTGTTTCCCTCACTGTTTTGGCAGATCTTATGACATCTTTAGAAAATAATTTGGCCTTTATGCCCTCAAAATCCTATTCTCTTGAAAACTAGTTAACTTTATGAAGTTTAACAATTTTTCATTTTTAACCATAAAACCCTTACTTTCTTTCTTTCTAGCCTTATCATAATCAATATAAAATATAAAACAATCATATCATAATGTCCATCTTACATGCCATAGCCAATTACTTGCATCAAACACTTGGTGTGCATAAGAAAATACAAATTTTAACATAGCTTGTAAGGCTAGAATATTACCTAATTATTCCCAAGTGTTTGTCCCCACATTTTGGAACTTGAAAGCTCCCAACCTCCCTTGATATAGAATCCACTTCATAGTATAAAAATTTCATCAAAAATTGAACAAAAACCCTAGAAAAGCTTAGGGAAAAGTTTACTTTTCTCTTAAGGTTTGGAAAACCTTGAACTTGAACTTGAAACTTGGTTGGAGATGATTATGTGAAGAGTTTGGCTTTGAAAAAACTTTGGAAGGCAAGAATGGCTTCTAAAGTGGCCCTGTATGGTGGAGGGAAGAATGAAGAAAATTTTGTTTGCTTAAAGATTTAATCTAGATTAACTCACCTAGATTTTTTTTTTTTTATAACCTTGGTGAGCCACCACTTAATTATGACTTGGCTTAATGTGGCTTCTAGGGATTGAACCACATTAAAAAGTGTGGTGGCCCAATCAAATCTCTTGTGTCCCCTTTTACTTTTACACAATGTAATTTTTTTACCACACAATATTTTTCTTATACCGTTGGTATTCTTTTCTATATAATTCATGAGGTCCCACAACTTTCCATACTTATTTACATCCACCACTTAATGTAATTCTTATACTGCTTAACTTTATACAATATGAATTTATACTGACAGTGTTTTTCTTATACTGCTAGTATATTCTCTATACTATTACAAGTTACACAACATTCCTTACTCATCCACATTCTCCAAACAATATTAGTCCTATCCTGCTTTAACTTCAAACATCTAATTTTTGCACTGCTTAACCTTTAATAGTCTAGTTTCTACACTACATTACTTTTGCTGTGTAATTTTCATACTATATAACTTTATCAGTGTACTTCATTACGCTGTATTATTCTAATACTATATAATTTTTCATATTATTATACAGTATTTTTTCTTAACCTGTATTTTTGTCTTAACATTTGTTGCGACATATTTTGTAACAATTAAGCTTTTCAGCTTATTTTTATATCCTTCCTTTCTCGTATAAAACTATGGCATAATTTTTACCCTTAAAAATCCCCTTTTTTTTTTGCTTTTACGGACTTTATCATAAAAATGGATTAAGCAATAATCCTTATGACACATATTTTTGCTTAACATAATCCTTAAGTTACTGCATTTTTAATGTACTAAAAATGCTTAGGTGTCACAATATTAAACTTTTCCGCATGTTGTCTAAGTTATGCATGAAAAGATATAGTATTTTGTAAGAGTTTTCAAAATATTTGATCATTGGTTTCACTCTGC
The DNA here is from genome assembly GCA_025403435.1 of Artocarpus heterophyllus. NCBI lineage: Eukaryota > Viridiplantae > Streptophyta > Magnoliopsida > Rosales > Moraceae > Artocarpus > Artocarpus heterophyllus. Next base: position 17,685,731 of record CM046351.1, read on the forward strand.
ATTGAATTTCATTTGTTGAGGTCTGACAGTTTTTATATATTTTGAACATCTGCATTCAGGTTATGCATTGTAATTTAATTGATGTCAAAGTCCCTATTTTTGGTATAGTTTTATTGTTTTACCATCGTTATCAATTTTTCCCTACTGGGAATTTAGCTCACCCTTGTTTCAAATGTTTTCTCCCCTTTATAAATAGTAGTTGTCAATGCAGTACAGTTTGCTAATGGTAGCAGTTTGAAGGCTTGAGATTCAAGATGTTTGTCTTTTCTGTTTTATGTTCTTTAATTGTTAGTTGTAACGTGTCATGAGTGTAAATTGTATAATTTGACGTTGTCTCAAGTCGTACTTGTAACACCCCGAAAATGATTAAATGAAATTATAAGGTAAAATGATAAATTAGTGTGCCATAACTAATGTTTCAAAATTAATTTGACCATTTGGTTAAATTTTGAGTTTTAAGTTGTTTTGTTATTTTAATGAATTCTAATGATTCTTTGTTGTTTTAAAATGTTATTTTGGGTTCTTAAGACAAAACAATTTGTAAAATGTTAAATATATTTGGTTTTACAAAACCGTGGGTGGCACAAGGTTTTCGCACAGTAAAACTGCCCACTTTTCTCTCTATTTAATCTTTCTCTCTCTCACTCTTTCTCTCATTCTCTTTCTCTCCCTGTGACACTCTCTCTCACTCTCTCTTTCGGTTTCTCTCCTTCTCTCTCATTTTTCCCTTAAATTTTTGAAACAAAATTTGAATCCAAGCTTCGGGTCAGCGAGTAGGAAGCTCGGCGACGTGATTTGGCAACCAAGAACGTGATTTAAAGCTTCAATTCGAGGTTAGTTTTGAAATTTCTAAACTTTTTCAAAATTTTCAATTTGCATGCAATTTTGAAATCTAAGTTAGTCTGAACTTAGAAAACCCATGATTTGAGTTAAAGGAACTTAGAACAACTAGGATCTATGCTTGGTTTGAAGAAAAATGGATTAGATTCAAGATTTTTCATTTTTTCTCATTTTTCCCTATTTTCAGATTTTTGGGATTTTGTGTTTAAATCTTGTTTAAATGAGTTCAAAAGTGTCCCAGTATGTTTTTCTATCATTTATGATTGTTTTCTATACCTGGGATTTGAGAAAAATAGGTTAAAACGAAGATTTGGGTTTTGGGAGACCCAAAACCCGTGCATGAAATTTCTGGAAATTTTCCAGTTCGACAGGCCGAACTTTGTGTTCAGCAGGCCGGATTCAAAGGATCGATAGACCGGACCTGGAGAATATTCGGCCGACCCGACTTGTCCTCAGGCAGGCCGAACTGTGTTGTTCGGTGGCCGGCCGAACCAGGGGACTGGCAGGCCGATCGAACTAGGGCAAATTTTTTGACTTTCATCTGTTTGCACTGTTTTGAACCCCGATTGAAATTCCTACTTTATAAAATGACTTTAAAGATACAAATGGCACACTAGGACATCATGAAACAGTTTAGTAACATAGAATTGAATGTCTCAAACAAGATATTGATCGACTTAGTTTGTATCTAGGATCGTTCGTGGTTCTACGGAGCTAACGTATAGCAGACCAGGATTACTGTTAGACATGTATGCCCTAAGGAGTAAAAATGTAATACGTTTTTGGAGACATTTTTATCAATAAAGAATTTATTCATTTATATATATACCAAATCTTGTCCTCTTTACGTTCATATTTGTTGAATGTATGATAAGCAAACAGTAGTTTGAGACTGTCAGTCTAAACCTTAAGAATTGGGCATATGATGGGATGATTATGCGGTAGACACGATTCTTAAGGTGGCGGTCTAAAACGTATGATCCGCAATCGAGTGAATAAAGTTGGGCGCTTTATTCATGTAAAGATTGTTATGTTGTCTATATCCCTTTTGGGAGATGGTTTGTCTTGGCCATCGGAGTTGGACTCCGTGAATAGAAACATTGGCACGTTGTCATAGGTGACGATGTGTTAGATCGAGACATAAAGTGAATTGATTTGGATTAATAATTCTGTCTTGGCAAATCGATTCACTTTAGACAGTCATTTGCATTGTATCTCAATCCTGAGATGAATAGTGGGCCCGTTGTCTCGACTTGTGTCTTTTGATGTACCAATGGGTGACTCCCACATCTCTATAGTGGTATGCATACCGGTACATTGGAGGTATGACTCCTGATAGCGTAGACTTGTTATTCATAGATATGGAATCCATAGCTCCTCTTTAGGAGTAATGATATCCTCCTATAAGCGTTTTCCTGTAATTGGAAAACTGGAGCGCTCAACCATTTGGATACATTGGTGTAACTAAATGGTATACTATCTTTGGATGGTAAGTTTTCTAATGGTGAGACAATGGAACGTAAGATAAAAATAATCGGGAAGGTAAAATAGAACTTGTCCTTAAGCCGATTATGGATTATCATATGGGGATACGATGCACTATGATATATCATGGAGACTTAGCTACACGAGCTTCGTAATTCTATAAAGTTCGAGAGTGCAGCTCCAAGCTTTTAGTGGAGTAGCGTTGGAGTTGATAATTGTGAAATGTATATCTGAGATATTGGGTTTCATAATTATCATGAGCTTGAACTTTATAGGTCCATTTTGGTCCCCTTTACTAGCTCACAAAATCCTGTAACGACACGGCGTGCTTTTCCAATAATTGGTGACTTATGTCGGATTTATCAAATTGGTTTAAAATTTGTAAGAATCAAATAATTCATGTCTGTTTATTGGTTGAATTAATTTTTGTAAGAAATTAGTTCAAGATAATCTTGTTGAATTATTGCGATCAGATAATTCTTGTTTGTTTATCGGTTGTTTTAATTTTTGACAAAATTAGAACAAGATAAACTTGTAGAATTATTGTGAATTGATTTATTTTCTTAGAGATTATCTTGATAAATTTTGTTTTGATCAGATAACTTCTCTATTAGGTTATTTGAATCAAAACTGAGACTCTATCCTTTAGAATCTCAGGTGGAAAATAAAAGATTAGCGGAGATTTTTTCTCGGGAATTCGGCCTGCCGGATGACGTGTTCGGCCTGCCGAACTGGCCTGTTCTGCCTGCTGATCAGAATGTTCGGCCAGACGATCAGCGGAGAAAAGATTATACGTTTTCACGCGGATCTTATCAGATATTGATCCGAACTTGATTCTGTTTCGAGTTTTTGAGACCAAATCTGATATGGACTGACCCTAGAACCAATAGGTATGAAAAGGGAGTGACTCTCATGATTTACGCAGATCAATTTGAGAGATTAAGAGTGATACTCTTCTAGTGAGCATCTGAAAACTCCCTGAGAGCTTTTGTTCACAAATCACGAGCACTAGCTTTGGGTTCTCTCTATTGGTTAGAAGGAGAGTCACCGATGGAAGAGCTGTACGTGTGAGCCCACACTCACTCCGGTTGTGGATAGAGAATAGCAAAGAAGACCAGTTGGTTGAGGCTCTTCTGGAACGTTACTTCTCTACAAAGGTTGCGGAGGTTCTTCGGCACACTGAGGTTAGTAGGATCTATTTAATTTATACATATAACATGTCAAACTTGTGTTTTGAAAATTACTCTGATGAAATATTTTTAAAATTTCGCTACGCACTTTGTTTCCAACAATTGGTATCAGAGACGAGGTTTTTACATAAATTTGCAAGTTTGTGATCATGTTATATGCATAAATTTTGTGATCTTAATCTCTGTTATGCTTGAATTGAATTTTATAGAGAGATGGCACTCTAGGTTTCTATATAATATATATGTTGTCATGGATTATGTGGTGAATGTTTATTAATTAATTATGGTTGATTAAATCATAGTTTAATTATTTATTAATTAATTAATACCGGTTATGGTTCCTTAGAGGTTAGAATGTGTATCTATTTTTTTTCATGTAATTAGATGGTAGACTATCATCTCCGCCTAGGAATTGTTATTTAATTTTAAATTTGTAAGAATTTTGTAATTAAATAATTATTCGGAGAAGACGAAACGAGAAGTCGGATCATGAAGATAGATGATGGCGCCTCCAGGTATTTCCTGAGTCTCTAATTTTATGTTTTTGAATTGTTGAAAATAAAATTGATGAATTGCATTAAAATTGTATTTTCTGGATTGAGGGTTTTCTGCTCGGTCGGCATGCCAGACCTCACAGTTCGGCAGGCTGGAGGTCACGGATCGGCAGGCTGGACATGTGGTCCGACAGGCCGACAGTGGGGCAGAAATTTTGGTGCTCTGCCGGTAGGCCGAACCTTCATAATCGGCCGGCCGATCACCGAGACCGGCCTGCCGACCGAGAGCTGCCACGTGTCCAGAAAAGGTGTAATTTTTTTGGTGCAGTTTTAATTTTATTTTTGGGACGATTCTGAGAAACATTAAATTTGGATATGACTGGAAATATGAAGTATTTGATTCATAGGGGATTGAAGACTTGAAGATGGATATTACATGAAGAAGGATACAGCTTGAGGATTCAAGGATGAAGAATAAAAAAATGTCTCGATTATTCTCTTGTAATCTTATTTTTCTATTCTCTAGGGTGGAACCATAATATTACGGTTATTATTATTTTGCTTGTAGCTTTGCTTGATTGCTTTGCTTGTCTGCATTATAATATGATTTACCATGTATATTGATAACATGTCATATAGAATAGGGAGTGCCGCTCATATTAAAATTGTTCATGCATAATTTTAAAATAAAACCTTGACTTCAAAAGATTGAGTGGGAGAAGGTTTTCGAAGAGAGGACCTAAGGCCTCCATCGTTGGTCCATAGGAAGAACATGGTGGTCCCAACCCCTAGGAAGGGATTTCTATCATGTACCAGATTAGATCTCTGAAAGGATAAGGTATTTTAGTATGATTTATGGTTGCACACCACAAGGTGGTGATTATAAATCATGGATAAAATATTGAAACGGTGGTTATACACTCACGTTTATTTTATTATTAACCTCCCCTAGGAGCTCTGTTAATAAAATTAATGGCCAAAGAAACGATTATTAGTATATGCTGGATCATACGGGTCCTGGATGGCATATATTAATCAGGAGGGGATCCGTGTTCCAAATTGAATTTGGCATGACTCCCCTAGGAGCTTGTTGAATTCTGAGTTGGGAATTATCGTTGTAAGGTTGTGATATTTTCAAGGTTTTGACACATAAACACATTTGTATTATTTTACATGATTGTGTTATATTACTAAATTATTATATACGTTTGCTTATGTTTGGTATATGATTCTTTATTGTAGATTGAAAATGTCTAAAAACGCTTTATCATCGATACTTGACAAAAACCAATTAACCGGTGAGAACTATAACGATTGGAAACGGAACCTGGACATCGTCCTTTCCTTTGAGAAACTGAAATATGTTTTAACAACTCCTTGTCCTCCCGAGCCTACGGGAGACTCAAGTAATGAGCAATTCCAAGCATATGATCACTGGAAAGATGCTAATGATCAGGCCCGCTGCTATGTTATGGCTAGCATGAACAACGTGCTGCAGGCTCAACATCAGGATTATGAGACTGCGAAGCAGATCTTGGATAATCTTGAGGACATGTTTGGAGGCCAGGCCATAACAAAGCGGCAAGGGGCACTTCGGAAACTCTTAAACTATAGACAGAGACCGGGGACATATGTAAAGTTAGCACATGATGTTGGTCATGGGTTACCTCGCTGAGGCTCAAACCAATGGAGCCGACATCGATGCTGAAACTCAGATGACTATGGTCTTTGAGACTCTGTCTAAGGAATTTATTCCGTTTAGAGCTACTTTTAATTTAAGCAATAGACGGGATATGACCTTGACAAAACTTATGAAACAGTTACAAGAGTTTGAACTGCTGATCAGGGAGTCTCCTGCTGGTGGTGAGGCCAATATGGTAGCTGCTTCTGGTTCCAATCCTAACTCTGGGAATGGAAAGAAGCAACGGGCCAAGAGTGGGAAGTCTTCTATTCCTCCTGCAACCAAGAGCAAGAAGAAGAAGAAGAAGAACCCAAAGAAGCTTAAGTGCTTCTTCTGTGGTAAGGTCGGGCATATAAAGAAGCATTGCAAGGACTTCCTTTCCAAGGGAGGCAGGTGTGATCTTCTATATTTAAAAACTTGTTTGGTTGAGGAATCTAGTGACATCTAGGTCATAGATTCTGGTGCAACTAATCATGTTTGTGTTTCTCTGCAGGGATTCAAAGAAACGAGAAGTCTACTTCGTGAAAACTTAACGCTTCAGATGGGCGATGGATCCTTGGTCTCAGCGGAAGCAGTGGGAGATGTCCATCTTTATTTTGATAATTATAGGAATTTAATTTTGCGAGATTGTTTTTGTGTTCCTAAATTTAAAAGGAATTTAATTTATGTATCTTCTTTATTTAAAGACTCCTATGTGGTATCTTTTAAAGAAAAAGTGGTGATTCGTAAAAACAAATCTTTTATCTGTTCTGGATGGATGCAAAATAATATATATTTTATCAAACCTAAGATGGACTTATTGCTTAATGCTGAGATAAATGATAATGACTCAAAAAAGGCTTAAAACTTCTCACTCTAATAAAACTTATCTTTGGCATTTGCGCCTTGGCCATATTAACCTGAATAGGATTCAAAGATTGGTAAGGGATGGACCTTTAAGTCACTTAAAGGTGGAATCTATACCTCAATGTGAATCTTGTTTGGAGGGTAAAATGACCAAAAGACCATACGGGTCTAAGGGCAATAGGGCCGAAGGGGTTCTAGAACTTGTGCATAGTGATGTTTGCGAACCAATGAACATCCGGGCACGAGGAGGGTATGAGTACTTCGTCACTTTTATTGACGATTACTCAAGATATGGATATGTGTACCTAATGCACCACAAAAGCGAAACTTATGATAAGTTCAGGGAGTTTCAGGCTGAAGTGGAAAAGCTATTGGGTAAACCCATAAAGGCACTTCGATATGATCGAGGTGGGGAATACCTTTCTGATGAGTTCTTGGGACACTTGTTAGAGAATGGGATTTTATCCCATTTGACTGCGTGGGGCACTCCGCAGTAGAATAGCGTAGCGGAGAGAAGGAATAGGACTTTGTTGGACATGATTCGGCCCATGATGAGTTATTCATCATTACCTTTATCCTTTTGGGGATATGCACTACAAACCGCATGTTATCTTTTGAACAATGTGCCTTCAAAATCGGTCCCTAAAACTCCTCATGAGTTGTAGATAAGACGGAAGACATCCTTAAACCATATTCGCATATGGGGATGTCTAGCTCATCTCCAGTTTAAGGATCCGAATAAGTTGGAAGCACGTTCGGAAGTTTGCGTGTTTGTAGGATATCCAAAAGGGACTAAAGGGGGTTATTTTTATAACCCAAAGGAAAATAAAGTTGTGGTTTCAACTAATGCAACTTTCCTTTAGGAAAGTTACATGGACGACTTTAAACCTCGAAGCAAAGTGGTGCTTGAGGAGTTAAGGGGTGATCAGTTCACTCCGGAGGTTCCGAATGAAACCATTCCGATTGGTGTAGAAAAACCAAACAAACCTGAACAACAACCTCAAGGGCTTCGGCGTAGTGGGAGGATCGGGCGTCAACCTGAAAGGTATATGTTCAATGGGGAGGTCTTCTTGGCTGAACCGGATGAACATGACAGGGATCCTTATACTTACGCAGAAGCTGTGGAGTATGTTGATTCAAAACTCTAGACAGAGGCCATGAACATAGAGATTAAGTCTATGGAGACTAATCGGGTCTGGGAGCTTGTGGATCTTCCTGAAGGGGTAAAACCCATAGGGTGTAAGTGGATCTACAAGAGGAAAAGAGGAGTGGATGGAAAGGTCGAAACCTTTAAGGGTAGACTGGTAGCTAAGGGTTATACGCAAAAGGAAGAAATCGATTATGAGGAAACCTTTTCGCCTGTAGCCATGCTTAAGTCCATCCGGATTCTCTTGTCCATAGCTGCTACTCTCGATTACGAGATTTGGCAGATGGATGTCAAGACGGCTTTTCTGAATGGCTATCTTGATGAGTCCATTTATATGGAACAACCAGACAGGTTCAAGGTCGCGGGATAAGAAGGTAAGGTTTGTAAGCTGCTAAAGTCTATTTATGGACTTAAGCAGGCTTCTCGTTCTTGGAACATAAGATTTGATCAAGTGATCAAGACTTATGGGTTCTCACAAAACGTGGATGAACCATGTGTTTACAAACACATAAAGGATGGGAAGGTGGTTTTATAACTGCTCTATGTAGATGACATTCTGCTAATTGGCAATGACGTTGGGGCGTTGTCATCGGTCAAATTATGGTTGACCAAGCAGTTTGACATGAAGGACTTAGGTGAGGCTAATTTTGTTCTCGGTATCTAGATCATTCGGGATAGGAAGAACAAAATGATAGCTTTGTCTCAGGCCTGCTACATAGATAAAATTCTCAGGAGGTTTGCAATGCAGGATTCCAAGAAAGGTGGTCAACCATCAAGGTCTGGAATTACTCTTTCTAAGAAAGACTCTCAAAAGTCTTATGAAGAAAGAGAATACATGAAGAAGGTGCCTTATGCTTCGGCAGTGGGTAGTCTCATGTATGCCATGCTTTGCACACGGCCGGATATTAGCTATGAGGTCGGGATTGTAAGTCGATTTCAGGCGGATCCAGGGACGAACCATTGGGTTACGGTAAAGCATATTTTCAAGTACCTGAGAAGGACTCGAGGGTATATGTTTGTGTATTCGGGTGAGGACTTGACTCCTCTAGGATACACTGATTCAGATTTTCAATCCTGTCTGATTTCTAGAAAATCGACTTCGGGGTTTGTGTTTACTCTTTGTGGCGGTGCCATCAGTTGGAGAAGTGCGAAGCAAGATTGCACTTCGGATTCAACGATGGAGGCCGAGTATGTGGCAGCTAGTGATGCTTCGAAAGAAGCAGTGTGGCTCCGCAAGTTCCTTGGGGATCTTGAGGTAGTTCCTGGTATGGATAAAGCGGTATCACTGTACTGTGATAACAGTGCAGCGGTAGCTAATGCTAAGGAACCAAGATTTCACAAGAAGAGTAAGCATATTGATCGGAAGTATCATGTGATAAAGGACTTCGTTGAAGGGCGGGCATGTCACGGTGAGCAATATCGCGTCAGAGGACAATTTAGCTTATCCATTTACGAAGACACTTACTGGGAGAGTCTTCGAGTGGCATGTGGAAGTTATGGGGATTCGAAATTTGTTGTATTTACTCACTTAGTGCAAGTGGGAGATTGTTAGACATGTATGCCCTAAGGAGTAAAAATGTTATACGTTTTTTGAGACATTTTTATCAATAAAGAATTTATTCATTTATATATATACCAAATCTTGTCCTCCTTACGTTCATATTTGTTAAATGTATGATAAGCAAACAGTAGTCTGAGACTGTCAATCTAAACCTTAAGAATTGGGCATATGATGGGATGATTATGCGGTAGACACGATTCTTAAGGTGACGGTCTAAAACGTATGATCCGCAATCGAGGAAATAAAGTTGGGCGCTTTATTCATGTAAAGATTGTTATGTTGTCTATATCCCTTTTGGGAGATGGGTTGTCTTGGCCATCGGAGTTGGACTCCGTGAATAGAAACATTGGCACGTTGTCATAGGTGACAATGTGTTGGATCGGGACATAAAGTGAATTGATTTGGATTAATAATTCTGTCTTGGAAAATCGATTCACTTTAGACAGTCATTTGTATTGTATCTTAATCCTGAGATGAATAGTGGGCCCGTTGTCTCGACTTGTGTCTTTTGATGTACCAATGGGTGACTCTCACATCTCTATAGTGGTGTGCATGCCGGTACGTTGGAGGCATGACTCTTGATAGCGTAGACTTGTTATTCATAGATATGGAATCCATAGCTCCTTTTTAGGAGTAATGATATCCTCTTATATGCGTTGTCCTGTAATTGGAAAACTAGAGCGCTCAACCATTTGGATACATAGGTGTAACTGAATGGTATACTATCTTTGGATGGTAAGTTTTCTAATGGTGAGACAATGGAACGTAAGATAAAAATAATCGGGAAGGTAAGACAGAACTTGTCCTTAAGCCGATTATGGATTATCATATGGGGATACGATGCACTATGATATATCATGGAGACTTAGCTACACGAGCTTCGTAATTCTATAAAGTTTGAGAGTACAGCTCCAAGCTTTTAGTGGAGTAGCGTTGGAGTTGATAATTGTGAAATGTATATTTGGGATATTGGGTTTCATAATTATCATGAGCTTGAACTTTATAGGTCCATTTTGGTCCCCTTTGCTAGCTCACAAAATCCTGTAACGACACGGCGTGCTTTTCCAATAATTGGTGACTTATGTCAGATTTATCATATTGGTTTAAAATTTGTAAGAATCAAATAATTCATGTCTGTTTATTGGTTGAATTAATTTTTGTAAGAAATTAGTTCAAGATAAACGTGTTGAATTATTGCTATCAGATAATTCTTGTCTGTTGATCGGTTGTTTTAATTTTGGACAAAATTAGAACAAGATAAACTTGTAGAATTATTGTGAATTGATTTATTTTCTTAGAGATTATCTTGATAAAGTTTATTTTGATCAGATAACTTCTCTATTGGGTTATTTGAATCAAAACTGAGACTTTATCCTTTAGAATCTCAGGTGGAAAATGAAAGATTCGCGGAGATTTTTCTCGGGAATTCGGCCTGCCGGATGACGTGTTCAGCCTGCCAAACTAGCCTGTTCAGCCTGCCGATCAGCGGAGATATGATTACGCGTTTTCACATGGATCTTATCGAACTTGATTCTGTTTCAAGTTTTTGAGACCTAATCTGATATGGACTGACCCCAGGACCAATAGGTATAAAAAGGGAGTGAGTCTCATGATTTACGCAGATCAATTTGAGAGATTAAGAGTGATACTCTTCTAGTGAGCATCTGAAAACTCCCTGAGAGCTTTTGTTCACAAATCACGAGCACTAGCTTTGGGTTCTCTCTATTGGTTGGAAGGAGAGTCACCGGTGGAAGAGCTGTACGTGTGAGCCCACACTCACTCTGGTTGTGGATAGAGAATAGCAAAGAAAACCAGTTGGTTGAGGCTCTTCTGGAACGTTACTTCTCTACAAAGGTTGCGGAGGTTCTTCGGCACACTGAGGTTAGTAAGATCTGTTTGATTTATACATATAACATGTCAAACTTGTGTTTTGGAAATTACTCTGATGAAAAAATTTTAAAATTCCGCTGCGCACTTTGTTTCCAACAGTTACGGTGTGGGGCACTGACACGAGTATCGAGGTAGGACTTCTACCCCATTTCTTTGGTAGCCTAGTTTCAAAATGATTTGGCTTTGAAAAGGATTTCTATTAAAAATATTTTCAACGGTTTTTTGAAAATGAATTTATCAGTTGTATTTTTGTAAACCGTAGACTGAGATGAACTTCATAATAAACTTCATAATGAATGATAATGAAAACATCTAGTAAATGGATTTTGAATAATGTTAGAAATGAATATAAGGGCATGATGCATATCAGAGACGGGGTCGTGTAGCGATGGACCTTGGGGGTAGGTCCTGAAACCCAGCTGGGCCACTACGGTGGTGATATTCATGTGGTTTGCCTAGGAAAAGAGAATGATAATATTTCTGGTCGACCGAACAAACTATTTTAGGTAAGAACGGTTTTATTTAAATTTATTTATTCAAGTTTTCTTTTAAATAATCTCTTGAATAATGATATTTCTTTTTAAGTTAAATTACTTTTTAAAATATAGTCCTACTGAGCCTTTCACTCACATTTTATTTGTTTTCAAACTTCCCCCTCTAGGTGGATTTCCTCTTAGGTTCAGAGAGGACTCAATGGACAAAACTCAGGAGCTGTAGGAGAACCTGTAGACTGATTTAATTTTTAATTCAAGGCATGTAACATATTTATTTTCTTTCTTTGTGCTTGGACTATGGTTGTATAATTATATTATCAGTACTATGTGTATGCACAAGATGTGGGTCCATGGGATCCATTCTCGTTCCTCCTATTTAATTGTTGTTTCTTATTACTTGTTTAATGAACCTATTTGTTTAAATTATTAACAATGCTTGTTTAAAAGTTTTTTTTTTTGATTTTCCACCTTTTATATTTAATTTAACCCTTAAACTCATAAGTTTAACTAAATTCTTATTTAACTAATTCAAATAAACTGTCACGTCACCTCCCATACCCCGGGGCGTGACAGAATGGTTTCAGAGCACAAGCTTATGAACCTTGGGAATTGTGCACAAATATGTATGACAATGAAATACCTCTGACAGTCCAAATTTTGTTTTCAGAAGTGAGAGGATGGCACCTAGACGTCATTCGACAGCTGACGTCGAGTTCGAAAATGATGAGGGTATGATGAGGTCTATGTTTGTGGCTTTCTGGCATATGGCAGCTAGGGCTAGACTGGAGGATTCTGATGTCAGTCGTCGGCATACATATTTTAAGAAATTTCAGCGTGCGTCTATTCTGACTTTTGATGGTAATGGGGATCTGCAGTTGGCAGAATATTGGTTAGATTTGATTGTGAAGCAATTGGATACCCTTGGTGTGCCTGATGAGTACCGTGTGGAATTTTCTGTATATAGGCTCAAGGGTAGTGCTAATACTTGGTGGAAACAAGCTAAGCGTTTAGAACGTGGTGGTAATATCAGTTAGGACAGATTTGAGGAGCTGTTCTATGACCGGTATTTTTCGTAGAGGTATAGAGTTCAGAAGGCAGCTGAGTTCTATAGGTTGCAGTAGGGTGATTTGTCAGTTCGAGAATATGAGGCAAGATTCAATGAGTTGGCCAGGTTTGCTCCATCAACGGTGGCATCGGAACGCGAGAGGTGCATTAAGTTTCAGGAAAGGCTTAAGGCTCCTATTCGGCAACAGGTGGTTGCTCTACGACTTAGGAATTTTGGTGAGCTTGTGTCGTCAGCAATATCAGTGGAAAATGATTATGCACAGTATTGTGAGGATCGAGCAAAAGCTTCAGGAGGACGACAGAGGAGCGGTAGGAAGAGCACCAGTAGCCGTCCAACTCTGGGAAAAAACAAGCAGGGTGGCGCGAACAGTGGTAGCAGCAGATCATCTGGCAGCAGACGCAGCAATCCCTACAGCTTCCATTGTCATTTTTGTCAACAGCCAGGACACATCAAGTGGAATTGCTCGACCAGGAGTGCCCGTCTTGGATCTCATACCGGAGAAGGTGCCAGTCGTCAGCCTCAGCCTCAGACCTGCCTCTGCCTCAGCAGTTTTTAGAGTTGTAGTTCCCTCAGTTCTCTCCTTAATAATTGGCATATCCGGCACAAAGGCAGCAGCCGCAGCATTTCCAGTGTAGCATCCCTCAGTACCGAGCGCCGAGTACAGCTAGCGTGCAGTCATCTCCGTCTCAGCAATATCGGCAGAACAATCCAAGGCCTAGCAATGTTGGTAGAGGAAAAGGAAAGGCACCAGTGCAGGTTCATGCAATGGCATCATGAGGTTCAGATTCTTAGACCAGTAATGCGGTAGTGGATGGTACGATCTTAGTTTCTCAATCCTTAGCTCACGTTTTATTTGATACAGGTGCCACTCATTCTCTCATTTTGAGTCGTTTTGTACATGCCTTGGGATTAGAGATAGAAGAGTTCAATGAACCCCTAGTCATAGCTTCTCCCTTGGGGCAGGTGTGTGTGAATTGTGTATGTAAATCTTGTAAAATAAAGATTGGGGATGAGATTTTAAAAGGTGATTTGATTGTACTCTCCATGAACTCATATGATGTAATCCTAGGGATGGACTAGTTGTCCAGGTATAATGCAGTTGTAGACTGCCAACTTAGAAAGGTGACCCTAGTGTCTGACAGGGGAACGATGATCACTTACCAGGGTGGTGGTGATCGGTTAATGAGTGAGCGTCTCATAAAGTCATGTCTTGGAGGGTGAAGAAATCTGGTTTGTCATGCTTTTCTTGCAAATCTGGAGTGCGAGCCTTATGCCTTACGAGGAAATGTAGCGATTCCGGTGGTTGATGAGTATAAAGATGTCTTCCCCGACGAGTTGCCAGGATTACCATCGCAACGAAAAAATGGAGTTTGGTATTGAGTTGTTTCCAGGGACAGCACCGATTTCTATAGCACCTTATCAGATGGCACCGGTAGAAATGAAAGAATTGAGGAAGCAACTTCAGGAGCTTGCTGATAAAGGGTATATTCGGAATAGCACATCTCCGTGGGGAGTACCAGTTTTGTTTGCTAAGAAACATAATGGGACTCTCAGGTTGTGTGTAGATTATCGACAGCTAAATCGTGTTACAGTGAAGAATAAGTATCCCTTGCCCAAAATCGATGAGTTGTTTGATCAATTGGGAAGTTCGCGGTACTTCTCAAAGATTGATTTGCGGTCGGGTTACCATCAACTCAGGATTAAGGAAGAGGATATTCCCAAGATAGCTTTTGGGACCCGGTATGGGCATTTTGAGTTTCTAGTGATGTCGTTTGGGTTGATGAATGCTCCGACAGCTTTCATGGATTTGATGAACAGGATATTTAGGTCGTATCTGGATCAGTTCGTGATCGTGTTCATCGATGACATTCTAGTGTATTCTAAGACTTGGGAGGAGCATGAGCAGCATCTCCGGATCGTGCTTCAGACTCTACGGGAGCACCAGTTGTATGCCTAGAGAGAAAAGTGTGAGTTTTGGTTGACTGAGATCAAATTTCTAGGTCATGTCATCTTTGAGCATGGTATTTCTATGGATCCGTCCAAGATTGAAGCCATAGTGAAATGGGAACGACTAAGGAATGTAGCAGAAATTCGCAGCTTCTTGGGTCTTGCTGGTTATTACAGGAAAATTGTAAAGGATTTCTCGAAAATTGCAGCTCCATTGATGAGATTGATTAGGAAAAATGTCAGATTTGAGTGGGACGAAGAATGTGAGCTTACTTTTCAGGAATTGAAGAACCGGTTGACTTCAGCCCCAGTGTTGGTTATTCCTAGCAGTGACGAGCCATATAAGGTTTACGCTGATGCTTCGGGACACGGACTTGGATGCGTGTTAATGCAGCATGGACGAGTGGTTGCATACGAATCGAGACAGCTACAGCCTCACGAGCGAAATTATCCTACTCACGACTTGGAGCTCGCGGTAATGATTCACGCGCTGAAGATTTAGAGATGTTATTTGTATGGGGCAACATTTCAGGTCTTCTCCGATCATAAGAGTTTGAGGTATTTATTCACTCAAAGGGATCTTAATTTGAGGCAGCGGAGATGGATAGAGTATATAGAGGATTATGATTTCGCGTTGCAGTACTATCCCGAGAAAGCTAATGTGGTCGCAGATGCACTTAGCTGGAAGTCTTCAGGGATTCTCGCTTGTTTGGCTCTTGAGAACTGGAGCAGGGATGCGACAGTGAGCGAATATGGACTACGGTATCATGAAGACTATGATCGAGTTTCGGTATATCATATGGAAGCGACCCCAACTCTTGTTCAGATGGTGAAACAAAATCAATGGCAGGACCAGCATTTGCAGGGGATTTGGACCGCGGATTCAGAACGGAGAGTAGTTTAAAGAATGAAGAGTGCATGCAAATGGGTCGTTGTATTTTCGGGAGCATCTTGCAGTTCCAGTAATTGCAGTGGTGACAAAAGCCATTATGGACGAAGCCCATAGGTCTTAGTTCGCCATTTATCCAGGGAGCACAAAGATGTATCGTGATTTAAAGAGGTAATATTGGTGGAGAGGCATGAAGAAAGATGTTCAAGAATACGTGGCCAAGTGTACGACGTGTCTTCAGGTGAAAGCCGAGCATCGAAAGCCTGTAGGTCAGCTTCAGCCGCTTCCTATTTCAGGGTGGAAATGGGAGCATGTGACGAAGGATTTTCTCACAAGTTTGTCGAGAACGGAGCAGCGGCATGATGTAGTTTAGGTCATGGTCGACAGATTGACAAAATCGATGCATTTTATTCCATTCAGGTCGACATGTTCGAGGAGGATTCTCAGGGAGTTGTATCTGCAGAACATAGTGAGATTGCATGGGGTTACTTTGTCCATCATTTCTGATCGAGACACCAGGTTTAATGCTAAGTACTAGAGGAGTTTTCAGGAGGCTTTAGGTACGGATTTGAACTTCAGTACGGCGTTTCATCCTCAGACTGATGGGCAGTCTGAGTGGGTTATTCAAATTCTCGAGGATATGTTGTGTGCCTGTGCGTTAGACTTCGCGGAAATTGGAAGAAATATTTGCATCTAGCAGAATTTGCATACAACAACAACTATCAAGCAAGTATTGGTATGGCACCGTTTGAGGCGTTATATGGGCGACTGTGTCGGTCACCGGTGTGTTAGGCAGAGCCGAAGGACAGGGTTATTCTTGGGCCGGATGAGATCCGTGATAGCAATGAGAAAGTCGCCATGATTCGAGATTGATTGAGGGTGGCTCAGAGTCGACAGAAGAGTTATGTGGATAGAAGACGTCGACCCTTAGAATTTTTGGTAGGAGATTTCATTCTCTTGAAAGTATCGCCTCGTAAAGGAACTATACGGTTCGGAGTGAGTGAAAAGCTTGCACCGAGGTATATTGGACCGTTCGAGATCACTCAGCGTGTTAGTGTGGTTGCCTATCGGCTCGACCTTTCGCCCGAGCTTTCTCATGTTTACGATGTGTTTCATGTGTCGATGCTTAGGAAGTGTCCGCTTGAGCAGGGTAAGATAGTTTTATTTCGCGATATGCAGGTTCGGGAAGATACGACGTACGAGGAGGTGCCAATTTGGATTATCGATTGAAAAGTAATCAGTTTGTGCCATTGTGAGATACCATTATTAAAGGTTGTGTGGCAGCATCACGGGGTTGATGAAGCCACTTGGGAACTAGAGTCGAGTATGCGGGAGTTGTATCCGCATTTGTTTTGTTTCTAAATTGATTTGTAAATTTCGAGGGCGAAATTTCTTTTAGGGGTGGAGAGTTATAATGCCCCGAAAATGATTAAATGATATTATAAGGTAAAATGATGAATTAGTGTGCCATAACTAATGTTTCAAAATTAATTTGATCATTTGGTTAAATTTTGAGTTTTAAGTTGTTTTATTATTTTAATGAATTCTAATGTTCTTTGTTGTTTTAAAATGTTATTTGGGTTCTTAAGACAAAATAATTTGTAAAATGTTAAAAATATTTGGTTTTACAAAACCGTTTTACAAAACCGTGGGCGGCACATGGTTTTCGCACAGTAAAACTACCCGCTTTTCTCTCTATTTAATCTCTCTCTCTCTCACTCTTTCTCTTATTCTCTCTCTCTCCCCGTGACACTCTCTCTCACTCTCTCTCTCGGTTTCTCTCATTCTCTCTCATTTTTCTCTCAAATTTTTGAAACAAAATTTGAATCCAAGCTTCGGGTCAGCGAGTAGGAAGCTCGGGGACATGATTTGGCAACTAAGAACGTGATTTAAAGCTTCGATTCGAGATTAGTTTTGAAATTTCTAAACTTTTTCAAAATTTCAATTTTTCATGCATTTTTGAAATCTAAGTTCGTTTGAGCTTAGAAAATCCATGATTTGAGTTAAAGGAACTTAGAACAACTAGGATCTATGCTTGGTTTGAAGAAAAATGGATTAGATTCAAGATTTTCATTTTTCCTTATTTTTTCTTATTTTTGGATTTTTGGGATTTTATGTTTAAATCTTGTTTAAAAGAGTTCAAAAGTGTCCTAGTATGTTTTTCTATCATCTATGATTGTTTTCTATGCCTGGGATTTGAGAAAAACAAGTTAAAACGAAGATTTGGGTTTTGGGAGACCCAAAAACCGTGCTTGAAATTTCTAAAAATTTTCCAGTTCGATAGGCCGGATTCAAAGGATCGATAGGCCGGACTCATCCGTTCGGCAGGCCGGACCTGGAGAATGTTCGGCCGATCGGACTTGTCCTCCGGCAGGCCGAATTGTGCTATTCGGCAGGCCGAACCAGGGGACCGGCAGGGTTACCGAACTAGGGCAAATTTTTTGACTTTTATCTGTTTTCACTGTTTTGAACCCCGATTAAAATTCCAACTTTATAAAATGATTTTAAAAATACAAATGGCACACTAGGACATCATGAAACGGTTTAGTAACAAAGAATGTCTCAAACTAGATATTGATCGACTTAGTTTGTATCTAGGATCGTTCGTGGTTCTACGGAGCTAACGTATAGCGGACCAGGATTACGGTGTGGAGCACTAATACGAGTATCGAGGTAGGACTTATATCCCTTCTTTGGTAACCCAGTTTCAAATGATTTGGCTTTGAAAAGGGTCTTTATAAAAATGTCTTCAACGGTTGATTGAAAATGATATTTATCGGTTGTATTTTTGTAAACCGTGGACTGAGATGAACTTCATAATGAATGATAATGAAAACATCTGGTAAATGGATTTTGAATAATGTTAGAAATGAATATTAGGGCATGATGTCATATCAAAGATCGGGTCGTGTAGCGTTCGACCTTAGAGGCAGGTCCCGAAACTCAGCTGGGCCACTACGGTAGTGATATTCATGTGGTTTGCCTAGGAAAAGAGAATGATGATATTTCTAGTCAACCGGACAAACTGTTTTGGGTAAGAACGGTTTTACTTAAATTTATTTATTCAAGTTTTCTTTTAAATAATCTCTTGAATAATAATATTTCTTTTTAAGTTAAATTACTTTTTAAAATATAGTCCTACTAAGCCTTTCGCTCACATTTTATTTGTTTTCAAACTTCCCCCTCTAGGTGGATTTCCTCTTAGGTTCAGAGAGGACTCAACGGACAGAACTCAGGAGCTGTAGGAGAACCTGTAGCCTGATTTAATTTTTAATTCAAGGCATGTAATATATTTATTTTCTTTCTTTGTGCTTGGACTATGGTTGTATTATTATATTATCAATACTATGTGTATGCACAAGATGTGGGTCCATGGGATCCATTCTCGTTTCTCCTATTTAATTGTTGTTTCTTATTACTTGTTTAATGAACATATTTGTTTAAATTATTAACAATGCTTGTTTAAAAGTTTTTTTTTTTTATTTTCCACCTTTTATATTTAATTTAACCCTTAAACTCATAAGTTTAACTAAATTCTTATTTAACTAATTCAAATAAACCGTCACGTCACCTCCCGTACCTAGGGGCGTGATAGTACTTCTTGAGAAAAACTATATTTACAGGACTGTTGTATGATTATTATGTTTTTGAGACGCTAGAGCATATATATATATAAATATTTTCGATATAGTCAACATTTTTCTATTTAAATTAATCATTTTTTTTTATTTGTTTTAACTTTTATTTATCTCCTGACCCCATTTCTTGGCGTAATAGATTCTAAGGATCTCAAAATTTTTAAAGGGAAAATCAAATCTCAAATCTTTTACCAATTTTGAGTTATTATCTTTTAATTGACAAACCCTTCCAAAAAAAGTTATTTTATTACAAATGCAAATATATCTTATATTATTGATTAATGTGACAATGTTTTAAAAGGTTACAAATAAAAAATGACAACTCAAATTTAATAAAAGAAGTGAAATTAGACTAGTGTCCTTAACATTTAAAAATAAATGGAATGAGTTGAGAATTTTTGCGATATTTGGAATATTTCCAGGTTTGAGATGAGTTTAAGATAATAATGCATGGAGCAGGTGTAAGAAAGTTTGCAACAACCACAACAAAACAATAATGCCATTGCAATTTGCATTGAAGTGGCCATGACAAAAATAATGCTTTGCGTTGCTGTAAACATTATAGTCGGTCAAACTATATGAAACTTCCATGCAATAACCTAGCCTTTTTGTTTAATCTAAATAATTTGACGCGTTTCCCTCTAAAAACCAACTAAACCACTCTTATTGAAACGAAAATAGAAAAGAAATGCGATATATGCCAACAAGTATTCGTGCGCTTTATTAATCTTGCCTTTACTAAGATAAAAGAAAAACCAAAGGAGTAAGAAAGTTATATCAGACAATAAAAAAAAAATACAATGCATACTCAGATTTATTTTAGGAATAAATCTATGGATAGTTTTTAAATTCTTTTTTGTAGTCAATTTTGTTCCATAATTAGTCTTTGAACTTAAAAAATGTCGCTTGAATGCTCCTTAGTTATATTTTAAATAAAAACCGTTAACTTTGTCTTATAAAAGGTCTTTAAACTATCTTATTGTTAACTTTGTCTTATAAAAGGTCTTTAAACTATCTTATTTTTCTAAAATAATCTATCTTTTTTTTTCTAAAATAATCTCTATATTAAAAGTTATACTAAACTAAGTTCCTAAACTAAAAATATATATTATGACAAAAACAATACGGGGTTTTTGTTTTTCTTCAAAATTCTTTTTTTAATTCAATTTTAATTTGTTATTTCTTGTACATATATTAACACGTTTGTAATTGTTTCTGATTATGGGATACATTATTATTACACTTGCGTTGGATAAAGAAAAGAGTGAACCCACACAAATGGTTTATGTATAGGACTATTATTTTGCATTATTAGTTTTTAAAAAAAATTAAAGTCGATGACGATCTTTAGTGTAATCCTCCGACAATAGAGAAAATTATAAAACTTTCCCCCCTGCTTTGTTTTACTTCTAAAACAAACAAATAGTTCAAAAAGTACTGGTAGTAGTGGCGTCATTGAAAAAAAAATACGTCCTAACACCTTTTTTTAAAAAAAAAAAAGAAAAGGACAACTTGATTGGATTTTGTTTAGAAGTTACTTGATACGCTAAATTAAAATAAACAACAGAAAGTCCCAACGTCTTCGAAAAGTAATTGATTAAAACATATTTTCACAAAGTAATAATGTAATATAACAATCCTACATAAACGTTAAAATTTGGTTTATTCATTTCATTCCTTTATAAAATACGTAACCCAAGAAAAAAAAAGTTGAATTTAAAATAAAGGAGGAATTTTGAAGAAAAAAGAAACTGCATATTTTTTTGGTGTACATATATATTTTTTAGTTTGAGGAGTTACCGGCTGTTTGGATGAGCGGTGGGAACCACGGTTCTCATCACTTTTTCAGTTATAAATAGTATAAAGCTCTAATATGCTACAGTAACAATAAAAAAATTGCTACAGTGTAAAATATGCTACAGTAAAAGTGATTCTAACCCACGGTTCCCACCACCCTTCCAAATACCCTATTAATTTGGTACAACTTTTAAGCTATGGACTATTTTTAAAGAGATAAGATAGTTTAGAGATCTTCCATAAATCAAAGTTAACAGTTTCCATTCAAAATTTAATTGAGAGCTAATTCATAAAAACATTTTAAGCACTATTTATAAGACAGAATTAATTATAAAGACTAATCAAAGAGAAAAAAGAATTCAGAGACTATTCATAAATTTATTTCATTATTTTAAACTGACATAATAGAAATTTAATCTTTAAAAACTTAATGGAAGAATAAAAAAAAACTTACAGAGCTCTAAAAAACGATCAATTTGTACAAAGGGAAAAAAAACTTATAAAGCTATAACGAATAATCCAAATGTAAATAGATTAATCTTTTAAATAACAATATATATTTTCAGACGTTTTTGTTTAAAATTATTAAAATATTTTTGTAACGCCCCTATGTGGGGGTTAACAGTTTTTAATGAGATAAAATAAAAATAAATAATAAAAGTAAAACCTTAAAAATAAAATTTACCCGGGGCTTAAATGAAAACTTTCAAATCAAAAATAAAAATATAAACGACAATTAAACCACAGTTTAATGTAGCACCTTAAATTTAATAATATAAATTGTTGTCATCATCATTTTAACCCTCAACACATTGTAATACAGTCACAGAAAGTAACAATTGATGCTTACATTATCATGAAGAACATTCTCAACAATTGAAGCAGTCCCAATGTAATATAGCTACATCACTTCCTCAACTATATTTCTCGTAGCCACCTCACACTTAGTGAGTCCTGAAAAGATAAAAATATAAGGGAATGAGCGACACTATGCTCAGTAGAGAAAGCCATTACTCACCTTTAGGTTTTTATCATTACCACATTAAAACCTGCATGGTTAGTAAGTTACATCATATTCCAGATTATGAGGTTTATTATGATCACATCTTATGGATACCGTAGTTAATCATTACCAAGTGTCATAATTACACATTTATACAAGTATTACCAATCATCATTGTTCCTAGGTATCCATGTTAAATTGAGTATCACTCAACTCATCGAAACCCAAATGGGCGCACTTGATCACCCTATAAACATTCCAAGGGTGTTCCGGTGAGGGGACATCAAGCCCCGAGTCCTCACCAAGTCGATTCCTGTACAGTGTGTTCTGGGACTTTCAACCCAAGGAAGCATCATCACCTTCCCCCTATTTTACCTTTTAGGGTATTCATGCCCAAGGACGTAATCGCCGCCCTCTTCATGTCTCACCATTTCTCTATATTAAATCATTATTAATAGAGTCAGTTTTCCTAACCATGCTTCTCAATTTATAACATGTGTCAATTCATTATGTTCCTCGCCGTACAATACAAGACGAGTCCATGTCATGGTTTCATATGTGATACTCATATAATATCAGTTCAACATAGATCTATATATATTACGGCAAAACAATCAATTTTAATTCTATAAAAACCTCACAAAAGATGAGTAATAGAATCCCTACCTTTCAAGCTTATCAACAGTCTCTTAATCCTGGAATCAATTAACGTTAGCTCCATACTCCCTTGATCTTGAACTCCAAGCAAAACAGATCCAGTTGTATCTCGCTGTATCTACGAAGCATCCTCTGTAGTGCTCCTCGAGCGACTATGAATGGCTAGGAATGCTTCCTGGAGATCATACATTCTTGAAAACGTCATTCTGGACTCCGATACTGCTGTTTGAATCGCCTCGATCTGCGTGTAGTCGGTACCGGATGATTTTCATCAGAGTGGAATTTTCTCGAACGGAGGTCACCATTGCATCCAGAGCATCGAAACGAGTCAGGAGGAGGTCTCGGATAGTCGATCGGAGGTCCAGATCACAAAAATCCAAAGTCGCCGTTGACCAGCCGTTGACCGAATTTGACCGTCGTTGACCGGCGTCAATCGGGGTCCGTTGGCAGCTGGGCTCGGGCCTACCCCCCCTAAATCGACCATTCTGAGTCCAATGGCGGGGTTAATTTCACCTAATTCTGCCTCTAACATAGCGGGTCGTGAAGTACAACGTCGGTAGAAATGGATGAGCTCCGATCTTGATTCTCCGACGATGGAAACCTGAAATTGGCTGAGGGTTTTTGCTACCCATCCTCCTATGAGCATTTCCCCTCATCCAATTTGAAGAAACGTGGCTGGGAAGAGCCAAAACGGAGGCTCCCGCGGAGGTTGACGGCGACGTTGGCCGTTCTCCGGCGAAACCGGCTCCTTCCGTGCAATTGATCGAGGGGTTTTACTCCCCTTGATCCTCTGAACTCATTGGGAGGGGTGGTGTCAGTCACCTCCTCCGGCAAGGCGGAGTTCCACCATGGGGGCGGCGGCGCACGGCGGCAATAGGCGGGCGGAGCAATCCGGCGATTGTTGAGCTGCCACCAAGGGTGGGTTTTGTTCCTCTCATCACGGTGGTCGTGTAGGAACAAGAATCACGTCGATCGGACGTCGGACGACGAAGATATCTCGTCGGAAAGAAATGGGTTTCGCCGCCACTTTGGGCGGCGTGTGTGGTCTCCTCCGGCGGCGTTTTGGGCGGCGCGGCACCTCGTTGGACTCAGCTCGTCGAGAGCTTTCCATTGGTGCGGGAGGTGTCGAAAACGGATGCCAGAATCTCGGACGATATTTGAGGGGAGAGAGAGATAATTTTTAGAGAGAGAAAGTAGAGAGAGAGAGAGTTTCGAATTATGAGAGATTTTCTGATTTTTTTTTTATATATATACTAAAAATTAATCTAATTACCTTAATACCCTTAGGAGAATAACGGGTGTCACAGCTCTACCCCCCTTAAAGAAATTTTGTCCTCGAAATTTCAATTCTAGTAATACTAGTAAAAATTTTTATTCCATTATGATTCCAATTCCGAGTCTAAACTGTTAATGTTGTTTATCTTCCAAATTTAAGTTATCGTATCTCCACTTATTTACTTGCATAATAAATCTTACTCTAAATTCTAAATCCCTCAATGAGAGTATTTCTGACAAGTTTCAACTTATAACACCGTATAATAGTCTAAGAATCTGATCAGGCATACATATTGACCATACCATGATTCCAGTCCTTCATTGTCCATGGACTGTGATTTACAATCACATTTAAGGAGATTGCTGGAGAAATTTTATATACTTCATCTTTAGGTTCCTTTTCCTTTTTGAGTAAGGAAAAGTCAAATATATTTGATTTCATACCTCAACTAATAAACTAAAACATAATCATAAAGCATATATCACAAACACTTCTATTCAAAACCATACATTAAACTTACTCATAGAGATATTAAACAGAATCTCAGAGTTGCAGACAAACCCGACATATTTTTCATTAAACAGCTATCCTCATGACACAAACATTCAATCCAAATAATATACTCATATTTCATATGGAATATCCCCATAACTGACTTTCGTACTTCCACATAATATTAACAGAATATTACACATTACAAACATGATACGGATACGTTTCGAGAGTACAAGGCACTCCGTATACCAGCTATCCATATCATGCATGCTTAGAGGATACAAAAACATCGATAAACAAAAGATCGGACCTTAAGAAGGATGCGTTTCGAGAGCATCAAGTACTCCGTATCCAGCCATCCCGGCATTAGGCTCAATGAATCTAAAAGATTTAACAACAACGTACCACAAAAAAAAACAGAATACAAAGTAAACGGTTATTCGTAACACACGAAATACGGACACACATGCCTACATGCCATAGATAAAACCAAAAGATTACAGATGGAGATTCAAATCAATTGGCCGCTCCTAGCTTTCCCTTTCCCATTCAAGCTTAGATGTTGCAGTGTCGGATTCTGGATGTATGATTTGCATTTTATCTATCAATTCCTCAGCTGTTGAAGCAGTAACAAAGATTTGTCTCTCCGATTCTGTAGTGATGTTTTCTTCCACAGCGTAATCTAGAAATTTTAAAAGACCGTCATAAAAACCATTTACATTCAGCAGTCCCAAAGGTTTGGAATAAAAGCCCAACAATTGCCCACAAGCAACTACAAATATTTCCTCAAGAGTACCTAGACCACCAGGTAATGCTATAAAAGCATCAGAATTATAGATTATGTCTTTAAAATTTCTAGGGATACTCCTGACTCCTTCTCCCTTACCTATGGCTTCCTTATAAAGGTTTCCTTCAGCTGGAATATGAGGCCAAATTCTTACAACTGTAGCGTCGCTAGACCTAGCTGCTAGTGCCATATTTTCCATCATTTTTATACTACCACCCCCATAGATTATGTTAATCTTCTTGTGTGCTAGGACTTGCCCTAAGTGATTTGCAGCTTCTAAATAAGCTTTATCTTTTCTAAGGCTGGAACCACAAAAGACATAGACATTCTTTATTTTCTTCGTGGACTGGGAGGTAGACATATTTGGTTTATAGAAGTGATTGCTTAATGTCTGCTCCACTTAGACTTCGGGTTCTACAGTGAGATTTTAAAGATGAGAAATATACAAAAAGGGCTAAAGAGATAGACGAGTAGGTAATGAAAAGGTAATCCAAAGATTTAAACAAAATCTTGTGCGGATAAGAAAGTAAGATAAGGTGATTGATAGTTTACAGAAAATCTGATTCACTTTTTGAAAAAGATTAGACTCTAATTGTATAACTTTTGACAATTGAGAACAATTTGACAGAAGACCCTCTTGACACAACTGTAGACTTTTTGACAAATATACACCAAGTCTAGAAATTTAATATAAACGACAAATACTGTAGAACTTTTGAAATTTGAGACACAAATCTTGAAATATCTGGATAAGCTTTTCAAAATTCAAACATATTACTGTACCGTATGTGACGTGTCTGATAAGATAATATATTTTATTATATATATATTTAAGAAAATCATAAATTAAATAAGATATTAACACTTACTGTATCAATCTAATAATCACAATTATTTCAAACACAAAAGCAAATATTCTGAGTAAAAGAAAAACACAAACTGTTGAACATCAGCTAAAACTGCTTCAAATAAGTAAAGACTAAATAACCTTTATAGAGCGATGACTTATTCCCCATCCAGTTTTCTTATGGCTTGGCAAACAGGATCTAGAAATACCATATTCCCGAGGCGTTGTCTTTCTGTATAAAATTTAGGCCAGAGTTTAAAAATAGCTCCTTGAACATATCCACTAGGGTGACCGTGGAGAGGAGGATGGATGCTATCCAAGTTCTCATTTGAAAGTCCATCCCTACAAAACCTTATTTTATCCTCTCTATTCGTAGACATATAACCAGGTGAAGTACATTTACCGTTACAATTTTGTCTTCCACATTTGTTACAAGTGACCACGATGGCACGAGCTCTTCTTTTCATTGCACTACGACTGGTACCTGTTCCTGGTAAACCGACATCTTGACTAAAGTCACTCGGACGGATTTTCCCCTCTATCAACATTCTCACATCACAAGGGATGCCAAAATGCATAAGAATCCACAACTGAGTAATTCTAGCCTTGTATTTCTTTCTGAGAATCTTTTGGGAGAGTGATGGGAAATACTTTCTCAGGTGTTGGTACTTTGGGTCCATGATGAGATGAAAGAAGAGTAAATAGAAAGGAAAAATTAAGATAGTAAATTGCAGAATCCTAGAATTCCTTCTTCTTTTAGAGAAAAAGAAGAATTTTTAATGAAAAAGAAGAGGATTTGCGATTTAGAGAGAAAATAACAAATTAAGAGAGAAAAAGTGAACTCGGAGAAATAAGGTCTTACGCACAGTAAACGTATATGTAAACAATAATTAAACCACTGTATATGACACGTATAGAGACCACGTGGGAGAGACAGTGTGAATCAAACTGATTTAAGATTTAAACTAGGCCCAAATGTTCTAAGTTGAAAATGGTCAGGTTGTTTCGGGCCTTAACACATTTGGAACGAGTTAAATAACAAACATAAAATTGAAAACCAATTTGTATAAATCTTAAACCCAATTTAAAGCCCACTATAGATAAAGTTAATTATGAACAACAAATCTAATTTAACGACAACAAGGATCTTCCTGAATGATCCAGCAACTCAAATAATTTTGTTTTAATCAAAACCTTATTGAACAATGCATACACCCATATGTTATTCCTAATACTCAACATTTATCAATGGATTCACATCATTGCTACCAAGGGTTTAGAATGTGACTAACCTTGAAATCAATAGGATTTACGTCTTCCAACATAGACCATATCAATGAACAAAGACACTTGATGTTACTACTTAAGAACATCTACAATCCCCACAATTCTACTTATACAATATCGAATTTCCTCATATAACAAAACCGTAGGTAACCAAAAGATTCACATCTAAACATCTAAAACTTAAACATTTTATTGTAATTATCCAAAATTATTATAAGTGCCTTAAGTATTATGATTTACTTAAGGAAACTCTTATTGATCATTTTTCTATTGCATCTATATATAAAGATTTACTGATACACTTAAATACAATGTACGTAACGAAATATTCCAATTTTGAGATTCATGCATTCTAGACTTTACACAGTCTCAACAGACCAAAAGTCCTAACATTTATCTCTCTCAAGATTCAATACCATGATTCCCAACTTATATCATATTCCTCAAATAAATAGAACTTTCAAGAAAAGTTATTGACACTTATTTGCTCCATCGAATCCACACATAATCATTACTTAGGTTTGAATCAATTACAAAAAAAAAAAATTGGCATATCTATGCCAAACTTTAAAATCAATAAATCAAGCCTTATATTTCTTATTGTTTTTCACAAAAAAAAGGCTATTAAATCCTTGTATCTACACGAATTTCTCATCGTTTATACGAATTAGATATGCTTATAGATCCTAATATTATACGAATCTCTTATAAGCAATCTACTTATAAACTCATTCCATATAATTATCATTCCCTCATAACTATTAATACTTTCCTTCTATATAATTATTGTACTCATATAACCGTTAGTATTTCATTCTATGGCCTTTCCATGTTACATCCTCCTAGACTGTATAAATCAATGTGAAGGTTCATTTTGATGATGACAATGAAAATTCAGCTTCAAAAACATCTCAAAAATATATTTTTTTTAAAGTGGTGCTGCACTCCCTAGGTTAACCGAACCTAGGCTCTGATACCAAAAATTCTGTAACGCCCCTATATGGGGGTTAACAGTTTTCAATGAGATAAAATAAAAATAAATAATAAAAGTAAAACCTTAAAAATAAAATTTGCCCGGGGCTTAAATGAAAACTTTCAAATCAAAAATAAAAATATAAACGACAATCAAACCACAGTTTAATGTAGCACCTTAAATTTAATAATATAAACTGTTGTCATCATCATTTTAACCCTCAACACATTGTAATACAGTCACAGAAAGTAACAATTGATGCTTACATTATCATGAAGAACATTCTCAACAATTGAAGCAGTCCCAATGTAATATAGCTACATCACTTCCTCAACTATATTTCTCGTAGCCACCTCACACTTAGTGAGTCCTGAAAAGATAAAAATATAAGGGAATGAGCGACACTATGCTCAGTAGAGAAAGCCATTACTCACCTTTAGGTTTTTATCATTACCACATTAAAACCTGCATGGTTAGTAAGTTACATCATATTCCAGATTATGAGGTTTATTATGATCACATCTTATGGATACCGTAGTTAATCATTACCAAGTGTCATAATTACACATTTATACAAATATTACCAATCATCATTGTTCCTAGGTATCCATGTTAAATTGAGTATCACTCAACTCATCGAAACCCAAATGGGCGCACTTGATTACCCTATAAACATTCCAAGGGTGTTCCGGTGAGGGGACATCAAGCCCCGAGTCCTCACCAAGTCGATTCCTGTACAGTGTGTTCTGGGACTTTCAACCCAAGGAAGCGTCATCACCTTCCCCCTATTTTACCTTTTAGGGTATTCATTCCCAAGGACGTAATCGCCGCCCTCTTCATGTCTCACCATTTCTCTATATTAAATCATTATTAATAGAGTCAGTTTTCCTAACCATGCTTCTCAATTTATAATATGTGTCAATTCATTATGTTCCTCACCGTACAATACAAGACGAGTCCATGTCATGGTTTCATATGTGATACTCATATAATATCAGTTCAACATAGATATATATATATTGCGGCAAAACAATCAATTTTAATTCTATAAAAACCTCACAAAAGATGAGTAATAGAATCCCTACCTTTCAAGCTTATCAACAGTCTCTTAATCCTGGAATCAATTAACGTTAGCTCCATACTCCCTTGATCTTGAACTCCAAGCAAAACAGATCCAGTTGTATCTCGCTGTATCTACGAAGCATCCTCTGTAGTGCTCCTCGAGCGACTATGAATGGCTAGGAATGCTTCCTGGAGATCATACATTCTTGAAAACGTCATTCTGGACTCCGATACTGCTGTTTGAATCGCCTCGATCCACGTGCAGTCGGTACCAGATGATTTTCATCGGAGTGGAATTTGCTCGAGCGGAGGTCACCATTGCATCCAGAGCATCGAAACGAGTCAGGAGGAGGTCTCGGATAGTCGATCGGAGGTCCAGATCACAAAAATCCAAAGTCGCCGTTGACCAGCCGTTGACCGTCGTTGACCGAATTTGACCGTCGTTGACCGGCGTCAATCGGGGTCCGTTGGCAGCTGGGCTCGGGCCTACCCCCCCTAAATCGACCCTTCTGAGTCCAATGGCGGGGTCAATTTCACCTAATTCTGCCTCTAACATAGCGGGTCGTGAAGTACAACGTCGGTAGAAATGGATGAGCTCCGATCTTGATTCTCCGACGATGGAAACCTGAAATTGGCTGAGGGTTTTTGCTACCCATCCTCCTATGAGCATTTCCCCTCATCCAATTTGAAGAAACGTGGCTGGGAAGAGCCAAAACGGAGGCTCCCGCGGAGGTTGACGGCGGCGTTGGCCGTTCTCCGGCGAAACCGGCTCCTTCCGTGCAATTGATCGAGGGGTTTTACTCCCCTTGATCCTCTGAACTCATTGGGAGGGGTGGTGTCAGTCACCTCCTCCGGCAAGGCGGAGTTCCACCATGGGGGCGGCGGCGCACGGCGGCAATAGGCGGGCGGAGCAATCCGGCGGTTGTTGAGCTGCCACCAAGGGTGGGTTTTGTTCCTCTCATCACGGTGGTCGTGTAGGAACAAGAATCACGTCGATCGGACGTCAGGACGACTGAAGATATCTCGTCGGAAAGAAATGGGTTTCGCCGCCACTTTGGGCGGCGTGTGTGGTCTCCTCCGGCGGCGTTTTGGGCGGCGCGGCACCTCGTTGGACTCAGCTCGTCGAGAGCTTTCCATTGGTGCGGGAGGTGTCGAAAACGGATGCCGGAATCTCGGACGATATTTGAGGGGAGAGAGAGATAATTTTTAGAGAGAGAAAGTAGAGAGAGAGTTTCGAATTATGAGAGATTTTCTGATTTTTTTTATATATATACTAAAAATTAATCTAATTACCTTAATACCCTTAGGAGAATAACGGGTGTCACAATTTTCCCTTTAACCATATGCTATCACAATAATACTAGTTTTAGAGGACATTTAGCATTTTAATTAAAACTCGCAGTTTTAACTGTAAATAATATAAAATTTATGCATGTTATAACACTTATATCTTTAAGTTACAGTTTCAATTATGTTTTCAAATGTATTTTTTATATTATTATCAGATTGTTCAATTGTTATCATTTTGCTAATGAGATTATTCAAGTTATTATCGTGCGTGCGACCATGATTATTGCAAATTTTAATCTGAAAACATAATCATCATGTCTATGTTGTTGTCTTCATTACGGCTATTATTTGCTTACGTGTTCCGATCATATTTCATCATCGTTACTCCTTTAAACCAGGAAATTAAAGACTTTTCCTACGTGGCATATGTTGATTGGTGACCCCAAACGGCGAGTCTTTGAAATAAAGACAAACAAAGTCTGACTTTTGTTCAAGGGAGGTAGAAAAGTCATTTCCCAGGGACTGGCTTAGTAACTTCTGATGGCTTCTAAATAGGCGGCGCATGAGATTGAGAGCTTTTCCATTTGGCCAAACAAATTATTTTCCACTGATTTTATCTTACGTTGCCTTTTCGTGCTGCTAGATAAGTGACGCCAGAAATGGCTTTGAATTACAAAATCACCATTCAATTTTAGAAGAGGTGTGGATGCAATTTAGAAGAATATAAGGACTTGAGAGCTAATTGGGTGCTTCCTTTCTTTCTTTTTTTTTTTTGTGGGGGGGGTGGTGTTGTGAAATTACAAGCTAATTGTCTTGCAATTTGGGAGCTGACTACCTGAATCTTTGCTGCATCTCTGTATATGATGCATTCACAGAATAATTCAATGGAGACTTTTGAAAATATTTCTGAAAAGACCCTGAAGGTGGCAAAACAGGTTGGCGGGTCGGGTTCGTGTCGGGTTGGAGTTAATTTTTACAAAATTAGGTCGACACTAACCCGACCCGTGACACGAACGGGTTGAGAATTCTCAACCCTAACCCGACCCGTTTTGACACGGGTTGACACGAACACGACCCGTGTCAACCCGTTTCTTATACACAGTGTCAAAAAATAATAACCCGTGACCCGATTTTGACCTGTAACCCGATTATGACCCGCAACCCGCCTCTAGCTTGCCCACATTAATATATATAATATTAAAAAAAATAAAATTAGAAGAGTTTTATACCACTTCAACAAGAAGATGAGTAATAAGTGAGGTAGGGTTTGATATTTTAAGAGCTTATATTATATATGAAATAATATTAAATTTTTAAAAGTTAATTAATTAAATACTAACAGAAACGGGTCATTTTAGTATCAGACGAGTTGACCCGAACACGACCCGTTTTTTGACGGGTCAGTTTCGGGTCGACACTAAAATGACCCGTGGTCAAATTTTCCGACACTAACCCCAAAAAAAACGTGTCGGATTCGTGTCGTGTCGTCGTGTCCCAACCAGTATTGCCGGCCCTACATTTGGCCAAACAAATTATTTTCCACTGATTTTATCTTACGTTGCCTTTTCGTGCTGCTAGATAAGTGACGCCAGAAATGGCTTTGAATTACAAAATCACCATTCAATTTTAGAAGAGGTGTGGATGCAATTTAGAAGAATATAAGGACTTGAGAGCTAATTGGGTGCTTCCTTTCTTTCTTTCTTTTTTGTTGGGGGGGTGGTGTTGTGAAATTACAAGCTAATTGTCTTGCAATTTGGGAGCTGACTGCCTGAATCTTTGCTGCATCTCTGTATATGATGCATTCACAGAATAATTCAATGGAGACTTTTGAAAATATTTCTGAAAAGACCCTGAAGTTTCACGTTCTTCGTCCCTACCCTTGTAGCTGGCTTTTGACTAACAAATAGAATAGTTAATTACAACGTTCATATGGAAGTAAGAACGCGGATTTTTTTTTTAAGGTCAATAATAGCCTTTCATATCCAAAAGGCCAAAAAAAATGTTAAAAGTAAAGCTAATTTTTAAGGAGGTTTTTACTATCGATCTCTAAATGTTAACTTGTAACGGTAGTTCATGGTAAAATAAAATAAAATAAAAATTAAGAGAACTTGATTTAATTAGAAATATGATTATTCCTATTTTCATTGAAAAATCCTTTTCATCTTTATAGGTTAAAACTTTACTATTTGCAAAATTATGGTTCTTAATTTAGCATGTAGTATATTTTTTAAATTAGGTCCTATAATTTTGTTAATAATAGATCATAACCCTATAAGGTTGAATAGAATTGTTCATTTTCATTTGATTGGTAGCACAAGAAGTCCACCAACTTTATGTTCCCAAACTTCATAATTTGATAGATCTACATGGTATTGATTTAGGGCATGTTTGTTTTAGGTATATTTTGGACCGAATAGATTTAAATTTAGATTTGAGTATCAAAATTTTTTTGAATACATGTTTGTTTTCCCTAAAATCTGAATCAAATGAGTATTAAGAATCTAAGTTTTTAGAGTTCTGACTGCTCCCTAAACTCTTGATACTTGCATATCCTTGCTACAATAAAAGCTGAAATTCTCTCTTATATTTTAGGAAAAAAATCATACCTTCTTCATTTGATATCCAATCGAGATGATTCTTTTTTTACTTTGTTCCTAGTAAAGAAATGAATAAATCAAGATTTATATTGTATCTTTTTTAGAATCATTAATATTAATATTTTTTAGATTTATTAATAAATCAAAAACTATTTTCACTACCTCTTTAAACATAATTTCCAATTTTATTCCATACATATATTAAAACTTAAATGTATATTCAAACGTTAATTTAAAAAATAATTTAAATCATTAATTTAAATCTTAATTTAAATTACACAACTAAAATTAAATTATTAATTTGAATTTATTTTTAAACGGACTCATAGACTCTCACGCTACATTATGTATTAAATTTTATAAAACAATAAAAAAAAATTAAGGAAGGTTATTCTTTTCCCTGCCACCAAATTCTCATTGTTTTTAATGTTATCAGCTCTGATAGTAGGTCCCTGAAATGGGTTACATCGCCACACTGCGCATGATGATTGTAATTGGTCTTTTGTAATAATGTAAATGGTTAATAGTCTACACGATACTCAAGCTTCCAGGTAAGCAATGATTTTGTCCCATACCCTTTTTTTATTGGTATGCTATTGTACTTATGTTTTGAATGCAAGGTTGCAGAATTGACTGACCACCATTTAAAATATCACATAAGCCGCAAATGTAGACATTCGGGGGATTTTGGTAAATGTAACTTAAAAACAAAAAAAAAAAAAAAAGATTGAAATGGTTTGATGTGTTTGCCGAGATCGTAAATTTTATATATTCTTATCAAGGCATTGTATTGTATTATATACAATATAATATGATGTATTAAATAAGTTTTTAAATAATTGATATACCATGAGAGCATGTAACAAAGATTTGGAATATTATGAGCAATAATTTGCACTTGGCTTCGCTAGTATGGCCTAAGGTTATTCAGATCTTTGTCATGGTGGGTTAGCATCAGTTGTTGAAGGAACCGGCAAAAGCTCATAACAGTCTATCAGAATCCACCACATGAGTTGATGACCTGCAGTAGCCTATCGAAAATTGCCACTGACTTGACAGCAAAGGATGGACAAAAAAAGGCCCTATCCTACTCATTCTCCTCCTCTTCTCCTCCTCCTCCTCCCAGTGATACCACAGCTCACGCCCATCTCTAATGCACTTCTAGTTCTTTTTTTTTTTTTTTTGTGGCTTTGAATCCTAATTCTTTTGTTCAATCTTACAAAAGACTGAAAATTCAATTTAAAAAATAAAAATGAAAAGAGTATTTAAAAAGTATAGTTAGAACTGAAACTTTTGATTTAAAAATAATAACATATGAGCTTTATATTAAGCTCACTTTGTTTTGATTACTGTAGCATGTGAAGTTTTACACTTTAACAACTAAAAATTTTAGTTAAAACTGATTTTGCTAAGCACCCTTAAAAAGTGGGCTCACACATTAGGCAGGGGTACTACTCTGTTCATTATTGAAGTTATAGCAGAATCGTCAACTGGCGATGCTAATGTTTGAGAAAATTACATCTTATAACACACTTTTAAAATATATGTTTATTTATGTCTCGTTTAAGGAAAAAGAAAAAAAAAAGATGTTCCACCACTTATACTACTTTGAGACATTTTCATAAACATCATCTTTTTGAAACTTACTCTTTTTTATAAGTTGACATATGTTTAAGTGTGACATAATTTAAACATATAATATAAATGATGATGTGGCACAAATTTTTTCAGTGTGACATAAATAAACACAGTTTTAAAAGTGTGGCATAATATATAAATTTTCAATTATTTTTTTAAAATAATTAGCATGAGTTGTCTATTTTATTTAAATTTATTATATTCTCTTTTATCTATATCTCTTTTAGGAGATAGTTTATCTTGACCATCGGAGGTGGACTTCATGAATAGACACATTAGCACGTTGTCATAGGTGACAGTGTGTTGGATTGGGACATAAAGTGAATTGATTTGGATTAATAATTCTGTCTTCGCAAATCAATTCACTTTAGACAATCATTTGTATTGTATCTTAATCCTGAGATGAATAGTAGGCCCGTTGTCTTGACTTGTGTCTTTTGATGTACCAAAGGGTGACACCCATATCTTAATAGTGGTATGCATGCCGGTACGTTGGAGGCGTGACTCTAGATAGCGTAGGCCTGTTATTTATAGATATGAAATCCGTAGCTCCTTTTAGGAGTAGTGATATCCTCTTTATATGCGTTATCCTGTAATTGAAAAACTGGAGCGCTCAACTATTTGGATACATAGGTGTAACCAAATAGTATACTATCTTTAGATAGTAAGTTTTCTGATGGTGAAATAATGGAACGTAAGATAAAAATAATCGGAAAGGTAAGACAAAACTTATCCTTAAGCCGATTATAGATAATTCTATGGGGATACGATACATTATAATACATCATGGAGACTTAGCTATACGGGTTTCGTAATTCTATGTAGTTCGAGAGTGCAGCTCCAAGCTTTTAGTGGAGTAACGTTGGAGTTGATAATTATGAAATGTATATCTGGGATATTGGGTCTTATAATTATCAAAAGCTTAAACTATATAGGTCCATGTGGTCCCCTTCATTAGCTCACAAAATCCTGTAACGATACGGTGTGTTTTTTCAATAATTGGTGACTTATGTCATATTTATTAGATTGGTTGAAATTCAGAAGAATAAAAAAATTCATGTCTGTTTATCGATTGAATTAATTTTATGATAAAATTAATTCAAGATAAACTTGTTGAATTATTGGGATCGGATAATTCTTGTCTGTTTATCGGTTGATTTAATTTTTGAATAAATTAGATTAAGATAAACTTGTAGAATTATTAGGAATTCATTTACTTTCCTAGAGATTATCTGGATAAAGTTGTTTTAATTAGATAGCTTCTCTATTAAGTTATTTAAATTAAAACTGAGACTTTATCCTATAGAACCTCGGCTGAAAAATAAAAGATTCGCTGAGATTTTTTTCGGTAGTTCGGCATGCAGATCCTTAAGTTCGGCCTGCCGATTAGGCAGATCGGCTTGCCGATGCGCGAAAAAAAGGTCATGCGTTTTTACGTAGATGTCATCAAATATTGATATGAATTTGATTTTGATTCGAATTTTTCAGACTTTATCTAATAAGGACTGACCATAGACTCAACCTCTATAAATAGGGAGTAAGTCTCATAAGTTATTTAGATCAATTGAGAGATTAAGAGTGATACTCTACTGGTGAGAATCTGAAACTCCCTGAAAGCTCCTGTTCACAAATCATGAACACTAGCTTTGGGGTCTCTCAATTGGTTGGAAGGAGAGTCACCTAAAGGAAAGCTATACGTGTGACCCCACACTCATTCTGATTGTGGATAGAGAATAGCAAAGATGACTAGTTGGTTGAGACTCTTCTAGAACGTTACTTCTCTTCACAGATTGCGAGAGTTCTTCGGCATTTAAAGGTTAGTAAGATCTGGTTAATTTATGCATATAGCGTGTCAAACTTGTGTTTTAGAAAATGCTATGATACAAATATTTTAAAATTCTACTGCATATATCTTTTCCAACAATTGGTATCAGAGACATGGTTTTTACATAAATTTACGAGTTTGTGATCATACTATATGTATAAAATTTGTGATCTTAATCTCTCATATACTTGAATTTAATTTCATAGAGAGTTGGCACTCTAGGTTTCTATATATGTTATATGTTGTCATGGATTATGTGGTGAATGTTTATTAATTAATTATAGTTGATTAAATAGTTATTTGATTATTTATTAATTAATTAATTTGTATCGGTTATGGTTCCTTCAAGGTTAGAATGTGTATCTAGTTTTTTCATGTAATTAGATAGTGGATTATCATCTCCGTCGAGGAATTATTATTTAATTTTAAATTTGTAAGAATTTTCTTATTAAATAATTATTCGGATAAGACGGATCTAGAAGACAGATCTAGAAGATGGATGATGATGCTCCCAGGTATTTCCTGAGTCTCTAGTTTTATGTTTTTGAATTGTTGAAAATAAAATTGATGAATTGCATTAAAAAATTGTATTTTCTAGAAAAGGTGATTTTTACTCGGTCGGCATGCCGAACCCTCCAATTTGACAGGCTGATGGTCGCAGATCGACAAGCCAGACATGAGGTTCTGTAGGCCATCAGTGGGGCAAAAATCAGAGGCTTTGGTGGCAAGCAGAACTTGTAGTTTGGCAGGCCGATCTATCATGAATCGGCAGACCGATCTGTGAAGATCGGCAGGCCGATCACCCAGATTGGTTTGCCGACAGAGAGCTAGAAATTTCTCCAAAAAAGGTGCAGTTTTTCAATGCAGTTTTAATTTTTGTTTTTGAAACAATTCTGAGAAACATTAAATTTGGATATGATCGAAAATATGAAGTATTCGATTCATACAGGATTGAAAACTTGAAGATGGACATTACATGAAGAAGGATACAGCTTGAGGATTCAAGGATGAAGAATCGATAATATGTTTCGATTATTCTTTTGTAATCTTTGTTTTCTATTCTCTAGGGTGG
This sequence comes from Artocarpus heterophyllus, assembly GCA_025403435.1. NCBI lineage: Eukaryota > Viridiplantae > Streptophyta > Magnoliopsida > Rosales > Moraceae > Artocarpus > Artocarpus heterophyllus. The sequence continues at coordinate 17,723,505 of CM046351.1, forward strand.
AACCATAATATTACGGTTATTTATTATTTTGCTTGTAGCTTTGCTTGATTACTTTGCTTGTCTGCATTATAATATGATTTGCCATGTATATTGATAACATGTCATATAGAATAGGGAGTGCCGCTCATATTAAAATTGTTCATGCATGTCCTTAAACTAAAACCTTGAGTTCAAAATATTGAGTGGGAGAAGGTTTTTGAAGAGATGACCTAAGGCCTCCATCATTGGTCCATAGGAAGAACATGGTGGTCCCGACCTCTAAGAAGGGATTTCTATCATGTACCAGATTGGATCTCCAAAAGGATAAGGTATTTTAGCATAATTTATGGTTACACACCCCTAGGTGGTGATTATAAATCATGGATAAAATATTAAAACGGTGGTTATACACTCACGTTAATTTTATTATTAACCTTCCCTAGGAGCTCTATTAATAGAATTAATGGCCAAAGAAACGATTATTAATATATGCTGGATCATACGGGTCCTGGTTGACATATATTAATCAGGAGGGGATCTGTGTTCCTGATTGAATTTGACATGACTCCCCTAGGAGCTTGTTGAATTATGAGTTGGGAATTATCGTTGTAAGGTTGTGATATTTTCAAGGTTTTGACATATAAACACATTTGTATATTTTTACATGATTGTGTTATCTTACTAAATTATTATGATATGTTTGCATATGTTTAGTATATGATTCTTTATTGTAGATTAAAAATGTCTAAAAATGCTTTATCTTTGATACTTGACAAAAACCTATTAACAGTAGAGAATTATAATGTTTGGAAAAGGAACCTAGATATCATCCTCTCCTTTGAGAAACTAAAATTTGTGCTAACAACCCCTTGCCTTCCCGAACCTACAGGAGATTCCACTAATGAGCAATTCCAAGCGTACGATTGCTGGAAAGATGCAAATGATCAAGCCCACTGCTATGTTATGGCCAGCATGAATAACGAGCTGCAAGCTCAACATGAAGATTGTGAGACTGCGAAACAGATCTTGGATAATCTTAAAGAAATGTTTGGAGGCCATGCCATAACAAAGCAGCAAAGGGTACTTCGAAAACTCTTGAACTATAAGTAGAGACTGGAGACATCTGTAAAAGAGCTCATGATGTTGGTCATGGGTTACCTCGTTGAAGCTCAAACCAATGGAGCCGACATTGATGCTAAAACTCAGATGTCTATGGTCTTTGAGACTTTGTCAAAGGAATTATTTTGTTTAGAGCTACATTTAATTTGAGCAATAGACGGGATATGACCTTAATAGAATTAATGAACCAGTTATAGGAGTTCGAACTGCTGATCAGGGAGTCTCCTGCGGGTGGAGATGCCAATATGGTAGCTGCTTATGGCTCCAATCCCAATTTTGAGAATGGAAAGAAACAACGAGCCAAAAATGAGAAGTTTTCTATTCCTACTAACAACAAGTGCAAGAAGAAGAAGAAGAAAAACCCGAAGAAGATTAAGTGATTCTTCTGCGGGAAGATTAGGTACATAAAGAAGCATTGCAAGGACTTCCTTTCTAAAGGAGGCAGGTGTGATCTTCTATATTTAGAAACTTATTTGGTTGAGGAATCCAGTGACATTTGAGTCATAGATTCTGATGCAACTAATCATGTTTTTGTTTCTCTACAGGGTTCAAAGAAATGAGAAGTCTGCTACATGAAGACTTCATGCTTTGGATGGGCGATGGATCCTTAGTCTTAGAGGAAGTAGTGGGAGACATCCACTTTATTTTGATAATTATGGAAATTTAATTTTGTGAGATTGTTTTTATGTTCCTAAATTTAAAAGAAATTAATTTTTATAGCTTGTTTATTTAAAAACTCCTATTTTGTTTCTTTTAATGATAAAGTGGTGATTCGTAAAACAAATCTTTTATTTGTTCTTGATGAATGCAAAATAATCTATATTTTATCAAACCTAAGATGGATTTATTGCTTAATGCTGAGATGAATGATAATAACTCTAAAAGACGTAAAACTTCGCACTCTAATAAGACTTATCTTTGGCATTTGCGCCTTGGTCATATTAACCTGAATAGGATTCAAAGGTTGGTAAGGGATGGACCTTTAAGTCACTTAAAGGTGGAATCTATACCTCAATGTGAATCTTGTTTGGAGGGTAAAATGACCAAAAGACCATTCGGGTCTAAAGGCAATAGGGCCGAAGGGGTTCTATAACTTGTGCATAGTGATGTTTGTGGACCGATGAACAACCGAGCACGAGGAGGGTGTGAGTACTTTGTCACTTTTATTGACGATTACTCAAGATATGGGTATGTATGCTTGATGCACCACAAAAGCAAAACTTTTGACAAGTTCAGAGAGTTTTGCGGGCTGAAGTGGAAAAGCAATTGGGTAGACCAATAAAGGCACTTCGATCCGATCTAGATGGAGAATACCTTTCTGATAAGTTTTTAAGACACTTATTAGAGAATGAGATTTTACCCCATTTGACTGCGCCGGGCACTCCATAGCAGAATGGCGTAGTGGATAGAAGAAATAGGACTTTATTGGACATGGTAAAGTCCATGATGAGTTATTCATCATTGCCTTTGTCCTTTTGGGGATATGTACTACAAACCGCATGTTATCTCTTGAACAATGTGCTTTCAAAATCGGTCCCTAAAACTCCTCACGAGTTATGGATGGGCCGGAAGACATCCTTAAACCATATTCGCATATGGGGATGTCCGTCTCATGTCCTGTTTAAGGATGCAAATAAGTTGGATGCACGTTCGGAAGTTTGCGTGTTTATAGGATATCCAAGAGGGACTAAAGGGGGTTATTTCTATAACCTAACGGAAAACAAAGTCGTGGTTTCAACTAATGCAACTTTTTTTGAGGAAAGTTACATGGACGACTTTAAACCTAGAAACAAAGTGGTGCTTGAGGAGTTAAGGAGTGATCCAATCACTCCGTAGGTTCCAAATAAAACCATTCCGATCAGTGTAGAAAAACTAAACAAACCTGAACAACAACCTAAGGGGCTTTGGAGTAGTGGGAGGATCGGGCGTCAACCTAAGAGGTATATGTTCAATGGGGAGGTCTTCTTGGCTGAACCGGATGAACATGACAGGGATCCTTATACTTACGCAGCGGCTATAAAGGATGTTGATTTAAAACTCTGGATAAAGGCCATGAACATAGATATGAAGTCTATAAAGACTAATCAGGTCTAGGAGCTTATAGATCTTCCCAAATGGGTAAAACCCATAGGGTGTAAGTGGATTTACAAGAGAAAAAAAGGAGTGGATGGAAAGGTCGAAACCTTTAAGGCTAGACTGCTAGCTAAGGGTTATACGTAAAATGAAGGAATCGATTACGAGGAAACCTTTTCGCCTGTAGCCATGCTTAAGTCCATCCGGATTCTCTTGTCCATAGCTGCCGCTCTAGACTATGAGATTTGGCAGATGGATGTCAAGACGGCTTTTCTAAATGGCTATCTTGATGAGTCCATTTATATAGAACAACCAGATGGGTTCAAGGTCAAGGGTCAAGAGGGTAAGGTTTGTAAGCTGCTAAAGTCATTTTATGGACTCAAGCAGGCTTCCCGTTCTTGGAACATAAGATTTGATCAGGTGATCAAGACTTATGGGTTCTCACAAAATGTGGATGAACCATGTGTTTACAAACACATTAAGGATGGAAAGGTGGTTTTTCTACTGCTCTACGTGTTGGAAACAAAGTGCGCAGTGGAATTTTTAAAATTTTTTTTTCATCAGAGTATTTTCCAAAACACAAGTTTGACATGTTATATGTATAAATTAAACAGATCTTACTAACCTCAGTGTGCCGAAGAACCACCGCGACCTGTGTAGAGAAGTAACGTTCCAGAAGAGCCTCAACCAACTGGTCTTCTTTGCTATTCTCTATCCACAACCGGAGTGAGTGTGGGCTCACACGTACAGCTCTTCCACCGGTGACTCTCCTTCCAACCAATAGAGAGAACCCAAAGCTAGTGTTCGTGATTTGTGAACAAAAGCTCTCAGGGAGTTTTCAGATGCTCACTAGAAGAGTATCACTCTTAATCTCTCAAATTGATCTGAGTAAATCATTAGACTCACTCCCTTTTTATACCTATTGGTCCTAGGGTCAGTCCATATCAGATTAGGTCTCAAAAAATCGAAACAGAATCAAGTTCGGATCAATATCTGATAAGATACGCGTGACAAACGCGTAATCTTATGTGTGCTGATAGGCAGGCCGAACTGTTTGATAGGCAGGCCGAACTGGCCAGTTCGGCAGGCCGAACACGTCATCCGGCAGGCCGAACTGCCGAGAAAAAATCTCCGCGAATCTTTTATTTTCCACCCGAGATTCTAAAGGATAAAGTCTCAGTTTTGATTCAAATAGCCCAATAGAAAAGATATCTGATCAAAACAAACTTTATCAAGATAATCTCTAAGAAAATAAATCAATTCACAATAATTCTACAAGTTTATCTTGTTCTAATTGTCCAAAATTAAAACAACCGATAAACAGACAAGAATTATCCGAACGCCATAATTCAACAAGTTCATCTTGAACTAATTTCTTACATAATTAATTCAACCGATAAACAGACATGAATTATTTGATTCTTATAAATTTTAAACCAATCTGATAAATCCGACATAAGTCACTAATTATTGGAAAAGCACGCCGTGTCGTTACAGGATTTTGTGAGCTAGCAAAGGGGACCAATATGGACCTATAAAGTTCAAGCTCATGATAATTATGAAACCCAATATCCCAGATATATATTTCACAATTATCAACTCCAACGCTACTCCACTAAAAGCTTGGAGCTGCACTCTCGAACTTTATAGAATTACGAAGCTCGTGTCGCTAAGTCTCCATGACATATCATAGTGTATCGCATCCCCATATGATCATCCATAATCGGCTTAAGGACAAGTTCTGTCTTACCTTCCCGATTATTTTTATCTTACGTTCCATTGTCTCACCATTAGAAAACTTACCATCCAAAGATAGTATACCATTCGGTTACACCTATGTATCCAAATGGTTGAGCGCTCCAGTTTTTCCAATTACAGGACAACGCATATAAGAGGATATCATTACTCCTAAAGAGGAGCTATGGATTCCATATCTATGAATAACAAGTCTACGCTATCAAGAGTCATGCCTCCAACGTACCGGCATGCATGCCACTATAGAGATGTGGGAGTCACCCATTGGTACATCAAAAGACACAAGTCGAGACAACGGGCCCATTATTCATCTCAGGATTAAGATACAATACAAATGATTGTCTAAAGTGAATCGATTTGCCAAGACAAAATTATTAATCCAAATCAATCCACTTTATGTCCCGATCCAACACATCGTCACCTATGACAACGCGCCAATGTTTCTATTCACGGAGTCCAACTCCGATGGCCAAGACAAACCATCTCCCAAAAAGGATATAGACAACATAACAATCTTTACATGAATAAAGCGCCCAACTTTATTCCCTCGATTGCGGATCATATATTTTAGACCATCACCTTAAGAATCGTGTCTACCGCATAATCATCCCATCATATGCCCAACTCTTAAGGTTTAGACTGATAGTCTCAGACTACTGTTTGCTTATCATACATTCAACGAATATGAACGTAAAGAGGACAATATTTGGTATATATAAATGAATAAATTCTTTATTGATAAAAATGTCTCCAAAAACGTATTACATTTTTACTCCTTAGAGCATACATGTCTAACAATCTCCCACTTGCACTAAGTGAGTAAATACTGCAAATTTCGCATCCCCATAGCTTCCACATGCCTTTCGAAGACTCTCCCAGAAAGTGTCTTCGTAAATGGATCAGCTAAATTGTCCTCTGACGCGATCTTGCACACCGTGACATGCCCGCTCTCAACGAAGTCCTTTATCACATGATACTTCCGATCAATATGCTTACTCTTCTTGTGAAATCTTGGTTCCTTAGCATTAGCTACCGCCGCACTGTTATCACAGTACAGTGATACCGCTTTATCCATACCAGGAACTACCTCAAGATCCCCAAGGAACTTGCGGAGCCACACTGCTTCTTTCGAAGCATCACTAGCCGCCACATACTCGGCCTCCATCGTTGAATCCGAAGTGCAATCTTGCTTCGCACTTCTCCAACTGATGGCACCGCCACCCAGAGTAAACACAAACCCCGATGTCGATTTCCTAGAATCCAGGCAGGATTGAAAATCCGAATCAGTGTATCCTAGAGGAGTTAAATCCTCACCCGAATACACAAGCATATACCCTCGAGTCCTTCTCAGGTACTTGAAAATATGCTTTACCGCAACCCAATGGTTTGGTCCTGGATCCGCCTGAAATCGACTCACAATCCCGACCGCATAGCTAATATCCGGTCGAGTGCAAAGCATGGCATACATGAGACTACCCACTGCCGAAGCATAAGGCACCTTCTTCATGTATTCTCTTTCTTCATAAGACTTTGGAGAGTCTTTCTTAGAAAGAGTAATTCCAGACCTAGATGGTTGCCCACCTTTCTTGGAATCCTGCATTGCAAACCTCCTGAGAATTTTATCTATGTAGCTGGTCTGTGACAAAGCTATCATTTTGTTCTTCCTATCCCGAAAGATCTGGATACCGAGAACAAAATTAGCCTCACCTAAGTCCTTCATGTCAAACTGCTTGGTCAACCATAATTTGACAGATGACAACGCCCCAACGTCATTGCCAATTAGCAGAATGTCATCTACATAGAGTAGTAGAAAAACCACCTTCTCATTCTTAATGTGTTTGTAAACACATGGTTCATCCACATTTTGTGAGAACCCATAAGTCTTGATCACTTGATCAAATCTTATGTTCCAAGAACGAGAAGCCTGCTTAAGTCCGTAAATAGACTTTAGCAGCTTACAAACCTTACCCTCTTGACCCGCGACCTTGAACCCGTCTGGTTGTTCCATATAAATGGACTCATCAAGATAGCCATTCAGAAAAGCCGTCTTGACATCCATCTGCCAAATCTCGTAGTCGAGAGCGGCAGCTATGGACAAGAGAATCCGGATGGACTTAAGCATGGCCACAGGCGAAAAGGTTTCCTCATAATCGATTCCTTCCTTTTGCGTATAACCGTTAGCTACCAGTCTAGCCTTAAAGGTTTCGACCTTTCCATCCACTCCTCTTTTCCTCTTGTAGATCCACTTACACCCTATGGGTTTTACCCCTTCGGGAAGATCCACAAGCTCCCAGACCCGATTAGTCTCCATAGACTTCATCTCTATGTTCATGGCCTCTGTCCAGAGTCTTGAATCAACATCCTCCATAGCTTCTGCGTGAGTATAAGGATCCCTGTCATGTTCATCCGGTTCAGCCAAAAAGACTTCCCCATTGAACATATACCTTTCAGGTTGACGCCCGATCCTCCCACTACGCCGAAGCCCCTGAGGTGTTGTTCAGGTTTGTTTGGTTTTTCTACACTGATCGGAATGGTTTCATTCGGAACCTCCGGAGTAAACAGATCACCCCTCAACTCCTCAAGCACCACTTTGCTTCGAGGTTTAAAGTCGTTCATGTAACTCTCCTCAAGGAAAGTTGCATTAGTTGAAACCATGACTTTATTTTCTCTTAGGTTATAAAAATAACCCCCTTTAGTCCCTTTTGGATATCCTACAAACACGCAAACTTCTGAACGTGCTTCCAACTTATTCGGATCCTTAAACAGGACATGAGCTGGACATCCCCATATGCGAATATGGTTTAAGGATGTCTTCCGTCTTGTCCACAACTCATGAGGAGTTTTAGGGACCGATTTTGAAGGCACATTGTTCAAAAGATAACATGCGGTTTGTAGTGCATATCCCCAAAAGGATAAAGGCAATGATGAATAACTCATCATGGACCGAATCATGTCCAACAAAGTCCTATTCCTTCTCTCCTGCTACGCCATTCTGCTGCGGAGTACCTGGCGCAGTCAAATGGGATAAAATCCCATTTTCTAACAAGTGTCCCAAGAACTCTTCAGAAAGGTATTCCCCACCTCGATCAGATCGAAGTGCCTTTATGGGTTTACCCAATTGCTTTTCCACTTCAGCCCGAAACTCCCTGAACTTATCATAAGTTTCGTTTTTGTGGTGCATTAGGTACACATACCCATATCTTAAGTGATCGTCAATGAAAGTGACGAAGTACTCATACCCTCCTCGTGCCCGGATGTTTATCGGTCCGCAAACATCACTATGCACAAGTTCTAGAACCCCTTCGACCCTATTGCCCTTAGACCCATATGGTCTTTTGGTCATTTTACCCTCCAAACAAGACTCACATTGAGGTATAGATTCCACCTTTAAGTGACTTAAAGGTCCATCCCTTACCAACCTTTGAATCCTATTCAGGTTAATATGGCCAAGGCGCAAATGCCAAAGATAAGTCTTATTAGAGTGAGAAGTTTTAAGTCTTTTTGAGTCATTATCATTTATCTCAGCATTAAGCAATAGGTCCATCTTAGGTTTGATAAAATATAGATTATTTTGCATCCATCCAGAACAGATAAAAGATTTGTTTTTACGAATCACTACTTTTTCATTAAAAGATACCACGTAGGAGTCTTTAAATAAAGAAGATACAGAAATTAAATTCCTTTTAAATTTAGGAACATAAAAACAATCTCGCAAAATTAAACTCCTATAATTATCAAAATAAAGATGGACATCTCCCACTGCTTCCGCTGAGACCAAGGATCCATCGCCCATCCGAAGCGTTAAGTCTTCACGAAGTAGACTTCTCGTTTCTTTGAATCCCTGCAGAGAAACACAAACATGATTAGTTGCACCAGAATCTATGACCCAAATGTCACTGGATTCCTCAACCAAACAAGTTTCTAAATATAGAAGATCACACCTACCTCCCTTGGAAAGGAAGTCCTTGCAATGCTTCTTTATATGCCCGACCTTACCACAAAAGAAGCACTTAAGCTTTCTTTGGGTTCTTCTTCTTCTTCTTCTTGCTCTTGGTAGCAATAGGAATAGAAGACTTCCCACTTTTGGCCCGTTGCTTCTTTCCATTCCCAGAGTTAGGATTGGAACCAGAAGCAGCTACCATATTGGCCTCTCCACCAGCAGGAGACTCCCTGATCAGCAGTTCAAACTCTTGTAACTGTTTCATCAGTTCTGTCAAGGTCATATCCCGTCTATTGCTTAGATTAAAAGTAGCTCTAAACGGAATAAATTCCTTAGACAGAGTCTCAAAGACCATAGTCATCTGAGTTTCAGCATCGATGTCGGCTCCATTGGTTTGAGCCTCAGCGAGGTAACCCATGACCAACATCATGTGCTCCTTTACAGATGTCCCCGGTCTCTGTCTACAGTTTAAGAGTTTCCGAAGCGCCCCTTGCCGCTTTGTTATGGCCTGGCCTCCAAACATGTCCTCAAGATTATCCAAGATCTGCTTCGCAGTCTCATAATCCTGATGTTGAGCCTGCAGCACGTTATTCATGCTAGCCATAACATAGCAGCGGGCCTGATCATTAGCATCTTTCCAGCGGTCGTACGCTTGGAATTGCTCATTACTTGAGTCTCCCGTAGGCTCGGGAGGACAAGGAGTTGTCAGAACATATTTCAGTTTCTCAAAGGAAAGGACGATGTCCAGGTTCCGTTTCCAATCATTATAGTTCTCACCGGTTAATTGGTTTTTGTCAAGTATCGATGATAAAGCGTTTTTAGACATTTTCAATCTACAATAAAGAATCATATACCAAACATAAGCAAACATATATAATAATTTAGTAAGATAACACAATCATGTAAAATCATACAAATGTGTTTATGTGTCAAAACCTTGAAAATATCACAACCTTACAACGATAATTCCCAACTCAGAATTCAACAAGCTCCTAGGGGAGTCATGCCAAATTCAATCAGGAACACGGATCCCCTCATGATTAATATATGCCATCCAGGACCCGTATGATCCAGCATATACTAATAATCGTTTCTTTGGCCATTAATTTTATTAACAGAGCTCCTAGGGGAGGTTAATAATAAAATTAACGTGAGTGTATAACCACCGTTTTAATATTTTATCCATGATTTATAATCACCACCTAGGGGTGTGCAACCATAAATCATACTAAAATACCTTATCCTTTCAGAGATCCAATCTGGTACATGATAGAAATCCCTTCCTAGGGGTCGGGACCATCATGTTCTTCCTATGGACCAACGATGGAGGCCTTAGGTTCTCTCTTCGAAAACCTTCTCCCACTCAATCTTTTGAAGTCAAGGTTTTATTTTAAAATTATGCATGAACAATTTTAATATGAGCGGCACTCCCTATTCTATATGACATGTTATCAATATACATGGTAAATCATATTATAATGCAGACAAGCAAAGCAATCAAGCAAAGCTACAAGCATAATAATAATAATAACCGTAATATTATGGTTCCACCCTAGAGAATAGAAAAACTAAGATTACAAGAGAATAATCGAGACATTTATCGATTCTTCATCCTTGAATCCTCAAGCTGTATCCTTCTTCATGTAATATCCATCTTCAAGTCCTCAATCCCGTATGAATCGAACACTTCATATTTCCGGTCATATCCAAATTTAATGTTTCTCAGAATCGTCCCAAAAATAAAATTAAAACTGCACTGAAAAATTGCACCTTTTCTGGACACCTTGGCTAGCTCTCGGTCGGCAGGCCGATCTGGGTGATCGGTCTGCCGATCATGGTGGTTCGGCCTGCCGAACATAAGGTTCGGCCTGCCGGCAGAGCACCAAAATTTCTGCCCCACTGTCGGCCTGCCGGACCGTACGTCCGGCCTGCCGATCTGTGACCTTCGGCCTGCCGAACTGTGAGGTCCGGCATGCCGACCGAGCAGAAAACCCTCAATCCAGAAAATACAATTTTAATGCAATTCATCAATTTTATTTTCAACAATTCAAAAACATAAAATTAGAGACTCAGGAATACCTGGAGGCGCCATCATCAATCTTTAAGTTCCGACTTCTCGTTCCGTCTTCTCCGAATAATTATTTAATTACAAAATTCTTACAAATTAAAATTAAATAATTCCTAGACGGAGATGATAGTCCGCCATCTAATTACATGAAAAACCTAGATACACATTCTAACCTCTAAGGAACCATAACCGGTATTAATTAATTAATAAATAATTAAACAACAATTTAATCAACCATAATTAATTAATAAACATTCACCATATAATCCATGACAACATATATATTATATAGAAACCTAGAGTGCCATCTCTCTATAAATTTAATTCAAGCATTGGAGAGATTAAGATCACAAAATTTATGCATATAACATGCGCAGCGGAATTTTTAAAAATTTTTCATCAGAGTATTTTCCAAAACACAAGTTTGACATGTTATACGTATAAATTAAACAGATCTTACTAACCTCAGTATGCCGAAGAACCTCTGCGACCTGTGTAGAGAAGTAACGTTCCAGAAGAGCCTCAACCAACTAGTCTTCTTTGCTATTCTCTATCCACAACCGGAGTGAGTGTGGGCTCACACGTACAGCTCTTCCACCGGTGACTCTCCTTCCAACCAATAGAGAGAACCCAAAGCTAGTGTTCGTAATTTGTGAACAAAAGCTCTCAGGGAGTTTTCAGATGCTCACTAGAAGAGTATCACTCTTAATCTCTCAAATTGATCTGAGTAAATCATTAGACTCACTCCCTTTTTATACCTATTGGTCCTTGGGGTCAGTCCATATCAGATTAGGTCTCAAAAATCGAAACAGAATCAAGTTCGGATCAATATCTGATAAGATACGCGTGAAAAACGCGTAATCTTAGCTGTCGCGGTCGGCATGCCGAACTGTGAGATAGGCAGGCCGAACTGGCCAGTTCGGCAGGCCGAACTTTCTGATCGGCAGGCCGAACTGCCGAGAAAAAATCTCCGCGAATCTTTTATTTTCCACCCGAGATTCTAAAGGATAAAGTCTCAGTTTTGATTCAAATAGCCCAATAGAAAAGATATCTGATCAAAACAAACTTTATCAAGATAATCTCTAAGAAAATAAATCAATTCACAATAATTCTACAAGTTTATCTTGTTCTAATTGTCCAAAATTAAAACAACCGATAAACAGACAAGAATTATCCGAACGCCATAATTCAACAAGTTCATCTTGAACTAATTTCTTACATAATTAATTCAACCGATAAACAGACATGAATTATTTGATTCTTATAAATTTTAAACCAATCTGATAAATCCGACATAAGTCACCAATTATTGGAAAAGCACGCCGTGTCGTTACAGGATTTTGTGAGCTAGCAAAGGGGACCAAAATGGACCTATAAAGTTCAAGCTCATGATAATTATGAAACCCAATATCCCAGATATACATTTCACAATTATCAACTCCAACGCTACTCCACTAAAAGCTTGGAGCTGCACTCTCGAACTTTATAGAATTACGAAGCTCGTGTATCTAAGTCTCCATGACATATCATAGTGTATCGCATCCCCATATGATCATCCATAATCGGCTTAAGGACAAGTTCTGTCTTACCTTCCCGATTATTTTTATCTTACGTTCCATTGTCTCACCATTAGAAAACTTACCATCCAAAGATAGTATACCATTCGGTTACACCTATGTATCCAAATGGTTGAGCGCTCCAGTTTTCCAATTACAGGACAACGCATATAAGAGGATATCATTACTCCTAAAGAGGAGCTATGGATTCCATATCTATGAATAACAAGTCTACGCTACCAAGAGTCATGCCTCCAACGTACCGGCATGCATGCCACTATAGAGATGTGGGAGTCACCCATTGGTACATCAAAAGACACAAGTCGAGACAACGGGCCCATTATTCATCTCAGGATTAAGATACAATACAAATGATTGTCTAAAGTGAATCGATTTGCCAAGACAGAATTATTAATCCAAATCAATTCACTTTATGTCCCGATCCAACACATCGTCACCTATGACAACGCGCCAATGTTTCTATTCACGGAGTCCAACTCCGATGGCCAAGACAAACCATCTCCCAAAAGGGATATAGACAACATAACAATCTTTACATGAATAAAGCGCCCAACTTTATTCCCTCGATTGCGGATCATATATATTTTAGACCATCACCTTAAGAGTCGTGTCTACCGCATAATCATCCCATCATATGCCCAACTCTTAAGGTTTAGACTGATAGTCTCAGACTACTGTTTGCTTATCATACATTCAACAAATATGAACGTAAAGAGGACAATATTTGGTATATATAAATGAATAAATTCTTTATTGATAAAAATGTCTCCAAAAACGTATTACATTTTTACTCCTTAGAGCATACATGTCTAACAATCTCCCACTTGCACTAAGTGAGTAAATACTGCAAATTTCGCATCCCCATAGCTTCCACATGCCTTTCGAAGACTCTCCCAGAAAGTGTCTTCGTAAATGGATCAAGCTAAATTGTCCTCTGACGCGATCTTGCACACCGTGACATGCCCGCTCTCAACGAAGTCCTTTATCACATGATACTTCCGATCAATATGCTTACTCTTCTTGTGAAATCTTGGTTCCTTAGCATTAGCTACCGCCGCACTGTTATCACAGTACAGTGATACCGCTTTATCCATACCAGGAACTACCTCAAGATCCCCAAGGAACTTGCGGAGCCACACTGCTTCTTTCGAAGCATCACTAGCCGCCACATACTCGGCCTCCATCGTTGAATCCGAAGTGCAATCTTGCTTCGCACTTCTCCAACTGATGGCACCGCCACCCAGAGTAAACACAAACCCCGATGTCGATTTCCTAGAATCCAGGCAGGATTGAAAATCCGAATCAGTGTATCCTAGAGGAGTTAAATCCTCACCCGAATACACAAGCATATACCCTCGAGTCCTTCTCAGGTACTTGAAAATATGCTTTACCGCAACCCAATGGTTTGGTCCTGGATCCGCCTGAAATCGACTCACAATCCCGACCGCATAGCTAATATCCGGTCGAGTGCAAAGCATGGCATACATGAGACTACCCACTGCCGAAGCATAAGGTACCTTCTTCATGTATTCTCTTTCTTCATTAGACTTTGGAGAGTCTTTCTTAGAAAGAGTAATTCCAGACCTAGATGGTTGCCCACCTTTCTTGGAATCCTGCATTGCAAACCTCCTGAGAATTTTATCTATATAGCCGGCCTGTGACAAAGCCGTTCAGCCCTCAACTCCTAAAGCACCACTTTGCTTTGAGGTTTAAAGTCGTTCATGTAACTCTCCTCAAGGAAAGTTGCATTAGTTGAAACCACGACTTTATTTTCCTTTGGGTTATAAAAATAACCCCCTTTAGTCCCTTTTGGATATCCTACAAACACGCAAACTTCTGAACGTGCTTCCAACTTATTCGGATCCTTAAACAGGACATGAGCTGGACATCCCCATATGCGAATATGGTTTAAGGATGTCTTCCGTCTTGTCCACAACTCGTGAGGAGTTTTAGGGACCGATTTTGAAGGCACATTGTTCAAAAGATAACATGCGGTTTGTAGTGCATATCCCCAAAAGGATAAAGGCAATGATGAATAACTCATCATGGACCGAATCATGTCCAACAAAGTCCTATTCCTTCTCTCTGCTACGCCATTCTGCTGCGGAGTGCCCGGCGCAGTCAAATGGGATAAAATCCCATTCTCTAACAAGTGTCCCAAGAACTCATCAGAAAGGTATTCCCCACCTCGATCAGATCGAAGTGCCTTTATGGGTCTACCCAATTGCTTTTCCACTTCAGCCCGAAACTCCCTGAACTTATCATAAGTTTCGCTTTTGTGGTGCATTAGGTACACATACCCATATCTAGAGTAATCGTCAATAAAAGTAACGAAGTACTCATACCCTCCTCGTGCCCGGATGTTCATCGGTCCGCAAACATCACTATGCACAAGTTCTAGAACCCCTTCGGCCCTATTGCCCTTAGACCCGTATGGTCTTTTGGTCATTTTACCCTCCAAACAAGACTCACATTGAGGTATAGATTCCACCTTTAAGTGACTTAAAGGTCCATCCCTTACCAACCTTTGAATCCTATTTAGGTTAATATGGCCAAGGCGCAAATGCCAAAGATAAGTCTTATTAGAGTGAGAAGTTTTAAGTCTTTTTGAGTTATTATCATTTATCTCAGCATTAAGCAATAGGTCCATCTTAGGTTTGATAAAATATAGATTATTTTGCATCCATCCAGAACAGATAAAAGATTTGTTTTTACGAATCACCACTTTTTCATTAAAAGATACCACGTAGGAGTCTTTAAATAAAGAAGATACAGAAATTAAATTCCTTTTAAATTTAGGAACATAAAAACAATCTCGCAAAATTAAACTCCTATAATTATCAAAATAAAGATGGACATCTCCCACTGCTTCCGCTGAGACCAAGGATCCATCGCCCATCCGAAGCGTTAAGTCTTCACGAAGTAGACTTCTCGTTTCTTTGAATCCCTGCAGAGAAACACAAACATGATTAGTTGCACCAGAATCTATGACCCAAATGTCACTGGATTCCTCAACCAAACAAGTTTCTAAATATAGAAGATCACACCTACCTCCCTTGGAAAGGAAGTCCTTGCAATGCTTCTTTATATGCCCGACCTTTCCACAAAAGAAGCACTTAAGTTTCTTTGGGTTCTTCTTCTTCTTCTTCTTGCTCTTGGTAGCAATAGGAATAGAAGACTTCCCACTTTTGGCCCGTTGCTTCTTTCCATTCCCAGAGTTAGGATTGGAACCAGAAGCAGCTACCATATTGGCCTCTCCACCAGCAGGAGACTCCCTGATCAGCAGTTCAAACTCTTGTAACTGTTTCATCAGTTCTGTCAAGGTCATATCCCGTCTATTGCTTAGATTAAAAGTAGCTCTAAACGGAATAAATTCCTTAGACAGAGTCTCAAAGACCATAGTCATCTGAGTTTCAGCATCGATGTCGGCTCCATTGGTTTGAGCCTCAGCGAGGTAACCCATGACCAACATCATGTGCTCCTTTACAGATGTCCCCGGTCTCTGTCTACAGTTTAAGAGTTTCCGAAGCGCCCCTTGCCGCTTTGTTATGGCCTGGCCTCCAAACATGTCCTCAAGATTATCCAAGATCTGCTTCGCAGTCTCATAATCCTGATGTTGAGCCTGCAGCACGTTATTGATGCTAGCCATAACATAGCAGCGGGCCTGATCATTAGCATCTTTCCAGCGTTCGTACGCTTGGAATTGCTCATTACTTGAGTCTCCCGTAGGCTCGGGAGGACAAGGAGTTGTCAGAACATATTTCAGTTTCTCAAAGGAAAGGACGATGTCCAGGTTCCGTTTCCAATCATTATAGTTCTCACCGGTCAATTGGTTTTTGTCAAGTATCGATGATAAAGCGTTTTTAGACATTTTCAATCTACAATAAAGAATCATATACCAAACATAAGCAAACATATATAATAATTTAGTAAGTTAACACAATCATGTAAAATCATACAAATGTGTTTATGTGTCAAAACCTTGAAAATATCACAACCTTACAACGATAATTCCCAACTCAGAATTCAACAAGCTCCTAGGGGAGTCATGCCAAATTCAATCAGGAACACGGATCCCCTCCTGATTAATATATGCCATCCAGGACCCGTATGATCCAGCATATACTAATAATCGTTTCTTTGGCCATTAATTTTATTAACAGAGCTCCTAGGGGAGGTTAATAATAAAGTTAACGTGAGTGTATAACCACCGTTTTAATATTTTATCCATGATTTATAATCACCACCTAGGGGTGTGCAACCATAAATCATACTAAAATACCTTATCCTTTCAGAGATCCAATCTGGTACATGATAGAAATCCCTTCCTAGGGGTTGGGACCATCATGTTCTTCCTATGGACCAACGATGGAGGCCTTAGGTTCTCTCTTCGAAAACCTTCTCCCACTCAATCTTTTGAAGTCAAGGTTTTATTTTAAAATTATGCATGAACAATTTTAATATGAGCGGCACTCCCTATTCTATATGACATGTTATCAATATACATGGTAAATCATATTATAATGCAGACAAGCAAAGCAATCAAGCAAAGCTACAAGCATAATAATAATAACCGTAATATTATGGTTCCACCCTAGAGAATAGAAAAAATAAGATTACAAGAGAATAATCGAGACATTTATCGATTCTTCATCCTTGAATCCTCAAGCTGTATCCTTCTTCATGTAATATCCATCTTCAAGTCCTCAATCCCGTATGAATCGAACACTTCATATTTCCGGTCATATCCAAATTTAATGTTTCTCAGAATCGTCCCAAAAATAAAATTAAAACTGCACTGAAAAAATCGCACCTTTTCTGGACACCTGGCAGCTCTCGGTCGGCAGGCCGATCTGGGTGATCGGTCTGCCGATCATGGTGGTTCGGCCTGCCGAACATGAAGGTTCGGCCTGCCGGCAGAGCACCAAAATTTCTGCCCCACTGTCGGCCTGCCGGACCGTACGTCCGGCCTGCCGATCTGTGACCTTCGGCCTGCCGAACTGTGAGGTCCGGCATGCCGACCGAGCAGAAAACCCTCAATCCAGAAAATACAATTTTAATGCAATTCATCAATTTTATTTTTAACAATTCAAAAACATAAAATTAGAGACTCAGGAAATACCTGGAGGCGCCATCATCAATCTTTAAGTTCCGACTTCTCGTTCCGTCTTCTCCGAATAATTATTTAATTACAAAATTCTTACAAATTAAAAATTAAATGATAATTCCAAGACGGAGATGATAGTCCGCCATCTAATTACATGAAAAACCTAGATACACATTCTAACCTCTAAGGAACCATAACCGGTATTAATTAATTAATAAATAATTAAACAACAATTTAATCAACCATAATTAATTAATAAACATTCACCATATAATCCATGACAACATATATATTATATAGAAACCTAGAGTGCCATCTCTCTATAAAATTTAATTCAAGCATTGGAGAGATTAAGATCACAAAATTTATGCATATAACATGATCACAAACTTGCAAATTTATGTAAAAACCTCGGCTCTGATACCAATTGTTGGAAACAAAGTGCGCAGCGGAATTTTTAAAAATTTTTCATCAGAGTATTTTCCAAAACACAAGTTTGACATGTTATATGTATAAATTAAACAGATCTTACTAACCTCAGTATGCCGAAGAACCTCCGCGACCTGTGTAGAGAAGTAACGTTCCAGAAGAGCCTCAACCAACTGGTCTTCTTTGCTATTCTCTATCCACAACCGGAGTGAGTGTGGGCTCACACGTACAGCTCTTCCACCGGTGACTCTCCTTCCAACCAATAGAGAGAACCCAAAGCTAGTGTTCGTGATTTGTGAACAAAAGCTCTCAGGGAGTTTTCAGATGCTCACTAGAAGAGTATCACTCTTAATCTCTCAAATTGATCTGAGTAAATCATTAGACTCACTCCCTTTTTATACCTATTGGTCCTTGGGGTCAGTCCATATCAGATTAGGTCTCAAAAATCGAAACAGAATCAAGTTCGGATCAATATCTGATAAGATACGCGTGAAAAACGCGTAATCTTAGCTGTCGCGGTCGGCATGCCGAACTGTGAGATAGGCAGGCCGAACTGGCCAGTTCGGCAGGCCGAACTTTCTGATCGGCAGGCCGAACTGCCGAGAAAAAATCTCCGCGAATCTTTTATTTTCCACCCGAGATTCTAAAGGATAAAGTCTCAGTTTTGATTCAAATAGCCCAATAGAAAAGATATCTGATCAAAACAAACTTTATCAAGATAATCTCTAAGAAAATAAATCAATTCACAATAATTCTACAAGTTTATCTTGTTCTAATTGTCCAAAATTAAAACAACCGATAAACAGACAAGAATTATCCGAACGCCATAATTCAACAAGTTCATCTTGAACTAATTTCTTACATAATTAATTCAACCGATAAACAGACATGAATTATTTGATTCTTATAAATTTTAAACCAATCTGATAAATCCGACATAAGTCACCAATTATTGGAAAAGCACGCCGTGTCGTTACAGGATTTTGTGAGCTAGCAAAGGGGACCAAAATGGACCTATAAAGTTCAAGCTCATGATAATTATGAAACCCAATATCCCAGATATACATTTCACAATTATCAACTCCAACGCTACTCCACTAAAAGCTTGGAGCTGCACTCTCGAACTTTATAGAATTACGAAGCTCGTGTAGCTAAGTCTCCATGACATATCATAGTGTATCGCATCCCCATATGATCATCCATAATCGGCTTAAGGACAAGTTCTGTCTTACCTTCCCGATTATTTTTATCTTACGTTCCATTGTCTCACCATTAGAAAACTTACCATCCAAAGATAGTATACCATTCGGTTACACCTATGTATCCAAATGGTTGAGCGCTCCAGTTTTCCAATTACAGGACAACGCATATAAGAGGATATCATTACTCCTAAAGAGGAGCTATGGATTCCATATCTATGAATAACAAGTCTACGCTACCAAGAGTCATGCCTCCAACGTACCGGCATGCATGCCACTATAGAGATGTGGGAGTCACCCATTGGTACATCAAAAGACACAAGTCGAGACAACGGGCCCATTATTCATCTCAGGATTAAGATACAATACAAATGATTGTCTAAAGTGAATCGATTTGCCAAGACAGAATTATTAATCCAAATCAATTCACTTTATGTCCCGATCCAACACATCGTCACCTATGACAACGCGCCAATGTTTCTATTCACGGAGTCCAACTCCGATGGCCAAGACAAACCATCTCCCAAAAGGGATATAGACAACATAACAATCTTTACATGAATAAAGCGCCCAACTTTATTCCCTCGATTGCGGATCATATATATTTTAGACCATCACCTTAAGAGTCGTGTCTACCGCATAATCATCCCATCATATGCCCAACTCTTAAGGTTTAGACTGATAGTCTCAGACTACTGTTTGCTTATCATACATTCAACAAATATGAACGTAAAGAGGACAATATTTGGTATATATAAATGAATAAATTCTTTATTGATAAAAATGTCTCCAAAAACGTATTACATTTTTACTCCTTAGAGCATACATGTCTAACAATCTCTCTATAAAATTTAATTCAAGCATTGGAGAGATTAAGATCACAAAATTTATGCATATAACATAATCACAAACTTGCAAATTTATGTAAAAACCTCGGCTATGATACCAATTGTTGGAAACAAAGTGCGCAGCGGAATTTTTTAAATTTTTTTTTCATCAGAGTATTTTCCAAAACACAAGTTTGACATGTTATATGCATAAATTAAATAGATCTTACTAACCTCAGTGTGCCGAAGAACCTCCGCGACCTGTGTAGAGAAGTAACGTTCCAGAAGAGCCTCAACCAACTGGTCTTCTTTGCTATTCTCTATCCACAACCGGAGTGAGTGTGGGCTCACACGTACAGCTCTTCCACCGGTGACTCTCCTTCCAACCAATAGAGAGAACCCAAAGCTAGTGTTCGTGATTTGTGAACAAAAGCTCTCAGGGAGTTTTCAGATGCTCACTAGAAGAGTATCACTCTTAATCTCTCAAATTGATCTGAGTAAATCATTAGACTCACTCCCTTTTTATACCTATTGGTCCTTGGGTCAGTCCATATCAGATTAGGTCTCAAAAAATCGAAACAGAATCAAGTTCGGATCAATATCTGATAAGATACGCGTGAAAAACGCGTAATCTTATGTGCGCTGATAGGCAGGCCAAACTGTCTGATCGGCAGGCCGAACTGGCCAGTTCGGCAGGCCGAACACGTCATCCGGCAGGCCGAACTGTCGAGAAAAAATCTCCGCGAATCTTTTATTTTCCACCCGAGATTCTAAAGGATAAAGTCTCAGTTTTGATTCAAATAGCCCAATAGAAAAGATATCTGATCAAAACAAACTTTATCAAGATAATCTCTAAGAAAATAAATCAATTCACAATAATTCTACAAGTTTATCTTGTTCTAATTGTCCAAAATTAAAACAACCGATAAACAGACAAGAATTATCCGAACGCCATAATTCAACAAGTTCATCTTGAACTAATTTCTTACATAATTAATTCAACCGATAAACAGACATGAATTATTTGATTCTTATAAATTTTAAACCAATCTGATAAATCCGACATAAGTCACCAATTATTGGAAAAGCACGCCGTGTCGTTACAGGATTTTGTGAGCTAGCAAAGGGGACCAATATGGACCTATAAAGTTCAAGCTCATGATAATTATGAAACCCAATATCCCAGATATATATTTCATAATTATCAACTCCAACGCTACTCCACTAAAAGCTTGGAGCTGCACTCTCAAACTTTATAGAATTACGAAGCTCGTGTAGCTAAGTCTCCATGACATATCATAGTGTATCGCATCCCCATATGATCATCCATAATCGGCTTAAGGACAAGTTCTGTCTTACCTTCCCGATTATTTTTATCTTACGTTCCATTGTCTCACCATTAGAAAACTTACCATCCAAAGATAGTATACCATTCGGTTACACCTATGTATCCAAATGGTTGAGCGCTCCAGTTTTCCAATTACAGGACAACACATATAAGAGGATATCATTACTCCTAAAGAGGAGCTATGGATTCCATATCTATGAATAACAAGTCTACGCTATCAAGAGTCATGCCTCCAACGTACCGGCATGCATGCCACTATAGAGATGTGGGAGTCACCCATTGGTACATCAAAAGACACAAGTCGAGACAACGAGCCCACTATTCATCTCCGGAGTAAGATACAATACAAATGATTGTCTAAAGTGAATCGATTTGCCAAGATAGAATTATTAATCCAAATCAATCCACTTTATGTCCCGATCCAACACATCGTCACATATGACAACGCGCCAATGTTTCTATTCACGGAGTCCAACTCCGATGGCCAAGACAAACCATCTCCCAAAAGGGATATAGACAACATAACAATCTTTACATGAATAAAGCGCCCAACTTTATTCCCTCGATTGCGAATCATATATTTTAGACCATCACCTTAAGAATCGTGTCTACCGCATAATCATCCCATCATATGCCCAACTCTTAAGGTTTAGACTGATAGTCTCAGACTACTGTTTGCTTATCATACATTCAACGAATATGAACGTAAAGAGGACAATATTTGGTATATATAAATGAATAAATTCTTTATTGATAAAAATGTCTCCAAAAATGTATTACATTTTTACTCCTTAGAGCATACATGTCTAACACTACATAGATGACATTTTGCTAATTGGCAATGACATTGGGGCATTGTCATTGGTCAAATTATGGTTGACCAAGCAGTTTGACATGAAGGACTTGGGTGAGGCTAATTTTGTTCTCGGTATCAAGATCTTTCAGGATAGGAAGAACAAAATGATAGGTTTGTCCCAGGCCGGCTTCATAGATAAAATTCTCAAGAGGTTTACAATGCAAGATTCTAAGAAAGGTGGGCAACCATCTAGGTCTGGAATTACTCTTTCTAAGAAAGACGCTCCAAACTCTAATGATGAAAGAGAATACGTGCAGAAGGTGCCTTATACTTCTACAGTAGGTAGTCTCATGTATGCCATGCTTTGCACAAGACTGGATATTTGTTATGCGGTCGGGATTGTAAGTCGATTTCAGGCGGATCTAGGACCGAACCACTGGGTTGTGGTACTCGAGGGTATATGCTTGTGTATTTGGGTGAGGACTTAACTCCTCTAGGTTATACTAACTCAGATTTTCAATCCTGTCTGGATTCTAGGAAATTGACTTCGGATTTTGTGTTTACTCTGGGAGGCAGTGCCATCAGTTGGAGAAGTGTCAAGCAAGATTGTACTTCGGATTCAACGATGGAGGCCGAGTATGTGGCAGCTAGTGATACTTCGAAAGAAGCAATGTGGCTCCATAAGTTCATTAGGGATTTTGAGGTAGTTCCTGGTATGGATAAGGCGGTATCACTATACTGTGATAATAGTGCAACTATAGCTAATGCTAAGGAACCAAGATTTCACAAGAAGAGTAAACATATTAATCAGAAGTATCATGTGATAAAGGACTTCATTGAGGGCAAGCATGTCACGGTGTATAAGATCGCGTTAGAGGACAATTTAGCTTATCTATTTACGAAGACACTTATTGGGAGAGTCTTCGAGAGGCATGTGGAAGCTATAGGGATGTGAGATTTGTCATATTTACTCACTTAGTGCAAGTGGGAGATTGTTAGACATGTATGCCCTAAGGAGTAAAAATATAATAAGTTTTTGGAGACATTTTTATCAATAAAGAATTTATTTGTTACTAATATACCAAATCTTGTCTTCTTTACGTTCATATTTGTTGAATGTATATTAGCAAACAAAAATCTGAGACTGTCGGTCTAAACCTTTAAGAATTGTGCATATGATAGATAGATTATGCGAAAGACACTATTCTTAAGGTGATGGTCTAAATCATAAAATCTGTAAACGAGGGAATAAAGTTGGGCGCTTTATTTATGCAAAGATTATTATGTTGTCTATATCCCTTTTGGGAGATGGTTTGTCTTGACAAGCAGAGGTGGACTCCATGAATAGAAACATTGGCACATTGTCATAGGTGACGATATGTTGGATCGGGACATAAAGTGAATTGATTTGGATTAATAATTCTATCTCAGCAAATCGATTCACTTTAGACAATCATTTGTATTGTATCTTAATCCTGAGATGAATAGTGGGCCAGTTGTCTTGACTTGTGTCTTTTAATGTACCAAAGAGTGACACACACATCTTAATAGTGGTATGCATGCCGGTACATTGGAGGCGTGACTCTTGATAGCGTAGACCTGTTATTCATAGATATGAAATCCATAGCTCCTCTTTAGGAGTAGTGATATCCTCTTATATGCGTTATCTTGTAATTGAAAAACTAGATCGCTCAACCATTTGGATACATAGATGTAACTGAATGGTATACTATCTGTTTATCGGTTGAATTAATTTTGTGATAAAATTAATTCAAGATAAACTTGTTGAATTATTGGGATCAGATAATTCTTGTCTGTTTATCGGTTGATTTAATTTTTGAATAAATTAGATCAAGATAAACTTGTAGAATTATTAGGAATTCATTTATTTTCCTAGAAATTATCTAGATAAAGTTGTTTTAATTAGATAGCTTCTCTATTGGGTTATTTAAATTAAAACTAAGACTTTATCCTATAGAATCTTGGGTAGAAAATAAAAGATTCGCTGAGATTCTTTTCGGCAGTTTGGCATGCCGATCCTCAAGTTCGGCTTGCCAATGGGGCGAGTTCAGCTTGCCGATGCGTGGAAAAAAGATCACGTATTTTTACACAGATTTCATCATATATTGATCCGAATTTGATTCTAATTCGAATTTTTGAGACTTTATCTGATAATGACTGACCCTAGACCCAACCTCTATAAATAGGGAGTAAGTTTCATAAGTTATTTAGATCAATTGAGAAATTAAGAGTGATACTCTGCTAGTGAGAATCTGAAACTCCCTGAAAGCACCTATTCACAAATCACGAACACTAGCTTTGTATTCTCTCAGTTTGTTGGAAGGAGAGTCGCCTGGAGAAAGAGCTGTACGTGTGAGCCCACACTCACTTCGATCGTGGATAGAGAATAGCAAAGAAGACCAGTTGGTTGAGGCTCTTTTGGAACGTTACTTCTCTTCACAGATTGCGGGAGTTCTTCGACATTCAAATGTTAGTAAGATTTGGTTAATTTATGTATATAGTGTGTCAAACTTGTGTTTTAGAAAATACTCTGATATAAATTTTTTAAAATTCTGCTGCGTACATTTTTTCCAACAGCACTAGCAGTACCTCCATAATAAAAGTGTTAAAAATGGACGGATTGTAGCATTGAGGCACATGTGATGTCTTTGGTGGAGTTAAAAATGTTATTGTTTATGGCTTTCCCTGAATATCATGTTTCTCTCATCCCATTTGATCTTCTCTCTTTTTTATCTGGTATTTTGTATAATGAATCATTTGTATCCAGTTCAATTCACCAGTTAAAATCAACTACGTAACGTTAATTTTTCTAAATTACCCTCATTAAAACATCACATGCATTTCAAGCGATACAATTTGTACTTTTATAATGATTCTGTCATAGAAGTATTGTTTTTTTTTTGGGGAAAATACCATCCTAGAAGTATTGTTAATGACGTTTGTGGAGCTCGAGCACTAAGAGATGCACAGGGGCGGGTTGGGTAGTTTTATTTCATGACGTTTTAAGAAAATTCTTAATTATAAGTGCCCAAAATTAAGCGGTTTGGGTAGCTCTTTCTGGCAGGCGACTTAAGCGGCATATTAGATAGTTTTGGTATCTGCATCTATTTTTTAACACTTTTACTAAAGTTTTAAAGTGCTTGATATAACTATCAAAAACTAAAGATGATTATTGATAAATTAAGAAACATATGGTTTATTTAATATACTCGATTCTGTGATCAATGGCAATTTGGCAAAAGAACAACTAGAGGACAAAAATAAAAAGGCAATATCATCCCTAATTTAATGTATAGCAATATCGAGTAATCCCATAATAAAAACATTGCAGAACAGAAAGAAAAATCTAGCAATATCAGGTTAACAAACATGTCATGCGACAGTGCAAAAAAAATATATGTAGTATATATCTCACATACCCAATTGCTTTATAATATAAGACTAAAATAAATCCTATGTATGTAGTACATTATACCTGTAACAGAAGATAACCAATCTCCTAAAAATGACAATATATCATATTCTCAAGTCCCCAAATTAGTCGTCAATGGAAAAGAGAATCCAGGGATCTCATAAAATTAGGAGTTTAAATTCATCAAATTTCTTTGAACCTTTTTCTCTTTCTAAAATTAGTCCATGTACTCAAAATTATTTTAACTTAACCCTTAAACTTTTTCCTTATCTCAAGTTTAATCCCTCAGTTACATTATATTAAATTTCGGATGAAAAAGTTAGATAATATTGTAATATTCACCTTAAAAGATGGACACTCTTATAATTTTGCCCAAAAGAGTCAAAACGCTAAATTTTTTCTTGGTTAACTCCAAATATTAGCTTAAACCTTAGAAACTAGAGCATTCCTTGTAAGCAAAGAAAAAAATGATTCTGATGAACATGAAAAAGAAAATTTCTGACTTGTTGGGATAAGAAGCAAAGGGGTAATTTTATTTTTTCTTTTAAATTTGTGCTTTGATTAAGAGTTTATTGGTTGCTTTTAAGCAAAAAAAAAAAAATCCTTTGCTGCTGATAAACCTAACCAAGTGGATAATAATTCTCTTTATTAAATGTAAATCAAAGGTGCTATATCTTTTTTTCTTCTTTTGCATATTAATTTAAATTAAGTGTATTTTTAATGCAGGATCTACAACTTAAAACTTAGACTGCAAACTTTTTTTTTTCTATTTGTCACTAGGAATGTTGGGGGTGTGCTCGGCGCCATCCCCAAGGACCCCCCCCCCCCCCCCCCCCCCCCCCCCCTTGGCAACTCGACGACCATACTCGGCAGAGATCATTGAAAAGGCAATTCGCGACCTCCTGAGATTGGCATTTTCTTCTGAGGTTCTCCTCAGGGCCCTCGCTAGCCACGACACAAGTTATCGCCTCCTCGAGAAAAACACATGTTTGGGTCGAATTGTCAAAGCCTGCAACCTAGCAGCTACATGCCATAGAAGGTCGACATATGGCCTCATTTCTGCCTTCAGATGAAGACCCATCCTTCGGCGGAGGCTGTGACACATGTCACCTGCCTTTTGACAGGCCTTGATGTGACACACGGATCTTGGATAAAACCTACTTGACACTCGGTTCAAGTAGCAACCTATAAATAAAGCGTATTTATTGCAGCTCGAAACCAACATGCTCTTTCCTAACTAACCCAGCTCTCGTACTCTGTTGATTAGAACCTGCCTTGAGCTTTGGAGAGCCCTTGACCAGCACCACACCAGTGTCCCCCTTACCTCTGAAGCGTCCCTCCTCTTATTGCAGGTTCACCCAAGCAGGCCGAGATGAGCAGGGAAGAGCCATCCGAACATCATGCACAGCCACATGTGGCGTTGATCAGCAGCCATCTAATAGTAAGTATCAACATTTTAGCGCTAGAAAGAGGGCACCTACACCTTTCGAACATTCAAAGCTAATAGCCACATTAGTCCACCAACCAAACATGGTGACTAGAGGCAACATTCGAGATGAGGGTGCTTGACAAGAGGGGTCCGGTGACGTCCAAAACTAAAAATAAAACCCAAACAGACGTCAAGGCAGACCCCGAACTGCAAGATCCAAGTCCGATGGCCAGAGCAACGTGGACACTGCCAGGCAGGACAGAGTATACCTGATCGCCCAAGACCTGATTCGAGAATTGACAGCTGTAGTCCGGTTACTCACGCAACAGATGGCATAGCAACAGGCTCAACAACAACCGCCTTATGCCCTTATTCCCCCGGTTTAGGAAGACCAGGCCAAAGGTCGAGCAGGGTAAAGGGGCGACATCTAAGACGATACTGACTTAGAGGATACCAGACACACTACCTATGGTATCTCGGCAAACAATTGGCTTGTCCGAAAGGTCGGATTGGTCCTCAAGGGGGCCAAGACCGATCCCTACAAAGCTCCTAAACATCAGTCTTTGATAGGCTTAGGAACCAAGGAGATCTCCATCCTGGAGACAGGCAAGATGGAAGAGGCGACAAGGTTGAGGGCGGAGTCCAATATAGGGTGGAGCTGCCTGAAGATACCAACAACCACTAATTCCTAAAGTTACAGTGGCAGATAGACCAAATCTGTAATAGCCCTTTCGAAGTTGATCAAGGCGGTATGCTGACCCACCATTCACCGACGCCATCATGTAGGCTCCCATGCCCCACAAATTCAAAGTCCCGTAGATCAAGGCCTACAACAAGACTTTAGACGCCGACAAACACTTGGAGCTGTACAGAGGCCATATGCTGCTCCAGAATACCAATGACGCCGTGATGTGTAGGGCGTTTCGCTTACCCATACTGGCCTAGCTTGGCAATGGTTCCAGTACATTGAGCTGGGCACTATTATTTTCATTCTGCTAGTTATCTGATGCCTTCTCAACAGCCTTTACCACGATTAGCACGAGAATGAAGGAGGTGACCCTTTCGCCGTCAAATAGGGAGACGAAAGCATTCGAGACTACAATAACCGCTTCACCCAAGCTGTGCTAGAGGTGAGGCACATCGAGGATGAGACCTTAAATCATGCATTCACAGAGGGCCTCAAGGATAGGAACTTGACCTGGTCACTCACCTTCGAGCAGCCGAGCATGTTTTCTCAAATGCTTGGACATGCTCCAAAGGTACGCTAATGCAGCCGAATACATAAAGAGTCACCGAGAAAGCGAAAGCAATAGCAGTGGATGCAAGAAGGGAAAAAAGCAAAAGACTTCGCTTGAGTAATCGGAGGCCGGCCAGAACAAAAAGCCAAAGAAAGAGAAGCAAAAGATAGAGAAGCCTAAGGTCCTAACTAGGAATTCCAAAGCTACACACCCCTGGTCGCCAGCATCGACGAGGTGCTGAATCAAGTAAGTGGCAGAAACCTGTTGGTAGCACCGCCTCCACTAAAAGGAAGTTAAGCTAATAGGGATCAGAACAAATATCGCAACTTCCATAAGTATGTTGGACACAATACTTGTGATTCATCCAGCTAAAGGACTAGATCGAAAGACTTATTTGAGACAAACATTTGCTGGAGTTCGTGGAGCGGGTCCTAACCCCTTGGTGTCAATCCCAAGGGGAACCACCAGCTGGCCTGAGACTGGCAACCTCAGCCACATAACAATGGTGGGAATACCCTGGAACCCCCAAACATCGTTCATTTAATCTTTGGTGGGCTAGTTACTAGGGACACCTTGAGCGGTCGATAGACGTATGTCAAGGAGGCTCAGCTAGTTGAGAGGGGTGACCTCATGAATATGTTTGAGCACATCAACAAGATCTGTAGGCAAGACGACATCCCTATTACCTTTGCCAAGGAAGAGGCAGACAAGCTAATTCACAAGCACAACAATGCCCTAGTGTGCGAGCTTCAAATCGCCAACAACATTATTCGGCGTGTGTTGATCGACAATGGAAGCTCGGTCTATATTCTATTTAAGCAAGCCTATGACAAGTTGAAGATCAGCAACGCCGTGCTCACCCTAGTCCAGACACCCTTTTATGGCTTCACAGGGGAATGTGTCCAAGCAATAGAAAGGATCAGCTTGCCGATCACCTTCGGAGAAGGTGCTGCTCGGGTAACACGTATGGTCGACTTCCTCATCATCAACAAACCCTCCTAGTACAACATCATCATCAGGCGGCCTACCTTGAACGCGCTCAAAGCTGTGGTCTCCATTTACCACCTTGCTATGAAGTTTCTAACAAAGAATGGGGTTGGAGTTATCACGTCTAGGCAGAAGGATTATCGCAAATGCTATGTCAAGGCCGTGAAAGAAGCATTAGCTCGACAACTAAACGTCTTGGCCATGTTTAAGGTGGACAAGATGGCCTTCCTCGCCAAGCAAAAGCCTAAAATGCTATTCGACCTCGATCCCCATATGCTGGAAGAAAAAGTGCGAACCATGCTAGTAGAAGATTTGGTGCCATACCATCTGGACCTCGAACAACCCCAACCAAATGGTCCAACTCAGGTCTTAGCTGAAGCTTGAGATCCCAGCCGACCTGCAAAAGTTTTTCACGGAGTATTGGGACGTGTTTGCCTAGTCCCATGACAACATGACTGGCATCAACCCCAACATCATCTGCCACTACCTCAACGTCTGCCCAAAATACAAGCCGGTCATCCAGAAAAGAATAGCATTAAATCCGGAGAGATACGCAGCCATCAATGAAGAGGTCCAGAAACTCTTAAAGGCCAAGTTCATCTAGGAGGTCACACACCCAAAGTGGTTGGCGAACGTGGTTTTAGTCAAAAAGGCCAATGAGAAGTGGCGGGTCTGTATTGACTATACCGACCTCAACAAAGCCTACCCAAAGAATTGCTTCCCACTACCTCGGATAGACCAACTGGTGGGCGCAAAGGTCAGACACGAGCTGCTAAGCTTCATGCATGTCTACTCAAGATACAACCAGATCAGGATGGCCGAGGTAGACAAGATTAAGACCGGCTTCACCATGGACCAGGGACTGTTCTGTTACATGGTCATGCCATTCAAACTAAAAAATGCTAGAGCAACCTATCAGAGTCTTGTGAACAAAATATTTGCTCGATTGATAAGCAAAACAATGGAAGTATACGCCAATGACATGTTCATCAAATCTGTTTGAGCAGCGGACCATATTGTCGATCTTCGAGCAAGCTTTGACATCCTCGGAGAATATAAGATGAAACTCAACCTGGCCAAGTGCATGTTTGGAGTTGAATCCAACAAGTTCCTTGGATTCATGGTCAACCACCACAATATCAAAATGAATCTCGTCAAGGCCCAGTTGTGATAGATATACACTATCCCCACACTGTTAAGGAAGTACATAAATTGACCGGCATGGTAGCAACCCTATCCAGATTCGTCTCCCAGTCTATCGACAAATGCCAACATTTTTTTTCAAGCACTCAAGTGGAGGTTTAGTGGAGCACAGAGTGCAAAAAAACATTCCAAAGCCTCAAGAAGTACTTGGCAATACCCTCGCTCCTATCTAAACCTTTACCGAGAGAGATACTCTACACCTACCTGGCTGTTTTTTGAGAAAGCCACGGGCTTGGTCCTTATCCAAAAAGAAGACAGTGTCCAAAAGCCAGTCTAATACAATGGCAAGGCATTCCAAGGCACCAAGGTGAGGTAACTACTATTAGAAAAGTTAGCGTTTTCCCTCATCATCTATGCTTGAAAGCTCTTACCTTACTTCTAGGGGCACATAATTTGAGTCTCGACCAAAAGCCCCTTGCGCCAAATCCTCCAAAGTCCAGAAATTTCTGGTCAGATGGCCAATTAGTCAGTTGAGCTTGGGTAGTATGACATACACTCTGTGCCTCAGACGGCCATAAAAGCGCTTTGTGGCAGAATTCATGGATACTGGGCAGAGCACCCCTTCTGCTGAGAAAGCTCCCGTCAAAGTCCAAGATGCCCTTGGCAGCAACATTGCCAAGCCCAAGCCCAAGTGGAAGCTGTTCATGGATGGGTCATCAAGTATCAACGGCTCAAGAACCAGCCTTATTATAACCAATCTAGACGGCTACAAGGCGAGTTACGCACTTTGCTTCAACTTCAAGGTATCCAACAACGAAGCCAAGTACAAAGCCTTGATAGCCAGGCTTAGAATTACATGCGACCTCGAGGTGGATTGCATCTGCATCCACAGCGACTTGATGCTCGTCGTCCAACAGGTCACCGATGGGTTTCAAGCCCAAACAGAGTCTATGGCCGCATATTTGAAAGAGGTCAAGGCCTTGTTTGGGCAGTCTTTCGTCTAAATCCTGAGGTCTGAGAACATAGAAGCCAACGCGCTCGCTTGCCTAGTGTCAGGCTTGGAAGACAGTGATTTGATATCGGTCTTGATAGAGAGGCCGGCCGAGCCATGCGTCAATAAGGAGGTTGTGAATGTAGCTGAAGAACAAACAGGCACTTGGATGTATCTGATCATCCAATACCTGACCACAGCTAAGTTGCTCAGCGACTGAAAAGAAGCCTAGCGCATTCGCAATAGCTTGGTCCAGTATTCAATGATCGGCGGGAAACTCTACCAATGCGGCTACACTACACCCTATTTAAGATGTGTTAGGCCATAGGAGGCTTAATACCGAATGGAGGAAATCTATAGCGGCTTGTGCGATAACCACGCAGGAGGGCAGTCTTTATCTCTTAAATGCCTCCGTCAAGGCTACTACTGACCTACCATGGATCAAGACTACAAAGAGTATGCATAAAACTACCTCAAGTGCCAGCAATTTGCTCTAGCAATTGGACAACACGCCGAGCTGCTTAACCCTATCATGTCTGCCTGGTCATTTTTGAAGTGGGCCATTGACCTGATCGAACCCCTACCCCGATCACAGTTCAAATATTGCATAGTGGCCATTGATTACCTCACCAAGTGGGTCAAGATCGAGCCTTGCACCAATATGACTGAAGCCAAATGCACCAACTTTATTTCAAAGAACATCATTTGTTGATACGACATCTTGTACACCATAGTCACTGACAACGCTAAGTAGTTCGAAGCAGCCAGTCTCTTTTGCATGTGCAAATAGCTCGGCTTTAAGAAGGTCTTCTCCTCGCCTGGATATCCTCAAAGCAATGGACAGGTTGAAGCAGTCAACAAGACTATCAAGGACAACCTAAAGAAGAAACTAGAAGGGGTAAAAGGCGTTTGGATCGACGAGCTTTTGAAGGTACTTTGGGCTTACCATACTACTGCTTGGATTGCCATAGGAGAAACTCCATTCTTCCTAGTCTACATAGCCGAAGCCGTTATCCTAGCTGGGGTTGGACTACCGAGCCTTATAGTGGAACACTCCAACAAGTTGCAGAATACCAAACTTATGATGTCCGAGCTTGACCTACTGGAAGAGAAGAGAGACAGAGCTCTAATCAGTATTGCAGCTCAAAATCAAGCCGTTGCCTGGTACTACACCAAGCAAGCTAATCTGAGGAGTTTCAAAGTTGGTGATTTAGTCCTGAAGAAGGTTATCGTTTAGTAGCTCAAGCTTGGTTCTTTTGAACCAAAATGGGATGGCTTGTTTAAGGTTGATGGCATCGTCTGGCCAAGCACATACAAGTTAGCTGACTTGGAAGGAAATGTGCTTGGTTACCCTTGAAACACTGAGCACCTAAAGAAATTTTATTGCTGATAAAGGCTAGAGCACCTTTTTTGACTTCTGGCTTTATTCTTTTTGTAAATAAAAAATCTACTAAGCAGAGCAAAGATGCACAAAAAAGAAAATATTAATGAAAAATGCACTTTTAAAGGATTTCTCCAAGCAATTCGCACTGAAAAAAGGCCACAACTCTTGAAGAAGGAGGGCTACCCTAACTCTCGTCTTAGGGGCTAGGCCACAACTCCCGAAGAGGGAGGGCCACCTTAACACCCAACTAGGTGGGCTGGTTGGCATGCATTCCGACCACAAGTGGACTTGAAACACTAGTCTGCCAGTCCAATGCCTTTTGGACGACCCGACCAACAATCACACCAACATGGTGATGCCCCGAAGAACTCAACTCCCAACCACAATTAGACTTGTAAAAGTCCTAAAGAACTTAAACAAGTCTAGGGGGACATAGGGCACTATACGTCGTTGTAAATAGCCTAGATTGGACACGCCAGCCAAGCCTGTCCAAAACTTAATAGTCCAAGAAGTAGATATTCTTCCTATGCAGCCAAACAAAAATGAAAATAACCTGAGCTACAATGAACTTAGGAAAAATGAAAATAATGTGAGCAATATTCAACTTGGAAAAAATTCAAATTCAAATTCAAATTTTAATATCTAAGGTTGGTACAAATAACCGGACACCTCCCAAACATGGGTAAAAATTAAAAAAATATAGTACAAAACAAGAAAGGGAAAAATGCAAGGCCATCAGATCTGGGCCTCGGCGTGACCAGCTTCGGCTTCACCATCCCTAGCATCACCATCCTTGGCATCTAGGTCGACAACCATGTCCTGTCCTCCTGAAGCTCAAAGTTCCTCGACCTGCTCCTCCTCCTTGTCGACCTTAGGCTCAATTATGATTGACCAGTCCATAGCATCAGCCTTGGGATACTTTTCTAAAAGATGCTCCTGTAAGTCCTTCATTCTAAGGTAATAGTTATCCATATAATCGGTGGAGGCATTAAACTCCTCCACTACTTGGGCTAGCCTACTGGGTAGCTCATCCCTCAAGAACTGCTCATGATCATCCTGAGTGGCCTAGAAAGTAGTCCGAGCCTATTCAGCTTTAGCCCGCACCTTGTTGGCCTCCTCCCAAGCCTTCCTTATATTATCTTCAACCCAAGTCATGTCAGTCTTTGCCTGAGAAAGCTCAGCCTCCTTTTCCTTGAGCATTTTCTCTACTTGGTCCTTCTCCTCAGCGACCATATCGGCCTTTCTCCGCTCGACATGGAAAGTACACTCGGTAATGAAATCAGCCATCTTCATGTACGAATAGGCCTACAAGAATGAATGTTAGAGACCAAAAAAGCACAAGTAATAAAAAGCTCGAGACATAA
This sequence comes from Artocarpus heterophyllus, assembly GCA_025403435.1. Taxonomy (NCBI): domain Eukaryota; kingdom Viridiplantae; phylum Streptophyta; class Magnoliopsida; order Rosales; family Moraceae; genus Artocarpus; species Artocarpus heterophyllus. The sequence goes on from CM046351.1 coordinate 17,757,691, forward strand.
ACTCGGCATACCTTGACGGTGAGCTTAAAGGCCAAGCAGAAATAGTCTAAGAATGTCTTCTCCTAGACTACTGTAAAAAACTCCTCGTTTGGGATAGCCTCCCCAATGGTCTCAACCATCAGGTGACGCGACGCATGGTGCCTCCTCAGCGGATCGGCCAGTGGCAACAGGACAACCACTATGGTAGGCAGAGGGTTGCCTTCCCTGCGGCTAGACGAGTCCCTCGACCTCTTCGACAGGGGTGGGCCACTCAGTTGGTTGACAGTAGTAGGGCATTAGGGTTCCTGGATCCTCTTTCTTTTTGACTCAACGACCTCCTTTCCCTTAGATCGGTGGAGGTTCTCCATCATTATCTACCTCTCTTGCCTTGACATCTACCTTGAAGACATTTTTGCAAGAAGGAAAACATCAAGTCAAGATAAGCTCGGCAACAAAAAAAAAACTAGGGGCATACCTCTAATCCAAAGTTGGCCTAACGGGTAGAGCCGCCTAATCACGTCCCCGAGCTCTTCGTCGACGATAGGTAGCCCTAAACCGAGGGAACCATTAGAAGAGTCCTCAAAACTAGACGATGATGACTCCTCCGTTGGCCTCTGGATCGGTAGGTACTCAGCCCCGGGACGTCGGTAGCGCTACGCCCAACAACTGTCACTCGTTCGACTGGCCGAGTGAGTGAAACATCATTATGACGAGGGTTAGTTGAGTTAGACCCCCTAAACCAGCCATAGTGGGTGAGGTTCTTCTTCCGCAACAAGAAGGACTGCTGCGGAGAAGCTTCAGGCTTCGAATATAGCTCCTCTGTAGCCACGATGACTTCGCTCGATGCCCACGGCCTTTTAGACTAGATATGCCCCTGCTCAAATCTCCTCGGGACCTCCTGATCCTCAGGCACCACTTCATCGGCCCTGAACATACACTTCCCCCAACAAAGAACCACTCGAACTTTCAGAGCTTGTTTGAGTCAAGGTTTCCATGGATGAAATCTTTCTTGAAGCCGATGAAGTAGTACTAGCCCGATTATCAAGGAAGTCTTTTCATTTTGTAGACGTGCTTGAAGGCTTCCTACGGCATCTCGATCACGTGATCTCAGAGGATGTACATCCTGATCAGAGATCGATAGTAATTTGGGTTCAACTGAGTAAGACACACGTTCAAATTATTAAGTGTCCATAGAGGAAAGGGTGAAAAGGAAGGCGGAGTCTTGCTCGAAAAAGCTCCACATACAACGTAATGTAACCCTCCGACAGGTTCAGCGAAGAATCCCCCTCCCAGGGCAAAACAAATACAATGTCGTTGAGAATCTTGTACCCCGACGCAAGGCTTGAAGTCTGCCAGGCGTCAACGCTGAAGTATATCCCACAACGGAAGTCTAGCCAGGCCTATCCTTCCTACAACAGGGTTCTCCTCCTCGGCCTCCTCACCTTCGGCTAGTCGATCCTTCTAGGTTGAGAGATTGACTGTCGTTTCTCCCATTATAGGAGCTGAAGCATCGGCATCTTGGCCAAAGGTACTCGGCACATCGGTGGCTACCGCCAAGCCTCCATGTTCCTGAGTGGTAACTCAAGACGTGCTTGTGGTGGCTGCCCCAATGTATGGGTCTTTGCCCTTACATGGTCTAACTGGGTGCCTTTCATCAATCATGTCAAGGAACTCCTGCTCTAAAACTGTCCCCTCATCGAGGCTAAGGATCTCGACCAACGGGGCGGCCCTATCCTGATCGGGTGAAGCCCCTTCAATCTCAACCTCCTCGGTCATTGATTGGTCGGTTTTAGTGCTACTATTTGACTTGGAGGTAACAGAGTCATTTTGGGAGTCACTCAGATTGCTTATGGCTAAATATTGTGTTCAGGAAATTACCTACTAAGATAAAGTTGCTAGGGATAAGAAATAAAGTCCTCGGGTTATGGCTAACTACTCAGCAGCTAAAACTCGAAAACTCAAAAGCCTAGATGTGTTAACACTCTGGTGAAATGGGGAACTAACTCCTATTTATAGCTGAAACTCGGGCGCAAAACTCGGTCATGGAAATCAAAGAGGCACAACGATTACGCTTGTTAGGGAAACAACCAATCCCATGTTGACATGTGTCCCATCAAGCTTGACTGCTTGTCTCTCCAACTTTTGTCGCCTCAGGACAAAGCCTAAGGGGTAACCCAAGTTGACCACACCCTCCTGGCATAGTCCACTCGACCAAGCACTGACCAGGTGTACTGGGAGCTACTGTTAGGGGTATGCTCGGCGCTATCCCAAAGGATCGTCCTCTTAGTAACTCGACGACATGCTCGACAGAGATCATTGAGAAGGCAATCCGCGACCTCCTAAGATCGGCATTTCCTCTTGAGGTGCTCCTCAATGACCCTACTAGGCGCGACACAAGTTATCACCTCCTTGGGAAGAACATATGCTAGGGTCGAATTGTCAGAGCCTACAACCTAGCAGCCGCATGCCAGAAAAGGTCGATATATGGCCTCATTTCTACCTTCAGATGGAGACCCATCCTCTGGCAGAGGCCGCAACACATGTCACTTGCCCTCTGGCAGACCTTGATGTGACACACAGGTCATGGGTAAAACTCACCTGGCACCCAGTTCAAGTGGTAGCCTATAAATGGAGTGCATCTACTGTAGCTCAAGGCCCACATGCTCTTTCCCAACTAACTCAGCTCCTATACTTTATCGAGTAAAACCCACCTTGAGCGTCGGAGAACCCTTGACCGACACCACACCAGCGTCCCCCTTACCTCTGAAGCGTCCCTCCTCTTGTTGTAGGTTCACCTCGACAGGCCAAGACGAACAGGGAAGAGCTGTCCGAACATGGTGCATAGCCGCACGTGGTGTTGATCAGCAGCCACCCACTTGTAAGCATCAACACGGAATAAGACGCTGACAAGGAAAAAATGATCCATTTTTTAATTGAACCAAGATTTGTGTTTTTTTTTTTTTTATAAACCTTATCATAAATAAGTTCTTTAACCTTTTTGTTCTTAAAAAAAAGAAACTAATTATGGACATGTTTTTAGTCTTTTTTTTTAGAGGAAAACTTAAATATGAAAAAGCTAACTTAATTTTGTTCAATATTGAAGAATTTAGATGTATGAACTTATTATGAAGTGAATTTGACTTTGAGTGTCCCTTTGTGCAAGAAATGGTAGCAAAGGGCATTTGCTTATCTTAGTTATCAATGTGTTAACTTTTTCCCTTCAAAATTTAACAAAATGTAACTGAAGAACTATATTTGAGACAAGAAAAAGTTCAAGGGTTAAGTTAAAATGCTTTTTAAGTACAAGGACTAATTTTAGAAGGAGAAAAAAGTGTAAGGACCTTTGATGAATTTAACTTTAAAATTAGGAAGAAAGAGTAGTTGCTTGCATGAAACTCAAATGTGAAACAACAAAAGGTTTAAGTTTTATTTTTTTTATTTCACAAAAAATTTAAAAATATATATTCAAGAAGGACTGGTTGAAACCATGTCGCTCGTCTAAAGAACAGTTTGACATATACTGGCCTATAGCGGAATGGTGTATGCTAGAACGGAGTGTACAAATAGGCGGGTTGTGGATATTTTTGTGCAGCCTTTACTATTAGTTGAAAATTTAAAAAGTAAAGTAAGACAACTAGTATTTCTCAAGGGTCAAATTTGTAATTAACCCTTGATTATAGCCCAAAATTTGAAGGATGTCTCCAAAAAAGAGGAGAAAAAGAAGCTCCAGCTCTGAAAGAGGTCTACTCATGAGAATAAAAAGGGTTTGTTTATTTCATGCATTCATTGAACTCAATAGACTCAAATTTGGATTCAAGTATCAAGAATCATTTGGATACATGTTTGTTTCCCCCAAAATCCAAATCATTTTAGTATCAAGAATCCAAGTTTTCAGAGTTCTCATCTGTAACACCCCTATGTGGGGGTTAACAGTTTTAAATAAATAAAAATAATTTTAAATTTTAAATTATTTAAATCAATTAAATAATGCCCATGGGTCTTTAAACAACAAGAAAAATAAAAATAAACGTTTTAAATACAAACCACAGTTTTTAGTGTAGCACCAAATATATATAATTACAGTCATCATCACCATAGTACAATTCCCAAATAACTTAACACAGCCATAAAAAAAATAATACAACTCTTACATGTTGTAGATAAGTTGTAATTAAACAGGGTCTTCTAACACGAAAACAGCAGGATTGTTTTCGCTTATTCCTCTTCAGATATGTTGCACTGAGTTCCACCTGAGATATGAAGATATGATAGGGATGAGCATCGACATGCCCAGTAGGGAAATCATGACTCACCTTATGGTTTATCCATTACCACTATTAAAAACTGCATGGTTAGTAGGTTACATCATATTCCAGATTATGAGGTTTATTATGATCACATCTTATGGATACCGTAGTTAATCATTACCAAGTGTCATAATTACACATTTATACAAATATTACCAATCATCATTGTTCCTAGGTATCCATGTTAAATTGAGTATCACTCAACTCATCGAAACCCAAATGGGCGCACTTGATCACCCTATAAACATTCCAAGGGTGTTTCCGGTGAGGGGACAATCAAGCCCCGAGTCCTCACCAAATCAATTCCTGTACAGTGTGTTCTAGGGACTTTCAACCCAAGGAAGCGTCATCACCTTCCCCCTATTTTACCTTTTTGGGTATTCATGCCCAAGGACGTAACCGCCGCCCTCTTCATGTCTCACCATTTCTCTATATTAAATCATTATTAATAGAGTCAGTTTTCCTAACCATGCTTCTCAATTTATAACATGTGTCAATTCATTATGTTCCTCGCCGTACAATACAAGACGAGTCCATGTCATAGTTTCATATGTGATACTCATATAATATCAGTTCAACATAGATGTATATATATTGCGGCAAAACAATCAATTTTAATTCTATAAAAACCTCACAAAAATGAGTAATAGAATCCCTACCTTTCAAGCTTATCAACAATCTTTTAATCCTGGAATCAATTAACGTTAGCTCCACACATCCTTGACCCTAAGGCATGCATAAGGACAATTAAAACTAAAGCACAACGTATAATCACATTCATAAGTGAGTTATGTGTAAACCCGTCTACTAGTGCCATTAAAGTATTTTTATGCATTAAACATGGAGAAAATACATACTAAAAACTAAGTTTAGATTAAAGAAAACCTACCTCAAAACTTCTTTGAAAAGCACCAAAGTTTGGGTTATCAATCAAGCTTGAATTAACTCTAAAACCGCCTCGATCATGGTTGGGAATTATAATTGTCTTGGCCACAAAGAGAGCTTTGTGCTCTATGTCTTTAGTTAGAGATTTGAAGTGAGAAGGGAGAGAATGAGAACTAGAGAAGAAGGTGGTGATAGTTAAATAAAAAGATATCAAAATGCTTAAGAGGAATGGGATGTTTACGGGGGAAAGTTGTAAGAAGAAACAAAAGAGTCTTAAAGGAAAATATCATCTTGTCTCCCATGAAGACTTTTAGCAAATAATGCCAACATAATTGAGGGGATAATTGGAGTGAATTATAGAAGAAGATAAGGAAATAATTAATTAGGTGGTTGAGAAAATATCTCCATGTCTTCTATGAATTGACGGAAAATAATTCAATGTCCCCTTCGGATACCTTTAGCAAAATGAGAAGAAGTCTATATAATTGAGCAATAATTTAGGGAGACAAGATTGGTAGAAGTAAGTGTTGGTAAGTTTTGAATGTTTCTTAGGAAGACTTGGTAAGAAAATACTAAAGTGGTATTTTTTTTTTTAATGATCATAAACAACTTAGTAATTTTAAATAGTCACATTTTATTCATTAAATTTTACAAAATTATGCCCGTTAAAAATACGGGTGTTACAGCTCTCCTCTCCTATAAAAATTTCGTCCTCGAAATTTCGTACACTGATTACAATGTTAAAACAAATGTGGGTACTTTTCTCTCATTTCAGATTCAAGTTCCCATGTGGCTTCCTCCACATCATGGTGTTGCCACATCACTTTCACCAGAGGAATTCCACGACGACGTAATAATTTTATTTCATGATCCAGTATTTGAACTGGAATTTCTTCATAATTCGTATCTCCTTGAATTGGCACATCTGTCCACATGATCACATGTGAAGGGTCGGGTTCATACTTTCTCAACATCGATACATGAAACACATTATGTACATGAGACAATTGTGGTGGTAGGTCTAAACGGTATGCCAACGTTCCAATGCGTTCCACAATCTCAAACGGTCCTGTATACCTTGGTGCTAACTTTCCTTTAACACCAAATCGAGATATACCTCGTTTTGGTTTCACTTTTAAGAACACAAAGTCTCCGATCATGAACTCTAAAGGTCGCCTCCTCTTATCTGCATAACTCTTTTGTCGACTTTGAGCTGTCTGAAGACGTTCGCGAATAATCTGGATCTTGTCCGTTGTTTCTCTGATAAACTGAGGCCCAAGTTCAAGACGCTCTTCCTTTTCAGCCCAACACAATGGAGATCTACAAGGTCTACCATATAAGGCCTCATATGGAGCCATTCTAATACTTGCTTGGTAACTGTTGTTATATGCGAATTCAACATATGGCAGCTGTGCAGCCCAATTTGTTCCAAAGTCCAGCACACAAGCCCGAAGCATATCCTCGAGAATCTGAATGACACGTTCAGATTGTCCATCTGTTTGAGGATGAAAAGCTGTACTAAAATTCAATTGAGTTCCCAAGGCCCTCTACAATCCTCTCCAAAATTTCGACGTGAAACGTGTATCTCTATCGGAAACTATTGACATTGGCACTCCATGCAATGTCACTACCTTTTCCACGTACAATTGACATAATTTTGAGACACTATAATTAGTTCTGATTGGGATGAAGTGGGCTGTCTTAGTTAAACGATCTACAATTACCCAAACGGCGTCATGCCCTATTTGAGTCTTAGGAAATCCAGTAACAAAGTCCATTGTCACATGATCCCACTTCCATTCTGGAATAGGTAAGCTCCTCAACTCGCCTCCAGGCTTTTGATGTTCTGCTTTAACCTGTTGGCACGTCATGCACTTAGAGACAAAGGTTGCTACATCTCGTTTCATTCCTCGCCACCAGTATTGTCGTTTTAGATCCATATACATTTTTGTGCTTCCAGGATGAATAGCAAACTTTGAACGGTGAGCCTCATCTAGCACCGCATGCCTGAGATATGGATCCTCTGGAACAACTAATCTTCCTTTGTAAAGTAAAAATCCTTCTGGCTCAATCTGCCATCCATCTAGTTGTTCTCCATTTTGTATTTGTTCCCAAACCCTACGTAATCCTTCATCGTGCCATTGTCCTTGTTTTACTTTCTGAATTAACGTAGGAGTTGCTATCACATTGAATAGGAAAGCTCTCTCGTCATCTTCATAATATTGCAAGTTGAAGTCGGCGATGGTGACTCGTCTCCAATCTTCCAATGCTAAACTGGCTATACGTCCGTTGTTCTTACGACTTAGAGCATCTGCCACGGCATTTGCTTTTCCTAGGATGATATTGGATACTAAAGTCATAGTCCACCATGTACTCAGTCCATCTTCGTTGCCTTAGATTGAGATCCTTTTGAGTAAACAAATATTTCAGACTTTGATGATCTGAATATAGCTCGAACTTTACGCCATATAGATAACATCTCCAAATTTTGAGTGCGAAAACCACAGCAGCTAACTCAAGATCATGTGTGGGGTAGTTCCTCTCATGGGGTTTCAACTGGCGTGAGGCGTAGGCAACTACTCGTCCATGCTGTATTAACACACAACCCAAACCGTTTCCTGAGGCATCAGTGTATACTGTGTAAGGCTCCTCGTTGTTAGGTATGATTAGCACAGGTGCACTAGTGAGTCTTCGCTTCAGTTCCTCAAATGCTTCTTCACATTTATCAGTCCCACACGAACTTGACATTCTTCCTTGTGAGTTTTGTTAATGGAGAAGCAATCTTTGAAAAATTCTCTACGAAGCGTCGATAGTATCCAGCTAGTCCGAGGAAACTTCGAATCTCTGACACGTTCTTTGGTCAGTTCCCAATTTACCACTGCTTCAATTTTGGAGGGGTCCACTGAGATGCCTTCTTCAGAGACAACGTGTCCAAGGAACTTGACCTTCGTCATCCAGAAATCACATTTTTCTCTTTTTGCATAAAGACCATGTTCTCTCAACGTTTGTAGAGCGATCCTCAAATGCTCAGCATGTTCTTCTTCGTTTTTAGAATAGATCAAGATATCATCTATGAAAACAATGATAAATTGATCTAAGTACGGTCGAAAGACACGGTTCATCAAGTCCATGAAAGCCGCTGGTGCATTAGTCAACCTGAAAGGCATGACAAGAAACTCAAAATGACCGTAGCGAGTCCGAAAAGCTGTCTTTGGAATGTCCTCTTCTCTTATCTTCAGTTGGTGATATCCGGATCGTAAGTCAATCTTTGAGAAATAGCAAGATCCTCCTAACTGATCGAACAACTCATCAATTCGAGGTAGAGGGTACTTGTTCTTGATAGTCAATCGATTAAGCTGGCGATAATCGACACAGAGCCTCAACGATCCGTCATGTTTCTTCACAAAAAGTACTGGAGCTCCCCAAGGTGATGTACTTGGTCGAATAAATCCTTTTTCCAGTAATTCGTCCAACTGCTTCCTCAATTCCACTTTCTCAGCAGGTGCCATTCGATACGGGGCAATAGAAACAGGCGCTGCTCCTTGAGTTAGGTCGATGACAAACTCAATTCTCTCTATCAGGCGGAAGTCCGGGCAATTCATCTGGAAAAACATCTGAAAATTCGTCCACCACAGGAGTGTGAGAGGATAGGTCACTCTTCTTTAGTTCTCCATTTGAAGCAAAGATCGTCCCAAGATTGGTGAAATTCCTTCGTCCTCCAATACAAGCCTTTAGCACCGGGGCTGGCGTCACTGTTCCTGTTTTTGCCTGAAATTCGATGACTTGTCCATTCTTGGTGAATAAAGAGACACGTTTCCTATGACAATCTACTATTGCCTGGTATTTAGTTAGCCAATCCATTCCTAAGATTACATCAAACTCTGTCATAGTTATTACATATAGGTCATGCCGATAGTTTATGTTCTCCTATAACAATACACATTGATTTACTAATTATGGATACTTCAGCTATCCCGCCCATTGGTGTACTAAGGGTTAATGATGAACTACATGTCTCAGTTTCTAATTGTAGTACGGAAGCAAATAACATAGATATAAATGAATGAGTGGCACCAGTGTCAAATAATACATGAGCCCAAGAATGAGACACGTGAATCATACCGTCTACAACTGAGTGATCAGCCTGTTTTGCTTGTCCAGCTGTAGCCGTAATTGCATAAGCTTGTGCTGGTGCTTTTCCTTTATCACTTTTTCCTCGGTTTCCTTGGCTACTACTAGCCTTATTATTATTTCTCCCAGAAAAATATGGCCTTTGATTCACTGAGCCTTGTGGAGTCGGTTGGAAGTTCTGATTAGCATAAAAATTGGAACCCTGTGGCCGTTGTTGATAGTTGTACTGAGGCTGGAACCCTCGAGGTTGAGTTACTGAGACTTGGGAAGCTGGAGTGTTTTGCTGAGGCGCTCCACGATTTTGACTCCCTCCCTATACAGTGGAGCCAAAATGACTTCCTTGTGGCCTTGGTGCAAAGGATGATTGTGTAGGGCGGTTAGGGCAATTTCTCCTCAGATGTCCCACTTGTCCACAGTTATGACAAGCATACGGTTGGAAACGACCACTGCCAGAAGATCCACCACCAATAGTCACTCCACTATGCTGAATGACTTGCCCTTGTGACTTCTCTTTCTTACTTATTTTCCTTTGACGCCCACCAGAACCCTTATACTCTCCATAGGAGTTATTTAGTTCTGTCTCTGCCCGCTGTGCCGCAGCTACAAGATCAAGAAAATCTGTTGATGGAACAGCAGCTATCATTTGTCTGATTTTCGGCCTCAGGTTATTTCTAAATTTTTCGCATCTGCCCATTGGATCCGATACAGCCCCGGGATTGTAGCGAGACAATTCTATAAATCGAGCATGGTATTCGGCAACTGTTGTATCTCCCTGCACTAGGTTTTCAAATTCTCGCATCATTGCTTGCCTATGGCTATGAGGAATATAGGTGTTGCGAAAAATGGTTTCGAACTGCTCCCATGTAAGATTCGGCACGTCGTAGTCGTCTTTCTGAAGGATCCCACCTATTCTTCGGCTTTACCCTCAAATATATAGGTTGAAAAGCTAACCCAATACTCCCGTGGAATCCTCAAGGTGTCCAACTTCTTTTTGACTGCCTTTAGCCATTGTTCTGCTATGACCGGGTTAGGTTCTCCACTAAATGTGGGTGGTTTCTGCTTCATAAACTCCTTCAACAGAGTTAGATGTCGTTGTTCAGGATCACGAACCTCCACAGGTCTTTGCACAATTTGTAATGCTTGAAGAATTTGTCCTAAATCATTTACTTCTGGTGCAGCTGGCGGGGATTGTGTTGCATGTCGTAGTTGCTCATCTTCTTGAGCTTGTTCCATCGGTTCCGGTTGCTCAACTTCTTGAGCATGTTCAACCGGTTGTGACAGCTCAAACGATTGCATTTGACGTCTTGGTGGCATAGTTTCTACTGGCTGCGAAAATTTAACTAGGATCAGTACCAAATGATGATGACATTAACACCTAACTTTAAAACCATTTCCACAGATTAATTTTTAAGGTGGTGCTATACCCCCTAGGTTAATCGAACCTAGGCTCTGATACCAAAAATTCTGTAACACCCCTATGTGGGGGTTAACAGTTTTAAATAAATAAAAATAATTTTAAATTTTAAATTATTTAAATCAATTAAACAATGCCCATGGGTCTTTAAACAACAAGAAAAATAAAAATAAACGTTTTAAATACAAACCACAGTTTTTAGTGTAGCACCAAATATATATAATTACAGTCATCATCACCATAGTACAATTCCCAAATAACTTAACACAGCCATAAAAAAAATAATACAACTCTTACATGTTGTAGATAAGTTGTAATTAAACAGGGTCTTCTAACACGAAAACAGCAGGATTGTTTTCGCTTATTCCTCTTCAGATATGTTGCACTGAGTTCCACCTGAGATATGAAGATATGATAGGGATGAGCATCGACATGCCCAGTAGGGAAATCATGACTCACCTTATGGTTTATCCATTACCACATTAAAAACTGCATGGTTAGTAGGTTACATCATATTCCAGATTATGAGGTTTATTATGATCACATCTTATGGATACCGTAGTTAATCATTACCAAGTGTCATAATTACACATTTATACAAATATTACCAATCATCATTGTTCCTAGGTATCCATGTTAAATTGAGTATCACTCAACTCATCGAAACCCAAATGGGCGCACTTGATCACCCTATAAACATTCCAAGGGTGTTCCGGTGAGGGGACATCAAGCCCCGAGTCCTCACCAAATCAATTCCTGTACAGTGTGTTCTGGGACTTTCAACCCAAGGAAGCGTCATCACCTTCCCCCTATTTTACCTTTTTGGGTATTCATGCCCAAGGACGTAACCGCCGCCCTCTTCATGTCTCACCATTTCTCTATATTAAATCATTATTAATAGAGTCAGTTTTCCTAACCATGCTTCTCAATTTATAACATGTGTCAATTCATTATGTTCCTCGCCGTACAATACAAGACGAGTCCATGTCATAGTTTCATATGTGATACTCATATAATATCAGTTCAACATAGATGTATATATATTGCGGCAAAACAATCAATTTTAATTCTATAAAAACCTCACAAAAATGAGTAATAGAATCCCTACCTTTCAAGCTTATCAACAATCTTTTAATCCTAGGAATCAATTAACGTTAGCTCCACACATCCTTGACCCTAAGGCATGCATAAGGACAATTAAAACTAAAGCACAACGTATAATCACATTCATAAGTGAGTTATGTGTAAACCCGTCTACTAGTGCCATTAAAGTATTTTTATGCATTAAACATGGAGAAAATACATACTAAAAACTAAGTTTAGATTAAAGAAAACCTACCTCAAAACTTCTTTGAAAAGCACCAAAGTTTGGGTTATCAATCAAGCTTGAATTAACTCTAAAACCGCCTCGATCATGGTTGGGAATTATAATTGTCTTGGCCACAAAGAGAGCTTTGTGCTCTATGTCTTTAGTTAGAGATTTGAAGTGAGAAGGGAGAGAATGAGAACTAGAGAAGAAGGTGGTGATAGTTAAATAAAAAGATATCAAAATGCTTAAGAGGAATGGGATGTTTACGGGGGAAAGTTGTAAGAAGAAACAAAAGAGTCTTAAAGGAATATATCATCTTGTCTCCCATGAAGACTTTTAGCAAATAATGCCAACATAATTGAGGGGATAATTGGAGTGAATTATAGAAGAAGATAAGGAAATAATTAATTAGGTGGTTGAGAAAATATCTCCATGTCTTCTATGAATTGACGGAAAATAATTCAATGTCCCCTTCGGATACCTTTAGCAAAATGAGAAGAAGTCTATATAATTGAGCAATAATTTAGGGAGACAAGATTGGTAGAAGTAAGTGTTGGTAAGTTTTGAATGTTTCTTAGGAAGGCTTGGTAAGAAAATACTAAAGTGGTATTTTTTTTTTTTAATGATCATAAACAACTTAGTAATTTTAAATAGTCACATTTTATTCATTAAATTTTACAAAATTATGCCCGTTAAAAATACGGGTGTTACATCATCCTCCCTAAACTCTTGATATTCGGATATCTTTGTTATAGTAAAAACTGAAATTCTCTCTCCTGTATTTGAAAGAAAAAATTATAACTTTTTCATTAGATATCCAATTAAGATGATTCTTTTATCACTGTGTTCTTACTAAAGAGAGGAATAAATTAAGATCTATATTGCATATTTTTTAAGATCATTACCATTAAGATTTTATTAGATTTGTTAAAAAATCAAAAACTATTGTCACTACCTCAAACACAAATTTCAATTTTATTCCAAAAACTTAAATGCATATCCAAACATCAATTCAAATAACAATTCAAATCAATAACTTAAATTTTAATTTAAATCATATTAACTCAAATCAAATCACTAATTTAAATCTATTTATCAAATAGACCTAAAGTCTAGCAAGGATCCAAACGCTATTATGACAAATTCGAGGGCAAATCTTAGGGTGCGTTTGTATCATGGTTTGAATCATGATTCGAATCATTTTGTTACAGTATTTTTTTTTATAAAAATTTAAATTTTTATTTAAATATTTTATTTAAATACTTAAATTAAATAGACTTTTACTGTGCCGATCAAGTAGGGGAACGCAAGAAAGGTCCACATTTGGTAAAGCGGTCATAGAGTGTAAAAAAAAAATCGTAATCATAAATTAAAGAAAAGAAAAGGGAAAAATAAGAAAATAGTGGGTTAGTTTTCTTTTTTCCCCCGAAGAAAAGGACACATGGGGGAGATAGGAAGGATATTAACGTCACGCTTCTTCCATCTCTCTCTCTCTAAAAACCCCTCCTTCAAAGAAAATGGTGAATAAAAAAATGTGCTCAAAATTCAAGGTGGGCCTGTTGAAATTTTTAAAGAAGAGAGAAGAAAGAAAGAGAGAAAGAGAGACTGGTATATTTTATTAAATATAAAATAATACTACTATTCTTGAACAGAGCACATACGGTCGAAAAGTCAAAAAAAAAAAAAGAGCTTGTATTTATCTTGAAGATGCTTCATGGGTTAGGGTTTTTTCGAGCAGTTTTATTGACTTGTTCAGCTTCTGGGTTCAGCTTAGTTTGTGGAATTTCAGTGTTCTGTAGCTCCTTTTTGTTCATCGACTTCGTGTTTGGTTAGTTTATCTTTTATTTTGTTTTACTTTAAACTTAAGGTGATTTTTAAGTTTTTTTGGGGTCTGTTTAGTTAAAATAATAATTGGGTATTTGAAGAATTTTTGGGTCTACTTAGTTACGGCTTATCTTTTTATTAAGCTTGTTCGTGTACGGATGGTTCTGTGCTTATTTTTCATTTTCGTTTTCCTTTTTTTTTCGGAAAAGGGTTTAGTTTGTTATTTTTATCAGTATTTTGATTTAGGTATTGGTCCTTTTTAACTGATGATGATTTTTTTTTGTTTTTTATTTTTTGAAAATAATTTATAGTTGCTTGTAGTTATTTGTATAACTTTGCTCTGTTGATTCTGGTGAAGGGCTTTGAAGGTTCTTTCTTTTTATTTTTGGATTCCATCTTGTGGAGATGGTGATGGTGATTCATGGGTAGTATAAGAGTGAAAGTTGGTGCAAATGATGGCAACAAAGTTGTGAACGAGATGCCGAGCTACGTTCCTCCAATATCAGCGCCAAATCCAATGTAAATATCAATCAATATTCATTTTCTCATGATAACACTTCTACTCAGAAAATTATGGCAACTTGTTGATATTCTTGCCGCACAAGAAGTTTGGTGTCGTTTTAAGTTTCTCAGAGGCTGCATTTGTCTTTTGGGTACTTTATAATAATACTTCTTGTTTGTCCTCTTTGGATGGTGTATTTGTTTGACTTTTGGTGGGCCCCTTGATTTTCGTAGTTGGGTCCGGCCATTGGTGTAGGCCTTGCAAGGTTATCGTGTCCATTTATGTAATAGAAATGCTGATATACGAGTACTGTTGTAATTGAAATCTTGTGATCTGACAATTATAGGTAAATGGGAATACAGCCAGGTTTAAGTTTTTCCTTTTTTGTCATTATTTGGGACAAGAGGTGATGTGGACTTGTCTGCAATTGATTAGAAGGTTTCATGGATGCACGGAAAAGAATATAGCATAAAAGCATTTGCTTGGTTGATAGACAGTTATGGGTAATCTAAAATCTTTCAGCGAATCGGATGTTGCTTAATAAGAGTAATGGCTTGGGAAAAGAAGTTTTTCTAGTTAATGTGTTTTAGGGTATGCTTGAGTGATTGTGAACGGGGGGGGAAAATAAGCTTAAGGAGAAGAAAGATCAAGTGCTGTGCCATTCTAGAAAGGAGTTAAGTTTAACCCAATGTGTGAGGAAATCTTGTGGTCTGCTATGTATAAATTTGTTTTATATCAAAATCAAATGAAACATTTATTAATTAACCGAACATATGTCCTAAACTTTGATAATTTGAGGACGAATTTCTGTGTTGCTATTTGATTTCCTAGTTGTTACGGCAGTATTTTACAGTTAGTAGTGACTCAAGTATTGTTGAAGTTACTGCAATAGTTTTTGAAAAATGATAGCATTACGTAAATGACCCAAAACAGGTTTCTTTAGCTTGCAGTCTTTTATCTATTGGTTGTATATGTTGTGAATCTACCATTTTGGTTTATCCTTCATAACTAGGTAACTTAAAGGAGTTTGTTGATTGACGTATCAAACTCTGTGAAACTTGGTTTTGATGGTTTCTGGTTTCCAGTGGCACAGAAGGTAGCAGTATCCGTCCTTCTAGAATTTCAGATTTTGGAACTCTTGAGCAATCACTTGGATTTCGCATAGAGGATGCCGTTGATATTACGAGAAGTATGCAAATTAAACCTTTGTTTTTCTTAATAATACGTTACTTTTTTTAGGCCTTTTTTTTAGCACTTTTTTAGTCATACTTACACATTCATTCATTTGCTTATCGTGAAAATTTGTTCTGTATAGGGACCTTTTTGTATTTAACTAATTGACATTCCTTACTGAACTATTAAGTGGAATGTGTTCTTTCTCTTGTCTCATTTGGTCCTTTTCTTTTATGATATGTGCTTAATATAGGATTAACTTGCATTTTGTTGGTGCTTTCGTGTGTAAACTATTGCAGTTTAAAATTCACGTTTAGGTTTGTGGTCATATATTTTCGAAATTTTATAGCATGCAGGCACTTTTTTTTTTGGTTTATATTTCTGTAGAAAAGCATAGCTTTCTTCATGTGTAATGCTTTGAGACAATTCTTGGTAGCATGTGGGGGTATTGTTGTAAAGATTTGTAGGTGTGAGGGTGCAATGTGTTCTGCAAAGTTGAATTTCTTTCAGTGAATATGGTCTCATTCTTTTTCTTCTTGATAAACCTTGAATCTTTTAGATCCTCTATTCAATCAAATTAAGTCGAGCAGTCAGGCATTGGGTAATGATGTCCAATTTGGCGGGCTAAATAAGGTAAGTTTTACTTTCCTTCAATTTTCTTTCATTTTAATGGCAGTGCCCACTTTCTCCTCTCTCACTCTTTACTCTTTTATATGTGTGGTTGGGGTTTCAGTCGCTCGGTCCCTCAGATGTAAATCTGTCAGCTTTTGTGGGGTCTCAGACTTCATCATTACCAAAGGATTCACAAACAAAAGTAGCATCGACATCTGGTGGTATTCGGGAGAATTGGGGCGAGTCCAGTATGGCTGATGCAAGCCCTAGGACTGACACATCAACAGACGACACAGATGATAAGAACCAAAGGGTGATGTCTGTTTCTTATGTTGTTCGATAGAATGATATTATGTTTCTTATGCTCATTCGATCAAGAATTTCATTGCCTTAAAAAAATGCATAAAATCTATCTTATTTGCATGAAAAGCTGTTTTGAATGTTAGGACATTAATTTCCTTTAGTATATCTATCTGCTATTTGGTGACAAATTCTAAATATATACACTTCGTTTGGAAAGCCTGTTTAAAAAACAAGTTCAGTTTGCTACAGTGTAAAGCTCTCACATGCTACTGTACTTTGCTATAGTATAAAACTCTCATATGCTGCAGTGTTTAGATCCCAACCTCAAGTTCTAACTAATTTCCCAAATGAACCCATATACTTATAAAGTTATTTTCTCATGCAGCTTGAAAGGAGTCAATTGATGGTTGTTGCAGCTTCTGATTCCAACGATAGATCAAAAGAAAAAGCAGTGGACCAAAAGGTTTGTTCACAATGTACTTTGTTGATGTAAATACAGCATGACTATACATTTACTTAATAGATTTGACTAATAAATTTTGCAGACATTACGCCGGCTTGCCCAAAATCGTGAAGCTGCTAGGAAAAGCCGATTACGGAAAAAAGTATGTCTCAGTTTTAAACTGATGATTCTATGCTAAAAGCGAGACAAAGCTGTTGTTTGTACTTGACCATGGCGTTATGTTGTTGGTTTAGCTTATGTCGCTTTACTGATCATGTTTAGCTTCAAAGGGAAGTGATGATATTTTATACATGCACGCTTTGTTATTCAATTATTTATTGCATTAATATCTTTATCTTCAGGCATATGTACAACAGCTTGAGAGTAGCCAGCTGAAGCTAACGCAGCTGGAGCAAGAACTCCAGCGTGCCCGCCAACAGGTTTTGATTTGTCATCTGCTGTTCCCTTTCACACTTTACATGTCTTATGTATCATGTTTGTGTTTCTGTTACAGTCAGAGGATATGAAAAATTTTCACTCAAGTTTTTGCTGTATTTGTTTGCAGGGCATATTTATTTCTAGCTCAGGAGACCAATCACATTCCATGAGTGGAAATGGTATTTAAACTCCCTTTAGCTCATTCTTTTCCATGTTTACTTTTTCATTGATTAGAGGTTTCATATTGTTATTAATACATTACCAGGTGCAAGCTAATTGTTTTTTATTTACTTATTTCGAGGTGCCTTGGCATTTGATGTGGAATATGCTCGTTGGCTAGAGGAGCACAATAGACAGATAAATGAGTTGAGGGCTGCAGTTAATTCGCATGCTGGGGACACTGAACTTCGTACAATTGTTGATAATGCCACCGCTCATTTTGACGACATTTTTAGGCTGAAGGGCATAGCAGCAAAAGCTGACGTTTTCCACATTCTTTCTGGAATGTGGAAGACCCCAGCCGAACGGTGTTTCATGTGGATTGGCGGCTTCCGCTCTTCTGAGCTTCTAAAGGTGAGAATTCTTTTTAATGGTCTCTGTTCTCATTTGGCAAATTATGAGGTGGTAGTAAGTACACTATTCCGTCCAGTGTCTTTTTTTTGGTTGTATATTGTAGCAAACAACTAATTATTATTATTATTCCACCAAAAAACACATATTATTACTATTATTTGGTAAAAATGAAGACGAAGGAATGCAAAAACAAAGAGGACTAGCAGTAGAAAGAGAGAGCATCAACATTAGAAGTATAGCCCAATGACATTAGAAGTATAGGCCAATGTAACTAACAAATTCCTTAATCCAAAAAGGAAGAAATTGAATCCTGCTTTTCTGGCTCAAATGGAAAGGGATAAATTGGGAGTGTCCATGTAGAAGCCCAAAGAGAAGCCACACGCTTGGTTATTTTCAACGGATGGATACATAGAAAGGTTAGGACTGCAGTGTCTTTGAGTTTTGAACAGGCAAAATTTCTGCTTCCTTGTGGGCCCCAACGGATAAAGCTTTCAAGTATTATCCTCTCTCTCTGATTGTTGTGAACTGGAGAGATGTTACGCGGTCTTAGGGATTTGATAGGGTTTTTGGTTTATTTTATTCTTTTTGTTTTGTTTTGCATGGGGCCTGGTTGTGGCCTTCTTGTAGATTATTCTTCTTTTGTTTTTCTCCTTCTCTCTGTTCTTTTTCTCTGCTTCTCTTGGAGGAGAAGTCGTCCTGTTTCCTCTTTTCTTGTATTTGATTGATTGTTTAATCAATAAAAGGAGTTTCCTCAAGCACCAAAAAAAAAAAAACAAAAACAAAAACAAAAACGACAAAAACAAAACAAAAAAACAAAAAAAAAAAGCTACGAGATTGTACAAAACTAGTTTCAATTTCTAGGCAGGCAGACTAAGATGAATTTATTATTATTATTATTATTACTACTACTTTGTATATTATCTTTATAAATATATATATTTGTGCACGGAGAGCGCTAAAATAGCAATAACAGTATATATAAATGTGTATGCAAGCATGAATTACGTATGAACTTCTTCGTGATAGGAGTAGGGACTTTATTGTCTCAGCTTTGGATGATTGTAAGAGGTCATGAAATTTCACCTTTGAAACTTGAAACTTTTAAAATCACTTTAAAAAAGTTGAAAACCTGTTGAAAGAAAAATTGAAATACTTAAGACAATTAGTGCTGAAAATATATTTACCGTCTTTTTTATGATGCTTATTTTTATATTCTGGACTTTAAACTGAGTTGGATATCGGTGTAGCTGCTTGTGAATCAATTGGAGCCCTTAACTGAGCAGCAGTTGATGGGAATCTGCAACTTGCAGCAATCATCGCAACAAGCTGAAGATGCTCTGTCACAGGGAATGGAGGCATTGCAGCAATCTCTAGCTGAAACCTTGGCGAGCGGCTCGCCTGGACCGTCAGGATCGTCGGGGAATGTAGCAAACTATATGGGTCAAATGGCAATGGCCATGGGAAAGCTAGGAACTCTTGAGGGCTTCCTCCGCCAGGTAAGATACTGATGCTACTTTACTACTATTGTTATTGTTATTTTTTTGTGTGGTGGAAGTTTTAGAATTCATAGAACGTTTGTGTAACATTTCATAGGGAATTCTTTTATATTAAGTTGTTTAGTTGGTCAGAACTTGATTATTTAAAATTTGTGAGCTGAGACACCGAGTTTCTAAAATGTTGTGCTTTTGATTTACACTGAATTCTGTCACAAGTGCGACATGCATAATGTTTTCTTGTTACTTGAACCTGCTGATGAAACCGAGTCTGTTTTTTGTTTTTCTTTTTTTTTTTTTTTTTGTAAGTTTTAGTTCGTGTCATGATTTTTGAGGAAATCTCTTCCTCTGTTTTTTGTACATTATGATTTTGATTAAGAAATTCAGTTCCTTTTTTTAAAATATAAGTTTTAGTTCTGGTATATTAAAACTGTTTTACTCACGACCTCTTTTGTTCCCTCAAAACAAATGCTCTCCTTTGAGCCTTCTGCATGTAATTTATTTAGTTCCTTAATTAAATAATAATGAAAAAATATATATAAATCCTTATCTAGTTAAATTCTTTTTCGACACTATTTTATTACTTTATTTAGAAATCTCATTTCATATATGTAGTAGTCCCCTTTCAAAAGGTTCAACTTATCTCCTGCAAATTTTCTTTTCCTTGTGTAGGATTGTGTGCCCAAAGTAAACATCTCTTAATCCGATAGCAACCCATCCCATACTAGGTTCATACCAATGCCACAAACAGCAACCCATCCCATAACTCACCCCTAAAAACCAGCTTTTAGGGGGAGAGAACCCATAGGATTACAAGCCACCAACTAATCCCATACTTGGTTAATGTGTGATCATAACACACCACTACGCTTCCGACACCAACATCCACGGCGGCCCACTTTGGCCCTCCTAGGTTGCCCCCTCCGTGACATGGGCTAGGTGTGGGGTTTGGCTCGGATACTAGTAGATAGGAACCTATCTCATACTAACCCTATACCAATGCTACAAACCTGTTGGTAGAACTCATCCCCTAAAAACCAGCTTCTAAGGGGAGGGAGCCTATAGGTTTATAAGCCACTAACCAATCCCATACTTGGTCAATGTGGGATCACAACATAATCCCATTGTATATAATGGCAAAAATCATGAATCATAATAATTGAGCTGTTTTATTGTTACTTAATTATTTATTCATATTTGTTTTTTTTCTGATCAGGCTGATAATTTGCGCCAACAAACGATGCAACAAATGCATCGCATATTGACGACCCGGCAATCAGCCCGTGCGCTACTTGCAATAAATGATTATTTTTCCCGTCTTCGAGCCCTTAGTTCTCTTTGGCTTGCCCGGCCACAGGAGTGAGAGGCGCTTTCCTGTTCATTAAGTTACTCCGGATATGACTCTGCCTCCATACTGAATCCTTCTTACGATTTCAAGTCATAGAGCGATCAAATTATATGATCATAATATATGGCAATTGGTGGACCTCTGCTGTGTGCAGTAAAAAAAGGTGAATAGTTAATTGTGGCTTTCAGACATGTTCACCTGGATATGTTGTATTTCTTCTAGGGTTAAAAAGAACAGTATCAATAATCTGATTGTGTTAGTTATTTAATAGAACTGAGAGGAAAATAGAATAGTGTTGTATTGTAGGTTACAGCTTTCAATTTGTATACAGAGATCAGACTGTTATCAGGGTGCAGTGCTTGAATATTTCCTTGAGAAAAACGTGTAAATATTTTTTCCTTTTTTAACTTGTCAATGTTATTGACCTACGGTTTTGCAAGTTTTTTACATATAGTTTTGGTTTTAGTAGTATTCTATAATCTGTGGTTATAGAGATATGCCAAGTTCTGCTCAGGAGCAACACGAGTATTCAATCTCAGCCATCTTATTGGCTCTCACGAGTGTTGTTAGCACTCATGCTAACGTTTTAGTTTGAGAATTATTTAGTAGGATATGAAAAATTACGCTGCTAGTAGGACACTATTACGAACCTTTGGATCTTTATAAAGTTTGTGTCAGTTTTGCATTTTTTTAAAGATATTATTTGGACATGATTTCAATCAGAACTAATGTTGAAAAACATGCACTACCAACATCGATACCCTACCATAGAAAGCTCCTTTTTAATCACCAGTTTCTAGCGAGTGTTGCTTTCCGAGTTCGTGTGTTCGTGTGTGTGTGTGTATATATATATTTTGCTAGTCAAAACTCCGACTTGGTGTATTTATTATCAGATTGTTAACTTTCCACATCAGTACTAAACTCATAGATTTACACAGCCAAACTGCTTGTAAGAAGTTCACGATCCGTTGCTCCTTGCAACAATTGGTTAATGGTTCTTGTAGTTTCCCCTTCTCGATAGGAAAAGGGAAGACGAGTATCCAAATGATTGGGGCACGAGTTTTGTTCGACACCACATTCAATAAAGGGTGAGCTTTACATGTAAGGCTCAACATTGTGGGACCCTCCTTTTGTTGGTGTGTGCTGTTAGACACTATTGATGCTTCGTAGCATTCCTTTCTGTTTACTGTTTTTGTGCTGGTTATGAATAAAAGCTCTACTCGATTGTCAAAAGCAATTATGTTAAAGGTCCATTTAATGGGAAAAGGACTTTTAAAATGTTTGAATTTTAGGTAAAGGTTCAACTGGTTTATGAACAAGTAGAACCCTACTCAGTAACTTTATTGTATGGATGTGTCCTGATCAGACCGTCCCACTCCCACTTTACCTTTGAATTTGTTTCATTTTCTTGTTGGACGAAAAGAGAAAAAAATAAAGAATACCATAACCAACAGCTACGCAATACGAGCTCAAGATTATGTTTTGCCTTTTGCTTGTCCTACGTTTGTCCAAGAGACGCATCACACAAGTAGTTCTAAGGGTCAGTTTCAGACCCTTCTTGTGTTACACTTCTTGTAACACCTATAAGTTTAATTAAGCTTAATTAGTGTAAGATGATGAATTAGTGTGTCATAATGTAATTTGAGTTTAATTCAATTATTTTGTGATGTTTTCAAACTAATTTCACTTTTAATAATTTTTATTTGTTTTTACTTGCTATTTTGAATTTTGAAACAAAACAATATGTCAAATACTCGATACGTTCCCTTTTGAAAAATCACGTATTCTACAAATCACTCAATTTCTCTCTATATATTCTCTCACTCTCCCTACTTCCCTCACTCTCTCTCAACTCTCTCTTTCTCTCTTCCCTCTCAAATTTTGATTCAAAAATTGAGCTCAAGTCTTCGATTCTCAGCTGGATTGGAAGCTAAGAAGCAAGATTGAGCCTCCAGAAACTCGATTTAAAGATCAAATTCGAGGTTAGTTTACTTTTTTCAAAATTTCAAACTTTTTCCTCAAATCTAAAATTTTCCTTGTATGTTGAAATCTGAGCTTCCTTGAGCTTAGGAAACCCTTAATCTAAGTTAGGAGAACCTAAATCACCATGAATCTAAGCTAGATTGAACAAAAACCAAGCTAAATCAAATTTTTTCCTTTTCTCTATTTTCAGATTTATTTACAAATTTTCATGAAAATTTGTTTAAAAGAGTTCCATTATGCTTTATTATCATTTTTGAACATTATATATGCTTTGAAAATTGAGAAAAATAGGTTTGATTGAGTTTTGGGTTCAGATTTGATGAAAAGCCGAGACCTAGAATTTCCAGATCGCGACAGTTTGGCAGGCCAAGCTTAAAGTTCGGTAGGCCAGATTCATGAGTTTGGCAAGCCGGACTCAAAGCGGGTTCGGCATGCCAGACCCAGATGGTTGGTAGGTCGAACACAACAGTTCGGCAGGCCGGACCAGGGAGTCCGGCAAGCTGATCGGGTTTTGCAAAAATTTGTTGTTTTAACCCACTTTTGCCTTTTAAAAACCTAATTAGAGACCTTAAGCTTATAGCATGATTTATGTACATAAATGGCACACTAAGACACCATGAGATAGTATAGTGATGTAAAATACTCTAAGTTAGATCTTGACAAACTTAATTATTATTTAAGGTTATTCATAGTTTCGTGGAGCTAACGTATAGCGGGTTAGGACTACGGTGTTGAGCTTCGGTACTGAATATCGAGGTGGGACTCTAAACCTTTCTTTGGTAGCCATGTTTTCAACAAGGATTTTGGCCATAAAAATGACTTTTCTCAAACGTTTTCGAGAAGTACTTGAGAAGGATTTTTATCAGTGTTTTCTTGAACTACTGAATAATGAAATGATCATAACGAACGACATAATGGATGTAATGAACACATTCGGTAACATGGGATTTTGAATAATGATATGAAAAGCATGATGCCATATTCAGAGATCGGGTCGTGTAAAGTACGACCTTGGGGACAAGTCCCAAAATCCAACTAGGCCACTACAGTGGTGACTATTATGGCTTTGCTAGAAACTTAATAAAGAGATTATTTCCAGATGAAAATAGAATAAATGGTAAGAATGAAATTTATGGATTTTATTTACTGTGTTTTATAACCTTTGTTCATAAATGATTTTCATATTCAAATTTGATGTTTTCAAAATTTAGTCGCACTGAGCCTTTCGTTTACATTTTATTTGTCTTAAAACCTTTCCCCCACTAGGTGGATTGCAGTATAGAGACAACTAGGAGGCTTGGGCGAACTTGTGGATCATGGGGATCCTCTCTAACTAGGTTATTTACTTGTTTGTACAAGGCATGTAATGTTTTAATTACTTTCCTTTAATTTGTACTATGGTTGGAATTTATTTATTGTCGATACTATGTGTGTACATAAATGTGGGCCCAACTCGTACATACCTGTCTTTAATATTTTATTTTTCTTATTTGACTTAACTTAGATTATTTGTTCAAAAAGTTTTAAATTTGTCACGCTTTATTAAAATAACTTAATTATCTAATTAACGATTTAAATTAAGATTGGTTTAATTAATTTAATTAACCCGCCACGTCACTTCCTGGATTTCGGGGCATGATAGAATGGTATCAGAGTCCTAGGTTATGAACTTTGAGAATTGTGTATACATAGGTACAGCAATGGAGAACCACTGATAGTCCAATTTTGTTTTTAGAACTAAGAAAATGGCACCTAGGCGTTGTCCAGTTGTAGCTTACGCAAATCTTGCAAATGATGAAGGCATGATGGGGGCTATGATTACGGCTTTTCGGTAGATGGCGGTAAGGGCTAGGCCTGGAGATTTCAAGGTGAGTCACTGGCAGGAGCATTTCAGGGAATTTCGATGTGCATCCATCCTGATTTTTGACAAAAATGAGGACCCGCAAGTGGTAGAGTATTGGTTAGAGTCGAGGATGAAACATTTGGATACCCTTGGCGTACTAGTGGAATATCGTGTGGAATTTGTGGCCTATTAACTGGAAGGAAGCACAAACACCTAGTGGAAGCAGGCAAAGCATTTGGAAAATAATAGGAACATCAGCTGGGACAGGTTTGAAGAGTTGTTGTACGAGCGTTATTTTCCACAAGGGTATAGAGATCAGCAGATCGCTGAATTTTACAAACTAGAATAGGATGATATGACGGTTCAAGAGTACAAGGCAAAGTTTATCGAGATGGCTAGATTTGGTCCATCTGTTGTGGCATCTGAATGAGAAAAGTATATCAAGTTTCAGGAAGGGATCAAAGCATCCATCCAATGACCATTAGTTGCCTTGTGACTTCGAAATTATGGTGAGCTGGTGTCATCAACCTTGTCAGTGGAAAGCGATAATGCTACATACTTCGAGAACAAGGCAAGGACTTCAAGGGGGCCTCAATGGAGAAACAAGAGAGGTAAAAATAGTCATCAAGCTTAGGTGAAGAACCAGCACAAAAACGCTAACAGTGGAAATAATAGTTCATCAGGTAGTGGACGAAGCAACCCCTACAAATTTCATTGCCACTACTGCCAACAGCCAAGGCACATCAAGAGGAATTGCCCAATAGGGAATGCTCGACAAGGATTTCAGACCGGAGAAGGCATAAGTCGTCAGCCTCAACCTCAGTCTTTAGCTCTACCTCAGCAAATCTTGTAGTTGCAGTTCCATCAGTTCACTCCTCAGCAGACGCCATATCCTGTTAGACATGTATGCCCTAACGAGTAAAAATGTAATATGTTTTTGGAGACATTTTATCAATAAAGAATTTATTTATTATTTATATACTAAATCTTGTCCTCTTTACGTTCATATTTGTTGAGTATATGTTAAGCAAACAGAATTCTAAGATTGTCGATCTAAACCTTTAAGAATTAGGCATATGATGGACAGATTATGTGAAAGACATGATTCTTAAGGTGATGGTCTAAATCATAAGATCCACAATCGAGGAAATAAAATTAGGCACTTTATTCATGTAAAGATTGTTATGTTTTCTATATCTCTATTGGGAGATGGTTTGTCTTGACCATCGGAGGTGGACTCCATGAATAGAAACATTGGCACATTGTCATAAATAACGATGTGTTGGATTGGGATATAAAGTGAATTGATTTAGATTAATAATTTTGTCTCGGCAAATTGATTCACTTTAGACAATCATTTATAGTGTATCTTAATACTAAGATGAATAGTGGGCCCGTTGTCTTGACTTATGTCTTTTGATGTACCAAAAGGTGACACCCATATTTTAATAGTGGTATGCATGCCGGTACGTTGAAGGCACTACTGTTGATAGCGTAGACCTGTTATTCATAGATATAGAATCTATAGCTCCTCTTTAGGAGTAGTGATATCCTCTTATATGTGTTATCCTAAAATTGAAAAACTGGAGCGCTCAACCATTTGGATACATAGGTGTAACTGAATGGTATATCGTCTTTAAATGGTAAGTTTTTCGATGGTGAGATAATGGAATGTAACATAAAAATAATCAGAAAGGTAAGACAGAACTTGTCCTTAAGTCGATTATGGATAATCCTATGGGGATATAATACATTATGATATGTCATGGAGACTTAGCTACACGGGCTTCATAATTTTATATAGTTCGAGAGTACAGCTCCAAGCTTTTAGTGGAGTAGCGTTGGAGTTGATAATTATGAAATGTAGATCTAGGATATTGGGTTTCATAATTATCAAGAGCTTGAACTATATGTGTCCATCAGGTCCCTTTTGCTAGCTCGCTAAAATCCTGTAACAATACAGCGTGCTTTTTCAACAATTGGTGCCTTATGTCAGATTTATCAAATTGGCTGAAATTCGACAAAATCAAATAATTCATATCTGTTTATCGGTTGAATTAATTTTGTGATAAAATTAATTCAAGATAAAATTGTTGAATTATTGAGAACGGATAATTCATGTCTGTTTATCGATTAGATTAATTTTGAATTAATTCAAGGTAAACTTGTTGAATTATCAGGAATATTTATTTTCTTAGAGATTATCTAGATATGACTGTTTTAATCAGATAACTTTTTTTATTAGGTTATATGAATTAAAACTGAGGCTCTATCCCAAGAATCTCGAGTGGAAGATAAAGATTCGCAGGGATAAAAGATCGTAAGTCTTCGGCCTGCCGATGGGACAAGTTCGGCTAGCAGATCGGTCTGTCCACCGTGGGATTTTTAATCACATGTTTTAGACACAGATTTTATCAGATATTGATTTTAGTTTGATTTTGATTCAAATTTTTGAGGCCTTATCTGATAAGGATTGACTCCTAGACCCAACCTCTATAAATAGGGAGTGAGTCTCATAAGTTAATTAGATCAATTGAGAGATTAAGAGTGAAACTCTACTAGTGAGATTCAGAATACTCCCTGGGAGCTCTTGTTCACAAATCACGAATACTAGCTTTGGGTTCTCTTAATTGGTTGGAAGGAGAATCGCCTGGTGGAAGAGCTATATGTGTGAGCCCACACTCACTCCGATTGTGGATAGAGAATAGCAAAGAAGGTCAATTCGTTGAAGTTCTTTTGGAACGTTACTTCTCTTCACTAATTGAGGAAGCTTTTCGGCATTTACAAGGTTAGTAAGTTCTGGTTAATTTATGCATATAGCGTATCAAACTTATGTTTTAAAAAATACTCTATAAAAATTTTAAAATTTCACTGTGTACTATTTTTTCAACAATTGGTATTAGAGCTATGGTTTTTACATAAATTTACAAGTTTGTGATCAAGCTATATGTGTAAATTATGTGATCTTGATCTCTCCTATACTTGAATTTAATTTTATAGAGAGTTGGCACTGTAGGTTTTTATATATTTTTATGTTGTCATGGATTATGTGGTGAATGTTTATTAATTAATTATGGTTAATTAAATTATTATTTAATTATTTATTAATTAATTAATTTATATCGGTTATGGTCCCTTAGAGGATAGAATGTGTATATAGGTTTTTCCTATAATTAGATGGTGGACTATCATCTCCGTTTAGGAATTATTATTTAATTTTAAATTTGTAAGAATTTTGTAATTAAATAATCATTCGGAGAAGACAGATCTAGAAGATGGATGCTGGCATTCCTAGGCATTTTCTGAGCCTCTAATTTTATGTTTTTGAATTGTTGAAAATAAAATTGATGAATTGAATTGTATTTTCTGAAAAATGTGGTTTCTGCTCGGTCGGTATGCCAAACCCTCTAGTTCGGCAGGCCGATGGTCGTAGATTAGCCCTGTCGAACGGCAGGTCGGATGTGAGGTTCGGTAGGCCGTTCGCGGGGCAGAAATCAGGTGGCTCTAGCGACAGGTCTAGAAGATGTTTTTGAATTGTTGAAAATAAAATTGATGAATTGCATTACAAATTGTATGTTCTAAAAAAGGTGGTTTCTGCTCGGTCGGCATGCCAAACCCTCTAGTTCGGCAGGCCGATGGTCGTAGATTAGCCCTGTCGAACGGCAGGTCGGATGTGAGGTTCGGTAGGCCGTTCGCGGGGCAGAAATCAGGTGGCTCTAGCGACAGGTCGATCTGTCATGTATCGGTAGGCCGACCTAAGAAGATCAACAGGCCGAATGGTCATGACTGGCAGGCCGATCATACAGATCAACTTGCTGGTAGAGAGCTAAAAAATTATTCCAGAAAAGGTGTAGTTTTCGATGCAGTTTTAATTTTATTTTTGGGATAATTCTGAGAAATATTAAATTTAGATATGACCGAAAATTTGGACTATTCAATTCATACGAGATTGAAGACTTGAAGATTGGATTTACATGAAAAAGGATACAACTTAAGGATCCAAGGATGAAGAATCGAAAATATGTTTTGATTTTTCTCTTGTAATCTTTATTTTATATTCTCTAGGGTGGAACCATAATATTACGGTTATTTATTATTATTTTGCGTGTAACTTTGCTTGATTGCTTTGCATGTCTAGATTATAATATGATTTGCCATGTATATTGATAACATGCCATATAGAATAAGGAGTACCGCTCAATTTAAAATTGTTCATGCATGTTCTTAAATAAAACCTTGATTTCAAAAGATTGAGTGGAAGAAGGTTTTCAAAAAGAGGACCTAAGGCCTCCATCGTTGGTCCATGAAGGAACATGGTGGTCGGAAGGGGTTTCTATCATGTGCCAGATTAGATCTTTGAAAGGATAAGGTATTTTAGCATGATTTATCATTGCACACGCCTGGGTGGTGATTATAAATCATGGATAAAATATTAAAACAATGGTTATACACTCATGTTAATTTTATTATTAACCTCCCGAGCCTACGGGAGATTCCACCAACAATCAATTCCAAGCATATGATCGTTGGAAAGATGCAAATGATCATGCCTGCTATTATGTTATCGCCAGCATGAACAACGTGCTACAGGCTCAACATGAGGATTATGAAACTGCTAAGCAGATCTTGGATAATCTAGAAGACATGGTTGGAGGCCAAGCCTTAACTAAGCAGCAAGGGGCACTTTGGAAACTCTTGAACTATAAACAGAGACTGGGGACGTCTGTAAAAGAGCACATGATGTTGGTCATGGGTTACCTTGCTAAGGCACAAACCAATGGAGCCGACATCAATGCTAAAACTCAAATGACTATGGTCTTTGAAACTCTTTCAAAGGAATTTATTCCGTTTCAGGCTACATTTAATTTAAGCAATAGGCGGGATATGACCTTAACAGAGTTGATGAAACAGTTACAGGAGTTTGAATTGTTGATCTGGGAGTCTCCTACAGGTGGCGAGGCCAACATGGTAGTTGCTTTAGGCTCCAATCCTAACCCTGGGAATGAAAAAAAGCAATGGGCCAAGAATAGGAAGTCTTCTATACCTGCTAACAACAAGAGCAAGAAGAAGAAGAAGAAGAAGAAGAAGAACCCCAAGAAGCTAAAGAGATTCTTCTGCAGGAAGGTCGAGCACATCAAGAAGTATTGTAAAGACTTCCTTTCCCGAGGAGGTAGGTGTGATCTTCTATATTTATAAACTTGTTTGGTTGAGAAATCTAGTGACATTTAGGTCATAGATTCCAGTACAACTAATCATGTTTGTGTTTCTCTGCAGGGGTTCAAAGAAACGAGAAGTCTGCTACATGAAGACTTCACGCTTTTGTTGAGCAATGGATCCTTGGTCTTAGTAGAAACAGTGGGAGACGCCCATCTTTATTTTGATAATTATAGGAATTTAATTTTTTGAGATTATTTTTATGTTCCTAAATTTAAAAGGAATTTAATTTCTATAGCTTGTTTATTTAAAGACTCCTATTTGGTTTCTTTTAATAATAAAGTGATGATTCGTAAAAACAAATCTTTTATCTGTTCTAGATGGATGCAAAATAATCTATATTTTATCAAACCTAAGATGGACTTACTGCTTAATGTTGAGATGAATGATAATAACTCTAAAGGACTTAAAACTTCTCGCTCTAATAAGACTTATGTTTGGCATTTGCGCCTTAGTCATATTAACCTAAATAGGATTCAAAGGTTGGTAAGGGATGGACCTTTAAGTCACTTAAAGGTAGAATCTATACCTCAATGTGAATCTTGTTTGGAGGGTAAAATGACCAAAAGATCATTCGAGTCTAAGGGCAATAAGGCCGAAGGGGTTCTAGAACTTGTGTATAGTGATGTGTGTGGACCGATGAACATCTAGGCACAAGGAGGGTATGAGTATTTCGTCACTTTTATTGACGATTACTCAAGGTATGGGTATGTGTACCTGATGCACCACAAAAGCGAAACTTTTGACAAGTTATGAGAGTTTCAGGCTGAAGTAGAAAAACAATTAGGTAGACCTATAAAGGCACTTCAATGTAATCTAGGTGGAGAATACCTTTCTGATGAGTCTTGGGACACTTATTAGAGAATGGGATTTTATCCCAATTGACTGCGTCGGGCACTCCGCAGCAAAATGGCATAGCGAGAGAAAAATAGGACTTTATTGAACATGGTTAGGTCCATGATGAGTTATTCATCATTGTCTTTGTCCTTTTGGAGATATGCACTACAAAACGCATGTTATCTTTTGAACAACATGCCTTCAAAATCGGTCCCTAAAAATCCTCATGAGTTGTGGACAAGAAAGAAGACATCCTTAAACCATATTTACATATGAGAATGTCCAGTTCATGTCCTATTTAAGGATGCGAATAAGATGGAAGCACGTTCAGAAGTTTGCGTGTTTGTAAGATATCCAAAAGAAACTAAATAGGGTTATTTCTATAAATCAAAGGAAAATAAAGTCGTGGTTTCAACTAATGCAACTTTCCTTGAGGAGAGTTACATAGATGACTTTAAACCTCAAAGCAAAGTAGTGCTTGAGGAGTTAAGGAATGATCCAATCACTCCAGAGGTTCCAAATGAATCTGTTCTGATCAGTGTAGAAAAACCAAACAAACCTGAACAATAACCTAAGTGGCTTCGGTGTAGTGGGAGGATCAGGCATTAACTCGAGAGGTATATGTTCAATGGGGAGGCCTTCTTGGCTGAACCATATGAACATTACAAGGATCCTTATACTTACGCAAAGGCTATGGAGAATGTTGATTTAAAACTCTGGACAGAGGCCATGAACACAAAGATGAAGTCTATGGAGACTAATCAGGTCTAGGAGCTTGTGGATCTTCTCGAAGGGGGAAAACCCATAGGATCTAAGTGGATGTACAAGAGGAAAAGAGGAGTGGATGGAAAGGTCAAAATCTTTAGGCTAGAGTGGTAGCTAAGGGTTATATGCAAAAGGAAGGAATTGATTACGAGGAAATCTTTTCGCCTGTAGCCATGCTTAAGTCTATCCAGATTCGCTTGTCCATACCTGCCGCTCTCAACTATGAGATTTGACAGATGGATGTCAAGGCGGCTTTTCTAAATGGCTATCTTGATGAGTCTATATATATGGAACAACTAGACGGGTTTAAGGTCAAGGGTCAAAAGGGTAAGGTTTGTAAGCTGCTAAAGTCAATTTATGGACTTAAGCAGGCTTCCCGTTCTTGGAACATAAGATTTGATCAAGTGATCAAAACTTACGAGTTCTCACAAAATGTGGATGAACAAAAACCACCTTCCCATCTTTAATGTGTTTGTACACACATGACTCATCCACATTTTGTAAGAACCCATAAGTCTTGATCACCTAATCAAATCTTATGTTCTAATAACGGGAAGCCTGCTTAAGTCTAATAATTGATTTTAGCAGCTTAAAAGCCTTACCCTCTTGACCCTTGACTTTGAACCAATCTAGTTGTTCCATATAAATGAACTCATCAAAATAGCCATTTAGAAAACCCATCTTGACATGTATCTGCTAAATCTCGTAATAGAGAGCAGCAGCTAAGGATAAGAGAATCTGGATGGACTTAAACATGGTTACAGGTGAAAAGGTTTCCTCATAATTGACTCCTTCTTTTTGCATATAACCCTTAGCTATTAGTCTAGCCTTAAATATTTCAACCTTTCCATCCATTCCTCATTTCCTCTTATAGATCCACTTACACCCTATGGGTTTTACCCCTTCGGGAAGATCCACAAGCTCCCAGACCTGATTAGTCTCCATAGACTTCATCTTTGTGTTCATGGCCTCTGTCTAGAATTTTGAATCAACATCCTCCATAGCCTCTATGTAAGTATAAAGATCCTTATCATGTTTATCCGGTTCAGCCAAGAAGGCCTCCCCATTAAACATATACCTCTCGGGTTGACGCCCGTTCCTCCCACTACGCCGAAGCGCCTGAGGTTGTTATTCAGGTTTGTTTGGTTTTTCTACACTGATCAAAATAGTTTCATTTGGAACTTCCAATATGTCTAAGACCATAGAGTCTCAAAGACCATAGTCATCTAAGTTTTAGCATCGATGTCGGCTCCATTGGTTTATGCCTCGACGAGATAACCCAAGATCAACATCATGTGCTCCTTTACATATGTCCCCAATCTCTACACATAGTTCAAGAGTGTAACACCCACCTATTTTTATGTAACAGATCATGCTAAGTTAGTAACGACGTTAAGTAATTTTATTAATAATTTATGATATATGTTATGATTTATGATTTTAATGTTACTAACTATTTATTCTAAGTGTTATGACAGGTGATGATCGCAAGAAATCGATGTGCTCAAGTGTTCATGTTAATTTCAATGTATGTTTATTTATGATGCAATGATGACTTGAATTCTATGATGATGATGTATTGTATTTTAAGGACAGTTCGGCAGGCCGGACTTTCAAGTTCGGCATGCCAAAAAGTCTTCCAAGAATCGACATGCCGATGAAAACCATCGGCAGGCCGAACTTTGTGGAATCGACAGGCCGAAGTAAAGAATCAACAGGCCGATGATAATTGACGACAGCTAACGAGTAGTCAGTAGAAATCTCTCCAAATTTATGGTTAAGATAATTACATTGATTTGGTGGTTTAATGTGATTAATTGGTATAATTATGGATTAATTTTATCATTTAAGGAAAGGAAACGTTTGACTTTACATTGATTGATATGGTTTCCCCTTTTAAAATCAGTAAAGTATGGTAAGTTTATTTAAATGATTTGACTTTCCCCCCAATTTCCTCTCCTTTCTCCACAAAAATTTAGTCCAGATTAGTCAGAAAAATTTCTGACATAAGTGAGGGTATTGAATTTTTTTACGTTATTCTCATTCACGATAATGCTCTCTCTCTCTTCCTCTCACGTCTTCTCTCTCTCTCTCATTCTGACGTTTATTTTATTCATCTCTTCTTCTTTTCTTCTCCACGTTTTCTATTCCTCCTTTTTCTCAAAAATTCTCTACAAATAATTGAAAATTTATTGGTTGAATTTGAAGGAATTTGAGAAGAATCATTTGAGGTAAGAGTTCATTCTCGTTTCAATGAAATCCTTCTTCACATCCGACTGCTATATCTTCCTCTATAAAATTTTGTTTACTTTGAATTTTTAATATGTTATTCATGTATGAGTTTTGTGATGTTTCTCCAAGTTTCACCTTAATTGGATTTTTCTATGATAAGTTATGAATTCTATTCTCTACTACTCACAGTAAAATATTACTATTTGGTTATGATGCATGAAAATGTGATTTTTTGTTCAAGGGGTAAATGTGCTTTGTTTGCTACGAAATTTGGCAAGAATATTTATGTATATGTTATGTTATGGACTACAAATTTTGGTAATGTTTTGATGAGTGAATTATGTGTTATGAAATTTCTATCGAGACTAGGTCAAGAAACTGTTTTAACAATGTTAATTTTAGACTTTTGTTTTATATGATGTTTTATATGTTTAAATGATTTTATTGATGATGAAATAATTTTATGAAATTGAAATATATGTTAGTAAGATGTTAGTATGAATTTTAAAATTACACTATATGAGTTTTAATTGTTAGAAAATGTTTTCAAAATATTACTCACTACCTTATTATTGATTGGCAGATTTCATGTTTGAAATATATGGGTTGTTTTTAGATACTTAATGTAATTTTTATGACTAAAGAAAAATTATGGTAATATGTTTATATATTAACTTTACCCCTGTTAAGTATGGTGTCTAAAGTATGTGTGAATATTAAGTTTTTAAGTCTTGAATCCATATAGGTTAGTGAAGTGTATGTGATAATGATTTTTATGTTTTTGATGATTATAGATATGGATGCATGTTATGAATTATGTTCGTATGAGACGAATGTATATGTGATGTACTATAAATGGATGTTATATTTTATGATAATAGTATTAATTTTATTTTGTATCTTTAAATGAATAAATGGCATGAACACACAAAGGATCGAGCACATCGAGACCGCGACGTCGTCACCAATTCATATAAGGTTAAGTAAGCTAGCTTCTAAGGTAAGCATATTCTCACCTGCAACATGATGTGTTTTAAAAGGTTTGATGTTATGTTCATGATGATATTTATGATGATTTTATGATGATTTCCTTAAAGGATTTCTTATGAAAGATTTTCATGATTTAAAGTTATGCATGTTTGATTATGACAAATTTCAAAGCATGAAAGTTATGTATATATGTATCACCTAATAAGTGTTGCACACCAATGTTATGATATGATATGATGTCATGTTTGGTTTAGGATTAGTTACCCTTCTCCTCTCATGACGGCACGCCTACGATGATGATTATGCTGCAACACTTGGGCTCTTAAGATAAAATGGAATAAGTTTTAATATGGTCAATGTAATGAAAGATATGTTTCTATGAAAATGTGCTTAATGCACTATTATGATATGATGATGATGACGATGATGATGATGATGTTTATGAAATGTTTTTAAATTGTGAGAATTATATGTACTTACTAAGTTTTAGCTTATTCAAGTTTATATCATGTTGCAGATAAGAGTAAGAAAGTCATGGATTAGGCAGAGGACATGGGAAGGTGTGTGAGCATAACGAAGATGAATTGTAACCCAGAAGAACGCCAATGATGTAAGTTTTATGATTTAAGCCATGGTTTAATTATTTGAACATATTCTTATGATGTGTTTTAAAGAATACAAGAACTATATTTTAATATTTCATTTTATCATTTTAAGAATTTGATCTTCCGCATTTTGAAAAGTTAAATTTGTCTTAAAATTAAGTTTTCTAAAAAGTTTTGGCTATGTCGGCCTGCCGATCATCATTGGTCGGCATGCCGATGTAAGAATGTTCGGCCTGCTGATCTTACTTTCGGTCTGCCAAACATTGAATGTTTTTAAGCCCTGTTTTGTAGAGCCTCTACCGGCCTGTCGGTTGACGATTTACGGCCTACTGATCATGTTCGGCCTGCCGAACTATGGGAGCAAATAGTTTTAAGTGATGTGATGTTTCATAAGTTACGATTTTACTATTTGGTATATTTACTTTATTAAAGGATGTTTATGATCAATTTAATATGCAATTGAATTATTAATAGCATGGATTAAATTATTGAATGTTGAAAAAAAATATATATATATATATATATGAATGGATCCTGGTTACAATTTCCTTAACTACGTTTACAATTAAAGTTTCAAATAAGTTTTGTACTTAAAGTTTATCTTAAAGTTCCAAAATAAGTATGTAATGTATGAATGTAATGACATCTGTGACGTCCGTAAGGGGGGCGTTACAAAGAGTTTCTGAAGCTTCCCTTGCCGCTTTGTTAGGGCCAGGCCTCCAAACATGTCTTTTAGATTATCCAAGATCTACTTAACAATCTCATAATCCTCATGTTGAGCCTGTATCACATTATTCACGCTAGCCATGACATAGTAGCAGGCCTGATCATTTGCATCTTTCTAGCAATCGTACGTTATTGCTCATTAGTGGAGTCTCTCGTAGGCTCGGGAGGACAAGGGGTTGTCAGCACGAATTTTAGTTTTTCAAAGGAGAGAACAATATCTAGGTTCTATTTCCAATCATTAGAATTCTCTCTGGTTAATTGGTTTTTGTCAAGTATCGAAGATAAAGCGTTTTTAGACATTTTTAATCTACAATAAAGAATTATATACCAAACATAAGAAAACATATCATAATAATTTAGTAAGATAACATAATCATGCAAATGTGTTTTTGTGTCGAAACCTTGAAAATATCACAACCTTACAACGATAATTCCCAACTCAGAATTCAACAAGCTCCTAGGGAGTCATGCCAAATTCAATCAAGAACACCGATCCTCTCTTGATTAATATATGCCATCCAGGAGCTGTATGATCTACCATATATTAATAATCGTTTCTTTGGCCATTAATTTTATTAACAGAGCTCTTAGGGGAGGTTAATAATAAAATTAACATGAGTGTATAACCATCATTTCAATATTTTATCCATGATTTATAATCACCACCTAGGGGTGTACTGTTGGAAACAAAGTGCGCAGCGGAATTTTTTAAATTTTTTCATCAGAGTATTTTCCAAAATACAAGTATGACATGTTATATGTATAAATTAAACAGATCTTACTAACCTCAGTGTGCTGAAGAACCTCCGCGACCTGTGTAGAGAAGTAACGTTCCAGAAGAGCCTCAACCAACTGGTCTTCTTTGCTATTCTCTATCCACAACCGGAGTGAGTGTGGGCTCACACGTACAGCTCTTCCACCGGTGACTCTCCTTCCAACCAATAGAGAGAACCCAAAGCTAGTGTTCGTGATTTGTGAACAAAAGCTCTCAGGGAGTTTTCAGATGCTCACTAGAAGAGTATCACTCTTAATCTCTCAAATTGATCTGAGTAAATCATTAGACTCACTCCCTTTTTATACCTATTGGTCCTTGGGGTCAGTCCATATCAGATTAGGTCTCAAAAATCGAAACAGAATCAAGTTCGGATCAATATCTGATAAGATACGCGTGAAAAACGCGTAATCTTAGCTGTCGCGGTCGGCATGCCGAACTGTGAGATAGGCAGGCCGAACTGGCCATTTCGGCAGGCCGAACTTTCTGATCGGCAGGCCGAACTGCCGAGAAAAAATCTCCGCGAATCTTTTATTTTCCACCCGAGATTCTAAAGGATAAAGTCTCAGTTTTGATTCAAATAGCCCAATAGAAAAGATATCTGATCAAAACAAACTCTATCAAGATAATCTCTAAGAAAATAAATCAATTCAAATAATTCTACAAGTTTATCTTGTTCTAATTGTCCAAAATTAAAACAACCGATAAACAGACAAGAATTATCCGAACGCCATAATTCAACAAGTTCATCTTGAACTAATTTCTTACAAAATTAATTCAACCGATAAACAGACATGAATTATTTGATTCTTATAAATTTTAAACCAATCTGATAAATCCGACATAAGTCACCAATTATTGGAAAAGCACGCCGTGTCGTTACAGGATTTTGTGAGCTAGCAAAGGGGACCAAAATGGACCTATAAAGTTCAAGCTCATGATAATTATGAAACCCAATATCCCAGATATACATTTCACAATTATCAACTCCAACGCTACTCCACTAAAAGCTTGGAGCTGCACTCTCGAACTTTACAGAATTACGAAGCTCATGTAGCTAAGTCTCCATGACATATCATAGTGTATCGCATCCCCATATGATCATCCATAATCGGCTTAAGGACAAGTTCTGTCTTACCTTCCCGATTATTTTTATCTTACGTTCCATTGTCTCACCATTAGAAAACTTACCATCCAAAGATAGTATACCATTCGGTTACACCTATGTATCCAAATGGTTGAGCGCTCCAGTTTTCCAATTACAGGACAACGCATATAAGAGGATATCATTACTCCTAAAGAGGAGCTATGGATTCCATATCTATGAATAACAAGTCTACGCTACCAAGAGTCATGCCTCCAACGTACCGGCATGCATGCCACTATAGAGATGTGGGAGTCACCCATTGGTACATCAAAAGACACAAGTCGAGACAACGGGCCCATTATTCATCTCAGGATTAAGATACAATACAAACGACTGTCTAAAGTGAATCGATTTGCCAAGACAGAATTATTAATCCAAATCAATTCACTTTATGTCCCGATCCAACACATCGTCACCTATGACAACGCGCCAATGTTTCTATTCACGGAGTCCAACTCCGATGGCCAAGACAAACCATCTCCCAAAAGGGATATAGACAACATAACAATCTTTACATGAATAAAGCGCCCAACTTTATTCCCTCGATTGCGGATCATATATTTTAGACCATCACCTTAAGAGTCGTGTCTACCGCATAATCATCCTATCATATGCCCAACTCTTAAGGTTTAGACTGACAGTCTCAGACTACTGTTTGCTTATCATACATTCAACGAATATGAACGTAAAGAGGACAATATTTGGTATATATAAATGAATAAATTCTTTATTGATAAAAATGTCTCCAAAAACGTATTACATTTTTACTCCTTAGAGCATACATGTCTAACAATCTCCCACTTGCACTAAGTGAGTAAATACTGCAAATTTCGCATCCCCATAGCTTCCACATGCCTTTCGAAGACTCTCCCAGAAAGTGTCTTCGTAAATGGATCAGCTAAATTGTCCTCTGACGCGATCTTGCACACCGTGACATGCCCGCTCTCAACGAAGTCCTTTATCACATGATACTTCCGATCAATATGCTTACTCTTCTTGTGAAATCTTGGTTCCTTAGCATTAGCTACCGCCGCACTGTTATCACAGTACAGTGATACCGCTTTATCCATACCAGGAACTACCTCAAGATCCCCAAGGAACTTGCGGAGCCACACTGCTTCTTTCGAAGCATCACTAGCCGCCACATACTCGGCCTCCATCGTTGAATCCGAAGTGCAATCTTGCTTCGCACTTCTCCAACTGATGGCACCGCCACCCAGAGTAAACACAAACCCTGAAGTCGATTTCCTAGAATCCAGGCAGGATTGAAAATCCGAATCAGTGTATCCTAGAGGAGT
The DNA here is from genome assembly GCA_025403435.1 of Artocarpus heterophyllus. NCBI lineage: Eukaryota > Viridiplantae > Streptophyta > Magnoliopsida > Rosales > Moraceae > Artocarpus > Artocarpus heterophyllus. The sequence continues at coordinate 17,796,836 of CM046351.1, forward strand.
TAAATCCTCACCCGAATACACAAGCATATACCCTCGAGTCCTTCTCAGGTACTTGAAAATATGCTTTACCGCAACCCAATGGTTTGGTCCTGGATCCGCCTGAAATCGACTCACAATCCCGACCGCATAGCTAATATCCGGTCGAGTGCAAAGCATGGCATACATGAGACTACCCACTGCCGAAGCATAAGGTACCTTCTTCATGTATTCTCTTTCTTCATTAGACTTTGGAGAGTCTTTCTTAGAAAGAGTAATTCCAGACCTAGATGGTTGCCCACCTTTCTTGGAATCCTGCATTGCAAACCTCCTGAGAATTTTATCTATGTAGCTGGCCTGTGACAAAGCTATCATTTTGTTCTTCCTATCCCGCAAGATCTGGATACCGAGAACAAAATTAGCCTCACCCAAGTCCTTCATGTCAAACTGCTTGGTCAACCATAATTTGACCGATGACAACGCCCCAACGTCATTGCCAATTAGCAGAATGTCATCTACATAGAGTAGTAGAAAAACCACCTTCCCATCCTTAATGTGTTTGTAAACACATGGTTCATCCACATTTTGTGAGAACCCATAAGTCTTGATCACTTGATCAAATCTTATGTTCCAAGAACGAGAAGCCTGCTTAAGTCCATAAATAGACTTTAGCAACTTACAAACCTTACCCTCTTGACCCGTGACCTTGAACCCGTCTGGTTGTTCCATATAAATGGACTCATCAAGATAGCCATTCAGAAAAGCCGTCTTGACATCCATCTGCCAAATCTCGTAGTCGAGAGCGGCAGCTATGGACAAGAGAATCCGGATGGACTTAAGCATGGCTACAGGCGAAAAGGTTTCCTCATAATCGATTCCTTCCTTTTGCGTATAACCCTTAGCTACCAGTCTAGCCTTAAAGGTTTCGACCTTTCCATCCACTCCTCTTTTCCTCTTGTAGATCCACTTACACCCTATGGGTTTTACCCCTTCGGGAAGATCCACAAGCTCCCAGACCCGATTAGTCTCCATAGACTTCATCTCAATGTTCATGGCCTCTGTCCAGAGTCTTGAATCAACATCCTCCATAGCTTCTGCGTAAGTATAAGGATCCCTGTCATGTTCATCCGGTTCAGCCAAAAAGACCTCCCCATTGAACATATACCTCTCAGGTTGACGCCCGATCCTCCCACTACGCCGAAGCCCCTGAGATTGTTGTTCAGGTTTGTTTGGTTTTTCTACACCGATCGGAATGGTTTCGTTCGGAACCTCCGGAGTAAACGGATTACCCCTCAACTCCTCAAGCACCACTTTGCTTTGAGGTTTAAAGTCGTTCATGTAACTCTCCTCAAGGAAAGTTGCATTAGTTGAAACCACGACTTTATTTTCCTTTGGGTTATAAAAATAACCCCCTTTAATCCCTTTTGGATATCCTACAAACACGCAAACTTCTGAACGTGCTTCCAACTTATTCGGATCCTTAAACAGGACATGAGCTGGACATCCCCATATGCGAATATGGTTTAAGGATGTCTTCCGTCTTGTCCACAACTCGTGAGGAGTTTTAGGGACCGATTTTGAAGGCACATTGTTCAAAAGATAACATGCGGTTTGTAGTGCATATCCCCAAAAGGATAAAGGCAATGATGAATAACTTATCATGGACCGAATCATGTCCAACAAAGTCCTATTCCTTCTCTCTGCTACGCCATTCTGCTGCGGAGTGCCCGGCGCAGTCAAATGGGATAAAATCCCATTCTCTAACAAGTGTCCCAAGAACTCATCAGAAAGGTATTCTCCACCTCGATCTGATCGAAGTGCCTTTATGGGTCTACCCAATTGCTTTTCCACTTCAGCCCGAAACTCCCTGAACTTATCATAAGTTTCGCTTTTGTGGTGCATTAGGTACACATACCCATATCTTGAGTAATCGTCAATAAAAGTGACGAAGTACTCATACCCTCCTCGTGCCCGGATGTTCATCGGTCCGCAAACATCACTATGCACAAGTTCCAGAACCCCTTCGGCCCTATTGCCCTTAGACCCGTATGGTCTTTTGGTCATTTTACCCTCCAAACAAGACTCACATTGAGGTATAGATTCCACCTTTAAGTGACTTAAAGGTCCATCCCTTACCAGCCTTTGAATCCTATTCAGGTTAATATGGCCAAGGCGCAAATGCCAAAGATAAGTCTTATTAGAGTGAGAAGTTTTAAGTCTTTTTGAGTCATTATCATTTATCTCAGCATTAAGCAATAAGTCCATCTTAGGTTTGATAAAATATAGATTATTTTGCATCCATCCAGAACAGATAAAAGATTTGTTTTTACGAATCACCACTTTTTCATTAAAAGATACCACGTAGGAGTCTTTAAATAAAGAAGATACAGAAATTAAATTCCTTTTAAATTTAGGAACATAAAAACAATCTCGCAAAATTAAACTCCTATAATTATCAAAACAAAGATGGACATCTCCCACTGCTTCCGCTGAGACCAAGGATCCATCGCCCATCCGAAGCGTTAAGTCTTCACGAAGTAGACTTCTCGTTTCTTTGAATCCCTGCAGAGAAACACAAACATGATTAGTTGCACCGGAATCTATGACCCAAATGTCACTGGATTCCTCAACCAAACAAGTTTCTAAATATAGAAGATCACACCTACCTCCCTTGGAAAGGAAGTCCTTGCAATGCTTCTTTATATGCCCGACCTTACCACAGAAGAAGCACTTAAGCTTCTTTGGGTTCTTCTTCTTTTTCTTCTTGCTCTTGATAGCAATAGGAATAGAAGACTTACCACTCTTGGCCCGTTGTTTCTTTCCATTCCCAGAGTTAGGATTGGAACCAGAAGCAGCTACCATATTGGCCTCTCCACCAGCAGGAGACTCCCTGATCAGCAGTTCAAACTCCTGTAACTGTTTCATCAGTTCTGTCAAGGTCATATCCCGTCTATTGCTTAGATTAAAAGTAGCTCTAAACGGAATAAATTCCTTAGACAGAGTCTCAAAGACCATAGTCATCTGAGTTTCAGCATCGATGTCGGCTCCATTGGTTTGAGCCTCAGCGAGGTAACCCATGACCAACATCATGTGCTCCTTTACAGATGTCCCCGGTCTCTGTCTACAGTTTAAGAGTTTCCGAAGCGCCCCTTGCCGCTTTGTTATGGCCTGGCCTCCAAACATGTCCTCAAGATTATCCAAGATCTACTTCGCAGTCTCATAATCCTGATGTTGAGCCTGCAGCACGTTATTCATGCTAGCCATAACATAGCAGCGGGCCTGATCATTAGCATCTTTCCAGCGTTCGTACGCTTGGAATTGCTCATTACTTGAGTCTCCCGTAGGCTCGGGAGGACAAGGAGTTGTCAGTACATACTTCAGTTTCTCAAAGGATAGGACGATGTCCAGGTTCCGTTTCCAATCATTATAGTTCTCACCGGTTAATTGGTTTTTGTCAAGTATCGATGATAAAGCGTTTTTAGACATTTTCAATCTACAATAAAGAATCATATACCAAACATAAGCAAACATATTTAATAATTTAGTAAGATAACACAATCATGTAAAATCATACAAATGTGTTTATGTGTCAAAACCTTGAAAATATCACAACCTTACAACGATAATTCCCAACTCAGAATTCAACAAGCTCCTAGGGGAGTCATGCCAAATTCAATCAGGAACACGGATCCCCTCCTGATTAATATACGCCATCCAGGACCCGTATGATCCAGCATATACTAATAATCGTTTCTTTGGCCATTAATTTTATTAACAGAGCTCCTAGGGGAGGTTAATAATAAAATTAACGTGAGTGTATAACCACCGTTTCAATATTTTATCCATGATTTATAATCACCACCTAGGGGTGTGCAACCATAAATCATACTAAAATACCTTATCCTTTCAGAGATCCAATCTGGTACATGATAGAAATCCCTTCCTAGGGGTTGGGACCACCATGTTCTTCCTATGGACCAACGATGGAGGCCTTAGGTTCTCTCTTCGAAAACCTTCTCCCACTCAATCTTTTGAAGTCAAGGTTTTATTTTAAAATTATGCATGAACAATTTTAATATGAGCGGCACTCCCTATTCTATATGACATGTTATCAATATACATGGTAAATCATATTATAATGCAGACAAGCAAAGCAATCAAGCAAAGCTACAAGCATAATAATAATAACCGTAATATTATGGTTCCACCCTAGAGAATAGAAAAACTAAGATTACAAGAGAATAATCGAGACATTTATCGATTCTTCATCCTTGAATCCTTAAGCTGTATCCTTCTTCATGTAATATCCATCTTCAAGTCCTCAATCCCGTATGAATCGAACACTTCATATTTCCGGTCGTATCCAAATTTAATGTTTCTCAGAATCGTCCCAAAAATAAAATTAAAACTGCACTGAAAAATTGCACCTTTTCTGGACACCTGGATGCTCTCTGTCGGCAGGCCGATCTAGGTGATCGGTCTGCCGATCATGGTGGTTCGGCCTGCCGAACATGAAGGTTCGGCCTGCCGGCAGAGCACCAAAATTTCTGCCCCACTGTCGGCCTGCCGGACCGTACGTCCGGCCTGCCGATCTGTGACCTTCGGCCTGCCGAACTGTGAGGTCCGGCATGCCGACCGAGCAGAAAACCCTCAATCCAGAAAATACAATTTTAATGCAATTCATCAATTTTATTTTCAACAATTCAAAAACATAAAATTAGAGACTCAGGAAATACCTGGAGGCGCCATCATCTATCTTCAAGATCCGACTTCTCGTTCCGTCTTCTCCGAATAATTATTTAATTACAAAGTTCGTACAAATTAAATAATAATTCCTAGACGGAGATGATAGTCCGCCATCTAATTACATGAAAAACCTAGATACACATTCTAACCTCTAAGGAACCATAACCGGTATTAATTAATTAATAAATAATTAAACAACATTTTAATCAACCATAATTAATTAATAAACATTCACCATATAATCCATGACAACATATATATTATATAGAAACCTAGAGTGCCATCTCTCTATAAAATTTAATTCAAGCATAGGAGAGATTAAGATCACAAAATTTATGCATATAACATGATCACAAACTTGCAAATTTATGTAAAAACCTCGGCTCTGATACCAATTGTTGGAAACAAAGTGCGCAGCGGAATTTTTTAAATTTTTTCATCAGAGTATTTTCCAAAATACAAGTATGACATGTTATATGTATAAATTAAACAGATCTTACTAACCTCAGTGTGCTGAAGAACCTCCGCGACCTGTGTAGAGAAGTAACGTTCCAGAAGAGCCTCAACCAACTGGTCTTCTTTGCTATTCTCTATCCACAACCGGAGTGAGTGTGGGCTCACACGTACAGCTCTTCCACCGGTGACTCTCCTTCCAACCAATAGAGAGAACCCAAAGCTAGTGTTCGTGATTTGTGAACAAAAGCTCTCAGGGAGTTTTCAGATGCTCACTAGAAGAGTATCACTCTTAATCTCTCAAATTGATCTGAGTAAATCATTAGACTCACTCCCTTTTTATACCTATTGGTCCTTGGGGTCAGTCCATATCAGATTAGGTCTCAAAAATCGAAACAGAATCAAGTTCGGATCAATATCTGATAAGATACGCGTGAAAAACGCGTAATCTTAGCTGTCGCGGTCGGCATGCCGAACTGTGAGATAGGCAGGCCGAACTGGCCAGTTCGGCAGGCCGAACTTTCTGATCGGCAGGCCGAACTGCCGAGAAAAAATCTCCGCGAATCTTTTATTTTCCACCCGAGATTCTAAAGGATAAAGTCTCAGTTTTGATTCAAATAGCCCAATAGAAAAGATATCTGATCAAAACAAACTCTATCAAGATAATCTCTAAGAAAATAAATCAATTCAAATAATTCTACAAGTTTATCTTGTTCTAATTGTCCAAAATTAAAACAACCGATAAACAGACAAGAATTATCCGAACGCCATAATTCAACAAGTTCATCTTGAACTAATTTCTTACAAAATTAATTCAACCGATAAACAGACATGAATTATTTGATTCTTATAAATTTTAAACCAATCTGATAAATCCGACATAAGTCACCAATTATTGGAAAAGCACGCCGTGTCGTTACAGGATTTTGTGAGCTAGCAAAGGGGACCAAAATGGACCTATAAAGTTCAAGCTCATGATAATTATGAAACCCAATATCCCAGATATACATTTCACAATTATCAACTCCAACGCTACTCCACTAAAAGCTTGGAGCTGCACTCTCGAACTTTACAGAATTACGAAGCTCATGTAGCTAAGTCTCCATGACATATCATAGTGTATCGCATCCCCATATGATCATCCATAATCGGCTTAAGGACAAGTTCTGTCTTACCTTCCCGATTATTTTTATCTTACGTTCCATTGTCTCACCATTAGAAAACTTACCATCCAAAGATAGTATACCATTCGGTTACACCTATGTATCCAAATGGTTGAGCGCTCCAGTTTTCCAATTACAGGACAACGCATATAAGAGGATATCATTACTCCTAAAGAGGAGCTATGGATTCCATATCTATGAATAACAAGTCTACGCTACCAAGAGTCATGCCTCCAACGTACCGGCATGCATGCCACTATAGAGATGTGGGAGTCACCCATTGGTACATCAAAAGACACAAGTCGAGACAACGGGCCCATTATTCATCTCAGGATTAAGATACAATACAAACGACTGTCTAAAGTGAATCGATTTGCCAAGACAGAATTATTAATCCAAATCAATTCACTTTATGTCCCGATCCAACACATCGTCACCTATGACAACGCGCCAATGTTTCTATTCACGGAGTCCAACTCCGATGGCCAAGACAAACCATCTCCCAAAAGGGATATAGACAACATAACAATCTTTACATGAATAAAGCGCCCAACTTTATTCCCTCGATTGCGGATCATATATTTTAGACCATCACCTTAAGAGTCGTGTCTACCGCATAATCATCCTATCATATGCCCAACTCTTAAGGTTTAGACTGACAGTCTCAGACTACTGTTTGCTTATCATACATTCAACGAATATGAACGTAAAGAGGACAATATTTGGTATATATAAATGAATAAATTCTTTATTGATAAAAATGTCTCCAAAAACGTATTACATTTTTACTCCTTAGAGCATACATGTCTAACATGTACAACCATAAATCATGCTAAAATACCTTATCCTCTTGGAGATCCAATCTGGTACATGATAGAAATCCCTTCCTAGGGGTCGGGACCACTATGTTTTTCTTATGGACCAACGATGGAGGCATTAGGTCCTCTCTCCGAAAACCTTCTCCCACTCAATCTTTTGAAATCAAGGTTTTATTTTAAAAGACATGCATTAACAATTTTAATATGAGTGGCACTCCCTATTCTACATCGCATGTTATCAATATACATGGCAAATCATATTATAATGTAGACAAGCAAAGCAATCAAGTAAAGCTACAAGTAAAATAATAATAAATAACCATAATATTATAGTTCCACCCTAGAGAATAGAAAACAAAGATTACAAGAGAATAATCAAAACATATTATCAATTCTTCATCCTTGAATCCTCAAGCTGTATCCTTCTTCATGTAATGCCCATATTTAAGTCTTCAATCTCGTATGAATCGAATACTCCAAATTTCTGGTCATATCCAAATTTTAATGTTTCTTAGAATTGTCCCAAAAATAAAATTAAAACTGCATTGAAAACTATACCTTTTCTAGAATAAATTTTCAGCTCTCTACCGACATGCTGATCTAGGTGATCGGCCTGCCGGTCATGACCCACTGGCTTGCCGATCTTTTCAAGTCGGCCTGCCGGTCATGACAGTTCGGCCTGCTGAACTGGTAAGTTTGGCCTGCTACCTGAGCCACTTGATTTCTGCCCTGCTGACGGCCTACCGAACCTTACATCCGGCCTGTCGAACCGGAGAGTTTGGCATGCCGACCAAGCAGAAATCACCCTTTTCAAAAAATACAATTTTTAATGTAATTCATCAATTTTATTTTTAGCAATTCAAAAACATAAAATTATAGACTCAGAAAATACCTAGGAGTGTCATCATCTATCTTCTAGATTTGTCTTCTCCGAATGATTATTTAATTACAAAATTCTTACAAATTTAAAATTAAATAATAATTCCTAAACGGAGATGATAGTCTACCATCTAATTACATGAAAAACCTAGATACATATTCTAACCTCTAAGGAACCATAATTGGTATAAATTAATTAATTAATTAATTAATAATTAAATAATAATTCAATCAACAAGGCCTCAAAAATTTGAATCAGAATCAAATTAGAAACAATATCTGATAAAACTGTGTGGAAACATGTGACCCTTTTATCGCAGATTGGCAGGCTGAAGTGGTAGATCGGCCTGTCGAACCTCCTTAATCAGCAGGCCAAACTTAGAGATTGGCCTGCCGAACTTTCGATAAAAGATCCTTGCAAATCTTTATTTTCCACCTGAGATTCTTGGGATAAAGCCTCAATTTTAATTCAAATAACCCAATAGAGAAGTTATCTGATTAAAACAGTCATATCTAGATAATCTTTAGGAAAATAAATATTCCTGATAATTCAACAAGTTTATTTTGAATTAATTCAAAATTAATCCAACCGATAAACAGATATGAATTCTCTGTTCCCGATAATTCAACAAGTTTGTCTTCAATTAATTTTATCACAAAATTAATTCAACCGATAAACAGCATGAATTATCTGATTTTATCGAATTTCAGCCAATCTAACAAATCTGACATAAGTCACTAACTATTGAAAAAGCACACTATATCATTACATGATTTTTGTGAGCTAGCAAAAGGGACCAAATGGAACTATATAGTTCAAGCTCTTGATAATTATGAAACTCAATATCCCAGATATACATTTCATAATTATCAACTCTAATGCTACTCTACTAAAAGCTTGAAGCTGCACCCTAAAACTATATAGAATTACGAAGCCCGTATAGCTAAGTCTCCATAACTTATCATAGTGTATCGTATCCCTATAGGATTATCCATAATCTGCTTAAGGACAAGTTTTATCTTACTTCCTAATTATTTTTATCTTATGTTCCATTATCTTACTATCGAAAAACTTACCATCCAAAGATAGTATACCATTCAGTTACACCAATGTATCCAAATGGTTAAGTGCTCTAGTTTTTTAATTACAGGATAACACATATAAGAGGATATCACTACTCTTAAACAGGAGCTATAGATTCCATATCTATGAATAATGGGTCTATGCTATCAAGAGTCATGCCTCTAACGTCCTGACATGCATACAACTATTAAAATGTGGGTATCACCCTTTGGTACATCAAAAGACACAACTCAAGTCAACGAGCCTACATTCATCTCAGGATTAAGATACAATACAAATGATGGTCTAAAGTGAATTGATTTATCGAGACAAAATTATTAATCCAAATCAATTCACTTTATGTCCTGATCCAACACATCGCCATCTATGACAATATGCCAATATTTCTATTTGTAGAGTCCACCTTCGATGGTCAAGACAAACTATCTCCCAATAGGGATATAGACAACATAACAATCTTTACATGAATATAGTGTCCAACTTTATTTCCTCGATTGCGGATCTTATGATTTAGACCATCACCTTAAGAATCGTGTCTTTCGCATAATCTGCCCATCATATGCCCAATTCTTAAAAGTATAGACTGATAGTCTCAGACTTTTGTTTGCTTAACATGCATTCAACAAATATGAACGTAAAAATGAGAAGATTTGGTATATAAATAATAAATAAATTCTTTATTGATAAAAATGTCTCCAAAAGTATATTACATTTTTACTCCTTAGGGCATACATGTCTAATAGATCCTTCCAAGATAAAAGCAATGGTGCAATGGGAACGACTAAGGAATGTGGAAGAGATTCATAGTTTCTTGGGACTCGTATGATATTACAAGAAATTTGTCCAGGATTTCTCAAAAATAGCAACACCGTTGATCTGATCGATTAAGAAAAACGTTCAGTTCGAATGGGATGAAGAATGCAAGTATGTTTTCCAAAAGTTGAAGAATCAGTTGATCACCACTCCAGTGTTAATCAAACTGAGTAGTGACGAGTCGTACGAAGTCTACACAAATGCCTCAAGACGTGGACTTGGATGTGTACTAATGCAACTTGGACAAGTTGTGGCATACGGATCGCAACAGCTTAGACCTCACGAGCAGAACTACCCCACACATAATTTAGAGCTTGCAGCAGTGATTCACACCTTGAAGATTTGGAGATGCTATTTTTACAAGGCGACATTTCAAGCTTTCTCAGATCATAAGAGTTTGAAGTATTTGTTCACTCAAAGGGATTTGAATTTAAGGCAACGAAGATGGATGGAATACATGGAGGATTATGATCTCACGCTGTAGTATCATCTGGGAAAGGCCAATGTGGTTGCAAACGTGCTCAACAGGAGGTCTTCGGGAATTCTTACTTGTTTGGTAGTAGAGGATTGGAAGAGATATGCTATAGTCAATGAGCACGGGCTACAGTAGTATGAAGACGATGATAGGTTTCAATATATCATATGGAGTCTACCCCAGTGCTCGTGTAGATGGGGAAGTAGAATCGATGGCATGATTAACATTTACTGGGAATATGGACCCAGATTCAAAACAGAGAGCAATTTGAAGAATGGATAGTTCATGCAGATGGGTTGTTGTGCTTTATGGAACGTCTGGCAATACCTGCGATAGAGGAAGTGACAAAGGTGGTAGTGGACAAAGCTCACAAGTCTTGATTTGCTATTCATCCAGGAAGCACGAAGATGTATCGTGATTAGAAGAGGCAATATTGGTGAAGAGGAATTAGAAAGGATGTCTTAAAGTATGTCACTGGATGTGTGACTTGTCTTCAGGTGAAAGCTGAGCATCAGAAATCTGCTAGATAGCTTTAGTCGCTTCCCATTCCTGGGTGGAAATAGGAGCATGTTATGATGGATTCCTCACCAGTTTGCTAAGGACAAAGCAGAAACATAATGCGATTTAGGTCGTTATCGATAGGTTGACGAAATCGACTCATTTTTTACCCTTTAGATCGACGTGTTTGAGGAAAGTTCTTGGAGAGTTATATCTTGAGAACATAGTCAGATTGCATAAAGTTCCATTGTCGATTACCTCTAATAGAGACACACGGTTTAACACCAAACATTGGAGGAGTTCTTAGGAAGCCTTGGGGACAGATTTGAATTTCAGCACTGTTTTTATCCTTAGACCGACGAGCAGTTTGAACGAATCATTTAGATCCTTGGGGATATGTTGCGTGCCTGTGTACTGGATTTTGGCAGGAATTGGAAGAACATCTACATCTGGTAGGATTCACCTACAACAATAGTTACCAAGCGAGTATCGGTATGGCACCGTTCGAAGTACTCTATGGATGACCGTGTCGCTCACCAGTGTGTTGGACAGAACCGGAGGATAAAATTGTTATCGAACTTGATGAAATCTATGAGAACAATGAGAAAGTTACTGTAATTTCAGTTAAAAGCTGCTCAAAGTAAGCAAAAGAGTTATGCTGATAGGAGACATTGACTTTTGGAGTTTGAAGTAGGAGATTTCGTTCTCTTGAAGATTTCATCGTGCAAGGGTATTTTGTGTTTCGATGTAAGTGGAAAACTTGCACCAAAGAATGTTGGACTGTTTGAGATTTCTCACCATGTTGGTGTAGTCGCTTACTTCCTCCTGAGCTCTCTCATGTCTACGATGTATTCCACGTGTTGATGCTTCAAAAATGTTCGCCCGAGCCAAGCAAGATCGTCTCATTCCATGATGTATTGATCCAGGAGGATACGACCTACGAGGAAGCACCGGTCTAGATTATTGATCGGAAAGTAATAAGTTTGCAATATCGTGATATACTGTTAGTGAAAGTCGCGTGGCAGCATCATGGAGCTGATGAAGCAACTTAGGAGTTAGAATCGACTATGCAAGAATTATATCCGCATCTGTTTTGTTTCTGATGTTGTTTCCACTTTCGAGGATGAAATTTCTTTTAGGGGTGGAGAGCTGTAACACCCATAAGTTTAATTAAGCTTATTTGGTATAAGATGGTGAATTAGTGTGCCATAATATAATTTGAGCTTAATTTAATTATTTTGTGATGTTTTCAAACTAATCTCACTTTTAATAATTTTTATTTGTTTTTACTTGCTATTTTGAATTTTGAAACAAAATAATTTGTCAAATACCTAACACATTCCCTTTTGAAAAAAAACGTGCTAGTATTCTACAAAATCACTCAATTTCTCTCTATATATTCTCTCTCACTCTCCCTCTTTCCCTCACTCTCTCTCAGCTCTCTCTTCCTCTCTTCCTTCCATGCTACCTCTCTCTTTCCCTATTCCCTCTCAAATTTTGATTCAAAAATTAAGCTCAAGTCTTTGATTCTCAGCTAGATTGGAAGCTAGGAAGCAAGATTGAGCCTCTAGAAACTCGATTTGAAGCTCAAATTCGAGGTTAGTTTACTTTTTTCAAAATTTCAAACTTTGTCCTCAATTCTCAAATTTTCCTTGTATGTTGAAATTTGAGCTTCCTTGAGCTTAGGAAACCCTTAATCTAAGTTAGTGGAACACAAATCACCATGACTCTAGGCTAGATTGAACAAAAACCAAGCTAAATCAAGTTTTTTCCTTTTTCTTTATTTTTAGATTTATTTAGAGATTTTCATGAAAACTTGTTCAATAAGTTCCATTGTGCTTGATTATCATTTTTGGGCATTATATATGCTCTGGGAATTGAGAAAAACTGGTTTGATTGAGTTTTGGGCTCGGATTTGATGAAAACCCAAGACCTAGAATTTCCAGATTGCAATGGTTTGGCAAACTGAACTTGAAGTTCGGCAAGCCAGATTCATGAATTCGGCAGGCCGAATTCATACCAACGATAGGCCGGACTCAAAGCAGGTTCGGCAGGCCAGACCTAGATGGTCAGTAGACCGAACACAGCAGTTCGGCAGGCCAGACGCAAAAATTTGTTGTTTTCACCCACTTTCACTATTTAAAAAACCTAATTAGAGACCTTAAGCTTATAGCATGATTTTATGAACATAAATGGCACACTAAGACACCATGAGATAGTATAGTGATTTAGAACACTCTAAGTTAGATATTGACAAACTTAGTTATTATTTAAGGTTGTTCGTGGTTCCGTGAAGCTAATGTATAGCGAGTTAGGATTGCGGTGTTGAGCTTTGGTATGGGATATTGAGGTAGGACTCTAAACCTTTCTTTGGTAGCCATGTTTTCAAAAAGGATTATAAAAATAATTTTTCTCAAATGTTTTCGAGAAGTACTTGAGAAGGATTTTTGTCACTGTTTTCTTGAACTATTGAATAATGAAATGATCATAATGAACGACATAATGGATGTAATGAACACATTCAGTAATATGGGATTTTGAATAATGATATGAAAAAGCATGATGCCATACTCAAAGATCGGGTCGTATAGAGTGCGACCTTGGGGACAAGTCCCGAAACCCAACTGGGCCACTACGATGGTGACAGGTATTGCTTTGCCAAAAACTTAATAAAGAGATTATTTCCGAATGAAAATAGAATAAATGGTAGAATGAAATTTATGGATTTCATTTACTGTGTTTTATAACCTTTGTTTATAAATGATTTTCATATTCAAATTTGATGTTTTCAAAACTTAGTCCTACTGAGCCTTTCGCTCACATTTTATTTGTCTTAAAACCTTTCCGCCACTAGGTGGATTGCAGCATAGAGACAACTAGGAGGCTTGGATGAACTTGTGGATTTTGGGGATCCTCCCTAACTTGGTTGTTTACTTATTTGTACAAGGCATGTAATGTTTTAATTATTTTCCTTTAATTTGGACTGTGGTTGTAATTTATTTATTGTCGATACTATGTGTGTACACAAATGTAGGTCCGATGAGGCCCAACTTGTACTTACTTGTCTTTAATATATTATTTTGCTTATTTGACTTAACTTAGATTATTTGCTCAAAAAGTTTTAAATTTGTCATGTCTTATTAACATAACTTAATTATTTAATTGACGATTTTAATTAAGATTGGTTTAATTAACTTATCAACCAGTCACGTCACTTCCTGGATTTCGAGGCGTGATAGTTCTAAAGAATTCAAAGGATTTCTTAGGTTCTTTTTTTTTTTTTCCTTAATAATTTATTTCCTGTGAGGCTAAATAGTAAACATCCAAGTAGGGATGTGCTACCATCTGATTTTTCATATTTTTCATATAATTCCACAGGTCTCTTTTAAAATTCGAATCTAGAAAAAGAATTAATATCTTGTACTTCTATTGTATTAATGATCATTTTAACGTTCAACTTCTCCCATATTGATGTCTATGCTACCTAGTATTGTCACAATATCAACAAATTTTATTCTTTTAACTAACCGAGGAAGAATTTGCAAATTGATAAAACCAGGCCGGTGAATTTTCCATCTACAAGGAAAACTCTCTTTTATGTGAAGAGAACAAGTGCTCAAACAAGTGCTCAAAAATAACAATGTCATGAAAGCATTATTTGCAACAGGACATGGTCACCCTAGACATAAGTATAGGTGAGAATTTATAATTTTATAAAAAAATGAGGCATAAAACTGCTTACCAAGAAAAGGGCAAAGCCCATGCAAGTTCATCCAAGTAATGTAAGGATAGGAATTCGCCAAGTTTGAACAAAACAAGAAATAGTTTCACAACCATGCCCTTGAAACCATTGGACTCCAAGCCCTTTGTTGAACACACGCTAGCTCAAACTCTTTCGGCTAATCAAGCTTGCCATGGCAAGCAGCAATAGGCAGCTGACAATCGGCCACCCTTCTGGGTCCGGGGGTATGGGGGCATTCGCGCTCCAAAAAATAGACCACAAGAAAATGAGAGCCAGTAGAAAGATATGGAAAGTATTGACCTTCTGCAGTACCTAGCGAATGACCAAGAAGGCATGATATTGAGGAAGGTGTGGTCTCTATAATAAGCAACTTTAGCCATAGCTTTGCCATAAGTGGCAGGAATTTTCCTTCAACCTCATGCTTTTCAGTTTTATTTTCAACTAATGCTCTTAATTTTGAGCAAAAAAGGAAAAAAAAAACTTCTTTATGATTTTTTTCATATACGTTATTATAAGCATTTTTTCCCCCTCATCTAATCCTTACCGCTACATTTTTTTTTTTCTCTTTCTTAAAGAATCAGGGGTAGAGCTTCTGATATCATCGAAAACACTAAGAGTCCGTTTGGTTAAATATTCAAATCACAATTCGAATCATTTTGTTACAGTATTTTCTCTCACAAAAATTTAAATCTTCATTCAAATACTCTACTTAAATACTCAAACTAAACGAACCCTAAATTGAATTTATCAAATCCAATATACAAGTCTTTTCAGATTATTTACATTTTTATTATTTTTTTAAGTTTATTTAAAAAATATACATCGGTTTTCTATTGTATCAAATTTATATCTAAGATTACATTTAACAAACAAATTTATGCCTTTTCTTGGTAAAAACAGGTGCGACACCAAAAGTCCCCAAGTTACCCTTAAAAGAAAACGAAAAAAAAAAGAGCGAGGGAGAAAAAAAAAGCTAATGAAAAAACCAAAAACCTCTCCCCCCTCAACCCATCCCCACCGCCACACACCGCCGCCGGCGCCCCACCTCAACTCTCGCCCTCTGCCTCACTCGCCCACCATTAGCTTCATCCTTGGTCTCCTTCTGCTGCTTCTACTATCGGCTCTCCCTGTTCGAAACAAATCTAGAAAATTACATAAAGAAAGGTTTTTATCTTCTTCCAATTCCAATTTTTCAAAAGTTGGTGATGAGAAATTTCTTCAAGAAAGTTCAATCCCTCTGGTAGAATAATTTGAAAAAGAATTATTTGGAAAAGAAATATGATACAGCTAGCAATCAAAGTTCTCTAGCTAGGCGAGATGCGCGATAGCAAACCTCACTCCTCACTCTCCACGAATGTGCAGTGATAAACCCATGAAGCCCATATCACCAATTTTGGATGTCCTTCCATTTTCGTCATTTTCCGAAGAAAAATAAAAAACAATTACCTGATTGAACCGAAGATGGACTTAATTAAAGCTTTAGTTCATCTGAAAGGGGGTGGGCCAGGAATTGATCAAAGCTTCAGTTCATTTGAAATGGGGAGATAGGCGTCGTTGAGTAAAGGGAAAGCTCAGAGCTGGTTTCCTTTTTCTTTTCTTTTTTTTTTAAAATTTAAAAAGCTTTAATTTTTTAACTTTTTTCCCTTCAAGAGCATTTTTGGTAATTTAGAAAAACATTTATGTTGTCAAGAAAAGCACGAATTTATCTATTAAATGTAATTTAAAAGTCTACATTCGATGATGGTATCAAAAACTAAAATATATATTTAAATATATTTAATATATATATATATATGATATAATAAGGTAAATAATATAAAATAAAATAATGCATTTGTGCAAAATGGAGTGAATATACGACCACATTCTTTCTTTTTTGAGTTTTTTGTCCTGCTTGAGACGAGTACAACAATAGTTTTATATACATGCTAGTTGTAACTACGTGCTTCACACTTAGGTATTTTATGTGATTTTTTTTATACACTAAACAAAACCAAGAGTTTGAGCCATGTGCTAGATTGTTTGGTAACGTGCTTTAAACTATTAAGTTGTTCAAATCAATTTTGTTTTTCTTTTAATATAAAATTTAAATTTTAAACCAATTTTGATTCAAAACTTGAAAAACTATTTATTAACGATGCTAGGGAAAAACATCCTTAATGTACATTACGTTCTTTTAAAATTTAACATTTGATCATCTTATTATAGACATAAAAAGTATCTCCTAATTTATAGATGATGATGACAATAAACAAATATATGGATAGTGACTAAATGAAACTTCATAATAAATATAAATATACAAGTAGATATATAAGGAGGGGTAGAGAGGAAAAAATATATATTTAAAATTTTAGGTAAAAGATCTTTACGTAAGGATACTTATGAGAAAATGAGCAGGACACGTATGAGAAAAATTATTTTAGTAAGAAAATTGGAAAAGTAATATTTAAGGAGATCCAAGTTTGAATATAAGATTATGAGAATAAATATTTTCAAAATGAAAAGAAAATAAAATAAGAAGAAATGTTTAAGCCTACATAAATTTGAAAAAAAAAAGTTAATCAAAAAAATTTAAAAAAAGAAATCAAAGAAGATTAAAATCTGAAAAATATGGAAGATCGTTAAAAAAATAGGAGGAGATATATTTTACAACATTTTATGAAGATAAATTAAAAAAACATTTAGATGGAAAAAAAAGTAATTATTTTGATTAAACGTATAAAATATAAGACTTTTATTAGATGAAATGAAACAACATACTATGATGTGATATTATATAGTAAAAAGAACGAATCATCTATTAAAAAAAGAAGCAAATAAGTTATAATAATATTGAACGAAAGGAAGTAAACCAAACTACATAAGAGAAAAAAAAAATACAAAGGCACAAAAGACAAAATAAAGAGACTATTATTTGAATTGTGTTTTTGGAAAACTCCTACTTATATAATAGCTATAGATATTATATATATATATATATATATATATTTATGAAGAAGAAGAATAAAGAAAGAAAAAGTTTTAAAAATATAAATGAGGAATCAATAAGATAAGCCAAAAAAAATTGTTAAAAACACAAGAAGACAATCTCACTTGTGATAATCTCATGCTTGTTATACATGTTTTAGTTATCTAACATGTTTATTAAGTTTAATTTTTGTATTTTGGATTTATTTTTAAAATAATTTTTGTTACTTTCATAAAAAAAAAATTAAGGAGGTTTAATTTGTTGTTTGAATAAAAAATGTTGTTATGAAAGTTACATTTAATAGCATAATATTTGAGACGATTAAAAAAATAGGTCGTTTGAAAGAATTGTTCTAACCAACAGTTACAATTATGAACATTGTAAAGCTCTCACATGTTTCAGTAAAAAGCTATAGTATAAAAGATCTTACATATTACAGTTGTTAAAGCAAAACTGTTGGTTTCAACTCTTCTTCTAAACAACCTTAAAATAAGATTTTAGATCAAAAGATGTAAAAAGAAAAGTTAGTAAAAATTAAACAATAAATATAAAAATTAAAAAAAGAGTCACTAAAATACAAAATAATTTGACCAAATTTTTGAATAATATTTTAGGAACTCCTATTTATTATATATTATACATATATACACACACACAACAAAACACCAGCTTTAACAAGCCCATACTATTATGGGTTCTTTACTTGAAGGTTAGTCTTGATTTTAGTAATTATTATATGCAAGTGACTTGCATAAAGAAAGAGAGAAATAACAAGTTTTTAAAACCTTTTGACGTAAATAGTTGGTTTTGAAAATATTTATAGTAAATAATAGGTGTATGATAAAAATAATTATTTATTGTGTAAATAAAAATTATTCGCGTATAAACAAAAGGATAAATAATTTTTTTGACTTAAAATCTATTATTATTTACATTGTCAAAAAAGATAAATAAACTATTTACATCATAAATTTGTAATTTATTATAAATATTTTCAAAACTTTCTATTTGTTACAATTATATTTAATTTTAAAAAATGATATCTATTCCAATTTCTTTATTATTTATAATTTAAACTTTTCTCTCAAGACTACTCGAACATTAATTAACTTCAATTTCCATCCAATTAATTCTATTCGTTGTCAATACGTCTATCCAAAATTCTAAATTTGAAGATACAGTCCTTAATAGCTTTATGAAACTCAAAATTTTAAGCGCTACAATGCAAAATTTTAAGCGCCTTAGGCTTTATATTTTTCTCTCTAGCCAATTATTTCTTGTAAATATACTATTTTTCATTGTTTGTCTTACAATTTCATATTTGTTACACTTGTTTCATGTATATTTATAATTACATGAAAAGAAAAATAATGAGCGATAAACCATTGTTAAACGGAAAGCAGCGAATAGGTAAAAAGCAATGTATGAACGGTCAGGTCAGGGATAGTGTAAATAATTTTTTTTTTTAAGTTTTCTAGTTTCTTTCCTCCTTATCTCCCACATTGTTAACTTGATCTCCATAAACACATATCGATAATGTAATAGTTTATTCAAAGTAGCACTTTATAAAAAAGTGTTTCTTGCATAAAACAAGTTAGCTTACTAAAAAAAAATGTATAATACTGTAACACCCCTAAATTTTAAAGTAAGATTAATTATGTTAAGTTTAATTCTTAAGTATGCCAAGTATGATTTTGATATTAATTTTAGTTATTTAAAATTTTGTTGCAATTGTTATATTTGGAAATTTTGATTTTTGACTTTAAAATAGCAAATGATATTTTTACACTATATTTTCTCCATATTTATGAAAATGCCCTTGAGCCTTTTCTTTTTCTTTTCCCTCTCTTTTCTCTTCCTTTCACTCTTCATGCTCTTTCTCTCTCTTTCTTTCTTCTCTCTCTTTCTTACTCTAGCCCCATCTCTCTCATTTTTTTTTTGAAAAATTTTAGTTTCAAAGCTTTCTTTCTGCTGATTTGAAGATGGAAACGAACTCAATTTATCAAGTTTTACTTCAAAAAGGTCCAATTAAAGGTTAACCCTTTTTCTCCAAAATTTTTTATTTTCCTTTTAAATCTTTGATGTATTTTGCAATCCGAGCTTGTTTAAGTTTAAATAACCCTTATTTTGAGTTTATGGAATCCTAAACACAACGAATCTAAGCTTTATTTGAACAAAAATTGGTTTAATCAAGTTTTGACATTTTTCTTAGATTTTCAAATCCATTCTAGAATTGAGTTTAAATTTGGGGGAAATGATTTAAATTTGTTCCTGTCACGCCCCGGAGTATGGAAGATGACGTGGTGGATTATTTATATTAATTAAAAAGAGAATTTTATTAAACTCAAGAATTTTAGGGGTTAAATCGAATATATATAAAAATGTGAAAGTTTCAAAACAACATTGTATGAAAGAGTTCATAAACATTGAGCGAATAATAAAATAATAAAGAACCGCGAGTATGGGTCCCATTGACCTACAACTTGTGCACACACATAGTACTGACAATATAATAATAAAACTACAGTCCAAGCACAAAAAAAGTTAAAAACATTACATGCCTTGTCCAATTATTACAAATAACCTACTAATTCTTCTCCTGCTCCTGAGTTCTGTCCGTTGAGTCCTCTTTGAACCTAAATGGGAATCCACCTAGAGGAAAAAATTTAAAAACAAACAAAATGTGAGCGAAAGGCTCAATAGGACTATATTTTATTAAATCATTTAATTTAAAGAAAAATCACATTATTCAGGGAATTATTTAAAAGAAACCTTGAATAAATAAATAAATAGATTTAAATAAAACCGTTCTTACCCAAAACAGTTTATTAGGTCGACCAGAAACATCATTTTCTTTTCCTAAGCAAACCACATGAATATCACCACCGTAGTGGCCCAGTTGGGTTTCAGGACCTACCCCCAAGGTCGATCGCTACACGACCTGATCTCTGATATGGCATCATGCCTTTATATTTATTTCTAACATTATTCAAAATCCATTTACCAGATGTTTTCATTATCATTCATTATGAAGTTCATTGTGAAGTTCATCTCAGTTCATGGTTTACAAAAACAAAACCAATAAATTCTATTTTCAATCAATCGTTGAAAATATTTTTATAGAAACCCTTTTCAAAGCCAAATCATTTTAAAACTAGGTTACCAAGGAAATGGTAGAAGTCCTACCTTGATACTCGTGCCGGTGCCCCACACCGTAATCTCGGTCCACTATACGTTAGCTTTACGGAACCACGAACGATCCTAGACACACACTAAGTCGATCAATATCTAGTTCGAGACACTCTATGTTACTAAATTATTTCATGATGTCCTAGTGTGCCATTTGTATCTTTAAAATAATTTTACAAGGTTGGAATTTCAATTGGGGTTCAAAACAATGAAAACGGGTAAAAAATCACAAAATTTCCCATGCTTTGTCGGCCTACCGGACGCCTTGCTTCGGCCGATCGAACTGTGCAGTTTGGCCTGCCGAAAATCTAGTCCAATTGGCCAGACATTTTTCCAGGTTTGGCCTGCCGAAATGAGTCCGGCCTGCCAATCCTTTGAATCCGGCCTGCCGAACTGAAAAAACCCAAAAATTCCAGCCACGGGTTTTGGTTCTCCCAAAATCCAAATCTTGATTTTAACCTGTTTTTCTCAAATCTCAGGCATGGAAAACATTCATAGAACACTTTTGAACTCATTTAAACAAGATTTAAACACAAAAATCCCAAAAATCTAAAAATAGGAGAAAATGAGGAAAAATGAAAAATCTTGAATCTAATATGTTTTTCTTCAATCAAAGCTTAGATTCTAGGTGTTCTAAGTTCCTTTAACTCAAATCAAGGGTTTTCTAAGCTCAAACAAACTTAGATTTCAAAAATGCATGAAAATTGAAAATTTTGAAAAAGTTTAGAAATTTCAAAACTAACATCGAATCGAAGCTTCAATCCACGTTCTTGGTTGCCAAATCACGTTTCTGAGCTTCCTTCTTGCTAACCTAAAGCTTGGATTCGAATTTTGATTCAAAAATCTCAAAGAAATTTGAGAGAGAAAGAGAGAAACTGAGAGAGACACGGGAGAGAGGAGGAGAGAGAGAGTGAGAGCTGAGAGTGAAGAGAGAGGAAGAGGAGAGAGAATAAATAGAGAGAAACGGTGGGCAGTTTTACTGTACGAAAATCATGTACCGCCCACGGTTTTGTAAAATGGAATATTTTTAACATTTTACAAACGGTTGTGTTTTAAAAACTCAAAATAATGTTTTAAAACAATAAGAAATCATTAGAATTTATTAAATTAACAAAACAACCTAAAATTTAAAATTTAACCAAATGATCAAATTAACGTTGAAACATTAATTATGGCACACTAGTTCATCATTTTGTTAGACATGTATGCCCTAAGGAGTAAAATGTAATACGTTTTTAGAGATATTTTTATCAATAAAGAATTTATTCTTTTATATATACCAAATCTTGTCCTCTTTACGTTCATATTTGTTGAATGTATGATAAGTAAATAGTAGTCTAAGACTGTCAGTCTAAACCATAAGAATTGAGCATATGATGGACCGATTATGCGAAAGACACGATTCTTAAGGTGACGGTCTAAAACATATGATCCGCAATCGAGGGAATAAAGTTTGGCGCTTTATTCATGAAAAGATTGTTATGTTGTCTATATCCCTTTTGGGAGATGGTTTGTCTTGGCCATCGGAGTTGGACTCCGTGAATAGAAACATTGGCATGTTGTCATAGGTGACGATGTGTTGGATCGGGACATAAAGTAAATTGATTTGGATTAATAATTCTGTCTCGGCAAATCGATTCACTTTAGACAGTCAATTGTATTGTATCTTAATCTTGAGATGAATAATGGGCCCGTTGTCTCGAATTGTGTCTTTTGATGTGCCAAAAGGTGACACCCACATCTCAATAGTGGTATGCATACCGGTACGTTGGAGGCATGACTCTTGATAGCGTAGACTTGTTATTCATAGATATGGAATCTATAGCTCCTCTTTAGGAGTAATGATATCATCTTATATACGTTGTCCTGTAATTGGAAAACTGAAATGCCCAACCATTTGGATACATAGGTGTAACTGAATGGTATGCTATCTTTGGATGGTAAGTTTTCTATGTTGGAAACAAAGTGTGCAGCGAAATTTTTAAAATTTTTCATTAGAGTAATTTCCAAAACACAAGTTTGACATGTTATATGTATAAATTAAACAGATCTTACTAACCTCAATGTGCCGAAGAATCTCCGCAACCTGTGTAGAGAAGTAACGTTCCAGAAGAGCCTCAACCAACTACTCTTCTTTGCTATACTCTATCTACAACTGGAGTGAGTGTGGGCTCACACGTATAGCTCTTCCACCGGTGACTCTCTTTCCAACCAATAGAGAGAACCCAAAGCTAGTGTTCGTGATTTGTAAACAAAAGGTCTCAGGGAGTTTTCAGATGCTCACTAGAAAAGTATCACTCTTAATCTCTGAAATTGATCTGAGTAAATCACGAGACTCACTCCCTTTTTATACCTATTGGTCCTGGGGTCAGTCCATATCAGATTAGGTCTCAAAAACTTGAAACAGAATCAAGTTCGGATCAATATCTGATAAGATCCACGTGAAAATGCGTAATCTTATCTCCGCTGATTGGCAGGCCAAACATTCTGATCGGCAGGCCGAACAAGCCTGTTCGGCAGGCCGAACACGTCATCCGGCAGGCCGATCTCCCGAGAAAAAATCTCCGCGAATCTTTTATTTTCCACCCGAGATTCTAAAGGATAAAGTCTCAGTTTTGATTCAAATAACCCAATAGAGAAGTTATCTGATCAAAACAAACTTTATCAAGATAATCTCTAAGAAAATAAATCAATTCACAATAATTCTACAAGTTTATCTTGTTCTAATTTGTCCAAAATTAAAACAACCGATAAACAGACAAGAATTATCTGATCGCAATAATTCAACAAGTTTATCTTGAACTAATTTCTTACAAAATTAATTCAACCAATAAACAGACATGAATTATTTGATGCTTACAAATTTTAAACCAATCTAATAAATCCGACATAAGTCACCAATTATTGGAAAAGCACGTCGTGTCGTTACAGGATTTTGTGAGCTAGCAAAGGGGACCAAAATGGACCTATAAAGTTCAAGCTTATGATAATTATGAAACCCAATATCCCATATATACATTTCACAATTATCAACTCCAACGTGTTAGACATGTATGCCCTAAGGAGTAAAAATGTAATACGTTTTTGGAGACATTTTTATCAATAAAGAATTTATTCTTTTATATACCAAATCTTGTCCTCTTTACGTTCATATTTGTTGAATGTATGATAAGCAAACAGTAGTCTGAGATTGTCAGTCTAAACCTTAAGAATTGGGCATATGATGGACTGATTATACGGAAGACACGATTCTTAAGGTGATGGTCTAAAACATATCATCCGCAATCGAGGGAATAAAGTTGGGCGCTTTATTCATGTAAAGATTGTTATGTTGTCTATATCCCTTATGGGAGATGGTTTGTCTTAGCCATCGGAGTTGGACTCCGTGAATAGAAACATTGACGCGTTGTCATAGGTGACGATGTGTTGGATCAAGACATAAAGTGAATTGATTTAGATTAATAATTCTGTCTTGGCAAATCAATTCACTTTAGACAGTCATTTGTATTGTATCTTAATCCTGAGATGAATAATGGGCCCGTTGTCTCGACTTGTATCTTTTGATGTACCAATGGGTGACTCCCACATCTTTATAGTGGTATGCATGCCGGTACGTTGGAGGCATGACTCTTGATAGCGTAGACTTGTTATTCATAGATATGGAATCCATAGCTCCTCTTTAGCAGTAATGATATCCTCTTATATGCGTTGTCCTGTAATTAGAAAACTGGAGCGCTCAACCATTTGGATACATAGGTGTAACCGAATGGTATACTATCTTTGGATGGTAAGTTTTCTAATGGTGAGACAATGGAACGTAAGATAAAAATAATCGCAAAGGTAAGACAGAACTTGTCCTTAAGCCGATTATGGATTATCATATGGGGATACGATGCACTATGATATGTCATGGAGACTTAGCTACACGAGCTTCATAATTCTATAAAGTTCGAGAGTGCAGCTCCAAGCTTTTAGTGGAGTAGTGTTGGAGTTGATAATTGTGAAATGTATATCTAGGATATTGGGTTTCATAATTATCATGAGCTTGAACTTTATAGGTCCATTTTGGTCCCCTTTGCTAGCTCACAAAGTCTTGTAACGACACGGCATGCTTTTCCAATAATTGGTGACTTATGTCAGATTTATCAAATCGGTTTAAAATTTGTAAGAATCAAATAATTCATGTCTGTTTATCGGTTGAATTAATTTTGTAAGAAATTAGTTCAATATAAACTTGTTGAATTATTGCAATCAGATAATTCTTGTCTGTTTATCGGTTGATTTAATTTTTGGACAAATTAGATCAAGATAAACTTGTAGAATTATTGTGAATTGATTTATTTTCTTAGAGATTATCTTGATAAAGTTTGTTTTGATCAAATAACTTCTCTATTGGGTTATTTGAATCAAAACTGAGACTTTATCCTTTAGAATCTCGGGTGAAAAATAAAAGATTCGTGGAGATTTTTTCTCGGGAGTTCGGCCTGCCGGATGACGTGTTTGGCCTACCGAACTGGCCTGTTCGGCCTGCCGATCAGCGGAGATAAGATTACGTATTTTTCACGCGGATCTTATCAGATATTGATCCGAACTTGATTCTGTTTCGAGTTTTTGAGACCTAATCTAATATGGACTGACCCCAGGACCAATAGGTATAAAAAGGGAGTGAGTCTCATGATTTACTCAGATCAATTTGAGAGATTAAGAGTGATACTCTTCTAGCGAGCATCTGAAAACTCCCTGAGAGCTTTTGTTCACAAATCACGAGCACTAGCTTTGGGTTCTCTCTGTTGGTTGGAAGGAGAGTCACCGGTGGAAGAGCTATACGTGTGAGGCCACACTCACTCCGGTTGTGGATAGAGAATAGCGAAGAAGACCAGTTGGTTGAGGCTCTTCTGGAATGTTACTTCTCTACACGGATTGCGGAGGTTCTTCGGCACACTGAGGTTAGTAAGATCTGTTTAATTTATACATATATCATGCCAAACTTGTGTTTTGGAAATTACTCTGATGAAAAATTTTTAAAATTCCGCTGCGCACTTTGTTTCCAACAATTTGTATCAGAGCCGAGGTTTTTACATAAATTTGCAAGTTTATGATCATGTTATATGCATAAATTTTGTGATCTTAATCTCTCCTATGCTTGAATTGAATTTTATAGAGAGATGGCACTCTAGATTTTTATGTAATATATATGTTGTCATGGATTATATGGTGAAAGTTTATTAATTAAGGTTGATTAAATCATTGTTTAATTATTTATTAATTAATTAATACTGGTTATGATTCCTTAGAGGTTAGAATGTGTATCTAGGTTTTTCATGTAATTAGATGGCGGACTATCATCTCCGTCTAGGAATTGTTATTTAATTTTTAATTTGCAAGAGTTTTGTAATTAAATAATTATTCGGAGAAGACGGAACGAGAAGTCGGATCTTGAACATTGATGATGGCGCCTCCAGGTATTTCCTGAGTCTCTAATTTTAAGCTTTTAAATTGTTGAAAATAAAATTAATGAATTGCATTAAAATTGTATTTTCTAGATTGAGGGTTTTTTGCTCGGACGGCATGCCGGACCTCACAGTTCGGCAGGCCGAAGGTCACAAATCGACAGGCCGGACGTGTGGTCTGGTAGGCCGACAATGGGGGCAAAAATTTTGGTGCTCTGTCGGTAGGCCGAACCTTCATGTTCGGCAGGCCGAACCTACATGATCGGCAGGCCGATCACCCAGATCGGCCTGCCGACCGAGAGCTACCGAGTGTCCAAAAAAGGTGCAATTTTTTTAGTGCAGTTTTAATTTTATTTTTGGGACGATTCTAAGAAACATTAAATTTGGATATGACCGGAAATATGAAGTATTCGATTCATGCAGGATTGAAGACTTGAAGATGGATATTACAAGAAGAAGGATACCGCTTGAGGATTCAAAGATGAAGAATCGATAGATGTCTCGATTATTCTTGTAATCTTAATTTTCTATTCTCTAGGGTGGAACCATAATATTACGGTTATTATTATTTTGCTTGTAGCTTTGCTTGTCTGCATTGTAATATGATTTACCATGTATATTGATAACATGTCATATAGGATAGGGAGTGCCGCTCATATTAAAATTGTTCATGCATAATTTTAAAATAAAACCTTGACTTCAAAAGATTGAGTGGGAGAAGGTTTTCGAAGAGAGGACCTAAGGCCTCCATCGTTGGTCCATAGGAAGAACATGGTGGTCCCGACCCCTAGGAAGGGATTTCTATCATGTACCAGATTAGATCTCTGAAAGGATAAGGTATTTTAGTATGATTTATGGTTGCACACCCCTGGGTGGTGATTATAAATCATGGATAAAATATTGAAACGATGGTTATACACTCACGATAATTTTATTATTAACCTCCCCTAGGAGCTCTGTTAATAAAATTAATGGCCAAAGAAACGATTATTAGTATATGTTGGATCATACGGGTCCTGGATGGCATATATTAATCAGGAGGGGATCCGTGTTCCTGATTGAATTTAGCATGACTCCCCTAGGAGCTTGTTGAATTCTGAGTTGGGAATTATCGTTGTAAGGTTGTGATATTTTCAAGGTTTTGACACATAAACACATTTGTATGATTTTACATGATTGTGTTATCTTACTAAATTATTATATATGTTTGCTTATGTTTGGTATATGATTCTTTATTGTAGATTGAAAATGTCTAAAAACGCTTTATCATCGATACTTGACAAAAACCAATTAACCGGTGAGAACTATAACGATTGGAAACGAAACCTCGACATCGTCCTTTCCTTTGAGAAACTGAAATATGTTCTGACAACTCCTTGTCCTCCCGAGCCTACGGGAGACTCAAGTAATGAGCTATTCCAAGCGTACGATCGCTGGAAAGATGCTAACGATCAGGCCTGCTGCTATGTTATGGCTAGCATGAACAATGTGCTGTAGGCTCAACATCAGGATTATGAGACTGCGAAGTAGATCTTGGATAATCTTGAGGATATGTTCAGAGGCTAGGCCATAATGAAGCGGGAAGGGGCGCTTCAGAAACTCTTAAACTGTAGACAGAGACCGAGGACATCTATAAAGGAGCACATGATGTTGGTCATGGGTTACCTCGCTGAGGCTCAAACCAATGGAGCCGACATCGATGCTGAAACTCATATGACTATGGTCTTTGAGACTCTGTTTAAGGAATTTATTCCGTTTAGAGCTACTTTTAATTTAAGCAATAGATGGGATATGACCTTGACAGAACTGATGAAACAGTTACAAGAGTTTGAACTGCTGATCAGGGAGTCTCCTGCTGGTGGTGAGGCCAATATGGTAGCTGCTTCTGGTTCCAATCCTAACTCTGGGAATGGAAAGAAGCAATGGGCCAAGAGTGGGAAGTCTTCTATTCCTGCTGCTACCAAGAGCAAGAAGAAGAAGAAGAAAAACCCAAAGAAGCTTAAGTGCTTTTTCTGTGGTAAGGTCGGGCATATAAAGAAGCATTGCAAGGACTTCATTTCCAAACGAGGTAGGTGTGATCTTCTATTTTTAGAAACTTGTTTGGTTGAGGAATCCAGTGACATCTGGTTCATAGATTCCAGTGCAACTAATCATGTTTGTGTTTCTCTGCAGGGATTCAAAGAAACGAGAAGTCTACTACGTGAAGACTTAGCGCTTCGGATGGGTGATGGATCCTTGGTCTCAGCAGAAGCAGTGGGAGATGTCCATCTTTATTTTGATAATTATAGGAATTTAATTTTGCGAGATTTTTTTTATGTTCCTAAATTTAAAAGGAATTTAATTTCTGTATCTTCATTATTTAAAGACTCCTATGTGGTATCTTTTAATGAAAAAGTGGTGATTCGTAAAAATAAATCTTTTATCTGTTCTGGATGGATGCAAAATAATCTATATTTTATCAAACCTAAGATGGACTTATTGCTTAATGCTGAGATAAATGATAATGACTCAAAAAGGCTTAAAACTTCTCACTCTAATAAGACTTATCTTTGGCATTTGCGCCTTGGCCATATTAACCTGAATAGGATTCAAAGGTTGGTACGGGATAGACCTTTAAGTCACTTAAAGGTGGAATCTATACCTCAATGTGAATCTTGTTTGGAGGGTAAAATGACCAAAAGACCATACGGGTCTAAGGACAATAGGGCCGAAGGGGTTCTAGAACTTGTGCATAGTGATGTTTGCGG
Organism: Artocarpus heterophyllus; assembly: GCA_025403435.1. Taxonomy (NCBI): domain Eukaryota; kingdom Viridiplantae; phylum Streptophyta; class Magnoliopsida; order Rosales; family Moraceae; genus Artocarpus; species Artocarpus heterophyllus. Next base: position 17,825,840 of record CM046351.1, read on the forward strand.
ACCGATGAACATCCGGGCACGAGGAGGGTATGAGTACTTCGTCACTTTTATTGACGATTATTCAAGATATGGGTATGTGTACCTAATGCACCACAAAAGCGAAACTTATGATAAGTTCAGGGAGTTTCGGGCTGAAGTGGAAAAGCAATTAGGTAGACCCATAAAGGCACTTCGATCTGATCGAGGTGAGGAATACCTTTCTGATGAGTTCTTGGGACACTTGTTAGAGAATGGGATTTTATCCCATTTGACTGTGCCGGGCACTCCGCAGCAGAATGGCATAGCAGAGAGAAAGAATAGGACTTTGTTGGACATGATTCGGTCCATGATGAGTTATTCATCATTGCCTTTATCCTTTTGGGGATATGCACTACAAACCGCATGTTATCTTTTGAACAATGTGCCTTCAAAATCGGTCCCTACAACTCCTCACGAGTTGTGGACAAAACGGAAGACATCCTTAAACCATATTCGCATATGGGGATGTCCAGCTCATGTCCTGTTTAAGGATCCGATTAAGTTGGAAGCACGTTCGGAAGTTTGCGTGTTTATAGGATATCCAAAAGGGACTAAAGGGGGTTATTTTTATAACCTTAAGGAAAATAAAGTCGTGGTTTCAACAAATGCAACTTTCCTTGAGTAGAGTTACATGGACGACTTTAAACCTCGAAGCAAAGTGGTGCTTGAGGAGATAAGGGGTGATCCGTTCACTCCGGAGGTTCCGAACGAAACCATTCCCATTGGTGTAGAAAAACCAAACAAACTTGAACAACAGTCTCAGGGGCTTCAGCGCAGTGGGAAGATCGGGCGTCAACCTGAGAGGTATATGTTCAATGGGGAGGTCTTCTTGGCTGAACCGGATAAACATAACAGGGATCCTTATACTTACGCAGGAGCTATAGAGGATGTTGATTCAAGACTCTAGACAGAGGCCATGAACACAGAGATGAAGTCTATGGAGACTAATCGGGTCTGGGAACTTGTGGATCTTCCCGAAGGGGTAAAACCCATAGGGTGTAAGTGGATCTACAAGAGGAAAAGAGGAGTGGATGGAAACGTCGAAACCTTTAAGGCTTGACTGGTAGCTAAGGGTTATACGCAAAAGGAAGGAATCGATTATGAGGAAACCTTTTCGCCTGTAGCCATGCTTAAGTCCATCCAGATTCTCTTGTCCATAGCTGCCGCTCTCGACTACGAGATTTGGCAGATGGATGTCAAGACGGCTTTTCTGAATGGCTATCTTGATGAGTCCATTTATATGGAACAACCAGACGGGTTCAAGGTCGCGGGTCAAGAGGGTAAGGTTTGTAAGCTGCTAAAGTCAATTTATGGACTTAAGCAGGCATCCCATTCTTGGAACATAAGATTTGATCAAGTGATCAAGACTTATGGGTTCTCACAAAATATGGATTAACCATGTGTTTACAAACACATAAAGGATGGGAAGGTGGTTATTCTACAGCTCTATGTAGATGACATTCTGCTAATTGGCAATGACGTTGGGGCGTTGTCATCGGTCAAATTATGGTTGACCAAGCAGTTTGACATGAAGGACTTAGGTGAGGCTAATTTTGTTCTCGGTATCCAAATCTTTCGGGATAGGAAGAACAAAATGATAGCTTTATCTCAGGCTGGCTACATAGATAAAATTCTCAGGAGGTTTGCAATGCAGGATTCCAAGAAAGGTGGGCAACCATCTAGGTCTGGAATTACTCTTTCTAAGAAAGACTCTCCAAAGTCTTATGAAGAAAGAGAATACATGAAGAAGGTGCCTTATGCTTCGGCAGTGGGTAGTCTCATGTATGCCATGCTTTGCACACGATGGGATATTAGCTATGCGGTCGGGATTATAAGTCGATTTCAGGCGGATCCAGGACCGAACCATTGGGTTGCGGTAAAGCATATTTTCAAGTACCTGAGAAGGACTCGAGGGTATATGCTTATGTATTCAGGTGAGGACTTGACTCCTCTAGGATACACTGATTCGGATTTTTAATCCTGTCTGGATTCTAGGAAATCGACTTCGGGGTTTGTGTTTACTCTGGGTGGCGGTGCCATCAGTTGGAGAAGTGCGAAGCAAGCTTGCACTTCGGATTCAACGATGGAGGCCGAGTATGTGGCAGCTAGTGATGCTTCGAAAGAAGCAGTGTGGCTCCGCAAGTTCCTTGGGGATCTTGAGGTAGTTCCTGGTATCGATAAGGCGGTATCACTGCACTGTGATAACAGTGTGGCGGTAGCTAATGCTAAGGAACCAAGATTTCACAAGAAGAGTAAGCATATTGATTGGAAGTGTCATGTGATAAAGGACTTTGTTGAGGGCGGGCATGTCACAGTGTGCAAGAACGCGTCAGAGGACAATTTAGCTAATCCATTTACTAAGACACTTACTGGGAGAGGCTTCGAGAGGCATGTGGAAGCTATGGGGATGCAAAATTTGTTGTATTTACTCACTTAGTGCAAGTGGGACATTGTTTGACACGTATGCCCTAAGGAGTAAAAATATAATATGTTTTTGGAGACATTTTTATCAATAAAGAATTTATTCTTTTATATACCAAATCTTGTCCTCTTTACGTTCATATTTGTTGAATGTATGATCAGCAAACAGTAGTCTAAGATTGTCAGTCTAAACCTTAAGAATTGGGCATATGATAGACTGATTATGCAGAAGACACGATTCTTAAGGTGATGGTCTAAAACATATGATCCACAATCGAGAGAATAAAGTTGGGCGCTTTATTCATGTAAAGATTGTTATGTTGTGTATATCCCTTATGGGAGATGGTTTGTCTTGGCCATCGGAGTTGGACTCCGTGAATAGAAACATTGGCGCGTTGTCATAGGTGACGATGTGTTGGATCGGGACATAAAGTGAATTGATTTGGATTAATAATTCTATCTTGGCAAATCAATTCACTTTAGACAGTCATTTGTATTGTATCTTAATCCTGAGATGAATAATGGGCCCGTTGTCTCGACTTGTGTCTTTTGATGTATCAATGGGTGACTCCCACATCTCTATAGTGGTATGCATGCCGGTACGTTAGAGGCATGACTCTTGATAGCGTACACTTGTTATTCATAGATATGTAATCCATAGCTCCTCTCTAGGAGTAATGATATCCTCTTATATGCGTTGTCCTGTAATTGAAAAACTGGAGCGCTCAACCATTTCAATACATAGGTGTAACCGAATGGTATACTATCTTTGGATGGTAAGTTTTCTAATGGTGAGACAATGGAACGTAAGATAAAAATAATTGGGAAGGTAAGACAGAACTTGTCCTTAAGCCGATTATGGATTACCATATGGGGATACGATGCACTATGATATGTCATGAAGACTTAGCTACACGAGCTTCGTAATTCTATAAAGTTCGAGAGTGCAGCTCCAAGCTTTTAGTGGAGTAGCGTTGGAGTTGATAATTGTGAAATGTATATCTGGGATATTGGGTTTCATAATTATCATGAGCTTGAACTTTATAGGTCCATTTTGGTCCCCTTTGCTAGCTCACAAAGTCCTGTAATGACACGGCGTGCTTTTCCAATAATTGGTGACTTATGTCGGATTTATCAAATCGGTTTAAAATTTGTAAGAATCAAATAATTCATGTCTGTTTATCGGTTGAATTAATTTTGTAAGAAATTAGTTCAATATAAACTTGTTGAATTATTGCGATTAGATAATTCTTGTCTGTTTATCAGTTGATTTAATTTTTGGACAAATTAGATCAAGATAAACTTGTAGAATTATTGTGAATTGATTTATTTTCTTAGAGATTATCTTGATAAAGTTTTTTTTGATCAAATAACTTCTCTATTGGGTTATTTGAATCAAAACTGAGACTTTATCCTTTAGAATCTCGGGTGAAAAATAAAAGATTTGCGGAGATTTTTTCTCGGGAGTTCGGCCTGCCGGATGACGTGTTCGACCTGTCGAATTGGCCTGTTCGGCCTGCCAATCAGAATGTTCGGCCTACCAATCAGCGGAGATAAGATTACGCATTTTTCACATCGATCTTATCAGATATTGATCCGAACTTGATTCTGTTTCGAGTTTTTGAGACCTAATCTGATATGGACTGACCCCAGGACCAATAGGTATAAAAAGGGAGTGAGTCTCATGATTTACTCAGATCAATTTGAGAGATTAAGAGTGATACTCTTCTAGCGAGCATCTGAAAACTCCCTGAGAGCTTTTGTTCACAAATCACGAGCACTAGCTTTGGATTCTCTCTGTTGGTTGGAAGGAGAGTCACCGGTGGAAGAGCTATACGTGTGAGCCCACACTCACTCCGGTTGTGGATAGAGAATAGCAAAGAAGACCAGTTGGTTGAGGCTCTTCTAGAACGTCACTTCTCTACACGGATTGCGGAGGTTCTTCGGCACACTGAGGTTAGTAAGATCTGTTTAATTTATACATATAACATGCCAAACTTGTGTTTTGGAAATTACTCTTATGAAAAATTTTTAAAATTCCGCTGCACACTTTGTTTCCAACACAACGCTACTCCACTAAAAGCTTGGAGTTACACTCTCGAACTTTATAGAATTACGAAGCTCGTGTAGCTAAGTCTCCACGACATATCATAGTGTATCGTATTCCCATAAGATTATCCATAATCGGCTTACGGACAAGTTCTGTCTTACCTTCCCGATTATTTTTATCTTACGTTCCATTGTCTCACCTTTAGAAAACTTATCATCCAAAGATAGTTTACCATTCGGTTACACCTATGTATCCAAATGGTTGAGCGCTCTAGTTTTCCAATTACAGGACAACGCATATAAGAGGATATCATTACTCCTAAAGAGGAGCTATGGATTTCATATCTATGAATAACAAGTCTACGCTATCAAGAGTCATGCCTCCAATGTACCGGCATGCATACCACTATAGAGATGTGGGAGTCACCCATTGGTACATCAAAAGACACAGGTCGAGACAACAGGCCTACTATTCATCTCAGGATTAAGATACAATACAAATGACTGTCTAAAGTGAATCGATTTGTCAAGACAGAATTATTAATCCAAATCAATTCACTTTATGTCCCGATCCAACACATCGTCACCTATGACAACGTACCAATGTTTCTATTCACGGAGTCCAACTCCGATGGTCAAGACAAACCATCTTCCAAAAGGGATATAGACAACATAACAATCTTTACATGAATAAAGTGCCCAACTTTATTCCCTTGATTGCAGATCATATATTTTAGACCATCACCTTAAGAATCGTGTCTTCCGTATAATCAGTCCAACATATGCCCAATTCTTAAGGTTTGGACTGAGAGTCTCAGACTACTGTTTGCTTATCATACATTCAACAAATATGAACGGAAAGATGACAAGATTTGGTATAAATAAATGAATAAATTCTTTATTGATAAAAATGTCTCCAAAAACGTATTACATTTTTACTCCTTAGGGCATATATGTCTAACAATCTCCCACTTGCACTAAGTGAGTAAATACAGCAAATTTCGCATCCCCATAGCTTCCACATGCCTCTCGAAGACTCTCCCAGTAAGTGTCTTCATAAATGGATCAGCTAAATTGTCCTCTGACGCGATCTTGCACACCGTGACATGCCCGCCCTCAACAAAGTCCTTTATCACATGATACTTCCGATCAATATGCTTACTCTTCTTGTGAAATCTTTGTTCCTTAGCATTAGCTACCGCTGCACTGTTATCACAATACAGTGATACAGCTTTATCCATACCAGGAACTACCTCAAGATCCCCAAGGAACTTGCAGAGCCACACTGCTTCTTTCGAAGCATCACTAGCCGCCACATACTCGGCCTCCATCGTTGAATCCGAAGTGCAATCTTGCTTCGCACTTCTCCAACTAATGGCACCGCCACCCAGAGTAAACACAAACCCCGAAGTCGATTTCCTAGAATCCAGACAGGATTGAAAATCCAAATCAGTGTATCCTAGAGGAGTCAAGTCCTCACCCGAATACACAAGCATATACCCTTGAGTCCTTCTCAGGTACTTGAAAATATACTTTACCGCAACCCAAAGGTTCGGTCCTGGATCTGCCTGAAATCGACTTACAATCCCGACCGCATAGATTATATCTGGTCGAGTGCAAAGCATGGCATACATGAGACTACCCACTACCGAAGCATAAGGCACCTTCTTCATGTATTCTCTTTCTTCATAAGACTTTGGAGAGTCTTTCTTAGAAAGAGTAATTCCAGACCTAGATGGTTGCCCACCTTTCTTGGAATCCTGCATTGCAAACCTCCTGAGAATTTTATCCATGTAGCCGGCCTGAGACAAAACTATCATTTTGTTCTTCCTATCCCGAAAGATCTGGATACCGAGAACAAAATTAGCCTCTCCTAAGTCCTCCATGTCAAACTGCTTGGTCAACCATAATTTGACAGATGACAACACCCCAACGTCATTGCCAATTAGCAGAATGTCATCTACATAGAGCAGTAAAAAAACCACCTTTCTATCCTTAATGTGTTTGTAAACACATAGTTCATCCACATTTTGTGAGAACCCATAAGTCTTGATCACTTAATCAAATCTTATGTTCCAAGAACGAGAAGCCTGCTTAAGTCCATAAATAGACTTTAGCAGCTTACAAACCTTACCCTCTTGACCCGCGACCTTGAACCCATCTGGTTGTTCCATGTAAATGGACTCATCAAGATAGCCATTCTAAAAAGCCGTCTTGACATCCATCTGCCAAATCTCGTAGTCGAGAGCGGCAGCTATGGACAAGAGAATCCGGATGGACTTAAGCATGGCTACAGGCGAAAAGGTTTCCTCATAATCGATTCCTTCCTTTTGCGTATAACCCTTAGCTACCAGTCAAGCCTTAAAGGTTTCGACCTTTCCATCCACTCCTCTTTTCCTCTTGTAGATCCACTTACACCCTATGGGTTTTACCCCTTCGGGAAGATCCACAAGTTCCCAGACCCGATTAGTCTCCATAGACTTCATCTCTATGTTCATGGCCTTTGTCCAGAGTCTTGAATCAACATCCTCCATAGCTTCTGCGTAAGTATAAGGATCCCTGTCATGTTCATCCGGTTTAGCCAAGAAGACCTCCCCATCAAACATATACCTCTCAGGTTGACGCCAGATCCTCTCACTACGCCGAAGACCCAGAGGTTGTTGTTCAGGTTTGTTTGGTTTTTCTGCACCGATTGGAATGGTTTCGTTCGGAACCTCCGGAGTGAACGAATCACCCCTTAACTCCTCAAGCACCACTTTGCTTCGAGGTTTAAAGTCGTCCATGTAACTCTCCTCAAGGAAAGTTGCATTAGTTGAAACCACGACTTTATTTTCCTTTGGGTTATAAAAATAACCCCCTTTAGTCCCTTTTGGATATCCTACAAACACGCAAACTTCCGAACGTGCTTCCAACTTATTCGGATCCTTAAACAAGACATGAGCCGGGCATCCCCATATGTGAATATGGTTTAAGGATGTCTTCCGTCTTGTCCACAACTCGTGAGGAGTTTTAGGGACCGATTTTGAAGGCACATTGTTTAAAAGATAACATGCGGTTTATAGTACATATCCCCAAAAGGATAAAGGCAATGATGAATAACTCATCATGGACCGAATCATGTCCAACAAATTCCTATTCCTTCTCTCCACTACGCCATTCTGCTGCAGAGTGCCCGACGTAGTCAAATGGGATAAAATCTCATTCTCTAACAAGTGTCCCAAGAACTCATCAGAAAGGTATTCCCCACCTCGATCATATCGAAGTGCCTTTATGGGTCTACCCAATTGCTTTTCCACTTCAGCCCGAAACTCCCTAAACTTATCATAAGTTTCACTTTTGTGGTGCATAAGGTACACATACCCATATCTTGAATAATCGTCAATAAAAGTGACGAAGTACTCATACCCTCCTCGTGCCCGGATGTTCATCGGTCCGCAAACATCACTATGCACAAGTTCTAGAACCCCTTCGGCCCTATTGCCCTTAGACCCGTATGCTCTTTTGGTCATTTTACCCTCCAAACAAGATTCACATTGAGGTATAGATTTCACCTTTAAGTGACTTAAAGGTCCATCCCTTACCAACCTTTGAATCCTATTCAGGTTAATATGGCCAAGGCGCAAATGTCAAAGATAAGTCTTATTAGAGTGAGAAGTTTTAAGTCTTTTTGAGTTATTATCATTTATCTCAGCATTAAGCAATAAGTCCATCTTAGGTTTGATAAAATATAGATTATTTTGCATCCATCCAGAACAGATAAAAGATTTGTTTTTACGAATCACCACTTTTTCATTAAAAGATACCACGAATGAGTCTTTAAATAAAGAAGATACAGAAATTAAATTCCTTTTAAATTTAGGAACATAAAAACAATCTCGCAAAATTAAATTCCTATAATTATCAAAATAAAGATGGACATCTCCCACTGCTTCCGCTGAGACCAAGGATCCATCGCCCATCCGAAGCGTTAAGTCTTCACGTAGTAGACTTCTCGTTTCTTTGAATCCCTGCAGAGAAACACAAACATGATTAGTTGCACCATAATCTATGACCCAGATGTCACTGGATTCCTCAACCAAACAAGTTTCTAAATGTAGAAGATCACACCTACTTCCCTTGGAAAGGAAGTCCTTGCAATGCTTCTTTATATGTCCAACCTTACCACAGAAGAAGCACTTAAGCTTCTTTGGGTTCTTCTTCTTCTTCTTCTTGCTCTTGGTAGCAGCAGGAATAGAAGACTTCCCATTCTTGGCCCATTGCTTCTTTCCATTCCCAGAGTTAGGATTGGAACCAGAAGCAGCTACCATATTGGCCTCACCACCAACAGGAGACTCCTTGATCAGCAGTTCAAACTCCTATAACTGTTTCATCAGTTCTGTCAAGGTCATATCTCATCTATTGCTTAAGTTAAAAGTAGCTCTAAACGGAATAAATTCCTTAGACAGAGTCTCAAAGACCATAGTCATCTGAGTTTCAACATCGATGTCGGCTCCATTAGTTTGAACCTCAGCGAGGTAACCCATGACCAACATCATGTGCTCCTTTACAGATGTCCCTGGTCTCTGTCTACAGTTTAAGAGTTTTCGAAGCGCCCCTTGCCGCTTTGTTATGGCCTAGCCTCCAAACATGTCCTCAAGATTATCCAAGATCTGCTTCGCAGTCTCATAATCCTGATGTTGAGCTTGTAGCACGTTGTTCATGCTAGCCATAACATAGCAGCGGGCCTGATCATTAGCATCTTTCCAGCAGTCGTATGCTTGGAATTGCTCATTACTTGAGTCTCCCGTAGGCTCGGTAGGACAAGGAGTTGTCGGTACATATTTCAGTTTCTCAAAGGAAAGGACGATGTCCAGGTTTCGTTTCCAATCGTTATAATTCTCACCGGTTAATTAGTTTTTGTCAAGTATCGATGATAAAGCATTTTTAGACATTTTCAATCTACAATAAAGAATCATATACCAAACATAAGCAAACATATAGAGTAATTTAGTAAGATAACACAATCATGTAAAATCATACAAATGCGTTTATGTGTAAAAACCTTGAAAATATCACAACCTTACAACGATAATTCCCAACTCAGAATTCAACAAGCTCCTAGGGGAGTCATGCTAAATTCAATCAGGAACACGGATCCCCTCCTGATTAATATATGCCATCCAGGACCCGTATGATCCAGCATATACTAATAATCGTTTCTTTGGCCATTAATTTTATTAACAGAGCTCCTAGGGGAGGTTAATAATAAAATTAACGTGAGTGTATAACCACCGTTTCAATATTTTATTCATGATTTATAATCACCACCTAGGGGTGTGCAACCATAAATCATACTAAAATACCTTATCCTTTTAGAGATCCAATCGGGTACATGATAGAAACCCCTTCCTAGGGGTTGGGACCACCATGTTCTTCCTATGGACCAACGATGGAGGCCTTAGGTCCTCTCTTCGAAAACCTTCTCCCACTCAATCTTTTGAAGTCAAGGTTTTATTTTAAAATTATGCATGAATAATTTTAATATGAGCGGCACTCCCTATTCTATATGACATGTTATCAATATTCATGGCAAATTATATTATAATGCAGACAAGCAAAGCAATCAAGCAAAGCTACAAGCAAAATAATAATAACCGTAATATTATGGTTCCATCTTAGAGAATAGAAAACTAAGATTACAAGAGAATAATCGAGATATTTATCGATTCTTCATCCTTGAATCCTCAAGTTGTATCCTTCTTCATGTAATATCCATCTTTAAGTCTTCAATCCCGTATGAATCGAATACTTCATATTTTCGGTCATATCCAAATTTAATGTTTCTCAGAATCATCTCAAAAATAAAATTAAAACTGCACCGAAAAAATTGCACCTTTTCTAGGACACCCGGCAGCTCTCGATCGGCAGGCCGATCTAGGTGATCGGCCTGCCGGTCTTGCTTCATCGGCCTGCCGATCTCATACATCGGCCTGCCGATCCATGCAGGTTCGGCCTGTCGAACTGAAACTTCGGCCTGCTGGCAGAGCACCAAATTTTCTGTCCCACTGTCGGCCTGCCGATCCGTGACCTTCGGCCTACCGAATTGTGAGGTCCGGCATGCCGACCGAGCAGAAAACCCTCAATCTAAAAAATACAATTTTAATGCAATTCATCAATTTTATTTTCAATAATTCAAAAACATAAAATTAGAGACTCAGGAAATACCTAGAGGCACCATCATCAATCTTCTAGATCCGACTTCTCGATCTGTCTTCTCTGAATAATTATTTAATTACAAAAATCTTACAAATTAAAAATTAAATAACAATTCCTAGACGGAGATGATAGTCCGCCATCTAATTACATGAAAAACCTAGATACACATTCTAACCTCTAAGGAACCATAACCGGTTTTAATTAATTAATAAATAATTAAATAACTATTTAATCAACCATAATTAATTAATAAACATTCACCACATAATCCACGACAACATATATCTTATACAGAAACCTAGAGTGCCATCTCTCTATAAAATTCAATTCAAGCATAGGAGAGATTAAGATCACAAAATTTATGCATATAACATGATCACAAACTTGCAAATTTATGTAAAAACCTTGACTCTGATACCAATTGTTGGAAACAAAGTGCGCAGCAGAATTTTTAAAATTTTTCATCAGAGTAATTTCTAAAACACAAGTTTGACATGTTATATGTATAAATTAAACAGATCTTACTAACCTCAGTGTGCCGAAGAACCTCCGCAACCTGTGTAGAGAAGTAACGTTCCAGAAGAGCCTCAACCAACTGGTCTTCTTTGCTATTCTCTATCCATAACCGGAGTGAGTGTGGGCTCACACTTACAACTTTTCCACCGGTGACTCTCCTTCCAACCAATAGAGAGAACCCAAAGCTAGTGTTCGTGATTTGTGAACAAAAGCTCTCAGGGAGTTTTCAGATGCTCACTAGAAGAGTATCACTCTTAATCTCTCAAATTGATCTGAGTAAATCATGAGACTCACTCCCTTTTTATACCTATTGGTCCTGGGGTCAATCCATATCATATTAGGTCTCAAAAACTTGAAACAGAATCAAGTTCGGATCAATATCTGATAAGATCCGCGTGAAAACACGTAATCTTCTCTCCGTTGATCGACAGGCTGAACATTCTGATCGGCAGGCCGAACACGTCATCCGGCAGGCCGATCTTCCGAGAAAAAATCTCCGCGAATCTTTTATTTTCCACCCGAGATTCTAAAGGATAAAGTCTCAGTTTTGATTCAAATAACCCAATAGAGAAGTTATCTTATCAAAACTTTATCAAGATAATCTCTAAGAAAATAAATGAATTCACAATAATTCTACAAGTTTATCTTGTTCTAATTTGTCCAAAATTAAAACAACCGATAAATAGACAAGAATTATCTGATCGCAATAATTTAACAAGTTTATCTTGAACTAATTTCTTACAAAATTAATTCAACTGATAAACAGACAAGAATTATTTGATTCTTACAAATTTGAAACAAATCTGATAAATCTGACATAAGTCACCAATTATTGGAAAAGCATGCCGTGTCGTTACAGGATTTTGTGAGCTAGCAAAGGGGACCAAAATGGACCTATAAAGTTCAAGCTCATGATAATTATGAAACCCAATATCCTAGATATACATTTCACAATTATCAACTCTAATGCTACTCCACTAAAAGCTTGGAGCTGCACTCTTGAACTTTATAGAATTACGAAGCTCGTGTAGCTAAGTCTCCATGACATATCATAGTGTATCGTATCCCCAAAAGATCATCCATAATCGGCTTAGGACAAGTTCTGTCTTACCTTCCCGATTATTTTTATCTTACGTTCCATTGTTTCACCATTAAAAAACTTACCATCCAAAGATAGTTTACCATTCGGTTACACCTATGTTTCCAAATGGTTGAGCGCTCCAGTTTTCCAATTACAGGACAACACATATAAGAGGATATCATTACTCCTAAAGAGGAGCTATGGATTCTATATCTATGAATAACAAGTCTACGCTATCAAGAGTCATGCCTCCAACGTACCGACATGCATACCACTATAGAGATATGGGAGTCACCCATTGGTACATCAAAAGATACAAGTCGAGACAACGGGCCTACTATTCATCTCAGGATTAAGATACAATACAAATGACTGTCTAAAGTGAATCGATTTGCCAAGACAGAATTATTAATCCAAATCAATTCACTTTATGTCCCAATCCAACACATCGTCACCTATGACAACGTGCCAATGTTTCTATTCACAAAGTCCAACTCCGATGGTCAAGACAAACCATCTCCCAAAAGGGATATAGACAACATAACAATCTTTACATGAATAAAGCGCCCAACTTTATTCCCTTGATTGCGGATCATATGTTTTAGACCGTCACCTTAAGAATCGTGTCTTTCGCATAATCAGTCCATCATATGTCCAATTCTTAAGGTTTAGCTGACAGTCTTAAAATACTGTTTGCTTATCATACATTCAACAAATATGAACGTAAAGAGGACAAGATTTGGTATAAATAAATGAATAAATTCTTTATTGATAAAAATGTCTCCAAAAACGTATTACATTTTTACTCCTTAGGGCATACATGTCTAACATTCTAATGGTGAGACAATAGAACGTAAGATAAAAATAATCAGGAAGGTAAGACAGAACTTGTCCTTAAGCTGATTATGAATGATCATATGGGGATGCGATACACTATGATATGTCATGGAGACTTAGCTACACGAGCTTCGTAATTCTATAAAGTTCTAGAGTGCAGCTTCAAGCTTTTAGTGGAGTAGTGTTAGAGTTGATGATTGTGAAATGTATATCTAGGATATTAGGTTTCATAATTATCATGAGCTTGAACTTTATAGGTCCATTTTGGTCCCCTTTGCTAGCTCACAAAATCCTGTAACGACACGGCATGCTTTTTCAATAATTGGTGACTTATGTCAGATTTATCAGATTTGTTTAGAATTTGTAAGAATCAAATAATTCATGTCTGTTTATCAGTTGAATTAATTTTGTAAGAAATTAGTTCAAGATAAACTTGTTGAATTATTGCGATCAGATAATTCTTGTCTATTTATCGGTTGTTTTAATTTTGGACAAATTAGAACAAGATAAACTTGTAGAATTATTGTGAATTCATTTATTTTCTTAGAGATTATCTTGATAAAGTTTTGATAAGATAACTTCTCTATTGGGTTATTTGAATCAAAACTGAGACTTTATCCTTTAGAATCTAGGGTGAAAAATAAAAGATTCGTAGAGATTTTTTCTCGGGAGTTCGGCCTGCCGATGGGGCCTGTTCGGCCTGCCGAACAGCGAGAGATAAGATTACGCGTTTTCACGTAGATCTTATCAGATATTGATCCGAACTTGATTCTGTTTCAAGTTTTTGAGACGTAATTTGATATGGACTGACCCTAGGACCAATAGCTATATAAAGGGAGTGAGTCTCATGATTTACTCAAATCAATTTGAGAGATTAAGAGTGATACTCTTCTAGTGAGCATCTGAATACTCCTTGAGAGATTTTGTTCACAAATCACAAACACTAGCTTTGGGTTCTCTCTATTGGTTGGAAGGAGAGTCACTGGTGGAAGAGCTGTACGTGTGAGCCCACACTCACTCCGGTTGTAGATAGAGAATAGCAAAGATGACCAGTTGGTTGAGGCTCTTCTGGAACGTTACTTCTCTACACAGGTTGTGGAGGTTCTTCGGCACACAAAGGTTAGTAAGATCTGTCTAATTTATTCATATAGCATGTCAAACTTGTGTTTTAGAAATTACTCTGCTGAAAAAAATTTTAAAATTCCGCTGCGCACTTTGTTTTCAACACATTTTACATTACAATAACATAAAATTAATTTCGGGGCATTACAGTTCCACTATGATTTTTTATGCTTACTATGTGATTGTCATGCTTTGAGATTGAGAAAACAATTTTAGAATTGAATTTTGAGTTCGGGGATGCCGAAACTCGAAGTCTCGGGTCCCCATATTTTTCCAGTTTAGCATGCCAGATTCAAGAAGTTCGGCATGCCGGATTCATATCTTCGACAGACCGAACTGTAGCAGTGTGGCAAGCCAACCCAGGATGTCTGGCAGGCCAATTATGAAATTAAAAAATTGTATTTTTCTTCCGGTTTTTAGCATTTAATGATTTCAAAATGTTTCAAAAAGGATTAAGATTTTGAGTTATGATTATTTTGAGTCAAAAGGCACATTGATAATTAAATTAAGATAATAATATTTGTTGAAAGTGATTTTTGATTTCAAATGCAGTTTTTAAGGTTTTAAACATATATAGAGCATACGTTGAATTTTATCTAGAGCTTATGTTATTGGAATTTCAAATTAAGGTAGGATATTCCTATCCCTTTTTTTGGCAGCGCCTTTTAAATTGTTTTGGTAGAAGTTTATTTCTTAAATATTTCCTTTTAAGAGTAATTTCATACTTTGATTTCTTTGAAGAATTGTATTTTGATATTTCTTTCGGATTTCCAAAACCCGTACGGTGATGTTTTATCAAGTTGCTTTCAAGTAAGTGTTTTTATTGATTTGTTAAGATTTTAAGATTCGTCTTAAATAAAACAGTTTGTGAACAATTCTCTGTTTTTTATTACTATTTTAAAATAACTTGTTTTTAAATAATTATCTTACTGAGCCTTTCGCTCACGTTTTCCTGTTTAGTTAAAAATCCTCTTTCCAGGTTTAAAGAGAAAGGAAGGTTCCAAGATCGAAACCTAGCTCTTTGGGTAGACATGGCATTTTCTATGAAACTGTGGTATAATGCGTGAACTGTATGACTTGTCCTGATGTCGCTATCGATGTCATTTTCGCTGTTGTGAGTCCCACCTCGTCATTTATTTCAAAAAAGATGATTTTCAGTGATTTTGTATTAATAATATGGTTTGTATTTTATTTACTTATCCACCTTCATGGTAAACATCCACTTGATGGTGAATGGGGATAAAATCTCGACCCCACCTTCGTGGTATTCACGTGATGGTGACCGTTGATGATATTTATTTACTTTCATGACTATTTACTTTAATTTTTATTTTTTTTATACAAAACTTACCGATCCCTTCTTGCGGCGTCACAAATAGGCTAATATTAACGAAACCCAATAGTTCTCGTCGCTTATTAATATTATCAAGTGCCAAAAAAAAAAAAAAGGAATGACAAACAAAGCGTTGCCTGATATTTTTAGGCAAAGCTAGTAAGATATGAAATATAGAGGGTGGGCGTGTAATTTCGTGTATGGGATTTAGATTGAGAGTAAGCCCCGAGTACAATGGGCTCTTGGCCCATTAAGAGCTTCAACTCCCGTTGAGACCTAAAAGCACTGAGCGAAAATCTCCCATATTGCTTGCCTACGGGAGAAGTGCAGTCATATGACACGCACAAATCGAAAAATTCCCTTCTTTTTTTTTTTTTTTTTGACTTCTAAGTTAAGGGTATGTGTCTCATCTCTTTCTAGGTTTTTGTTATGAAAAAAGGGTGATAGAAACCAAAAAAAAAAAAAAAAACAAACAAACAAACAAAAATACAGGTAGATTTATATAAAACACTCAAGACAAAAAAAAAAAACCATGAACAAAACAAAATTACTACATTTTAAAAAGATTACAAAATAGTGACGAATAAAGAGGCTAAAAAAATAATGTCAAACCCCAACGTAACACATTATGTTTATAGTCATAAACAAAGGGTTAATAAGATATATGACTATTTTTTATTCGTAGAATTAAAATATATCTGCAGTTTATGAATATTTTTTATATGTCTTAGTGCATGTGTATAAAGATATTAATGACCATAATAATCATATTGTTAGTTTTAATTTATTTTTTAAAAATAACTATAATGTACGTATTTAAGATTTCAAACAGATTATGACTTATTATATTAAAAAAAATCCCTAGAATTAGGGTATTTGTTACTTAAATTCAAATTTGTATATAAAATAACGATTTTAAAATTCTCTAAAAAGATGAAATTTTTTTATCAAAAAGTTGGATTTACCAACAAATTAGAATCAAGGTGTTGTAATTAAATTAATGATATAGTTTAATGACAAATTAAAATTAAAGTGTTGTAATTAAATTAATGACACAGTATTATTAAGTCGTTTCATGTGTCATATTAGTTATATAATTGATATATCATTAAATTAATGATACATAATGATAATGATACGTAATGACATTCATTTCATTTGTTTAAGACTTCAAGTGATAATGATAATGCATCAATGTAATATGTTAAAATAAGAAATATATATGTATATTTTTTCCTAATTTAACTAGTCAAAAAATAAGAAAATTTGTTATAAAAATGTAAATACGTAATAATATTTAGTTAGATGGTATTTTAGGGTTCTGAATATATGAAATTTTAAAGAATAGACATACAAGTGATATTTGTATAATGAAAACATATATTAATTTACTCCTAAAAAAAGAGACAAATTATGTAATTTTTACTAAAACAAAATTCTACAGGCTCAAAAACATAAACTAAACAGCCCAAAACACAAAGATCTATATTTTAAGTTTTGGCCTTTCAGTTCGATCCCTCCATTGCTATTACAAATCACATAAAAATGTTGCATTTGTTTTTTTACCACAACTATCACAACATAATATTTTTAAGTTGAGCCAAATCAAATTCAGATCACCGTACTACTCTAATAGTTCTTTCATTTGTATGAACTTGAACCTTTGATTTTGCTAGTTCTTGAGCTGGGTTTCCTATTTCTTTTATTATTTTTCAATGACAAGCGTCAGAAAAAAATGCTTACATCGTGTTTGATAAAATATGCTATGTGAAATTTTGCTAGCTCCTTCTTTTGCTAGCGTAATTGATGATATTTATATGATTTTTTTGTGTTAATTGCTTAATCTCGACAGCTTCTTTTGGCGGAAGCGTTTGTTTGATTCTTTGTTTTCCTAATTCTTACGTCGTTTGTGATCAAAAAGGCGTCCGAGGACAGTGCCTAAAATATGTTTGAAGATATGTCAGTGTGAAATATCTACTATAATGTCTTGTTACGTTGCATTTTTGAAGTGGGTTTCCTGAGAACGTAATTTCTACATAGTTCTGGAACATTTTTTATGTTTCCCAATTCGTGGGGTTCTGCGATGTGTGTGTTCATAGTTAGTACTAAGTAGTTATATTGACTAATAATGTGGTTATTTGTTTTCCTTATTACTAGTTATAACGACTAATAGTGTAGTTATTTGTTTAGATTTTCGTAATGTCATTTATCTTTTTAGTTTTCTGTTTTCAGCAATTGAATCCTTACGTGCAGTGCTGAAACCTCGGCGTTAAAGGAAGATGCCGCATAGAACCCGACCTATGACTGCACTCTTGGTTTTCACTGGAGTCAATGCTGTACTGGTTTCAACCATTGGCCCAGTCTACGATTTTGTCTGCTGTCTTCCCAATTGGGAAAGAAGGGTATTTTTTCCCCTCTCTTTTCTTTTCTTTTCTTTTCGTGTTTCTTCTTTGTTTGTTTCTCTCCTTTTGCAAACCTTATAAGATGATTTATCCTCAAAAACATGATGAGTAGAATTCTACCAATACAGCAGCGACATGAACCCGCATACATTCATAATTTGGAAGCAACCTCAAGTATTCACTAAATTTTACAGCATCTATTATAGATCCATCTATTTTCTGTGTTATAAGATCTGCAATTATGATAAACAAATTCTCAGTGAGCTGGTTTATCACCAGTTCAATTCAGTTTGGCTTTTCCAAGTCTCGTCTTTCTTTGTCACTGTGATCTTTTCGAATGTCATGGCTACTTTGGTGCAGTACAGAACATAAAAAAAAATGAGAGAAGAACTTGATTTGAAAATCAGCTGCAACTTGGCTGGTCTGACTGTTGTTTTGAAAATCTTGAAACGCATCAGATTTCAGACCGCGGGGGGGGGGGGGCGGGCGGGGGGGGCGCTGGTTTCTAATCGCCTGTTTTTGTGTCTCGAAAAGCTTTATAAGCATTAAATCAAGATCTTTTTAATGTCAGATTAAAACATTAATCCATGTAAGCTTGATCAACTAGACGTTGGTCTCTCTGAAACAAGTTGGCGAGGTTTGACTTATTTGCATTCGTTCAACCGTTCAAGCAAAAAGTGTTTACTGGTATAACAACAACAACAATAATTACAATAGAAGTTCCACACCCATAAGTTCGATGTTGAGGTCTAGAAGTTGAATCTCTCAACCCTTGAACAACAAGAAAGACCTGATCAAGGACAAAATGAGAACGACTTTCTGTGTGAAAACTTGAGTACAATATCATGCAATCATTAATGGGGATTGGCATATTAAATAAAAATCTCTTCCCTAAACTTGATCAATTAATTTAAAAGGCCTTCCTTAAATGCTTTTTTGTGCTTTTTGCTGCCTCTGTTGCAGAGGGAACGGCATTGTCAAGAGGGTGAAGCTACCTTATCAAAGGATTCTCACTTCAAGTAAAGCGGCTATTAGTTGAAATCTCTTAAACATCAGGTTCTTTGATTTTGTATCATTTAATGAGGTTGTAGTGTCTCCTTTAGATGTGGGAGATGAGATAAGAGGATACTAAAACTTGTTTACATGCCAAGCTACGTATCTTCTCTCTTTGTACATGGTAGATTTTTTGCATCGGGAATATAGGTGAAATAACTACATCACGATTATATATCATATTTCTTCTTAAAGTGATTATATGTTATATCTTCGTTGATATGTTTTGATCAAACTTCGTGCCGTAACAGAAATCTTACACTAATGTTGCTGCTTCATCGATGAATCATCTGCTTCATTGGATGTTGACATTTCGAAAGCTTTATGTAGCTGCGGGAATTTTGTTACTTAGTTACAATGGAATGATTAAGTCAACGCTTAAAGTCTTCATAGCATATAGTATAACGATGGTTTCACGCATGGCGATATTGCACGCGTGGAATCATAGTAAATTTGGTTCTTATCTACTAGTCTAAAACATTTTTTCCCCCTCATCTAATCCTTACCGCTACATTTTTTTTTTTTTCTCTTTCTTAAAGAATCAGGGGTAGAGTTTCTGATATCATGGAAAACACTAAGAGTCTGTTTGGTTTGATATATGAATCATGATTCGAATTATTTTGTTACAGTATTTTCTCTTACAAAAATTTAAATCTTCATTCAAATACTCTACTTAAATACTCAAACCAAACGAGCCTTAAATTGAATTTATCGAATCCAATATACAAGTCTTTTCAGATTATTTATATTTTTATTACGTTTTTTAAGTTTATTTAAAAAATATACCATCAGTTTTTTATTGTATCATATTTATATCTAAGATTACATTTAACAAACAAATTTATGCCTTTTCTTGGTAAAAACAGGTGCGACACCAAAAGTCCCCAAGTTACCCTTAAAAGAAAACGAAAAAAAAAAGGGCGAGGGAGAAAAAAAAAGCTAATGAAAAACTAAATGAAAAAACCAAAAACCTCTCTCCCCTCAACCCATCCCCACCGCCACACACCGCCGCCGGCGCCCCACCTCAACTCTCGCCCTCTGCCTCACTCGCCCACCATTAGCTTCATCCTTGGTCTCCTTCTGCTGCTTCTACTATCGGCTCTCCCTGTTCGAAACAAATCTAGAAAATTACATAAAGAAAGGTTTTTATCTTCTTCCAATTCCAATTTTTCAAAAAGTTGCTGATGAGAAATTTCTTCAAGAAAGTTCAGTCCCTACGGTAGAATAATTTGAAAAAAAAATTATTTGGAAAAAAATATGATACAGCTAGCAATCAAAGGTCTCTAGCTAGACAAGATGAGCGATAGCAAACCTCACTCCTCACTCTCCACGAATGTGCAGTTATAAACCCATGAAGCCCATATCACCAATTTTGGATGTCCTTCCATTTTCGTCACTTTCCGAAGAAAAATAAAAAACAATTACCTGGTTGAACCAAAGATTGACTTAATTAAAGCTTCAGTTCATCTGAAAGGGGGTGGGCGAGGAATTGATCAAAGCTTCAGTTCATTTGAAATGGGGAGATAGGCGTCGTTGAGTAAAGGGAAAGCTCAGAGCTGGTTTCCTTTTTCTTTTCTTTTCTTTTTTTTAATTTAAAAAGCTTTAATTTTTTAACTTTTTTCCCTTCAAGGGATTTCTGGTAATTTAGAAAAACATTTATGTTGTCAAGAAAGGCACGAATTTATCTACTAAATGTAATTTAAAAGTCCACGTTTGATGATGGTATTAAAAACTAAAATATATATTTTAAATATATTTAATATATATATATATATATGATATAAAAAGGTAAATAATATAAAATAAAATAATACATTTGTGCAAAATGGAGTGAATATACGACCACGTTCTTTCTTTTTTGAGTTTTTTGTCCTGCTTGAGACGAGTACAACAATAGTTTTATATACATGCTAGTTGTAACTACGTGCTTCACACTTGAGTATTTTATGTGATTTTTTTTATACACTAAACAAAACCAAGAGTTTGAGCCACGTGTTATATTGTTGGTAATGTACTTCAAACTATTAAATTGTTGTTCAAATTAGTTTTGTTATTTTTTTAATATAAAATTTGAATTTTAAATCAATTTTAATTTAAAACTTAAAAAACTATTTATTAATGATGCTAGGGAAAAACATCCTTAATGTACATTACGTTCTTTTAAAATTTAACATTTGACCATCTTATTATAAACATAATAAGTATCTCTTAATTTATAGATGATGATGACAATAAACAGAGGGATTTGTAAAAATGACTTTTTGGGAAAAAAAATTTTGGTCAACGACCCTTTTTTTTTGTCAGTTTTTGACACCAAAAAAAAGGTTTTTTAGAAATTAAAACAGTTCTAGTTTTTTTTTCATCCTGTTGAGGTTTCTTATCTTGCTATAGTCATTTTCCTTATTTTTTTGAAAAAAACTGAGGCAAATTACCTGCACAAAAAATGTGTTTTTTGGTTCCAAAATAAAAGAGGTCATTTCCTCAATTCAAATATTTTTTTGGCCCTTTCTCCATATTCTTCCCAATAAACAAATATATGGATAGTGACTAAATGAAACTTCATAATAAATATGAATATACAAGTAGATATATAAGGAGGAGTAGAGAGGACAAAAATATATTTAAAAATAATAGGTAAAGATCTTTAAGTAAGGATACTTATGAGAAAAGGAGTAGGACACCTATGAGAAAAATTATTTTAGTAAGAAAATTAGAAAAGTAATATTTAAGGAGATCCAAATTTGAATACAAGATTATGAGAATAAATATTTTCAAAATGAAAATAAAATAAAATAAGAAGAAATATTTAAGCCTACATATATTTGAAAAAAAAAGTTAATTAAAAATTTTTTTAAAAAAAGAATCAAAGAAGATTAAAATCTAAAAAATATAGAAGATTGTTAAAAAAATAGGAGGAGATATATTTTACAACATTTTATGAAGATAAATTAAAAACACATTTAGATGGAAAAAAATAAAAAAAAAAGTCATTATTATTTTGATTAAACATATAAAATATAAGACTTTTTTTAGAGGAAACGAAACAACATACTGTGATGTGATATTATATAGTAAAAAGAACAAATCGTCTATCAAAAAAAGAAACAAACAAGTTATTATAATATTGAACGAAAGGAAGTGAACCAAACTACTTAAGAGAAAAAAAAAATACAAAGGCACAAAAGACAAAATAAAGAGACCATTTTTTGAATAGTATTTTTAGAAAACTCCTGCTTATATAATAGCTATATATATATTGTAATGACCGAGAAAACGTCATCAATAAAACCTAATATTTAATTAGGTTTAATTAATGAATTTATTCTTAAAAATATGAAATTTTGTAAAAATTGTAATTTATGTGAAAATTACAATAAAATATGAATGAGCGGCATTAATTGCTAATTTTATGGCATATGTAATGCAATGGTGGATATTATAAAATACAAATTTTATGAGTTTGATGACTCAGAGATTTGTGCATAATATCCATAAAATGAATTTCATGTCATAATTAATTGTGAAATTGTGATATAAACGAATGAATGATTAGAATGTAAATAGGACATAGAGGTTGTCCTAACCCTAACCGGGGGTAGAAAGGAGGCCAGAGCAGTATAAGAATACTGCTAAATGAAAATACAGATACGAAAAATGTTATGATTGGCCTCCAAAAGTAAACGAAAAGTAAGTTAAATATTTTTATACAGTCTAAGGATAAAAAGTACACTGAATTGACCACGGCAGTATAGGAAAAATATTGTGTTGTGAAAAATTACACAGTATAAATTTTTAACTCCACAAAGTGGACATTTGCTTGAATTCTATTGGGCCAACAAGCCATGCAATGTGGCCCAATAAGATGAGGACACCTAGTGGTATACTCATGGGTTACCATGAGTCACCAAATGTGATAAGGATGCATTTAAGGCAAAGTTATCACAAAAATTCTTTTCCTTTCTTTCCTTCCAAGCTCCGGCAGCCATAACCAACAACTCTAAAAAAATTTCTCAGCCCCCAAACTTTGCAAAAATTACCCCAAACAAGTTTTACAAGCAAGTACAAGGATTTTCCCACAAGTTTAAGGTAAAATCCTAAACTTTTCAAGAGTTTTCAAGGGATTTTTCATGGGTAAAGGGCAAAAATTAATCCATGGTATTTTTGCATGAAAAGGAAGTCCAAGAAGAAGTTCAAGAAGCCTTTGAAGGCTAGAAATCCAAAAAAGTGTTATTTGGGTAAGTTTTAAAGTTTAAAGTTTTGAATTTTGCTTTGATTTTTATTCTTTCAAACCCATGAGGGGTTTTGAGCATGTATTTGATGGAATTTCATGTATATGTGATGATTGGCAAGTTTGAGTTGTGAAACTTTGGTTTATAGTGCAAAACAGTAATTTTTGCAAAAAGTGTATTTTTGTAATTTTGATGTTAGACTTTGTAAAAGTGATATTTGAGCATGAGAATCTTTTGATTAAGGCATGGAATGGTTTCTGCAGGGGTAGAATTGCAAGTTTGAAACGGATTTTTGTAAAAATTCCATAGGGACTAAATTGAAAGAAAAAGTTCCTTCTCGACAGATTTGAAAAATAGTCAAAAACGCCCCTGTACAGTGAGATTTTGGAAAAATTTAAAACATGAAAGTTGTAGATCTCGATGAAACTGTTAGGTCGCATTGACGGTTTGTCCAAAAACTCAATCGTTTATGAGTTTTTGATTTTTCAAGAATATGTTAAAAGTGAAAAAAGTGTTAAATGACAAAAATGTTATTTTTCAAATTGATTTAAGGCATGGTACCTTAAGCAAAAATAATCCTTGAGAGAAATAGGAAATTTTGATGCAAAGAAGTAAATTTTAGTCCCGGGGGTAAAATCGTCAAAATTTTCAGTTCAGGGACTAAACCGCAAAGTTTTATAAAAATGGGGCATAATTGAGAAATAAAGAGATTTGACCCACTAGGGTGTTATTTTAAAATTAGTATATGGTTATTTTCGTAAGAATAACGAAATCGAGCTCGGGTAGGTTAGTAAACCCATGAAGGGCAAAATCGTCATTTTTGTCCATATAATCCGAACCGTTTTGAAATGTTTCCAATGGAATAAGAAAATGACTAGAAAGGGTTCTCACCCTTCGTTAAAAACGATAGGGGTAAAGTTAGACAGAAATAAGAAAAAAAAACAGTGGTTTTTAGAGTTGTACATAGTAATGCATCTCAATTTATTAACTAACGGATGTTTCGTATCGAAACATAGTGAAATTTGGCTAATGGCTTTGTAATTGGCCAACAGGATCCTAGGAGTCTAGGAGAAGGGAAATCGAGGTTAAGTTGCCCGACATTCGCATCAAGTAAGTACCCTTCCCACCTACAGTATGAAATGTAGGTTTAGAAAGAAATGTATGTATATGTATACCTGTGCGTATAATTAAGTGTAAACTTGTATGTTTTCCATGATATGAATACCTAAGGGTATAGTCATGTATGAATAATTGTGAGCATATTAATGTGTACCAGTGTGTTTAAGATGTTATGTACCTGTGTGTACAATAATGAAAATGAGCATGTGTACCATGATTTTGTACCTGTGTGTATTATATGTTATGTACCTGTGTGTACAATAATGAAAATGAGCATGTGTATCATGATTTCGTACCTGTGTGTACAATGATAAATACTTGAGTATGTATAAAGTAGGTATTTGTGTGTACATTTTATGTTAAGTACCTGTGAGTACATTATGCTATATACCTATACGTATATTAATGTGTACCAGTGTGTATAAAAAGTAAGTACCTGTGTGTACTATGCTATGCAAGAGAATTTATGTTTCATGAATAATATGTGATTATTACTTCATGCATGGTATGTCAACCATAATAAATGGACTGGTAAATGTATCACCAGAAATTAAGAAAAGTGTCGTACCGACTCCTAACTCAAGGGGAGTTTAAAGGATATGTTACGGTCACGGTGTTACGTAGACCTAAATGAAATTGCGCAATGGTACGAACACTTGGGCCCTAATAAAGATAAGAAATGATGAGGATAAAGAAAGTTTATAAGAAAGCATAATTGATTCATGCATTCATGTGAATATCCATGTGGGATTCATGGGACTTACTGGGCGTTAGCTCATTAAGTATTTCATGCTGTAGGTATTCCGACGAGAAGGTCAGAATAAGTTCAAATGGTGAGTTGGCGGAGAGATGGATGGTGTGCAGATTGGGTATGGAGTCCGCTGCTGTAATGTTTTCCGTTACGTATGTTTAAAGTTATTTTGATATGAAATGTTTAAAAGAAAGATGTTATGAAAGTAAAAGTATTAATTATGTAAATACAAGTATGTGAAAGTATTTTAGGAATTACCAAAGTTAATGTAAGGCAATAATTTATTCTCGTTTTAAAAAAAAAAAATTCCTAAATTTTTGCCGTAAAGTAAGTAAGAAAGAGTTTTATCACAGCCCGAAAAGGCGGGTTGTGACAGTTGGTATCCGAGCGGAAATCTTGCCATCCTGCTGCACATCGTCGTCTGCTCCATTGCCATCGCTCAAGTAAGATAGTTTGATTTTAAGTATAAGAATGTTCAGTACTATTTTATATGATACTGTTATGTTAATTACGACAATAAATATAGTATATGGCGGAGCCGCATCATGATCGTGATATGGAAGCTGATCGAAGAGCCAGCATTGCTTTTCAAGAGGAGATGCCACCGCGGCATTATGGGAGTCGGCAGCCAATGGTGTAGACCGAATGGCTTAGTTGAAGTGATTTTTAACGCTTGTCATATGCCACCGCATCTTCTAGTTTTATTGGCCTCAGGATTGTTAATGAGGGAAGCCTTAGTATATGGTTAAGGATTGAACCTGACAAGCAACCACGGGATTGGTAAGGTTTTAGAGGACAAATTCTAGCTAAGTTGCACCCATACCACCAGCAAACGTTATTCCAGTCTAGGTGATTTCGATGTTATGAGCGGATGGGAGACATCGATTGTACCTATGAGTAAGATGGGTATAAGGAAGATACGTAGGCGAACTGGGAGATCATTACATTCTTAAATTTCACGGTACTATGGTACCATTGATTCCGCCACAATTACCCTTACGGTGCATTTAAGATCTGGTTTGGAGAAATCTTCCCAATGCGGTCCAGCAGTAAATACCGTATCCCCGAAATTACCTTAGTATCCATGATTCTCTTATGGCGGCATTACATGCAGACTATAATGTAGCCACACCATTAAAAGATCCTCCAGTAGGTATGGATGATGATGAGGATGATGATGATGATGTTGATGATGATAATAATGATAACATTGATGAAGAGCCTGTGCCTCTAGAGCCTATAATCGCAAGTGATGATAAGTCGACTGATTAGGATATGGAGGAAGAAGAGGAATCCTAAGGAGGGTTCCAAATATAGTGACATGTTTAAAGTCGAGTTCGACAAAAAAAAAATTCATAAGAAAATCTTTGTGTATTATGACGTACATAGATGAGATATTAGTACATTTTTGGGCTTGATGCCTTCGTATATGCATGTATGTTGGCCAGTGGTGTCCTTCTCGGCAAGAAGGTATATGTAGCCGGAAGTGATAATTGCTCCCGGAGATGATATGAATAGTTAGTATGAAAGGAAAGTATGTATGTATGTATGTTAGTTATGCATGTAATGTTATGGAGAATGTAAAAAGGAAATGAAAGAGGTTCATGAAATGAAATACATGAAAGTAAATGACATGAAACGAAATGTACGAAAGGAAATGAAATGAAATGTACAGAAGGAAATGAAATGAAATGTATGAATGCTTATGAAATGAAATGTATGAATGCTTATGAACTGAAATGTATGAATTCTTATGAAATGAAATGTATGAATGTTTATGAAATGAAATGTATGAATGCTTATGAAATGAAATGTATGAAGGTAAAGGAAATGAAATGTATGACGCACGATATTGAGTTCATGTAATTGTGTATGTTTGCATGTATTTATGTTATTTGAATACATGCAGTTATTGATTGGATACTATTAAGTTAATAGTATGTACTAACATAGTAACGATAATATACGATAAGTATAGAATAATTGATATTAATGGCTGATATACCTGTTGGAAACAAAGTGCGCAGCGGAATTTTTTAAATTTTTCATCAGAGTATTTTCCAAAACACAAGTTTGACATGTTATATGTATAAATTAAACAGATCTTACTAACCTCAGTGTGCTGAAGAACCTCCGCGACCTGTGTAGAGAAGTAACGTTCCAGAAGAGCCTCAACCAACTGGTCTTCTTTGCTATTCTCTATCCACAACCGGAGTGAGTGTGGGCTCACACGTACAGCTCTTCCACCGGTGACTCTCCTTCCAACCAATAGAGAGAACCCAAAGCTAGTGTTCGTGATTTGTGAACAAAAGCTCTCAGGGAGTTTTCAGATGCTCACTAGAAGAGTATCACTCTTAATCTCTCAAATTGATCTGAGTAAATCATTAGACTCACTCCCTTTTTATACCTATTGGTCCTTGGGGTCAGTCCATATCAGATTAGGTCTCAAAAATCGAAACAGAATCAAGTTCGGATCAATATCTGATCAGATACGCGTGAAAAACGCGTAATCTTAGCTGTCGCGGTCGGCATGCCGAACTGTGAGATAGGCAGGCCGAACTGGCCAGTTCGGCAGGCCGAACTTTCTGATCGGCAGGCCGAACTGCCGAGAAAAAATCTCCGCGAATCTTTTATTTTCCACCCGAGATTCTAAAGGATAAAGTCTCAGTTTTGATTCAAATAGCCCAATAGAAAAGATATCTGATCAAAACAAACTTTATCAAGATAATCTCTAAGAAAATAAATCAATTCACAATAATTCTACAAGTTTATCTTGTTCTAATTGTCCAAAATTAAAACAACCGATAAACAGACAAGAATTATCCGAACGCCATAATTCAACAAGTTCATCTTGAACTAATTTCTTACATAATTAATTCAACCGATAAACAGACATGAATTATTTGATTCTTATAAATTTTAAACCAATCTGATAAATCCGACATAAGTCACCAATTATTGGAAAAGCACGCCGTGTCGTTACAGGATTTTGTGAGCTAGCAAAGGGGACCAAAATGGACCTATAAAGTTCAAGCTCATGATAATTATGAAACCCAATATCCCAGATATACATTTCACAATTATCAACTCCAACGCTACTCCACTAAAAGCTTGGAGCTGCACTCTCGAACTTTATAGAATTACGAAGCTCGTGTAGCTAAGTCTCCATGACATATCATAGTGTATCGCATCCCCATATGATCATCCATAATCGGCTTAAGGACAAGTTCTGTCTTACCTTCCCGATTATTTTTATCTTACGTTCCATTGTCTCACCATTAGAAAACTTACCATCTAAAGATAGTATACCATTCGGTTACACCTATGTATCCAAATGGTTGAGCGCTCCAGTTTTCCAATTACAGGACAACGCATATAAGAGGATATCATTACTCCTAAAGAGGAGCTATGGATTCCATATCTATGAATAACAAGTCTACGCTACCAAGAGTCATGCCTCCAACGTACCGGCATGCATGCCACTATAGAGATGTGGGAGTCACCCATTGGTACATCAAAAGACACAAGTCGAGACAACGGGCCCATTATTCATCTCAGGATTAAGATACAATACAAATGATTGTCTAAAGTGAATCGATTTGCCAAGACAGAATTATTAATCCAAATCAATTCACTTTATGTCCCGATCCAACACATCGTCACCTATGACAATGCGCCAATGTTTCTATTCACGGAGTCCAACTCCGATGGCCAAGACAAACCATCTCCCAAAAGGGATATAGACAACATAACAATCTTTACATGAATAAAGCGCCCAACTTTATTCCCTCGATTGCGGATCATATATTTTAGACCATCACCTTAAGAGTCGTGTCTACCGCATAATCATCCCATCATATGCCCAACTCTTAAGGTTTAGATTGACAGTCTCAGACTACTGTTTGCTTATCATACATTCAACAAATATGAACGTAAAGAGGACAATATTTGGTATATATAAATGAATAAATTCTTTATTGATAAAAATGTCTCCAAAAACGTATTACATTTTTACTCCTTAGAGCATACATGTCTAACAATACCAGCTGCTACAGCCGTTCCAGTAGTATCCACTACCGAATTTTATGAAAGATTCTGGAGAATAAAGGCCCCGAAATTTGATGGATCTACAGACCCCTTAGAGGCCGACGATTGGCTTATAGGCATAGAAAGGGTTCTGAAATTTATGGGACTTAACGACCATGAAAAAGTCCTATGCGCTTTGTTTTCTCTCACTAAAGATGCTAGGAGACAGTGGGAGTCGATAGAGAATAAAAGGAATGTAGACAAAATGACAAGGCCAGATTTCATTGAAGAATTTGGCAGGGCTTATTTTAATGTAGAAACCATGGTAGCCCAACAAAAAGAATTTAATAATTTTAAGCAAGGCAATATGTCCGTAGCTGACGCTGTAAAGAGGTTTAATCAGCTAGCACGGCTTTGTCCCGAGTTAGTACCTACTGATCGGGAACGAGTAAGACGGTTAATAAGAATGTTCAAAACCGACATTGCCCTTGTGGTCGATATTGGAGGGCAAGCTCCCAAGGATGTAGAGGATTGCATCAAACGGGCGACCAAAGTTGAGTTTAGAATTGCCCATGATAAGGAAGAAGGAGCAAGGATTTTCAAGGCATAGAAGGAGGAGAAAGCTTTAGCCAAGCAAAGTCAAGCTGTACAAGTAAAAGGACAAGGAAGTGTTCCAAGTCAAGGGCCGTCCTAGAACGTTCAAGCGGGACGCAACTACACTACTAACAGCAAGAGGAAATGGAACGTGAATAATGCAAAGAATCCAAAAGGTCAACCCCATAAGAGGATTAACGATGTAACAAACAATGAACCCCTTTGCAGTCAATGCGGGAAAAGACATGCAGGGGAATGCAAGGCTAGCACGAACAAGTGCTATATCTGTGGGAAAGAAGGGCATTATGCCAGGAATTGTTTTTTTAATTCCCAAAGTCAAAATAGTCAAGCTCAACAGAGGTCTCAAGAAAACCAATTGTATACGGTTCAAGTTCAGGCACAAATTGAAGGCCCTAGTGTCAGTCAAGGGCGACTAGAAGCTCTGGAACCAAGTGGGTGAATTTATGCCTAAATGAAGAAGGAACAAGATGCAGAAACCTCATCGGTGGTGACATGTTAGTTTTCTATTGCCAACACTGATGTATATATTTTATTTGATTCTGGAGCAACATATTCATTTGCATTGCTTAAGTTTGCGAAACGAATAGGAAGTAAAAGAGATAGGATAGAGCAAACCTTTAGAATTGCACTACCCTCTGGGGAGGTATTAAGTGCTGATTATTGGTTACGTCATGTATCGATGGTCATATGTGGAAGGGAATTGTATATTGATTTGAGAATAATCGATATACAAGATTATAACGTCATCCTAGGAACAGATTTCCTAAGAAAATACACGGCTAAGATTAGTCGTCGACACCGCAAGGTTACGTTTCAACCTTCTGGAAGTGAGAAGTTTATGTATTTAGGGAAAGTTCCCAAAGCTCCCAAGGCGTTGACTTCTGCATTAAAGGCAAAGAAGATATTGAAAAATGGATGTACCGGTTATCTGGTGAATATACTAAGGAAAGATAAAGAAGCTCAGTTAGTACCAGAGAAGGTCCCCATAGTAAAGGAATTTATTGATGTGTTTCCGGACAAGTTGCAGACTTACCACCGGAATGAAAATTTCGTTTGAAATTGAATTGACGCCTGAAACAACCATGATTTTTTTAGGGCGCCATATCAAATGACTCCAGGGAAACTCAAGGAACTTCAGGTGCAACTAAAGGAAATATTGGACAAGGGGTTCATCCAACCAAGTTATTCCCCATGGGGAGCACCTATTCTATTTGTTAAGAAGAAGGATGGAATGTTACGAATATGTATTGATTATCGGGAACTAAACAAGGTCACGATTAAGAACAAGTATCCACTCCCAAGGATCGATGATTTGTTTGACCAACTTAAAGGAGCGTCGGTATTCTCAAAGATTGATCTACGCTCAGGATATCATCAACTTCGAGTTAAAGAAGAAGATATACCGAGAACAGTGTTCCGAACACGTTATGGGCATTATAAGTTCTGCATCATGCCTTTTAGATTGACCAATGCCCTAGCAGCTTTCATGGATCTCATGAATCGAAAAGTACCTCGATAAGTTCGTTATTGTCTTCATCGACGATAACATACTCAAGAACGCCAGAGGAACATGAAAAGCACTTGAGGATTGCACTATAATTATTGAGAAGGCATCAATTGTATGCCAAGTTCTCAAAATGTGAGTTTTAGCTGGAGAAGGTTCAATTCCACGGACACGTGGTGACATAAGAAGGAGTATCTGTTGATCCTTCTGAAGTTGAGCAGTGAATAAGTGGCCTACATCGAAAAGTGTGTCGAAAATTAGAAGTTTTCTTGATTTAGCAGGCTACTATCGATATTTTGTAGAAGGATTTTCTTGACTTGCAGCACCATTCACTGCACTTACATGAAAAGCAACAAAGTATGAATAGACTAAGAAATGCAAAGAAAGTTTCCAAAGATTAAAAAGGGCGACTTACAAGTACACTAGTACTGACAATACCAGATCCGAACCATGGAATGTTCGTGATCTATAGTAATGCATCAAAATAGGATTGGGAGCCGTATTTATGCAAAATGGAAAAGTGATTGTTTATGCATCCCAACAGTTAAAGGATTATGAAAGGAATTATCCGATGTATGATTTAGAGTTAGCGATGGTTGTATTTGTATTGAAGATATAGTGTCATTACCTATGTGGAGCTAAGTACGAAATTTATACAGACCATTAGAGTCTGAAGTGCATCTTCATACAGAAAGAGCTCAACATGAAGTAGCAAAGGTGGCTAGAGTTAGTCAAAAACTAGACTGTGAGATTTTGTATCACCCGAAAAAGGCTAATCAAGTAGCCAATGCCCTTAGTCGTAGAACAATGCTCTTGCTAGTAACGGTACAGATGTTACCAAAATCTCAACAAAAGGACTTGATGGAAGCAGAAATAGAGCTAGTCATAGGAAGATTAGCTAATTGATCCTTTCAACCAACTATCTTAGAGAACTTAAAAGAGCGACAAGAAGCAGATCTGTCGCTACTTAAAGTTAGGAATGAAGTTCTTAAAAACAAAGAAACAGAATTTAGCATTTTGAAAGATAGTATCCTCCGTTACAAGAGTAGGATATACATTCCCAATGATGGAGGATTAAAGAAGCAAGTATTAGAAGAAACTCATGAAACACCATATGTGGCTCATCCAGGAGCTACTAAAATGTACCAAGATTTGAAAGAACACTATTGGTGGAATGTAATGAAGAATGACGTCGCGAGAT
The DNA here is from genome assembly GCA_025403435.1 of Artocarpus heterophyllus. Taxonomy (NCBI): domain Eukaryota; kingdom Viridiplantae; phylum Streptophyta; class Magnoliopsida; order Rosales; family Moraceae; genus Artocarpus; species Artocarpus heterophyllus. The sequence goes on from CM046351.1 coordinate 17,858,312, forward strand.
TCGTCAGCAAATGCCTTACGTGCCAGAAGGTAAAAGATGAGCATCAACGACCAACAGGCGAATTACAAAAGATTGAAATCCTAGAGTGGAAATAGGATCAGATAACTATGGACCTGATAACTGGGCTACCCAGAACTACGGGTGGACATGATGCTATATGGGTAATTGTTGATAGATTGACTAAATTAACTTATATCCTACCCATTAAACTCAGCAGTTCTGTAGAATGACTAGCTGAACTATACGTAACCCAAATAGTTAGATACCACTGAGTTTTGAAGTTTATCATTTTTGATCGTAATGGTAGATTCACTTCCAAGTTTTTTAGAAGTGTTCATCAAGCAATGAGAACAAAGCTGACGTTCAACACAGCCTTCCACCCATAAACGGACGGTCAATCAGAAAGGACCATCTAGACTTTAGAGGATATGTTAAGAGCATGTGTGCTAGATTTTAAGAGAGGATGGGATAAAAAACTTCCTCTGATCGAATTTGTATACAACAATAGTTATCGAAGCTCCATTGGTATGGTTCCATATGAAGCTCTATATGGAAAGAGATGTAGACCACCTTTACATTGGTACGAAACCCAAGAAAAGGCGTTGTCGACCATAGATTTTGTTAATAGAACAACGGAAGAGGTAAAGTTAATTGGTCAATGAATGAAAATGGCTTTTAGTTGGCAAAAGAGTTATGTTAATCGACGACGGAGACCGTTAAATTTTCAAGTAGGAGACTTGGTCTTTTTGAAGATAATGGCCATGAAAGGAAATTGTAAGATTTAGAAAGAAAGGAAAGCTCAGTCCAAGGTATATTGGACCATTTGAGACCTTGAAATGGATAGATAATGTAGTTTATAAGTTAGCCTTACCCTCTAATATAGTATTGGTACACAATGTATTCCATGTGCTCATGCTAAAGAAGTATGTGCCAGACCTTTCACATGTTCTTCAGCGGGAGGAAATTGACATACAGGAGAATCTGTCTTATGAAGAAAAACCAGTTCAAATTCTGGCACAAGAAGAGAAGGAATTAAGGAACAAGAAGATACCTCTCATCAAAGTTTTATGGCGTAACCAACAAGTAGAAGAAGCAACGTAGGAACGAGAGAATGAAATAAGGAAAGACTACCCCGAATTATTTTGATTTTCGAGGACGAAAATTCTTAAGAGGGGTAGATTGTAATGACCGAGAAAACGTCATCAATAAAACTTAATATTTAATTAGGTTTAATTAATGAATTTATTCTTAAAAATGTGAAATTTTGTAAAAATTGTAATTTATGTGAAAATTACAATAAAATATGAATGAGCGGCATTGATTGCAAATTTTATGGCATATATAATACAATGGTGGATATTATAAAATACAAATTTTATGAGTTTGATGACTCAGAGATTTGTGCATAATATCCATAAAATGAATTTCATGTCACAATTAATTGTGAAATTGTGATATAAACGAATGAATGATTAGAATGTAAATAGGACATAAAGATTGTCCTAACCCTAACCGGGGGTAGAAAGGAGGCCAGAGCAGTATAAGAATACTGCTAAATGAAAATACAGATACGAAAAATGTTATGATTGGCCTCCAAAAGTAAATGAAAAGTAAGTTAAATATTTTTATACAGTCTAAGGATAAAAAGTACACTGAATTGACCACGGCAGTATAGGAAAAATACTGTGTGGTGAAAAATTACACAGTATAAATTTTTAACTCCACAAAGTGGACATTTGCTTGAATTCTATTGGGCCAACAAGCCATGCAATGTGGCCCAATAAGATGAGGACACCTAGTGGTATACTCATGGGTTACCATGAGTCACCAAATGTGATAAGGATGCATTTAAGGCAAAGTTATCATAAAAATTCATTTCCTTTCTTTCCTTCCAAGCTCCGGCAGCCATAACCAACAGCTCTAAAAAAATTTCTCAGCCCCCAAACTTTGCAAAAATACCCCCAAACAAGTTTTACAAGCAAGTACAAGGATTTTCCCACAAGTTTAAGGTAAAATCCTAAACTTTTCATGAGTTTTCAAGGGATTTTTCATGGGTAAAGGGCAAAAATTAATCCATGGTATTTTTGCATGAAAAGGAAGTCCAAGAAGAAGTTCAAGAAGCCTTTGAAGGTTAGAAATCCAAAAAAGTGTTATTTGGGTAAGTTTTAAAGTTTAAAGTTTTGAATTTTGCTTTGATTTTTATTCTTTCAAACCCATGAGGGATTTTGAGCATGTATTTGATGGAATTTCATGTATATGTGATGATTGGCAAGTTTGAGTTGTGAAACTTTGGTTTATAGTGCAAAACGGTAATTTTTGCAAAAAGTGTATTTTTGTAATTTTGATGTTAGACTTTGTAAAAGTGATGTTTGAGCATGAGAATCTTTTGATTAAGGCATGGAATGGTTTCTGCAGGGGTAGAATTGCAAGTTTGAAACGGATTTTTGTAAAAATGCCATAGGGACTAAATTGAAAGAAAAAGTTCCTTCTTGGCAGATTTGAACAATAGTCAAAACGCCCCTGTACAGTGAGATTTGGAAAAATTTAAAACATGAAAGTTGTAGATCTCGACGAAAATGTTAAGTCACGCGGACGGTTTGTCCAAAAACTCAATCGTTTATGAGTTTTTGATTTTTCAAGAATATGTTAAAAGTGAAAAAAGTGTTAAATGACAAAAAAGTCATTTTCTAAAATGATTTAAGGCATGGTACCTTAAGCAAAAATAATCCTTGAGAGAAATAGGAAATTTTGATGCAAAGAAGTAAATTTTAGTCCCAAGGGTAAAATCGTCAAAATTTTCAGTTCATGGACTAAACCGTAAAGTTTTATGAAAATGGGGCATAATTGAGAAATAAAGAGATTTGACCCACTAGGGTGTTATTTTAAAATTAGTATATGGTTATTTTCGTAAGAATAACGAAATCGAGCTCGGGTAGGTTAGTAAACCCATGAAGGGCAAAATCGTCATTTTTGTCCAAATAATCTGAACCATTTTGAAATGTTTCCAATGGAATAAGAAAATGACTAGAAAGGGTTCTCACCCTTCGTTAAAAAGGATAGGGTAAAGTTAGACAGAAATAAGAAAAAAAAACAGTGGTTTTTAGAGTTGTACATAGTAATGCAACTCAATTTATTAACTAACGGATGTTTCGTATCGAAACATAGTGGAATTTGGCTAATGGCTTTGTAATTGGCCAACAGGATCCTAGGAGTCTAGGAGAAGGGAAATCGAGGTTAAGTTGCCCGACATTCGCATCAAGTAAGTACCCTTCCCACCTACAGTATGAAATGTAGGTTTAGAAAGAAATGTATGTATATGTATACCTGTGCGTATAATTAAGTGTAAACTTGTATGTTTGCCATGATATGAATACCTAGAGGTATAGTCATGTATGAATAATTGTGAGCATATTAATGTGTACCAGTGTGTACAAGATGTTATGTACCTGTGTGTACAATAATGAAAATGAGCATGTGTACCATGATTTTGTACCTGTGTATATTATATGTTATGTACCTGTGTGTACAATAATGAAAATGAGCGTGTGTATCATGATTTCGTACCTGTGTGTACAATGATAAATACTTGAGTATGTATAAAGTAGGTATTTGTGTGTACATTTTATGTTAAGTACCTGTGAGTACATTATGCTATATACCTATGCGTATATTAATGTGTACCAGTGTGTATTAAAAGTAAGTACCTGTGTGTACTATGCTATGCAAGAGAATTTATGTTTCATGAATAATATGTGATTATTATTTTATGCATGGTATATCAACCATAATAAATGTACTGGTAAATGTATCACCAGAAATTAAGAAAAGTGTCGTACCGACTCCTAACTCAAGGGGAGTTTAAAGGATATGTTACGGTCAAGGTGTTACGTAGACCTAAATGAAATTGTGCAATGGTACGAACACTTGGGCCCTAATAAAGATAAGAAATGATGAGGATAAAGAAAGTTTATAAGAAAGCATAATTGATTCATGCATTCATGTGAATATCCATGTGGGATTCATGGGACTTATTGGGCGTTAGCTCATTAAGTATTTCATGCTGTAGGTATTCCGACGAGAAGGTCAGAATAAGTTCAAATGGTGAGCTGACGGAGAGATGGATGGTGTGCAGATTGGGTATGGAGTCTGCTGCTGTAATGTTTTCCGTTACGTATGTTTAAAGTTATTTTGATATGAAATGTTTAAAAGAAAGATGTTATGAAAGTAAAAGTATTAATTATGTAAATACAAGTATGTGAAAGTATTTTAGGAATTACCAAAGTTAATGTAAGGCAATAATTTATTCCCGTTTAAAAAAAAATTCCTAAATTTTTGCCCTAAAGTAAGTAAAAAAGAGTTTTATCATAGCCCGAAAAGGCGGGTTGTGACATATATATATGTATGTATGTATGTATGAAGAAGAAGAAGAAGAAGAAGAAGAAGAAAGAAAAAGTTCTAAAAATATAAATGAGGAATCAATAAGATAAGCCAAAAAAAATTGTTAAAAACACAAGAAGACAATCTCACTTGTGATAATCTCATGCTTGTTATACATGTTTTAGTTATCTAACATGTTTATTAAGTTTAATTTTGATATTTTGGATCTACTTTTAAAATAATTTTTGTTACTTTCATAAAAAAAAATTTAAGGAGGTGCAATTTGTAGTTTAAATAAAAAAATGTTGTTATAAAAGTTACATTTAATAGAATAATATTCGAGACGATTATAAAAAATATGTTGTTTGAAAGAGTGGTTAATTATCAGTTATAATTATGAACATTATAAAGCCCCCACATGTTTTAGTTAAAAGTTACAGTATAAAGTTCTTACATAGTAAAGTTCTTAAAGCAAAATTATTGGTTTCAACTCTTCTTCCAAACAACCTTAAAATAAGATTTTAAATTGAAAGATGTAAAAAGAAGAGTTAGTAAAATTAAACAATAAATATAAAAAAATAAAAAAAGTTACTAAAATACAAAATAACTTAACCAAATTTTTGAATAATATTTTAGGAACTCCCATTTATTATATATTATACGTATATACACACACAACAAAACACCTGCTTTAACAATCCCATAATAGTGGGTTCTTACTTGACGGTTAGTCTTTATTTTAGTAATTATTATATGCGTTGACCTGCATAAGGAAAGAGAGAAGCAACAAGTTTTTAAAACTCTTTACGGTAAATAGTTGATTTTAAAAATATTTATAGTAAATTATAAGTTTATAATAAAAATAATTATTTATTGTATAAATAAAAATTACTTGTATATAAACAAAAAGACAAATAAATTTTTTGACTTAAAATCTATTATTATTTACATTGTCAAAAAAAATAGATAAACTATTTACATTATAAATTTATAATTTATTATAAATATTTTCAAAACTTTCCATTTATTATAATTATATTTAATTTTAAAAAATGATTTCTATACCAATTTTTTTGTGATTTATAATTTGAACTTTCCTCTCAAGACTACTCGAACATTACCCAACTTCAATTCTCATCCAATTAATTCTATTCGTTGTCAACACGTCCATCCAAAATTCTAAATTTGAAGATACAGTCCTCAATATCTTTATACAACACAAGATTTTAAGCGCTACAATGCAAAATTTTAAGCGCCTTAGGCATTATTTTTTCTCTCTGGCCAATTATTCTTGTAAATATACTATTTTTCATTGTTTGTCTTACAATTTGATATTCGTTACACTTGTTTGATGTATATTTATAATTACATGAAAAGAAAAATAATGAGTGATAACCATTGTTAAACGGAAAGCAGCGAATAGGTAAAAAGCCGTGTATGAACGGTCAGGTGAGGGATAGTGTAAATAATTTCTTTTTTTTCTTTTTTTTTTAAGTTTTCTAGTTTCTTTCCTCCTTATCGCCCGCATTGTTAACTTGATCTCCTTAAACAGAGATTGATAATGTAATAGTTTATTCTAAGTGGCGCTTTATAAAAAAGTGTTCCTTTCATGAAACAAGTTAGCTTACTAAAAAAAAATGTATAATACTATAACACTCTTAAATTTTAAAGTGAGATTAATTATATTAAGTTTAATTCTTAAGTGTGTCAAGTATAATTTTGATATTAATTTCAGTTATTTTAAATTTCGTTGCAATTGTTATATTTGAAAATTTTAATTTTTGGCTTTAAAATACCAAATGATATTTTTACATCACATTTTCTCTATATTTACGAAAATACTCTTGAGCCTTTTCGTTTTCTTTTCCCTCTCTTTTTTCTTTCTTTCACTCTTCACGCTCTCTCTCTCTTTCTCATTTTCTTTGAAAAATTTCAATTTCAAAGCTTTCTTTATGGTGATTTGAAGATAGAAACGAAGTCAATTTATCAAGTTTTACTTCAAAAATGTCCAATTAAAGGTTAGCCCTTGTTCTCTAAAATTTTTTATTTTCGTTTTGAATCTTTGATGTATTTTGCAATCCGAGCTTGTTTAAGTTTAAATAACCCTTATTTTGAGTTTATGGAATCTTAAACACAATGAATCTAAGCTTTATTTGAATAAAAATTGGTTTAATCAAGTTTTGATATTTTTCTTAGATTTTCAAATCCATTCTGGAACTGAGTTTAAATTTAGGAGAAATGATTTAAATATGTTCTAATATAATTTTCTATGCTTTTCTATGTGATTTTCATACTCTGGAATTGAGAAAAACAAGTTTAAAATTGGATTTTGAGTTCGGGGATGTCGAAACTCGAAGCCTCGGGTCCCTAGATTTTTTCAGTTCGGCATGCCGGATTCAAGAAGTTCGGCAAGCCGGATTCGTATCTTTGGCAAGCCGAACTGTAGCAGTTTGGCAGGCCGACCCAAGATGTTTGGCAAGCCGATTGTAAAATTAGAAAATTGTATATTTCTTCCAGTTTTCAACGTTTAATAATTCTGAAATGTTTCAATAAGGATTAAGATTTTGAGTTATGATTATTTTGAGGCAAAAGATATATTGATAATTAAATTAATATAATGATATTTGTTGAAAGTGATTTCTAATTTTAAATGCAGTTTTCAAGGTTTTGAACGTATATAGAGCATACATTGAATTTTATCTGGAGTTTACGTTATTGAAATTTCAAATTAAGGTATCCCTTTTTTTAGCAGCCCCTTTTAAATTATTTTAGCCGAAGTTTATTTCTTAAATGATTTCTTTTAAGAATGATTTCAGTCTTTGACTTTTTTGAAGAATTGTATTTCGATATTTCTTTCGAATTTTCAAAACCCGTATGGTGATGTGTTTATCAAGTTGCTTTAAAGTAAGTGTTTTTATTGATTTGTTAAGATTTGATATTCATCTCAAATAAAATGGTTTGTGAACAATTCTCTGTTTTTTATTACTGTTTTAAAATAACTTGTTTTTAGATAATTATCCTATTGACCTTTTCGTTCACGTTTTCCTGTTTTTTTAAAAATCCTCCTTCTAGGTTTAAAAAGGTAGGAAGGTTCCAGGATAGAAACCTGACTCTTTGGGTGGACATGGTATTTTCTATGAAATTGTGGTATGATGCATGTACTGTACAATTTGTCCTGATGTCGCTATCGATGTCATTTTTATTTTTATGAGCCCCACAACGTCATTTATTTCAAAGACAATGATTGTCAATGATTTTGTATTAATGATATAGTTTGTATTTTATTTACTTATTCACCTTTGTGGTAAACATCCACTTAATGGTGAATGAGGATAAAATCTCGGCCCCACCTTCATAGCATTCACGTGATGGTGATCGCCTATGATATTTATTTATTTTCATAACTATTTACTTACTTTTTCTTTATTAACTTTAATTTTTATTTTCTTTACCACGTCACAAATACGCTAATATTAACGAAACCCAATAGGTCTCGTCGCTTATTAATATTATCAAGTGCCAAAAAAAAAAAAAAAAAAAAAAAGGGAATGACAAACAAAGCGTTGCCTGATATTTTTAGGCAAAGCTAGTAAAATATGACATATAGACGGTGGGCGTGTAATTTCGTGTATAAGAATTGGATTGAGAGTAAGCCCAGTGTACAATGGGCTTTTGGCCATTAAGAGCTTTTACTCCCGTGGAGACTTAAAAGCACTGAGCGAAAATCTCCCATATTGCTTACCTACAAGAGAAGTGCAGTCATATTACACGCACAAATCGAAAAATTCCCTTTTTTTTTTTTTTTTTTTATTTCTAAGTTAAGGGTATGTGACTATGTGTCTCAACCCTTTCTGGGTTTTTGTTATGAAAATAGAGTAATAGGAAAAAAAAAAAACCAAAAATATATATAGATTGATATAAAAAAAAAAAACTCAAGATGAAAAAAATTATAAAAAAAAATCATTATAATTAAAAAAAATTACAAAATAGTGACGAATAAGAAGGCTAAAACAATAATGCTAAATTCTAACGTAATACATCATGTTTATAGGCATAAACAAAAAGGTTAATGAGACATGTGGCTATTTTTATTTGTAGAATTAAAATATGTTTGTGGTTCATTAATATTCTTTATATGTTCCAATATATATGTATAAAAACATTAATGACCATAATAATGATATTGTTAGTTTTAATTTATTTTTTTAGAATAATTATAATGTACGTATTTAAAATTTCAAACGGATTATGATATTATTATATTTAAAAAAATATCTAAAATTAGGGTGTTTGTTGCTTAAATTCAAATTGTTATCTATAATAATGATTTTAAAATTCCTTAAAAATATAGAATTTTTTTTATCAAAAAGTTAGATTTACTAATAAATTGAAATTGAGGTGTTGTAATTAAATTAATAATATAGTTTTACCGATAAATTAAAATTAAGGTGTTATAATTAAATTAATGACACAATATTATTAAGTTTTTTCATATGTCATATTGGTTATATAATTGATATATTATTAAGTTAATGATACATAATGATAATGATGCGTAATGACATTCATTTCATTTTTTTAATACTTCAAGTGATAATGATAACGTATCAATGTAATATGTTGAAATAAGAAATATACATGTATATTTTTTCCCTAATTTAGTTATTCAAAAATTAAGAAAATTTGTTATAAAAATTTAAATATATGAAAATATTTAGTTAGAGGGTATTTTAGGGTTCTGAATGTATGAAATTTTAAAAAATAGACATACAAGTGATATTTGTATAATGAAGACAGATATTAATTTACTCCTTAAAAAATAGACAGATCATGTAATTTTTACTAAAACAAAATCTTATAGGCCTAAAAACACAAATTAAACGGCTCAAAACACAGAGGTTTATATTTTAGGTTTTGGCCTTTCAGTTCCATCATTTCGTTGCTATTACAAATCACATAAAAAATGCTACATCAACATAAGCTTTTTAAGTTAGACTAAACCAAATTCAAATCACCATACTCTATCAGTTTTTTCATTTGTATAAACTTGAACCTTTGATTTCTTGAGCTGGGTTTCCTATTTCTTTTATTATTTTTCAATGACAACCGTCAGAGAAATATGCTTACATCATGTTCGATAAAATATGCTATGTGAAATTTTGCTAGCTCCTTCTTCTTCTTCTTCCTTTTTTTTTTTACAACAGTTTTGTGACATGACTGCGTAGCGTATTTGACAATATTTATATGATTTTTTTTGTGTTAACTGCTTAATCTCGACAGCTTCTTATGGCGGAAGCGTTTGTTTGATTCTTTTTTTTCCTAATTCTTACGTCGTTTGTGATAAAAAAGGCGTCCGAGGACAGTGCCTAAATTATGTTTGATGATATGTCCGTGTGAAAAATCTACTATAATGTCTTGTTACGTTGCATTTTCGAAGTGGGTTTCCTGAGAACGTAATTTCTACATAGTTCTGGAACATTTTTTATGTTTCCCAATTCGTGGGGTTCTGCGATGTGTGTATTCATAGTTAGTACTTAGTAGTTATATTGACTAATAATGTGGTTATTTGTTTTCCTTGCTAGTAGTTATAACGACTAATAGTGTGGTTATTTGTTTAGATTATCGTAATGTCATTTATCTTTTTAGTTTTCTGTTTTCAGCAATTGAATCCTTACGTGCAGTGCTGAAACCTCGGCGTTAAAGGAAGATGCCGCATAGAACCCGACCTATGACTGCACTCTTGGTTTTCACTGGAGTCAATGCTGTACTGGTTTCAACCATTGGCCCAGTCTACGATTTTGTCTGCTGTCTTCCCAATTGGGAAAGAAGGGTATTTTTTCCCCTCTCTTTTCTTTTCTTTTCTTTTCGTGTTTCTTCTTTGTTTGTTTCTCTCCTTTTGCAAATCTTATAAGATGATTTATCCTGAAAAACATGATGAGTAGAATTCTACCAATACAGCAGCAACATGAACCCGCATACATTCATAATTTGGAAGCAACCTCAAGTATTCACTAAATTTTACAGCATCTATTACAGATCCATCTATTTTCTGTGTTATAAGATCTGCAATTATGATAAACAAATTCTCAGTGAGCTGGTTTATCACCAGTTCAATGCAGTTTGGCTTTTCCAAGTCTCGTCTTTCTTTGTCACTGTGATCTTTTCGGAATGTCATGGCTACTTTGGTGCAGTACAGAACATATTGCAAGTGGGTGTGGGATAATGTTGATGTATAGCAATTATTGAGGCTGGCTAATTAAAAAAAAATGAGAGAAGAACTTGATTTGAAAATCAGCTGCAACTTGGCTGGTCTGACTGTTGTTTTGAAAATCTTGAAATGCATCAGATTTCAGACAGGTGGGGGCTGGTTTCTAATCGCCTGTTTTTGTGTCTCGAAAAGCTTTATAAGCATTAAATCAAGATCTTTTTAATGTCGGATTAAAACATTAATCCATGTAAGCTTGATCAACTAGACGTTGGTCTCTCTGAAACAAGTTGGCGAGGTTTGACTTATTTGCATTCGTTCAACCCTTCAAGCAAAAAGTGTTTACTGGTATAACAACAACAACAATAATAACAATAAAAGTTCCACACCCATAAGTTCAATGTTGAGGTCTGGAATTTGAATCTCTCAACCCTTAAACAACAACAATAATAAAGACTTGATCAAGCACAAAATGAGAATAACTTTCTGTGTGAAAACTTATGAGTACAATATCATGCAATCATTAATGGGGATTGGCATATTAAATAAAAATCTCTTCCCTAAACTTGATCAATTAATTTAAATGGCCTTTCCTGAAATGCTTTTTTGTGCTTTTTGCTGCCTCTGTTGCAGAGGGAACGGCATCGTCAAGAGCGTGAAGCTGCCTTATCAAAGGATTCTCACTTAAAGTAAAGTGGCTATTAGTTGAAATCTCTTAAACATCAGGTTCTTTGATTTTGTATCATTTAATGAGGTTGTAGTGTCTCCTTTAGATGTGGGAGATGAGATAAGAGGATACTAAAACTTGTTTACATGCCAAGCTATGGATCTTCTCTCTTTGTACATGGTAGATTTTTTGCATCGGGAATATAGGTGAAATAACTACATCACGATTATATATCATATTTCTTCTTAAAGTGATTATATGTTATATCTTCGTTGATATGTTTTGATCAAACTTCGTACCGTAACAGAAATCTTACACTAATGTTGCTGCTTCATCGATGAATCATCTGCTTCATTGGATGTTGACATTTCGAAAGCTTTATGTAGCTGCAGGAATTTTGTTACTTAGTTACAATGGAATGATTAAGTCAACTCGAAGCTTCATCTTTTCTTCCCCCACCTCCCCAAAAAAAAGTCCCGAGGAAAATGAATGTATGCTGCCATAATCATATATAGAATGCAATTTTTTTGCAAGGGATTTGATGCGATTAGATGGGCCTGCCGTAGACACAAGGTCATAACTCGCATGAACCATAACATTTTCTTTGTATGTGATGGCCTATTAGTTGATAGACAAAGGTTTGTTTGTTTGTTTTTTTAATGGTTTCTCTTTCGCAACGACATCATATCTGATTCATTTACCATGCTAGGAACACTGCATGAGTAAGCCCTTCAGCTATAGAGAGCTTTCTTACTTAAGCTAGATGGAAAGCTTGCTCGTCATGTTGTTTTTGACATATTGGGCCTCGACTGCAGACCCAAAGAATGATTTCGGCCACGGATCTTGATTCCAAGACAGCAGAACAGGTACTATGTTGCGGTTGCCTCCTAGCCATGCACCATTGGTTCTAGATGGAAGCCCCGTCAAAATTCCCTAGCTACGTTAAGATAAAAAATCATCTTAAAGAAATTTTGAGGCCCATGAATAGAAAAGAAAAGATCCGACCACCTGAAAGATAAGCCTAAGTTTTCACTCCTATCACCACGTGTCCAAGATTGCACAACCCATTAGCTGGTTAGGTTTTTTGATTGGGGCTATAAAGTATCGAACTATGAACGCATCTTGAGAGAAGAAAAAGTAATATAACTTACCGTTGCACTTCCTATTGATGAGAACACGCTTCAGTTGTTAGTGGAGTTAGGTACCCTTGAATTGAGTCTTTTGAGCGCTACCAATGCCCTTCAAAATAGGGTTAGGAAAGCTATCCCTTTCCCAAGTTACACCTCTATAAATTAGATTGGGATTTTTCAGCTAGTCATTATCAGAGCATCATCAATATCTTTGACTATGACTCGTTAAGCTTTCAACTACATGGTCCTAGAACAAGATCACTGGGTCACCCCTCCTTGATCTGTGCGCTCTTCTCCAAGCAAAGTTTCAAAAATATCTCAAATCATGAAATTTGATCAAGATTATTGAGTTCAATCACGCCGAATTATTGATTATTCATGTTGATAAACGTTCAAATCTTATAGGCGTGTATGGCTTCAAAGGATGACACAAACTGCCATATTCAACAAATTTATACAAAGCTCTTAGCCCCCACAGGAATAATGTACTTGGACAGCCGTACGACATTGCCAACTTTCATGATAATGGAAGGATATTTAAGTCACAAATCTGTTTTAATTTCTTATCAAAAATTATAACCTACCAACTTCATGTAACATTAACATGTCTGGTTTGCTCCCTATTCAATTATTGCTACTTTAAGTTAACTTCCTAATTGTGTATATTTAGGTGACAATTTTAAGGAAGAAGCTCTAATACAACTATTTTTGCAACTTAATTTTAATTGCTTGATGATTAAAAAAATAATTATAAGAAAAATTTTCAGCTAAAAGTTGAAAATTGTTTTGGTTTTTTTTTTCAATAATTGAGATTGTTTCTTTCTATCTAATTGTTGAAATTTGAGCTCCATGGTGAATCCAAAATTATCCCACGTTTTTATAAGGTACTATATGCCCTGAAACATTTTTGTAGGTCAAGAAAACAAATTAAATTAGCTTGATGAGCAATGGTTGATGGTGGTAACTTCCTGAAATTATTGTGGTTTGTTAATTGACACCGATGTCCTTTGTGATTTGGGCTCCAATGACTTCTGAAAAGGAATTGCATTATTGCTCTACAACAGGTAATGGTATTAAACACCCTGTTTAAAATTGGAGTTTTACAGCTCACGTGGATGCAATTATGGAGAAAATTATTAGATTTGAGAACATTATTCAATTACTTAATCATCATCAGGTGGAGCTACACACAAGCTAGGATAATTAGCCATCTCCTTGAACTTTTTTTTTCTTTCAGTATTGTATATAAAATTTTATAAAAATTATACTCAGTCTTTCTTAAATTTATGTTCCGCCTCTCCTAAAGTTCTATATCTTTTTTATTTAATTTTTTTTGACAATATTAGTATATAAGTAGCCCTCCCTGACAAATTTTTTTGGCTCCATCCCTAATCATCTTAGTTGTTGTGAAAAGATAAATCAATTATTGTTATCATCTTTTGCTGATAAAGCAGAAAGAGGTTAATCGGGATAAGTAAGAAACATCAAGACAAATGTTTTGCATGCTAGTTTGAACTTTTGACCTCAACAAAAAAAAAAAAAAATTATGCAGTAGAGAAAATAGTAATAATATATATTTCTGAAGAGATTTTTATTTGTTGAATTGTATTCTCAAAAAAATATTTTTCATTTTATATTGTGATTTAGGGTTATTTTTCAACCAAAAAAACATTGATGGCCAATTTGCTATTGAAATAATAAAAAGAAAATTACATCAGATAACACAGTTTCAATTTTAAATATAAATTAGTAGCACACTATTAAAAATATTTAAGCACATAGCATTTTTAAAATTACTGTTCTTTTTAAACACTTGAATTTTTAATTTTATCTCTTCTCCCTCCTCCTCCTCCTCCTCCTTGTCCTTCTTCTTTTTCTTTCATTTTTGTCTTTTGTTCTTTCTATATTGTTTCATGTTTTTCTTTACGTCATTCTATACAAAAATAATTTTAATTTTAATTTTAATAGGCTATTTACTAAACACTATTACATTTTAGTCGATTTATTTTTATTTCCAACTAATGATAATCTAATTCCCTCCTTCTCCCTCGATAAAACTCTTAACAAATCAAGTAAATCATCAATTTACTCCTTTATTCATTTGCAGACATAAAACTAATAAAAAAATTACGGACATTCTTAAATGTCTCCAAAATAAACCTTCATCATAATTTCCCTTCGTTTTAATAGAATTGACAAAATTTTGTTATCATAATGGCCAATGAAACAAGAGAAACATAATAATATTAATAACGATAATGGCAATTTTAGTAATAAAGTATTCCCTCAACAAATTATCTTCGTTGGTATTTTTTTTTTCACTTTTTCTCCAAAGATAAAAAATAGTCGTGTCCAAAATAAAATTAAAAAAATATTAAACTTACATAAATAAGGGCTAGCTCTAGAAAGCAATATAAGTCCAGTTCTTGGCAGCATCCTTCTATATTCATATTTTCTCATAGTGAAACCCCAATACCCGAGAAGATCTAAAGTGGATGTAGCCTTTCAATTGCGGTGAACTATTATAAATTCTTGTATTCTTGCTATTATTTTCTTTACTGTTTTGTTTACTTTGCTCGTGAGTGATTATTTCAGTGAGGAATTGAGAGATTTATGTGTGACGAGTTTTACCCGTCAACAATTGGTGCTAGAAGGAGGGCTCAAACCTCTGACCTTGTGGTTAAAAGTTCAACTTAAATTTTCTAAATTAAAATTTATCTTACTAACAATATGATAATTTTTTTTAGTACATGCATTAAAATCGTTATATCTAGTTTTTTACTTTAAATTTTTCAAATTTTACTCCGTACTAACTCTTAGTTATAATAGAAGGACAAAAAAAGAATTACATTAGAGGCTAAAGTGAGATATTTTAAAAGTTGAGTTAATCACATAATTACGCCTCTTAGTTTTATTTAATTCTCAATGTATCCTCATGTTTTAAGAAACTATAAAGATATCCTTTCAATTTAATAAGCCTGTTTTAATTTTATCCCTTGTAGATTTTTTGGACTAAAAAATATGGAGATAAAACAAACATACCTTTAATTAGATCGATTTTTTTTTGAAAATATATTTTTCTTCTTGAGAAAAATTTTAAAAATATATTTTAACATTTAAAGAGCCATAAAACTTACTATCCTTTTCTTGATATTTGATGATTTGTTTTAAGAGTTTTTATGTTTTTAATTCTATGTCATAGCTATGAAAAGGTCATTGTGTCATTTTGCCCAAATTTTTCATTTATAGGGATCAAATTGAAACAAGTTTTTTTAAATTTAAAGGATATCTTTATAATTTCTAAAAATAGAGGGACAAATTGAGAAATAGTTAAAACTATGAGGTATAATTATGTAATTAACCCTTAAAAAGTTTTCTGTAAAATATTTAATGGCAAATTAATGGAAGGACCAAAATTGAAACAAAGTAACAAATTAAGGACCAAAATGAGACTTTTTAAATATTAGGGACTCAACTGGGACTGAGGATAAACCTCAAGGAGTATTTGTGCAACTAATCTAAATATACATATATATATATATATATGTGCAATTTTTTTTTTCATTTTATAGGAATTTTTATGGTGTTTAGGAGAAGAGTTGAAACTATGTGATTGAAATCTAGTACTATAACAT
Organism: Artocarpus heterophyllus; assembly: GCA_025403435.1. Classification (NCBI taxonomy): domain Eukaryota; kingdom Viridiplantae; phylum Streptophyta; class Magnoliopsida; order Rosales; family Moraceae; genus Artocarpus; species Artocarpus heterophyllus. The sequence continues at coordinate 17,874,326 of CM046351.1, forward strand.
GTGAGAGTTTTATATTATAATAAACTTTTGTTTTAAATTATCTTGTAACATGTGAAAACTTTACTGTGCTTGCGGTTTAAACTGTATGGTTGGAACCACAAAGCTAAATGCTCTATTTAAATAAATAAAAAAGATTTCTTTCTAATCTTTGCTTCAAAAAAACCATAAGTAAAAAAGTGGATTTTGGAGTTCAACAATCACATGGTCCAGTGCTCCACCCTGTTGAAAGAGAATCACGTTATCCACTAGCCTTCAAACTCATATTATCTAAATTGAACTGAAACTTCATTAAAAAAAATAAAAAATAAAAAAGCATTTGAACTGAAATATCCTACTTTGCATCGTACGGATTTCACACGTATCTGGAATCCTTGTAATTTTTGTCCTATTAATGAATTAGGCGGGTCTGTTTATTATTTAAAAAAAATGAAGAAAGATGAAGAAGAAGATGAAAAGGCAACAACAGCCACACTCATGTGGAGTGGCGCATGGGGATGGTTGGATGGCCCATAGCGGAGAAATAAGAATCCAAAATTGAGGTTGAGGAAAGAGTGCATAACAAAAAGGAAAGAAGGACCCCACCAAATGAAAGCAAATGCAATAGCCATTTCGCCCAAGCCTCACATTCATTCACGCTTCTTCCTTACGTGATCTCTATGCTTTCCCCACTAGCATGTGCATTTGTTCCACTTGCCCCTTGACCTACTCGTGTGTGTGTATATATATATGTATATGTATATTAGTTGGGATGTATTTTCTAGAAACATCGTATTAACACCTTACTGTTTGAAAAATATTAAAATAGTCCTTGTAGTTTTCAAAAATATCATTTTGGTATCCAGAGTTCTTGTTTTTTATTGTGAAATTTCTTTTTTACCATTTTATTAATAAATCTTAAATTAATTTTGTAAAATTATAATACGAAATCAAAACAAAAAGAGTAAACAAACAGTATGATAAATAAAATTTTTAGCTTTCTTTCAGGCATGGGCAATGACTTATAATGTTGGGATTGATGCCTAGAAGCTTGTCTTATAAATATTTTTATGACATTATGATAAATAAAATATTGAATTTTACAATTAAATAAGATTCTTTGTTGTTCTCTATTATATATTTACATTTATATGTGAAAATCTCTTAAAAGTTTTAATACTTGTTCAGAATCCCTAATTATGCTTAATAGTGTTCAAAATACTAAAATATAATTTTAAAAGACTTAGCATAAAATAAAAGTTCATAATTGATAGATAAAAACTACATACTTTATCTTGACAAGACTGTTGTGCTGTCTATTTTCAAATTGGTAAAACAAACTTATTTGAAGTGTAGTCATGATAAATAGATTCACCAATTTATTTATAATAGATTGAACCAACGTCGAAGGCAAAGTATAATTCTCATATAATTTCATAGTAAGAATTAAATTCTATCACACATGATTATTTTATGGATATTATCTTAAATCTTAGTGGTTAGTGGAGTCACATCAATTTATTGTGTATTTTGATTTGCTAATAAGTGAGAAAAATTTCATGTTATTAATAGCTTAGTCAGTTGGAGATCCAAAATTATGGATAACCAAGAATACTGTTCCATAGATTTAGAATCTACAACTTCATAATTGATATTTATTTTATATAGCAATTTTAAAAAACCTTGTTGGTAAAGTCTTTAAATTTCATTCTTTCAAATTAACATGTTGTTGTGATATATGCTTTTAAAGTATGTGATGTTTTATAAAGGGCATATTTATAAATGATCAAATAAAGTGAATTTTTTATTATATTTGTGTGCATATTTTTGTATACTTTATGAATATTATTAAAATTCTATAATTATCTATGTGATCTTAGATATTGTATATAAATATTATATAAAAGAGGATAATATTTAAGATGATAATTAAAATAGTCAATAATATATAGTTAATAATTATATTTAATTATTCAATTAAAGTATGAAATCTTCAATTAAGCATTACTAGTGCAAGTCATTTCCATTGAGAATAGAACGGTCTTATCCAAACCATTAATGTAGTGAGTCAATGATTGTACAATACATGATGAGATTATGTAGGACTGAAACATGATATGATATGAACAACTGAATAATAACTGTTAAAATATAGCAAGTTTTAATCACATCAATTGATGATCATATATAAAATGATCTTAATCCTGAGTTATTAACATATTCCTATTTATAGAATTATGTCTTTTGATTTACTCGGTATGCATTCTACAATTTAATCCTATCCCTTATATTATGGAGGCATAAGAAAGTAAGTATTTAGGAATGTTAATATTAAAAAATAGAATTTATTTCTTCTTTGACAAGAAGCAGATAAGTAAGTATTGGTTCCAATCTTGAATAATTAAGCACTTAATTCATGATTAAGATCATGAATTTATTATTCATTAAGACTTAATAGCACTTAAAGATAAAGAAGTAATTAGAGAGGTTAATAGATTTTACTTAGTACTAATTATGAATTATTTATAGATGATCAATTTATATGCAATGATTCTATTAAATGGACAACTCTAGAATATGAGTAATTACATTTTATAATTTGAAGAGTGCAATTCTTAGTTTTTAGTGGAGTAACACTAGAATTAATAAAAGAGTAATATATTAATTAAAGAGTTTAATAATTATATTGGTTTTATTAAAACTTGAAATTATGAGTCCATTAGTCCTCTGCCATCCTTGCAAACATTGTCCAAGCAAGTAAAATTATTGGTTGAATTAATTAATTTAGGATTATTGAATTATTAATTTAATCACTCAAAATAATTTAATTATGAATTAATCTATAATTTTAAAATAATGAGATTATTTAATAATAATTAATTTTGAAAGACACACAATGGTCCCACCCTTTGTGTGTGGCACACACTTTCACAGGAAAAAGATTCCGTGTAGAGTCCAAGACTTGTTCAACAAGTTTCATTGTTTTATAAGTTTATATATATTTTTTTATAAATGTGATTTATTCAAAATTGAAAATTTAAGTTATGGAAAGAAAGCAGGTTAGGTAACAGGCAGATTTTTTTTTTGTCTCCTTCTCACTTATTGGCGCCACTAAATAGAGTATCTATGTGTGTAATGCCTATTACAGGTAAGGAAAGGGAAGTTATCTATTTTATTTTAATTAAATTTGTGATATTTAAAATTAAAATAAAGAAAACTTCCATAATTAATTAAGTATCTCATTTTCTAAAAATAGAGGCCTCCTCTATTCCTTTTACATACAATTTAGAGTCTTGATGATGTTGTTTTTAGGCAGACATATAGAGAGTGGAAGAGAGAAAAGAAAAGTTCTTCATTCCTAGTCCTGCTTTGTTTATGTGTTGACATTATTGGGACCGTTAGAAATATTAATTCCCTTCAATACCCACACGTTCGTCTTTTCAGTGTTGATGATTAGGTAAGAAAGATGGTGATTTCATATAAAAAACAATTCTCGTAAAAGACTTTCGACCTTCTTGCTTCAACTGGGTAAGCATTAAGTTATATATATATATATATATATTAAGCGTTAAATTAATATACTTTATAACATTGTTTTTTAAAACTTTTAGGAAAAATTTGTTGTATACGTTCCGCACCGTTACTATGTTTCTATATATTTTCTCTAAAATCATTTAAAAAACTAACACACATAATTAAAATAAAAAAAGCTAACTAGAAAATTACAACTAAATAAACGTCTCTATCTCCATGGATCAAATGCATAGAGATATGTACTATAGAACGATATCTAAGTGGATGTACTTTTATTTAACAAAAAATATTATCGATGAAATAGAAGAAAAAAATCTTCCCAAAGTGAAATTTTCTACAAAAAAAACTCTTTTCCGTGGAATAAATTCTTGGATCCTGTGATTAAGATGAGAAGAAAAAGGAAAAATTAATGTAACAAAAGTTTAACATTTTGTATGTAGTTACCTTTATTAGGGATTATTTAAAAATTGAAAGGGACTTTTATTAGGGTTTTAAATTTATTTTTACATACTTTATATTAAGACATGTTTTAATTTAGGAGATTTAATAATTTTGGGTGACTTACTAATTTTGTAATTATAACTGGTATTTCTAGTAAGTTTATTGATAATCTTCCTTGATAGTGAATTATCATCTCTCTTTTTTTTTTTCTAGCATTTTATCATGTCTTCTCCCTTTCAAAAAAAAAAAAATTGTTGTCTTCTCTTCTTATTTTGTTTTCTTCCTTAATTTTTAATAACCCATAAATCCTTTCATGTTTTTATTTTCATTTTTTTTTCTAATCAATACCGTTCCAAGAAGTCAGTTTAAAAAAAAAAAAGGATTAATCACCGATATCCAGCAAATCTTCTAACCTTGTCTCATGCTCACATCTGTCTTGTCTGATTATTTTCCTCCACAATCATTATTGATCTTTCTCTATAATGCTTTAAAAAAAAATCCATGAATGGAAAAATCCTTAAAAAAAACAAAAATAATAAACAAAGCAAGAAATAAAATATTTTTTAGGATATAGATATAAAATGTTACACAGTCGGTTTTTGCTCAAAAATGTACGACAAATCAGATTCTCTCTATCTCTACTCTCTCTCTTGTCCTCGTAGAATAAGGTCCGACTCTGAAGTCATCAAAATTCTCCGACTCATTTAAAGTTAAACCCCCGCCTAAACCTCTCTCTTAATCCTAACCTTATATATAATCCCCAAACTTAACCCACTTCTTCTTCTCTCTCTGCCCTTCTCTTCTGGTAAAGATACTAACTTAACAGTCTCTCTCTCTCTCTCTCTCTCTCTCTCTAACTTTCTCTTACTCATCGGAGCTTTTTATGAGCGCGACACCGTCGGATCGCCCTCCAATGGCGACGCACATGAGCAACGGCGAAGTGGCCGAGCCGCCTCCTAAGCTGTCGCCGGTCCTCGGCTCCTCGGCATCCTTCAAGGCTCGGAAGAAGCCTCACGCCGGCATGCCGACCGCCGCCTCCTCCTCCACCGCCTCCGCGGTTGGCCGAGCCGGCGCTGAGGTCGACGACATCATCACTCTCCTTCACGGCTCCGATCCGGTACGCGTCGAGCTAAACAGGCTCGAGAACGAAGTTCGAGGTGAGTTTTCCGGTGGTTCTGATTTCCATTAATGGAAAGGAAAAGGGGAAAGCCAGGAAATTTGTGAAGCGAGTGGCAATGCCGTGAGTGTAACATCGATTTCTTAGCGTCTTTGTCGATTAATTGATTTGAATTTGCATTTTTGAGTTCGAATTGGGTATTTGTCTAATTCGTTCAGGGTTTTTGTCATATTAGAGGAATTTTGTTGAAATTTTTTTTTTGTGGTGTTAGTTCTCAGCAGTTACACACACACACACATACATACATGTATATATGTATGAATCTATGTATGTATGTTCTCGAACAAAAAGAATCAAGATTTATATAGTTAGTGCCTAATACATGTGTCTCCTCGTATATATGTGGGAATTTATATTTCACAATATGTGCAGTGGAATGTTGATAGTATACGGACCTCTGAGAAGGGATTAAGGGAAGGGGAAAAAAAGTGGAGCGAAAAAAGAAACAGAAAATGTAATATAAGATGTATTTTATCTATTATTTTAACAATAAAGATTAGCAAGAAACGTAGTAGTTACTGAATTCTTATCAAATTGGCATACTTTCTATTTCTTGGAGCTCCCATATTTGAGCTAGCAAGGAAAAAAAATTATTTTTTTTTCCTCTTAATCGTTTCGAGGGGAGGTCCGTAGATATTTAAGAAGATTGTTGAACCTTCAAATGAATTAAGAGCCTTCGTAACTGATTATGGTAAATATTTGAGTTGGTGTTCAATATGTTGTGGTAGCATTTTAATTTCTAATTATTGTGGTGTTCTGATTAAGAACAATCATTAAGAATTCTTTTTTGGTTGTGATACTTTTTTTTTGGTAAGTTGGAGTGCTTATGGTAAGTTACAGCATCATTGGAATAAATCTTTGTTACTGAGAGGAAATATATATATGGAGTAGGTGTTTTTAATTGCTTCACTGGCCAAAGAAAAGAGAACTTTTATGGTGTTTGGGCTTTCATTTAAATTCTTTTGAATGCATGAATGATGTGGTTGTGGGAATTGATGATGGCTTTTCTGTATTGAGATAACAGATAAAGATCGGGAATTGGCAGATGCACTAGCAGAAATCAAATCCCTAAGGAACTCAGAACGCCTTAAGGAGAAGGCAGTTGAAGAGGTATTAGATTTTGAGACTAACACCACTTTTTCTTATTGACATTGGCTCCATATGTTCTGGTAATTTTCATGCATGTTACTCATGACATAGCAAGGAGATCAAAATTTGCAAAGTTTGTGTATGTTAGGACAATGTGCCACTTCAAGTGTTCTGTTGCCCCATGATAAGTAGTCATTTTATTTAATTAGAATGATTTTGCAAAATAAGTGCTTATTATTAACCTGTCTGAACCCATACACATGTTATGGCAATTGATTACCTTGGTAAAAGTAAACATAACCAAACTCCTACTGTTGTCTTTATAAATTTAAATTGGCCTCGTACATCCTTAATAGAGACAATTCGGTTGGGGAGACTTCCTGTGCTTTTATTCTATCTTATTTTTTGGTTTTTGGTAAATAATTTTGTGCCACTTGTGTCTTCCAACTGTCTATTAAAAAATAACAAAAAAATCGCTTTTGTTTAAGCTAAATTTCTAATATAATTCCAAGCTTAGAAACTTGGCTCAGTGTTGAGTGGAAAACAGCCTTCTTTATGTTTCATACTATCATGTACTAGTATATATGTTGTAGTCGTCTATTTGAAGATTCTTGATATATGTGTTATATATGAACAATGCCATCTGGAAATTATGTCCCATTACTTACCATAATTGTATTGTGTTCTAACATTAATTGAATCTTTTTAATATTTTATTCTTTAGTCTGTTCATACGAGTATCCTTATGTTCCCTCGGTAATATTTTTCAGTTGACAGATGAGCTAAATAAAGTTGACGGAAAACTTAAAGTGACTGAAGCCCTTTTGGAGAGCAAGGTGCTTGTGTTGTGTTCCTTTTTTTAAAAAAAGAATTGTATTATTATTCTCCAACCAAATGATAGTTTTTTTTTTTTTTTTTCTTTCCTGGTTACAAATTTACAATGATTTAGTACATCGTGCTTGCAGAATCTTGAGATTAAAAAAATAAATGATGAGAAAAAAGCAGCTTTGGCTGCACAATTTGCCGCAGAAGCCACTCTTCGTAGAGTTCATGCTGCACAGAAGGATGATGAAATGCCTCCAATTGAAGCCATTATCACTCCACTGGAGGCAGAGCTCAAGCTTGCGAGGCAGGAGGTATACTGCCCTCAAGTAGCACGACTAACTTTATCGGCATTCACGATTTTATACTTCAGTTATCAGCAATTCTGTGTTGATTTTTCAATCAAGTTGATTTGGTTTTGATAATTGAACATATGAAAAACTATAACAAATATTATTCATACACAAATCAGTATCTTGGCTTCTGCAAGTTATTTTCTTAGACTGTAGTTGGTTGGCTTTCTAGCCATTGCCGTTATCTTTTGCTTCATGCCATGAGTAGATTTTTTTTCACACACAATGCTTTCATTGTTTAGGTAGCCAAGTTGCAGGATGATAATAGAGCACTTGACCGGCTAACAAAATCAAAGGAGGCTGCTCTGCTTGAAGCTGAGAGGACAGTTGAAATCGCTCTGGTAAAAGCATCCTTGGTTGATGATCTGCAAAACAAAAACCAAGAACTTATGAAACAGATAGAAATATGCCAGGTATCTTAAACAAAATTGAATTTTCCCTTGATACACATTTCATTGAAATAAGGACATGTATTTTTTGATGTTTATAAATGGTTGATATGACCTGTCTTGCTCATATACCAGGAAGAGAACAAAATCCTTGACAAAATGCATAGGCAAAAAGTTGCTGAGGTTGAAAAACTAACTCAAACAGTTCGTGAGCTTGAAGAGGCTGTTCTGGCTGGTGGTGCTGCAGCCAATGCTGTGCGTGATTACGAGCGAAAAGTACAGGAGATGAATGTAATGACTGTATCCAGAATTCTATTTCTTCCAAATCACTTCGTAGTTATTCCAAGGGTGTGATGTGATATATGCAACTTGCTTCTAACCCTTGAGTTTGTGTAGGAGGAGAGAAAAACTTTGGAGCGGGAGGTGGCTCGTGCTAAGGTATCTGCAAACCGTGTAGCCACTGTAGTTGCAAATGAGTGGAAAGATGGCAATGACAAAGTGATGCCTGTAAAGCAATGGCTTGAAGAAAGAAAATTCTTTCAGGCATGTTATCACGTACCGGTTAAATGCTGCCTTATTGTGCTTTATTAGTTTCTTTCATTCATCTGTCCGATTGCTGATCTTCCATTCATTTGTTTGTATTGTTGCTAGAAGTTGCATCTGTTTCAACCTTTCTTTTAAAAGCCTGTAACTGTGCTGTCTCTGTTTTATCTTCTTTTATTTTTTTTTCTATAATTTATATTTGTAAACATCTTGACCAATGGCATATCTTATGGTCATGAATCACCATTTAATAAATAAATTTAATTACAGTGATCTAAATTGTAATGATGCACGGAAGAAGGTAAGCAATCCTGCATCCCTGTCAGTTTTATGTTGTGCTTTATAAGATTGAGGCCCAACTGAAGTGAGGAATTTCAGGAATATTTTATCCAGAAAACCTAAAAATTTCATTGTCAGATTGTGTATAATGGCTTGAATTGTACAATACTTTTGTAGGAAAAAGACTAGGTGCTAAGAAAAGAACACTAATGCAATATTGGTTCTGTCCTATGTTACTTTTTAAGGGAATTAAATAGACAATAGAACATAAAATTTTAGGTTCCTACATCAGAGGTTTTATTTGGTTTCACTTTCACATTTTCCATTTATAGGGAGAAATGCAACAGCTTCGGGATAAGTTGGCAGTAGCAGAGCGCACTGCAAAGGCAGAAGCACAATTAAAGGTGGCCTTTCCAGTTCTGTGTTTTCTTTATGATATATTTTAAGTACAATCTTCTTGTTAGCTGACCATTATTTGATGTCTCAGGAAAAATACGTAATGCGCTTCAAGGTTTTGGAGGAAAGGCTTAAAAGATCTAACGGTGGTTCTCACACAGCCTCAGAAGCAAGAAGCACGAGTAACGGGCGTTCAAGACGCCAGTCTCTTGGCGGAGCTGAGAACTTCTCTAGATTGTCAACCAATGGATATCTATCAAAAAGAATTTCAAATCCACAATCAGGAGTACAACATTCCGATAGTGCGTCGGCACTATTAAAGAATGCCAAGGTTTCATCAGGATCATTTGATGGTGGTAGCAGGTCACTGGAAACGGATAACATAAAAGATAATGTGCCTTCCAATACTAGTGATCAGACCGAAATAACAGAGACAAATGGCAGACAAAAAGATGGTGCAAATGCCACTCCTGGAAATTCGAGAACAGAACATGGAGATTATGTTTCTGGAGTGTTGTATGATATGTTACAAAAAGAGGTTATAACTTTAAGGAAGGCCTGCCACGAGAAAGATCAGACCCTCAAGGACAAAGATGATGCGATTGAGGTTAGACAAGTGTTTAATATTTCAGCCTACATTACCCTTATTTTGGCTGTTAATCTCATGTGTCTTTTCTAATCTGAAAACAAAACAAGTAGATGTTGGCAAGGAAGGTTGACACATTGAACAAAGCAATGGAAGTTGAGGCAAAGAAAATGCGAAGGGAAGTGGCTGCCATGGAAAAAGAAGTTGCCGCCATGCGTAATGGCAGTGAGCATGATCAGAGGACAAGGCGCCTCACTGCTTCTAGAGCGGCTGTATCGATGACTCATTCTCTTTCTGCTAGGTAAATAATTCTTTAGAAATTGAACTTTGGCAGCTAAAATAACTATTTTTTTTCCCACTCGTGTAATTAATATTAACCTTCTTTCTTTCTCCTTTTCCACTCGTTTTTCTTTTCCAGGAATGCAAGAAAGTAATGGACTATGTACATGGATGTTGTCTAATGACCAAATGTCAGTAATTTTATTCTCCGGCTCCGTGGCCAATAAAATTTGTATGGTTTTGTCATGATTCTTTTCTCATCGCATATATCTGTCTATTCGTGTCTTATTGGTCTAAATTTGTAAAGAATGACTTCAGGCTTTTCAGGAAAACGTCCTACATTGTATATTGCTTGTACTAATATAACTAAGAAATACCATCAAGAGTGGAATGAAATTCGCATAAGAGGTTTTTAAATGACTCATGACTCTTTTCAGGGTTTGATCAGACTGATAATGGTTTAAAGGCTATATTTCATAAAGAATTTGACTAGGCAGCTTTGAGGGATCAATTTGATTATAATGCTTCAGATGTAGGACAAAGATGGAAGAGAGAGATTGGAGAGAAGGAATAGGACTAAGATGGAGAAATAGAATCACAAGAGAGGATAAGGAATTCAAAGGAGAGAACAAACTTTAGAGGAAGACATAATTTCACGATTCAGTCAAAACATTGTCTAAATAGAAATTAGAAAGTACCAAAACGAAATAAGGAAACTTGATAAAGAGAAACCATCTTAATAACATAAATTTCTAACTAAATATTTTTTAAGGGGAAAAAGCTAAATATTAGACATAAAGATTAATCACAAAAATTCATCTCAACTTAGTGCTTGTAATATTATGCCCTTAAACTTAAAAAGTAGAATTGTTTTCCATGAAAGAAGAGATTAGTTTTTAAAATTTTTGTAAGGTTCTTTCAGTTTTTTCTTTTTTACTAAAAAATTAAAATTATTAAACTATATCAACTTCTTAAAAATTTAAATTAGTTTTACATATGAAAAAGTTATTAAAATACTCTTAATATATGTACCAAATCTTAATTATTTATCAACTTTTATAAAAAGTTCTAATAATAGGAGTTTTGTGTTTGTAGGAAAATCAAGTGCACAATATCATATAAACAAGTAATATAATAATAAGTAGGGTTCTCATAGAGATTGTGTTTAATTTTTTGCTAATTTTTGAAATTATATTAATTCTAAGTTTTTTTTGAATAATCGATTAAAAAGAAAATAAAACAAAACTAAAATAATAAAAACAAATCTCTAGGTATCCAATTTCACCAGTTAACTTCGTCTCAATTAAATTTACTCCCTCGTTGGTTAATTTTAATTAATGAAATTATTAGTCGAATGCACTAAATTACCACCTTGTCTCTTTCGACAAATTAGTGGCATATTTATATTAATTAAAGCCCTTATTTTTTAGGGGAAATTAATTAATACAATGTTATTAAGTTCAAGCGTTTAGAGTGACTACAATGCACTAAGGATATATTTCTATTCCAAATTGCACATACTACCCTATCATTGATCAAAACAAAAATTCCATGTTCCAATTTCATCCATGTCCAACATCATCTAATGATTGGCCAAATCACTAGAGCATTAAACACACAGTAGAATAGAAAATTATCAACGAGCAAATACCAATCCAAAGAGCAAAAATAAATCAAAGTATCTTAATAGGATACATTAGAATCCTAGAACACAAAAATAATTTATAAATGAAAATAAAACTAAAAATAAATAACACAATACTCAAGGATTCTTAAAATATACAAAATTTAAAGAATAAAAATGGGAAAGAAATCACCAAAATAAAAAATGTCACAAACTCGAAACTCCTCCTTTTTAAAGCTTCTTTTTCTTTTTTGTAGCTTTAAAAATGCTCTCCAATGATGCTTTGATGAAAATAAAAATCGAAACCTAAATTCTTAAACTTACAAAAGTTAAAATCCTAAACCATAAATTTACCTCTTTTTTTTTCCTCTCTTTTTTCCCTTTTTTTCTCCCTTGGGAATCAGGTCCCCAAAACCTATGAAGATGGCCTCCCCTTCAGCCTCGAAACAGTGTAATTTGATCTCCAATGGACGTATAAGCTCCTCAAAAACCCTCTTTTTTTTTTTTTTCTCCACGCCAAGTGAGAGGAAGAGCAACATGCAGCAAGGTTGGAGTGAGTGCCAGGTGGCACAACAGCGTTCCTAGAGAGTTTGAGTTGGGGGCGCTTCAGGCAATGTGGCAAATTGGCGTTGAATGGAGAGCACAGGCGCACGGAAGCTTCAAGTGTCGTGAAGCATGATATTGCGCACGCTTGAGATAGTGCGCTGACGAAGGTGACGCATGGCACGGGACCGATGGTTGGGGTGCTGCTTTGATGTACTCAAACGCGCGACTTTGAGACGTGTACTGCACACGCGAGAAGGTTAGATCAAGAGGTGATTAAACGAATTTCATCGCAAGTTGGTTTGCACTTCATTTTTGGCACGTGTTCCTCCTCTTACGCGTGATCTGTAGTTGAATTTTTTTGCACTTGAGACTTGTTTTGACCTTTTTTCCCCTCTGAATTTCAACTCGATATTGCCTTTTTTCTTTTTCTTTTTTGCCCTTTTAACCCACACAAAAATGGAAAATAAAATAATTGGGAAAAATAATAATTAAATTAAAATAGAAATAAATCAAATTAACAAAAATAAAATATAAAAAATAAAAAATTAAATAAAAATATTAAAAACATAGTAAAAATATGTGCATTAAAATACATAAATAACTTTATTTTTATAAAGTTATTACACCTTCAAACTTAATATTTTATTGGTCCTCGAGCAAAAATAAGGAAAAAAACAAAATGAAAATAAACTAAAGGCAAATTTTGATAAATTGGTGATTTCTTAAAATTTTTCTCAAAGATTGACTAAAAGTGCAGAGCGCAACAAAAAATATAAACATTAACCAAGCATTGTGATTAATCCTAGAGTATTAGCCACTCTAATTGAATTTTCTATGTGTGTGTTGTAATGCCTACACATTCGTCCAAGTGGAGACAAGGACCAAGCGAGAAAGACTTTAGTTTCATATTGTTCGTTGCCCATTAGACATTTCGACCTAATCGCATCAACCGAGTAAATAATAATTATAGATATGTATATTTATTAAGCATTAAATTAATATAATTTATAGCATTGTATTTAAAAGTTTTGTAAAATTTTTTATTATATATGACTAGTCCTCACGTTTCTGCTATTTTTGTCTGAAATTGTTTTAGAACACCAAACAGAAATGCCATGCCTAAAATATCTTGAATCCATGTGCATCTTGTTCAAAACATAAGCATGTGGTCTAACGTGAGAGATGGACATTGATGTTTGCCAATAATAAAGAAAGGGCCACGTTCATATGAAATAGAATGTAGTGGTGCAAGTTGTGACACAAATGGAAAATTAAATAGAAAAAATAGGTACATTAAAGTACATAAATAACTCTATTTTTATAAAGTTATCACACCTCCAAATTTAATATTTTGCTAGTTTTCGAGAAAAAAAAGAAAAAAAAAACAAAATTTAAATGAACTAAAGGCAAATTGTGCTAAATTAGTGATTTCTTAAAATTTCCTCAAAGATTGACTAAATGCATAGCTTAACGAAAAATATAAACATTGACCAAGCATTGTGATTAATCCTAGAGTATAAGCCATTCGAATTGGATTTTCTATGTGTGTGTTGTAACGCCTACATGTTTGTCCAAGTGTTGACAAGGACTAGGTGAGGAAGACTTTAGTTTCATATTGTTCGTTGCCTATTAGACATTTCGACTTAATCGCATCAACTGAGTAAATAATACTTATATATGTGCATATTTATTAAGTATTAAATTAATATAATTTATAGCATTGTATTCAAAAGTTTTGTGAAAATTTTTATTATATATGATTAGTCCTCGCGTTAAACATAAGCATGTGGTCTAATGTGAGAGATGGACATTGATGATTGCCAATAATAAAGAAAGGGCCATGTTCATATGAAATAGAATGTAGTGGTCCAAGTTGTGATACAAATGGAAAATTAAATTACAACCACTTTTGTAGATGAAGCCATATCTTCTTAACTTCTCAAAAATGGAAACTATGGTCTATAAAAAGCCCAAAGGATGGTATCACTTTATTACCCATTATGGACAGTCAAAAAGAGGTGAGAAATATAGTCATTTAATGCTTGTTCCTTGTCCTTTACAAGGCCACATAAGCCCCATGCTTCACTTGGCCAAACTTCTTCACTCCAAAGGCTATCTCATCACTATTATTTGCACACAACTCAATCCTTCTCATCATCCTCAGTTCTCTTTCCAAACATTAGCTGATCATGGGATTTCTTCAGAGATAAGCTACAATTCAATTGGTGGGGATGTTATGCTCTACGTTTTTGTGCTCAACAATAAGTGCAAAATTCCATTCAGAGATTGCTTGTGGAAGTTGCAGAATAATAGCTTTAATAGTCCTGTCTCATGCATTGTGTATGATGCTGTCATGTACTTCTCTGCAGCCATTGCTGATGAAGTTGAGATCCCTAGGATCGTCTTGAGAACAAGCAGTGCCACAAGTTTTTTGGCTCTCTCCCTAGATCTCAAGCAAAGCGATTTGATAACCAAAGGTATGGAATAATTGAATTTAAGAATGATTACCAATCTAAAAACAACCCTAGCTAGGATAGTGTTACTTTGACTTTCTTTGTGTCTTTGTGTGTCTGATAATTACAGTCATATTATAACTAACTTGAATCAAATATTATGTCTGTATAGAGATTAATACATACGCAAATGTATTTATTTGATTCTATTTCTTCATGTCTAAATACGTGTGTAGAATATTTATATATTCTATATCTACAATGCTACAATGCTACACGCAAATTGTACCCATGCAAAAATTATGTACATACATATATGTCTGTATATATGCGTGTATGTATTGTAATGTCATATTCAGTGAAGTAAAAAATGGAATACATGGTAGGCTGGTAGCCCGGTAGCTATAAATTGACTGGCCATTTGATCATGTTGTAAGCTTTCTTTCAACTAAAAAAAGAGTTGTGGCTAGGAAACTAGTTTATTTATTTATTTATTTAGTTGTTGCGTAAAAGAAAGAAGACGACATAAAAGAGATGGCTATCAAGGACAGGTAGGCGTAAGTGAAATCCTGAATAGTTATGTTTAAATGACATTTTTTCTGAGGCACGCCTTCCTTGCTTGATGATGAGTAATTAAACTGAGAAATTTTCTACATGATATGCAACAAATTATTTCATTAAGATGAAAGGTATTGATATTGAAATATATATGGGAAACAAAGTTTATAAGGTTTTATCATTGTTATATTACATATATAAAAGTGAGCATGCATATTCTGAAACCCTTACTAGTGACGAGTGTCATTCCCTCATTTTTTTTTTCATTCACTTTTGTTTCTTTCATCCATTTTTTCTTCTTCTTAATTTCTTTTTTCCTTTTTTTTTTTCATTTATATGGCATTATATATCTCTCTCTTTATTTTTCTTTCGTTTTACTCTTACAATCTTACATATATTTTAAAAATAGGGTTATTAACACCTATTAACACCAATGACCCCTAAACGTTAGGGTCTCTCGCACTTTGCTTTCTAAGTTTTTAAAATTATTGCTTTACCTCTTGAACTTTTAAAAACTCCTCACTTTACCCCATAAACTTTAAAAATCACTATTTTACCCCTGAACTTTGAAGGCTCCTTACTTTGCTCCTAAACTTCTGATTTTATATTAAAATAGACAGAATTAAGCCAATGTAATTCACACATGTGTCGCCTATAAGGGAAAAAATGAGATTTATCACTCTCAAGTTTTATTTTACGTTTAGACTCTTACTTAAGGCTCTTTTTTATATGAACTCTCATTTAGAAAGTGTAACGCCCTAAAATTAATTTAATGTTATTGTGATGTAAAATGATGAATTAGTGTGCCATAATTAATGTTTCAGCATTAATTTGATCATTTGGTTAAATTTTGAATTTTAAGTTGTTTTGTCAATTTAATAAATTCTAATGATTTTTTATTTTTTTTAAAATGTTGTTTTGAGTTTTAAAAACACGACCGTTCGTAAAATGTTAAAAATATTCAGTTTTACAAAATCGTGGGTGGCACATGGTTTTCGTACAGTAAAACCACCCACCGTTTCTCTCTATTTATTCTCTCTCTCACTCTCTTCCCCTCACTCTCTCTGATCTCTCCCTCTCTCTTCCCGTGACTCTTTCACTCTCACTCTCCCTCTCGGTCTCTCCTCTCTCTCTCAATTTCTCCTCAAATTTTTGAATCAAAATTCGAATCCAAGCTTCGGGTTAGCAAGGAGGGAGCTCAAAAATGAGATATGGCAACCAAGAACGCGGATTGAAGCTTCAATTTGAGGTTAGTTTTGAAATTATTAAACTTTTTCAAAATTTTCAATTTTTGTGTAGTTTTGAAATCTAAGCTTGTTTGAGCTTAGAAAACCCTTGATTTGAGTTAAAGGAACTTAGAACACCTAGAATCCAAGCTTAGATTGAAGAAAAACGGATTAGATTCAAGATTTTTTATTTTTCCTCATTTTTCCCCATTTTTGGATTTTTGAGATTTTTGTGTTTAAATCTTGTTTAAATGAGTTCAAAAGTGTTCTAGTATGTTTTTCTATCATCTATGAATATTTTTCATGCCTGAGATTTAAGAAAAACAGGTTAGAATCAAGATTTGGATTTTGGGAGATCGAAAACCTGTGGTTAGAATTTCTGGGTTTTTCCAGTTCGGCAGGCCGAACAACGTGTTCGGCAGGGCGGATTCAAGGGATCGGCAGGCCGAACTCATCTGTTCGGCAGGCTGAACCTGAAAAATGTCCGGCCGACCGGACCTGACTTCTGGCAGGCTGAACTGTACAGTTTGACCGGCCGAAATAAGGAGTCCGACAGGCCGACAGAGCATGGGAAATTTTGTGATTTTCACCCGTTTTCATTGTTTTAAACCCCGATTTAATTCCAACCTTGTAAAATGATTTTTAAAGATACAAATGGCACACTAGGACATCATGAAATGGTTTAGTAACGTAGAATGCCTCGAACTAGATATTGATCGACTTAGTGTGTATCTAGGATCGTTCGTGGTTCCGCGGAGCTAACGTATAGCAGACCAGTATTACGGTGTGGACACTGGCACGAGTATCGAGGTAGGACTTCTACCCCATTCTTTGGTAGCCTAGTTTCAAAATGATTTGGCTTTGAAAATAGTTTCTATAAAGATGTTTTCAACGGTTGATTGAAAATGAATTTATCGGTTATATGTTAACAAACCGTGAACTGAAATGAATCCCATAATGAATGTAAATGATAATACTCGGTAATTGGGTGTTGAATAATGAAGAAAATAAACACAAAGGCATGATGCCATATCAGATATCGGGTCGTGTAGCGATCGACCTTGGGGGCAGGTTCTGAAATCCAACTGCGCCACTATGGTGGTGATACCCTTATGGTTTACCTAGGAAAATGAAAATGATATTTCTGGTCGACCTAATGAACTGTTTTGAGTAAAAATGGTTTTATTTAAATTTATTTATTTATTCAATGTTTCCTTTACATAATTCCTTGAATAATAAGATTTTTCTTTAAATTAAATGATTTAATAAAATACTGTCCTACTGAGCCTTTCGCTTATATTTTCTTTGATTTTTTAAATTTCCCCCTAGGTGGTTTCCCATTTAGGTTCAGAGAGGATTCAACGGACCGAACTCAGGAGCAGTAGAAGGATTAGTGGATCATTTTGTAATATTTAATCAAGGCATGTAATGTTTTTAATTTTCTTTGTGCTTGGACTGTAGTAGTATTATTGTATTATCAGTACAATGTGTGTGCACAAGTTGTGGGTCAGTGGGACCCATACTCACAGTTCTTTATTATTTTATTATTCGTTTAAGGATTTCAATTGCTTAATGTTATGAATTCTTTTATACAATATTGTTTTGAAACTTCCACATTTTATTATTTAATTTAACCCCTAAAACTCTTGATTTTAATTAAATTCTCTCTTAATTAATTTAAACAATCCACCACGTCACCTCCCGTACTCCGGGGCCTGACAAAATGGTATCAGAGCTCAAGGTTATGAACCTTGGGAATTGTGCATACAAAGGTACAACAATGAAATACATTTGACAGTCCAAATTTTTTTTTCAGAAGTAAGAGAATTGAACCTAGATGTCGTTCAACAGCTGACGCTGAGTTCAAAAACGATGAGGGCATGATGAGGTCTATGTTTGCGGCTTTCTGGCAGATGGCAGCCAGGGCTAGACTGGAGGATTCAGATGTCAGTCGTCGGCATACGTATTTTAAGGAATTTTGACGTGCGTCTATTTTGACTTTTGATGGTAATGGGGATCCGCAGTTGGCAGAATATTGGCTAGACTTGATCGTGAAGCATTTGGATACCCTTGGTGTGCCTGATGAGTACCGTGTGGAATTTGCTGCATATAAGCTCGAGGGTGATGCTAATACTTGGTGGAAACAAGCTAAGCGTTTGGAACGTGGTAGTGATATCAATTAGGACAGATTCAAGGAGCTGTTCTATGACAGGTATTTTTCGCAGGGGTATAAAGATCAGAAGGCAGCTGAGTTCTACATGTTGCAGCAGGGTGATTTGTCAGTTCAGGAATATGAGGCAAGGTTTAATGAGTTGGCCAGGTTTGCCCCATCAGTAGTGGCATCGGAGCGTGAGAAGTGCATTAAGTTTCAGGAAGGGCTCAAGGCTCCCATTCGGCGACAGGTGGTTGCTCTGCAACTTAGGAGTTTTGGAGAGCTTGTGTCATCAGCAATATCAATGGAAAATGATTATGCACAATATTGTGAGGATCGAGCAAAGGCTTCAGGAGGATTACAGAAGAGCGGTAGGAAGAGCACCAGTAGTCGTCCAACTCTGGGAAAGAGTAAGCAGGGTGGCGCGAACAGTGGTAGCAGCAGTTTGTTTGGTAGCGGGTACAGCAATCCCTACAGCTTCTATTGTCATTTTTTTCAGCAGCCAGGATACATCAAGAGGAATTGCCCGATCAAGAGTACCCATCTTGGATCTCAGACTGGAGAAGATGCCAGTCGTCAGTCTCAGCCTCAGACCCTACCTCCGCCTCAGTAGTATCCACAGTTGCAGTATCCTCAGTTCTCTCCTCAGCAGTTTTCATATTCGGCACGAGGACAACAGCCACAACATTTCCAGCGTAGCGTCCCTCAGTATCAAGCACCGAGTGCAGCTAGTGTGCAGTCGTCTCCATCTTAGCAGTATCGACAGAATAATCCAGGACCCAACAATGTTGGTAGAGGAAAAGGAAAGGCACTAGTGTAGGTTCATGCGATGGCATCTGGAGGTTTAGATTCTCATAACAGTAACGCGGTTGTCGATGGTACTATCTTAGTGTCTCAATCTTTAGCTCGTGTTTTATTTGATACAGGTGCCTCTCATTCTCTCATTTCGAGTTCTTTTGTTCATGCCTCAGGATTAGATATAGAAGAGTTTAATGAACCCCTAGTTATAACTTTTCTCTTGGGGCGGGTGTGTGTGAATTGTGTATGTAAATCTTGTAAAATAAAGATTGGGGATGATGTTTTGAAAAGTGATTTGATTATACTCCCCATGAGCTCATATGATGTAATTCTAGGAATGGACTGGTTGTCTAGATATAATGCAGTTGTAGACTGCCAACTTAGAAAAGTGACCCTAGTGTCTGATAGGCGGACGATGATCACCTACCAGGGGGTGGTGATTGGTTAATGAGTGAGCATCTCATAAATTCGTGTCTAGGAGGGCGAAGGAATCTGGTTTGTTGTGCTTTTCTTGCAAGTCTAGAGTGCGAGCTTTATGCTTTGAGAGGAAGTGTAGCAATTTTGGTGGTTGATAAGTTCGAGGATGTCTTTCCCGACAAGTTGCCAGAGTTACCACCGCATCGGGAAATCGAGTTTGGTACTGAGTTATTTTCGAGAACAACACCGATTTCTACAGCACCTTATCGGATGACGCCGGCAGAAATGAAAGAATTGAGGAAGCAACTTCAGGAGCTTGCTGATAAAAGGGTATATTCGAAATAGCACATCTCCGTGGAAAGCACCAGTTTTGTTTGCTAAGAAACATGATGGGACTCTCAGGTTGTGTGTAGATTATCGGTAGCTGAATCGTGTCACCGTGAAGAATAAGTATCCCTTGCCTAGGATCGATGAGTTGTTTGATCAGTTGGGAGGTTCGCGGTACTTCTCAAAGATTGATTTGCATTAAGGGTATCATCAGCTTAGGATTAAGGAAGAGGATATTCCCAAGACAACTTTTAGGACCCGATATGGTCATTTTGAGTTTCTGGTTATGTCGTTTGTGTTGATGAATGCTCCGGCAGCTTTTATGGATTTGATGAACAAGATATTTAGGCCGTATCTGGATCAGTTTGTGATCGTGTTCATCGATGATATTTTAGTGTATTCTAAGACTTGGGAGGAGCATGAGCAGCATCTCTAGATCGTGCTTCAGACTCTACAGGAGCACCAGTTGTATGCCAAGAGGAAAAAGTGCGAGTTTTGGTTGACTGAGGTCAAGTTTCTAGGTCATGTCATCTCAGAGCATGGTATTTCTGTGGATCCGTCCAAGATTGAAGCCATAGTGGAATGGGAACGACCAAGGAATGTAGCAGAAATTCACAGCTTTTTGGGTCTTGCTAGTTATTACAGGAAATTTGTAAAGGATTTTTCGAAGATTGCAGCTCCATTGATGAGATTGACTAAGAAAAATGTTAGGTTTGAGTGGGATGAAGAATGTGAGCTTGTTTTTCAGGAATTGAAGAACCGGTTAACTTCAGCCCTAGTGTTGGTTATTCCTAGCAGTGACGAGCCGTATGAGGTTTACGCAGATGCTTCAGGGTGCGGACTTGGATGCCTGTTGATGCAGCATGGACGCGTGGTTGCATATGGATCGAGACAGCTACGACCTCATGAGTGGAACTATCCTACTCATGACTTGGAGCTCGCGGCAGTGATTCACGCGCTAAAGATTTGGAGATGTTATATGTATGGAGCGTCGTTTCAGGTTCACTCAGAAGGATCTTAATTTGAGGCAGCGTAGATAGATAGAGTATATGGAGGATTATGATTTTACGGCATCCCGGGAAAGCTAATGTGGTCGCGGATGTGCTTAGCAGGAAGTCTTCAGGGATTCTCGCTTGTTTGGCTTTTGAGGACTGGAGCAGGGATGCGACAATGAGCGAGTATGGGCTATGGCATCATGAAGACTATGATCGAGTTTCGGTATATCATGTGAAGGCGACCCTAGCTCTTGTTCAGATGGGGAAGCAAAATCAGTGGCAGGATCAGCATTTGCAGGGGATTTGATCGTGGATTCAGAACGGGGAGCAGTTCGAAGAATGGAGTGTTCATGCAGATTGATCGTTGTATTTCTGGGAGCGTCTTGTAGTTCTAGCTATTGCCGAGGTGACGAAAGCCATTTTGGACGAAGCTCATAGGTCTCAGTTCGCTATTTATCTAGGGAGCACAAAGATGTATCGTGATTTGAAGAGGCAATATTGGTGAAGAGGCATGAAGAAAGATGTTCGAGAGTATATGGCCAAGTGTACGACGTGTCTTCAGGTGAAAGCCGAGCATCAGAAGCCTGCAGGTCAGCTTCAGTTGCTTCCTATTCCAGGGTGGAAATGGGAGCATGTGACGATGGATTTTCTCATAGGTTTGCCGAGGACGGAGCAACGGCATGATGCAGTTTGGGTCGCAGTCGACAGGTTGACGAAATCGGTGCTTTTCATTTCGTTCAGGTCGACATGTTCGGGGAGGATTCTCAGGGATTTGTATCTGCAGAACATAGTGAGGTTGCATGGAATTCCTTTGTCCATCACTTCTGATCGAGACACCAGGTTTAATGCTAAGTACTGGAGGAGTTTTTAGGAGGCTTTGGGTACGAATTTGAACTTTAGTATAGCGTTTTATCCTCAGACTGATGGGCAGTCTTAGCGGGTTATTCAGATTCTCGAGGATATGTTGCGTGCCTGTGCGTTAGATTTTGGCAAAAATTGGAAGAAATATTTGCATTTAGCGGAGTTCGCGTACAACAATAGCTATCAGGCGAGTATTGGTATGGCACTGTTTGAGGCGTTGTATGGGCTACCGTGTCGGTCATCGGTGTGTTGGGCTGAGCCGGAAGACAGGGTTATTCTTGGGCCGGATGAGATCCTTGATAGCAGCGAGAAAGTCGCTATGATTCGAGATCGATTGAAGGCAGCTCAGAGTCGACAGAAGAGTTATGCGGATAGAAGACGTAGACCCTTAGAATTTGCAGTAGGAGATTTCATTCTCTTGAAGGTGTCGCCTCGTAAAGGAGCTATGCGGTTCGGAGTGAGTGGGAAGCTTGCACCAAGGTATATTGGACCGTTCGATATCACTCAGCGTATTGGTGTGGTCGTTTATTGGCTTGATCTTCCACCCGAACTTTCTCATGTTCACGATGTGTTTCATGTGTCGATGCTTAGGAAGTGTCCGCCTGAGTAGGGTAAGATAGTTTCATTTCACGATATGCAGGTTCGGGAAGATACGACGTACAAGGAGGTGCCGATCGAGATCATCGATCGAAAAGTGATCAGTTTGCGTCGTTGTGAGATATCGTTGGTAAAGGTTGTGTGGCAACATCACGGGGTCGATGAAGCCACTTGGGAACTAGAGTCGGGTATGCAGGAATTGTATCCGCATTTGTTTTGTTTCTAAATTGAATTGTAAATTTCGAGGGCGAAATTTCTTTAGGGGTGGAGAGTTTTAACGCCCCGAAATTTAATTTAATGTTATTGTGATGTAAAATGATAAATTAGTGTGCCATAATTAATGTTTCAACATTAATTTGATTATTTGGTTAAATTTTGAATTTTAAGTTGTTTTGTCAATTTAATAAATTCTAATGATTTCTTTTTTTTTTTAAATGTTGTTTTGAGTTTTAAAAACACGACCGTTTGTAAAATGTTAAAAATATTCCGTTTTACAAAATCGTGGGTGGCACATAGTTTTTGCACAGTAAAACGGCCCACCGTTTCTCTCTATTTATTCTCTCTCTCACTCTCTTCCCCTCACTCTCTCTGATCTCTCCCTCTCTCTTCCCGTGACTCTCTCACTCTCACTCTCCCTCTCGGTCTCTCCTCTCTCTCTCAATTTCTCCTCAAATTTTTGAATCAAAATTCGAATCCAAGCTTCGGGTTAGCAAGGAGGGAGCTCGGGAACGAGATTTGGCAACCAAGAACGCGGATTGAAGCTTCGATTCGAGGTTAATTTTGAAATTTCTAAACTTTTTCAAAATTTTCAATTTTTGTGCATTTTTGAAATCTAAGTTTGTTTGAGCTTAGAAACCCCTTGATTTGAGTTAAAGGAACTTAGAACACCTAGAATCCAAGCTTAGATTGAAGAAAAACAGATTGGATTCAAGATTTTCATTTTTCCTCATTTTTCCCTATTTTTGGATTTTTGAGATTTTTGTGTTTAAATCTTGTTTAAATGAGTTCAAAAGTGTTCTAGTATGTTTTTCTATCATCTATGAATATTTTCCATGCTTGAGATTTGAGAAAAACAGGTTAGAATCAAGATTTGGATTTTGGGAGATCGAAAACCTATGGCTGGAATTTCTGGGTTTTTCCAGTTCAGCAGGCCGAACTACGTGTTCGGCAGGCTGGATTCAAGGGATTGGCAGGCCGAACTGCACAGTTCGGCCGGCCGAAACAGGGAGTCCGGCAGGCCGGCAGAGAATGGAAAATTTTGTGATTTTCACCCGTTTTCACTGTTTTGAACCCCAATTTAATTCCAACATTGTAAAATGATTTTTAAAGATACAAATGGCACACTAGGACATCATGAAATGGTTTAGTAACGTAGAATGCCTCGAACTAGATATTAATCGACTTAGTGTGTATCTAGGATCGTTTGTGGTTCCGCGAAGCTAACGTATAGCGGACCAGGATTACAGTGTGGGGCACCGGCATGAGTATCGAGGTACAACTTCTACCCCATTCTTTGGTAGCCTAGTTTCAAAATGATTTGGCTTTGAAAATGGTTTCTATAAAGATGTTTTCAACGGTTGATTGAAAATGAATTTATCGGTTATATGTTAACAAACCGTGAATTGAAATGAACCCCATAATGAATGTAAATGATAATACTCGGTAATTGGGTGTTGAATAATGAAGAAAATAAACACAAAGGCATGATGCCATATCAGATATCGGGTCATGTAGCGATCGACTTTGGGGGCAAGTTTTGAAACCCAGCTGGGCCACTACGGTGGTGATACCCTTATGGTTTGCCTAGGAAAATGAAAATGATGTTTCTGGTCGACCTAATAAACTGTTTTGGGTAAAAATCGTTTTGTTTAAATTTATTTATTTATTCAATGTTTCCTTTACATAATTCCCTGAATAATAAGATTTTTTTTTAAATTAAATGATTTAATAAAATATTGTCCTACTGAGCCTTTTGCTCACATTTTCTTTGTTTTTTTAAATTTCCCCCTAGGTGGTTTCCCATTTAGGTTCAGTGAGGATTCAATGGACCGAACTCAGGAGCAGTAGAAGGATTAGTGGATCATTTTGTAATATTTAATCAAGGCATGTAATGTTTTTAATTTCTTTTGTGCTTGGACTGTAGTAGTATTATTGTATTGTCAGTACAATGTGTGTGCATAAGTTGTGGGTCAGTGGGACCCATACTCGCAGTTCTTTATTATTTTATTATTCGTTTAAGGATTTCAATTGCTTAATGTTATGAATTCTTTTATATAATGTTGTTTTGAAACTTTCACATTTTATTATTTAATTTAACCCCAAAAACTCTTGATTTTAATTAAATTCTCTCTTAATTAATTTAAATAATCTGTCACGTCACCTCTCGTACTCCGGGGCGTGACAGAAAGAGTTTGTATGCACATTTTTTTCTTCTTTAATGTGTAACTCTTATTTAATAAGTCGATATTATTTGCTAATATTATATTTAATATGTAACTCATTTTTTTATTATTCAAATTCAGATATTGGCAAACAATATCGACTTATTAGATGAGTTACGTATTAAAGATGAGAGAAAATGTGTAGACAAACCCTTTCTAAATAAGAGTTCAAATTAAAAAAAAAAAGGCCATAAGTGAGAGTGTAAACGTAAAACGAAACTTGGAAGTGATAAAATCTTATTTTTGCCCTTATAATAATCTATGTGTAAATCATATAGGCTTAATTCTATCTATTAAAACGAAAAATCGGAAGTTTAGGAGCAAAATAAGGAGCTTTAAAAGTTTAAAGGAAAAATGGTGATTTTCAAATGTTCATAAGGCAAAGTTAAGAATTTTGAAAATTCAAGAGGTAAAATAGTGATTTTTAAAGTTCATGAGATAAAGTAGAAGAGACTCTAAAGTTTAAGGGCCATTAGTATTCATAACCTTTAAAATATGTCTATTATATTATTTTATTTTAAGGTTTGCCAATATATCTATTACAAATCATCATATTCAAAAAAAAAAAAAATTATATGTATATATAATAAACATAATACACACGTAGCGCGTGTTTTGAACAAGTGTATATATGTGTGTATAA
This sequence comes from Artocarpus heterophyllus, assembly GCA_025403435.1. NCBI lineage: Eukaryota > Viridiplantae > Streptophyta > Magnoliopsida > Rosales > Moraceae > Artocarpus > Artocarpus heterophyllus. The sequence continues at coordinate 17,899,828 of CM046351.1, forward strand.
ATGTAGTGGTTGTAATATTTCATGATCAAATACCATGTGTTATCCAATTAATATTCACATTCGCACACACACTCGGAAGCGCACAATTTTATCGGCAATTTGTAGGTGCTGGTTGCAAACTCATGGTCATTACAGATATTAACTTGTTTGACTGCAGAAATACAATATCCGGAGCAACCACTTTCAGAATTCCCCTTACTTAGAAACAAGGACATGCCAGTTTTTAACATTTCCAACGACAAAGCCAGAGAAGAACTCCTGGCAAGAATCCACCACGGAACAACGACATCTTCAGCGATAATCTGGAACTCACTTCAGTGCCTTGAACAGGCAATGCTCAAGAAAGCTCAAGACAAAATTCTATCTCCAATCTACCCTATATGCCCAACCCTTCATTACAACAAGCAAAATGGCTCCTCGTTCACAAAAAGTTCATACACAAACCCCGAGGATGAAAGTTGCATTTCTTGGTTAGATGCACAAACTACAAACTTGTAGTCATTTATGTAAGCACAGGATGCGTAGTGAGAATAACCAAAAGTGAATTACTTGAGATGGCTTGGGGACTGGCTAATAGTGACCAACCTTTTTTATGGGTGGTCACACCTGGTCTAGTGGTCAATGGCTCAAATGGGCTTGAACTTTTGCGCAATGGGTTCATCGAGATCACAAAGAACAGAGGAAAGGTTGTGCAATCGGCTCCACAGGCGAGTGTTGGCCCACGGATCGGTTGGTGGGTTTTGGACACATAATGGCTGGAATTCGACACTTGGGAATGTGCATGAACGAGTGCCCATGATTTGTTGGCCCAGGGTTGGGGACCAGAGAGCTAATGCAAGGATTGTGAGCCATGTTTGGAAGGTGGGAATTGAGTTGGAAGAAAATTTGGAAAGATGGAAAGTGGAGAGGGCTATTAGGAGGCTGATGGTGAGTGAAGAAGGAGGTGAGATTAGGAAGAGGGCGGTGGAATTGAAAGAGAAGGTGAAAGCTTCCTTGGGAGAAGGTGATTCTTCACGTGAGTTTCTTGGCAAGTTGGTTGATTTTAAAAAGTTGTTGTTATGTGAAAAATTAAATTGGCCAAAAACAATATTGGTCGGTAAGTAATAGCGAGTGCCATACCCCAGGCTGAGTTAAGTGCTTAAGATTGACAGCGTCAAATGATTCTTTGGTGCAGTTCAGCCTTCAACTAATTAATTAAGTGCTTAGACAAGCTTATTGGCTGGTCTTATATTTAGTTATGTCTAGTTATGCTTGTCGTTTACTTTAGCATATTGTCAATTACTATTGTCGTTTGTTAAATAGGCATGAGTTCAGAGAACTGCCTCTTTGCTGTCGTTCTTTGTCAGGATTCCGTTACTGCAAACTAAAGGAAGAAATGAGGCGTCCAACTCCTTAGGATTAAAAGTCCTGAGTTGAGTAGGAAGGAGGTTGGTTGTTGATTGTAATAGAATTATTCTAGAGCTGAGCTCTTGTTAATGGAAGTTCTAGAGGATGATCGACTTCTACGTCGTTCTTTCTCGGCTGTGGCCATAATGCAAACGGGGAAATGGGAAATATGGCTTACGTTGTTTCTTTTTTTTTTTTTTTTTAATGTAGTTTCTTCCTTTGATATTTTCTTTTTGTTGTTTAGCTTTTGCTATTCTTTTTTATTTTTTAAGCATATTGTTATTGAGGAATTTTACATTTTCGCACCCTTCATTTAGGGTAATTGTGGTATTTCGCAGGTCAAAAAAAGTATATGATTGACTGAGAAATGATATAGATTAAACATAAATTAACAATCTAAATGTCTAAACGTACAACGGTCTAAAATGGAAGGTATTTTTTTAATAACATCAAATATAGGATATAAAAGTAAATAAATTGTCCTTGAGAAAATGGTAGGAAACAAATTAGAGTTTTTTTTTTTTTTTTTTTTTTAATTTTGAAATGTGTTCATGACATTCTTGTTGTTTACGTCATTTTTGATAATTTGATTATTAAATGTCATAATCATTTTGGTAATTTGGAAATCTTTTTTAGTTCTTTCCTACTCTAGCGACTGGTGTTGGAGACTATTAATGATATGCGTTGATTTTGAAAATAAGTCTGGTAGATTACCGATGCAAATCTAATAGATTATTCTAATGATTACTTGCTATCAGTTTTAAAATAGACAACATAAACTAGTAGATAATTGGTGGTAACCTAACAGATTATTCTGGTGACTGATGCCAATAGTTTAGACAACATAATCTAGTAGATTACTTTGTTCTATGGTTTCCGTGACTGACAGGTTGATTTTGATAAAAATACATTTGGTTGCTTTTAACTAGTCCTCTAGAGTGTCAAAATTCTAACCCCTTCCATTTAAGTGGCATAATTCTCATCAAATACCTATTAAAGAAGCAATCCTGAAAATTCCCAGCACCGTAGTTGTTGAGATAATAGTGGCACGTTTGGTTAACGTTCAATAGAAAGTTTAAATAGAAATTTAAATTTTGTAAGAGAAAGCATTATAACAAACATGATTTGAATTGTGATTGAACCTATAAAACAAACAAGGTGTACAATTGTTTAGTGTTTCATCTAAATGTTTTAAAATATATTTTTTTAATAAGTAAAATAAATTTTTGAAGTCACTCAAAACAAATTATTATGAAAACTATACCTACAAAAAACAAATTATGAAAAGTAATGTAATGTACAACCATTTACCTTTATTATTCTCATATTACACCCTACCAATAATTCCATCATCTAGATACTAATTATTTTTAGCTCATTTGGTCCCTAAATTATTTAATGACCGGCAACTTGATCCTTGAATTTTATGACATGTTTGCGTGTGGAGTGAAGAATGGGAGTCACTCTTACATTTATTTGCTCATTGAGATTGAAATTTGCAATCCCATGCCTCCATCCGCACTAAAACTCTCAATCTCGATTGTAATATTAAAATTTACTAGCATAATGTCAAACAAAAATGACAAGAAATATATAATTTTATTTTTTACTTTATTACAAGAAGTATATAATTTATTTTCTATTAAAAATACAATACAATAATTTCTGTCAATTTTCAATCTTCTATATTTTATTCAATTTTGACATTATTTTTTAACTTAAAAAATAGTAACACAACTTACATTTATCATTTTATTCTCCTAATTATTGTAATTATGATTAAAACCTCAATAATAAGCTATATTTTCCCTTTTTAGGAGATGTCTACGCTAGGGAGAGGCTACCTCCCCATCGGTTGGGTATGCCACTTGGACCGCTGAATTTTAACCGGATGTGAATAATGTGACGGAAACTTACAAATTGGAAAGCAATTGTTAAGATAATATTGTGGCTTTAAAACGAGTTATTGTTTTGTTTGATAGTGGAAAAAAAAATTTATTCAAAAATATTGTAAGCCCCAGGTGCAGAGTAGAATTTACGTGATTTGAAAGTTCTTCTGAAAAATTGGAGGAGATGCGGTTGGGTTTATGTACAATTCCAATCGGCACCGTGGAAGACGACAGAAGGTGGGTTATTGTTGAAATTTGGCTGAAGCTTTGGTGTGTGTGTGTTTTTTTTTAAATTGTTGTTGGGAGCACGTTGGGTTGGGTTTGGAATTAGGTTGCTGATTTATAGTTCGCACTTTGTGAATACATAATGTGTTTGAGAGAGTAGTTTAAACCATTAGTTTAGACCATTAGTTTAGATTTAAAAACTGTAGCATGTGAGAGTTTTACACTGTAATTTTGTACTGTAGCATGTGAGAGCTTTACAATAATTACAATTCAAACCAATAGTTTAAACCATTGTTCTAAACACCCTAATAGAATCGAAGATCATGATAGAAGTATCAAAGATCACGAAGGAGTTTTTGGTTTGTGGTAGCTGATGTTCCAAGTTTTTTTTTTCATTCATCTTGTTCATTTTTATATATTGTAGTGGTGTGTTCAATGTACTTTCAATAATTTGCAGAATCGGAAACTAATGACAGTTACTTATTAGAAAATTAAGGAAATAAAATCAACTAAGTATGTTCGACATACCGTATTGTATTGTATTGTATTATATATAAAAAATACAATATAATACGGTGTGCTAAACAAAAAATGACTAAAAGCAGTGACAATTAATTATTAGGAAATCAAAAGCAGTTTGGGTGGCTCGACTAAGTGGCATAATTATGCTTCCTCTGAGATTGGCGCCTACTAAAGTATAGGGATAATAACTTTCACATAATTAATAATCCCAATTTAATCGTACTCACGCTCAAATAATCAAATTCCCTTTAAGTTTATTTCCACTTAAATCATTGATGTAATCTTTCTTTAATCAATAATTATCTCATAACTTTATCTAAAAAAAATAATTATCACATACTTTTTTTTGACAATGTGAGTTAAAATCAAAACTTTTAGTTGTTATAATGTAAAGCTCTTATATGCTACAATGTTAAGAAAAAATATGTTACAATGTAAAGTTCTCACATACTATAATATTTCTAACGAAATTTGGTAAACTACTACTATTGTTAAAAGAAAACATGAAAATATGATTTAAAACTTGTTGCAAGCTTGATAAAATTATTTTTTTAAAGCTCCTTATAAGATGTTCATAATTTAAAAGTGCAACTTTAATCATAAATTCAATAAATAATTATATTTGATTTAATTAAGTGCTAATTATACTAAATATTAAGGGCAGTTCTATATATCTCGAGTGAGCTACACCCGCTCTTCTCACAGTACTTCCGTAGTGTTTGATCTATCCATAAGATTGAAATGAGAGACGACGTAGGATGCAGTAATTAACGGGTTCAAAAAATTCGGATGTACTCAGACATCGTTGATTCTAGGAAAAAAGAGAATAATGAAAAAAGATTGAAAAGATTTGAAATGTTTTGACCATAAACTCATTATTTACCATAGAGTAATATTGTTGAAATAATTATTTTATATAGCATCATAAATACTTAAAAGTTTTTGAAAAGATATTCTGAAATCTATTCCATTGGATTTTACAAACTTTGCATTATTTCTAACATTTTTTACTTTCAATTTTTTTTTATAAAATTTCAATTAATTTTATTTTAAAAATAAATTTTACTAAAGATTGCTCAAGATAATCTTGGTCTTTTAAAAATTTTTGTCTAGTAATTTCTTTAATTCTTTTTTAAAGTTTTTTTTTCCTTAATCGTTTTAACATACAAAGAATACTCTTTTGATTAACAAATTTGTTGGGGAACTTCAGACATAATAAAAGAGACAAATGTGGTATTTTGAAGAAACATTAAGAATTTTCAATATACATTGCTATTGAAGAAGTATGATATAAAATAGCTGCAGAACATTTTTAAGAGTTATTCACACGGTTAGTCTTTAAATTGTAAATAATGTGACACGTCAGCCACCTGACTTTTATTGTGTAATTTTTTTGTGGTAAATTACTTTGCAAGTATTATTTTAATAGTTTTGGTCCTTAATTCAGATTGATGGAAGGTTTATGAAGCTTAACAAAGATAATCATTCGCAATAAGTGAAAAGTTTAGAGTTGTGATAGCATTTAGTGCAAAATATAATAGTTTACAGTAGTGAAAAGAACCTTTTGTACTGAAGGTAATTTTTTATGTTAAATATCATATTATTATGCAACAGCATATGACTAGCTCTATTTAAACAATATAGTTCCAAATTAATAAAAAAAAAAATCTCACATTGACATTTACAGATAAACATAGAATAAAACTTCCCCATTTAGAACTTATCATAAGTTGCAAACTTCCTATTTTTGCATTATCAAATATTAAATTAATTCAAATAGAAATTTGTTGTTAATTTTATGGTCATAGATCAAAACACTCAAAATGTAAAAAGATCGTGGAGTAATTTGCAAAAAAGAAAAATAAAGAATAACAATTTTAATGTTGTCATCGTATGTATATGTAGGTAACGGTCACGGTCCTTACCTTTGGATCGTCTAGACAATGTAATATTTTTTTATAGGATAATAATAATGTGTTATATTAAATATAACATTAAGCTTTGATCATCTAATGTTGTCGTATATTTTGTTCTAGAAAAGACTATATCATATCCTTAATAATGAAAACACCAACTAAAAAAGCAAAGTGTGGAAGATTTGAAATAACTATTTTTTTTTAGAAATATTGTGACTCTATTTGAGAACCATAGTTAGACCGAAAAATTCAGTCCAAACACAAAACTAGTGCTTGACAATGTTAAAAGAAAAAATCAATTCAAACAATTAGTCCAAATTGAAATTCTTAATTCAAATTCATTTGTTACAATAAAAACCATTCACTTAAGTTAGAAGAGTAAAAAAGACGAGTGAAAAAGAAAAAAAGTGAATGGATTTTATTGTAACAAATGAGTTTGAATTAAGAATTCAATTTGGACTATTTGATCAAACTGATTTTTTCTTTTAACGTTGTCAAGAACAAATTTATGTTTGGACTGAATTTTTAGGTCTAAACTATGGTTCCCAAATGAAGCAGCAGTATTTCTACAAAAAAAAAGTATAGCTATTTCAAATCTTCTACATTTTTTTAATCTAGTATCATCACATTAAAGATATGCTATATTCTATTCTAGAATAAAATATACGACAATATTAGATGATCAAAGCTTGATGTTAAGTTCAATATAAGAACAATATTATTATCCTATCAAAAAATGTTAAGTTGTTTGGACGGTCTGGAGGTAAAGACTAGTTTATATATATATATATATATATTGTCTCCTGTCAAGCATTTGGATAAGTAAGATATTTATAACATGTTTTGTTCGTCGTCGATATAACAACATTTATATGTTTGTGTAATACTTAATTTGCTTTAGTGTAAATAGTGCAAGATTTAAACTCAATGGGGTACAGAGAAGAACACGATCTGTTAACTTAAATAAAGAAAAATTTCTTTTATGAACAACACATTATAAATGTATGATAACCTCATTGTCAATAATACTATTAAAAATGTATTTTTTTTAAATAAGTAAGCAATTTGTTAATTGTTATTTACCTATTGACATCTTATAATTTTCATGACATTCAAGGAAGAAGTAGTCTCTCTATCATTGAGTTTTTTATTATTTAAAAAATCCACAAATTTTGGTTCACAACATTCAAGGAAGAAAGTAGTCTTGCATGAGCATATAAAAAAAACTAATGGTTCATTTTGATACATGGCTTTGGAATGGTGTAATATAGAATTTTATGGTTTGAACTCAAGTTTAAAGTGAGAACTGGTATTTAAAAAACCATGGTTTATGAAAAAAAGAGAATAATATAGTTTTTACTGTAAAAAATTGTTAAAATCTTGTGAACTTGAGGGGGCATAAAGTTTGGATTTTAGGGGCTTTGGCCATTTTAAAACCTCCTCTATAGTTGGCTTTAGTTATTACTCCACTAAACGTAAGTTTGAACTACCTTTATGATTTAAATTGCCTTAAACGGTTTCGAACCTATGTACCAAATGGCCTATAAAAATTTTGAGACCAAAATAAAAAAACTTGTAAACTATAGCAATAGTCTAGTACAAACAAAAAAGACTGAAAAGAAATAGAAATACAAAAGAAAATAGGAAAAAAATTGATGGTTTTTTAAAAGAAAAATATTTTAACTCTTGAACTAATACATAGATGTACGTACATAACTAACAGGGTGTTTGGCATAGTGGTTAAAACCATTGGTTAGAACCATAAATATTGTAGTATATGAGAGTTTTTAACTATAGCAATTTTTTTTCTTTTTACTGTAATATGTGAGAGTTTTACATTGTTCTTAACTAAAAAGTTGGTTAAAATTAACTTTGTCAAATAGGCTATAAAAGAAACTTACCACCGAAGATAAAGTGGAGGCCAATTAATGCCTTAAAAGAAGCCCAAGACAAATGCAGAGAAGGCACTACAATGGAGCATATCGTCAAAACAAATGCACATAGCTACATATAATTTGGTTCTCTTTTTTCCGGTGGGTGCACATCGATAAGTGCCCCCACTAATCTTAACATAAAATCACTGAGTATACCACTTAATAAAAAAAGTCTGATACTCTTAAACAAATTAAGTATTACACGAATATAATAACAATAATATATTGAAAGACAAAAAATGTTATAAATGCCAGATTGTTTAGGATGTTGGATTCGAGACTTTGGAAAATAGAGACAAATGACCTTTTTAAAATAAAAGATCATACTTTTCTTTTTCTACATTTTGCCCTTGTTTATCAATTATAAAGTCAAAGTGACAAAAATAACTTTCATTAATTATTGATTAGTTATAATACATCAGTTATGTACTCCAATACATAGCAATGAACTTAAGTACATTAGTGATAAATCGAGTATATCAGTAATAAAATTGAGTTCATTAATAATGAAAATCAATATATCGGGGGAAAAAAGCTTAGTATGTTAATGATAAACCTTAGTACATCACTGATAAACCCATAAAATACAAACTTAAAAAAAAAACCCTAAACCTTAATTTTTTTCACTTTTCTTTCTCTCCCTCTGCCTCTTCTTTTACTGCACTAGCCATTACACACTCGAAATACCATTGTTGCCGAAGAAGATGATCATCAGACACCATCATCATTGCTTCTCTCTCTCCTTCTTCTCTTTCCTATGTGGACTTTGCCGCCACCACACTAGTGATGATTGTCAGTGTTGCGAGGCTTGTTGACGCCATGGCCACTACCTCTCCTTGGCCCTAGATAAGTCTATCCATTTCTCATCATCATTGGTGCCATCATCGTCAATGCAAAGAGACATCTGAGCCTCCTCTTTTGATATGCGACCATCATCTTCCTTGACAACACAGGAAATTGAATGATGAGTTTGCAAGAAACTCACTATCGAAATCTAGTGAAGCTAGATCTGATTTTCCTCGAATCAGGTTACAAGTGTGGGCAAAATTGGAGGAACAAAAAATGATATGTAAATAGTCGGCTATATCCTTAATTTTAGAAAAGTTAGGACATAAATTTTGGTGTAGGCGAAATAAGGAGAAAAAACAAATAGTATCCCTTGTGTTTTAGCTAAATACAACAATTGTCCTTGGGTTTATTAAAATTTAAAAGATATCCCATATGTTTTTCAAACCATCCAAAAACCATCTCTTCATTTAATTTTTAGTTTTAATTTTCTTTGAAATGAACAAACCATCCTTGAAACACAAACACAATCCAAGATGTAAGCTTCCAAACCCCCTCTTAGATTCACCATCAATAAGAATGAAATTTTGAACACCTATTTAAATTTTTTTAAAGGATATAAGTTTTTTTTTTTATTTGAACAAGAAAGTGAAACCTTTAAAAAAGAAGAAGGAAGATTTAGCAAAACCCAACACATTAACCATTTCAAATTATTTTTAACATTGCAAAATCTAGTCAAAATGAAGGTGTGGCTACTGAATAACAAGCTAGTGAAGATAATGGAATCCATGGATTACATGAAACTATATGGTATAGAAATGTAATGGAAGTTGAGCACCTTCTAAATTATCCTGGTGAAAATGATGTAGTGATAGAATGACCTACTAATGAAGAGATTATTCAAGGGATAAAAGATATGCTCGTTGATGATGATTATGGTCCAGATGACAGCTATGCTTTACCAAATGTTTCCCCAAAAGAGGCGTTTCAAGCAATAGTAACCTTAAATAACTACTTGCTACTCAATGAAAAAAATACACTAGATATGTTGCATGCTTTGCAAAAAAATTAAAGATGAGGTTGAGTTAAATTTAGATACAAAGAAAAAACATATGACTTTGAATGCATATTTTGTAAAAGAGTTAAGTTGATAAAATAGAAGTTGTCAAGAAAAAACTCTTTAATATTACGAATTATTTATTTTTTTGGTCAATTATTGATTTATGTTTTTGTTAAGCCTTAAAGGATTTGAAAAAATATATATATTATTTTATACATTTAGTAAGATTATTAATTTAGTATGTTGGCCTGAGTCGAGACCAGAGGTTTTTATTATTTGAGCAGAATTATTAATTTATCGAACATTCATTTATTAAGGTTTTATTGTACATAGTATAGAAAAGTGATCTCCTTCTTTCTCAATCGAAAGGTCACAAAAGCTACTGAAAAGGCCTTAGACAGCTGCAAAAAGTAGCTCATTGTGCCCCGCTTGATCTGTCAAAACCTTTGTTGAGCAACACTAGTCAGAGTCAATGAGAAGGCCCTACACACGTGGCGTCATTGATGTTTTGGAGGTGCCATTGCCCTCGGTAGGTTTCTAGGTGCTCATCAGTGTTTGTCATGCCGTTGTACTTTGTTATCTAGAGGACTTTGAACTTACTTGGCACCTGTTGTGCCGTTGTACTTTGTTATCTAGAGGACTTTGAACTTACCTAGCACAGGTGCCCTCATAATTGCATTCATAAATGGGGGCTCAGTTATCTTGGTGTAATTGACACCAAATTGTTGGTTTACGAGTTGGTCGATATATCTTTGAAGTTTTTTGATGTTTCAATTGTTGGTGTCCTTGGGCAAGTCTACCCAGTATGGGGCTTCGTTTTCCTACTGGTTATGTGCATGATCGACTGCCAGTCCCCGAGCCAGTTAGGCACCTCGATGCCCTAGCCTGTCTAAGACAGGAGCTTTGGACCCTTCAAAGGAGCGATCCTAGCCCGACCTGGTGGCTTCCTTTCCTTGAATGCTCGAAGTCGGCGTCATTTCTTAGACCATCCCCTTGTCTTGCTCGACTCCCAACCTGGTCTTCCTGGGCTGTAGATGGGAGAACTAAGGGCGGTGCTTGTTGCTGCACTTGCTAGGCTACAACTTGGCAAGTTAAAAGGCAAATGGCCTTAATGAGTTCCTTGATCAGGTCATTCACTTAGGCAGGTCCATCCTCATTAATGTTGTCGGCGATCCTAGAGTTGGTGGCTTGAGTTCTTTAGGTCCGAGCACATAGTGGTGGGTTTTGTTAGCGCCTGGTCCCAACCCTTTTGGTCGAGCTCCATTTCCTTGGGCTTGGCACCTTACAGACATGAGAGTAGGTTGTTGATTGGAAATGCTGAAAAGGTGCCATGCCCTCCTTATAACACAAAAATTTTGACGCTTTTAAATGAATCAACACCACATGTGGCTGTATACGGTGATCTGATCACCTTTTTGGTCTCTAGGTGTCCTACCTTGGTCATACTTGTAACAGAAAGGAATGCCTCAAAGTCAAGGAGGACACTAGTGTAGTGTGTACCAAAGGCACTCTGAGGCTCAAGTCAGGTATCTATTTGGGTTGAGCTAGGTGGAAAGAGGAAGGGTATACGCAAAAGTGTCCATTTACCTTTAGGGTGGAGTTAATATTTCTATTTATAGTGTTTGATGTGGACTAGGTGTGAGTCGACTTTGCCATATAACCTGGTCATAAAGTTGTATGACGCCTAGGTGGCAAGTGGCAAGTGTCACAATCACCGGATAATGAGAATTGCCCATCGGAGGGCTAAGATGGGTGCCGTGTGGGGGTGTTCATGGAATCCACCAATTTGTTCAATCTAATCCAATCTACTGGTTTGGATTTGATTATAAAAAATATAGTTTGGTTTAGGATTTTCCCAATCCGATATATATGGATTGGATTTTGGACTGAGTATCTCCTAATCCATGTTATTTATGAATCCGAATCACATATATTGTATAAATTATATATGCATATATATATATATATACACAAATTTTTTTTTTAATAAATATATAAACCTATACTTCTATGGTAGTGTATTCAAAGTTTGTATGCTTAAAAAGAAAGAAGGTTATAGCCTTACAAAGATTAATATTATTTACTTATGTCGAATGTTTATTTAAACTTGTTAGTTATGATGTTTTATAATGTTATAATTTAGTTTATTATCAAAGACTTGTATTTTATTGAGTTGTAATATGTTGGATTTTATTAAACTATATTATGTTATACTTTGTTAATTTAGATTGTTAGCTTTTTAATAAAATTAAAGGCTCAATCCATGAAATTAAGGAATCCAATCTGCAAAATTTGTGGTTATTAGATTAGATTGGTGTGTTCAAGGACTGATTTTGGATAGCATTTTTCCAATCCGATATGTATGAATTGGATTACAGATTGACTTCTAATCTGTAAAATCGAATTTGTGATCACCCCTAGTGCCAAGTAGTGGTCTTTTGGGCAATGTTCACTCCTTTTTGCAAGTGTCATTGTTCCCGGGTAGGATCAGCCTGGTTGAGGACCGATTAGGCACTAGGCTATCTAGTGCGCTTTTGGTCAGCTAGTCGACAAGAATCTACTCTGCATGCTACCACAATAGCCATGAGAGTACCTGGTCTAGTCCACCCAAAAAATGTTGGCTGCTCGGCAGTAGTTTAGGGAGGTTCTCAAGATATGTGCCCAAGAATACCCCCAACAATATATTTACAGATAAAATTCCAACGATCTATGTTGTTCAGCTTTTCTGAAACACTACGATAGATTTAGATCAAAAGTTTAAAATTTATAAAAATATCACTATTTTATGTTAAATTTATGTATAAATTTATAGTGATAAACATATATATATATATATATATGTTATCATTGTCCCACTAGAAATTTAGATTGATTGTGTATTTATATGATGTGATAAAATTAAGGGCATTTAAGTCCTGGGCATTTGGAGGACATTCTCACTTGTTGAAAATTATATTAGCTTGGAATTTAAGTAAGTAAACCTCTATGAACTTGTATTTTTTTAAAAAAAATTTATGAATTTATATGATCTAGTGAAATGCATGCGTAAAATTCAAGTTACAATGATTAACTTAAAAAAAAGTATCCAATTTTATAAAGAACATGAATTAAAGAAAAAAAGTGTATGTGTCTATACTAGAAGTGTGACGACTCGACTTTTCGGACCATTACTTTACGTTCTTTTAAACTTAATTTTTCTTAATTAAGTTATGAAAATGTGCAATATTTTTTTTTGAACTTTTAACTTATATTAACATTTTCATAAATACATTTTTGTTCTAAAAGCATTTATGATACTTGTTTTACTTATAACCATATTAAACTAAATAGGTTTTTACAAGATAACATATTATAAAAATATTTACTTTCACAATGGAACTATTCCGACAACGATATCCATATCCATGTCATCACATTTGCTCAATTGTCGTAGCTACCTCAATAGTAAAATCTATTCCAGCCTCTTGGCTGGATTTCCTACAACATGAAATAACTAGATAAGTTATTGTTCAATAAGTCCAAATATAACCCACAAAGTAATTTCTTTCTATATGCATGATCTATTATGCTTACTTATGAACTTTAGCTATTTATTTCATAACCTTAACTTGAACTAAGGGCCCAAGTGTTCATACCAACGCGCTAGATCATCATAATGCTGAGATTATACTTTACTTGAATCTTCCCTTAGGTTGGGAGACTAGTACAACACTTTACTGTCACGACCCGAAACCCAGGTGGTGGCATGGTGGATTACTTAAGTTAATTAAACCAAATTTTAATAAAAATTACCGATTAAATTAAATTTGAGTTAATTGAAAACGTGACAATTTAAAACTTTTTAAAGCAATTACTTTTAAGTTAAAGTAAATAATATGGAATAAAATAAATAAGATAAACAAATACAAGTTAGGCCCCATCGACCCACATTTGTGCGCACACATAGTATCAACAAATAATAAATTACAACCATATTCCAATGCGAGAAATAAAGGTTTAAAATATTACATGTCTTGATTTAGATAAATAAATAACCTAGACAGAATCCTTACATCTCACGAGTTCGCCATGTAGTCTCCTAATCAGTCTTAAGCTGAAGTCCACTTAGAGGGGGGAAAGTTTAAAACAAATAAAATACGAGCGAAAGGCTCAGTAGAACTAAATTTTGAAAACAGTAATTTGAATATGAAAATCTTAACGTTATTACATAAATAATAAACATAATAAATAAATAAGTTTTATTTTTACCAACTTAGATTTATCGTTCATCCGAAAATAAATTCATTATTGTTATCTTGGGCAAACCGTTAATATCACCACTGTAGTGGCCTAGCTAGGTTTTGGGACCTGCCCTCAAGGTTGCTCTCTACATGACCCGATCTCTGAGTACAACATCATGCCCTATTATATCATTCTGAACGGTACATATGACATGTCTGGTACGAACGGTACTTATGACATGTCTGGTATTATGTTATTATTTAGGTCTTATCTTACCAAGCATTCTCATTTACATTCATTATTTGGTTCATTATGATCATTCATTATCCAACAGCTATGAAGAACAACTGATAAATTTTTTTCAATCATTTCTTAAAAACATTTTGAAAGAAATCATTTTGTGGCCAAAATCCTTTTTTTAAGCATGGCTACCAAGAAAAGGGTATAGAGTCCTACCTCTATATCCTGTATCATGACTCAACACTGTAGTCCCGACCCACTATACGTTAGCTCTATGGAACCACGAACAACCTTAAAGGTGAACTAAGTTTATCAACATCTAGCTTGGAGTATTCTACAATACTATGTTATCTTATGATGTCTTAGTATGCCCTTAAAGTTCACAAGATCAGATTACAAGGTTAAAGTGTCAATCTAGGTTTCAAACGGTAAAAACGGCTGAAAAACAACAAAATTTCATAAAGTCTGGTGGGCTTGCCGAACTTCCTTGTCCAGCCTACCGGTCGTACAGCACTGGCCTGTCGAACTGGCCTAAGTTCGGCCTGCCGACGATATGAATCTGGCATGCCAAACTCATGAGTCTGGCCTGCTGATGCTCATGATCGGCCTGCCAAACTGGAAAAATCTAGGAAGTCTGAGACTTTGAGTTTCGGCCTCCCCGAGCTCAAAATTTCATTTCTAACTTGTTTTTCAGTTCGTAGAGTATACATAATGTTTATAAATGCTAGAAAAACACATTGGAACGCTTTTTAACATTTTTAAACAGGTTTTACATAAAATCTTCAAATTATTTCAAAAATGAGAAAAAGATGAAAAACTCGATTTAGCATGATTTTGTCAAATCAAGGTTAGATTCATGAGGGTTTGGGTTCTACTAATTTAGATAGAATGGTTTCTAAGCCAAAACAAATTCAAATTTCAACATTCAAATAAAATTGGAAAATTTGGACAAAAGTTTGAAATTTAAAAAAATAAAGTAACTAACCTCGAAGTTGAGCTTGAAACCAAGTTTGTGGAGGCTTAATCTTACTTCCAAGCTTCAAATCCAGCAGAAGATCGAAGCTTGAGCTTGAATTTTTGAAGCAAAATCAAGAGGGAAGAGAGAAAGAGAGAGACAGAGTGAGGGAAGATAGAGAGATCTGAGAGAGAGTGAGAGTGAGGAAAGAAGAGAGGGAGAGGAGGGAATAAATAGAGAGGGAGAGAGTAGTTTTTAGCTTCACAAAACCAGGTCCCACACATGGTTTTTTTTTTTTTCAAAAGGGGCATATCGAGTATTTGACAAATTGTTTTGTTTGAAAATTCAAAATGACAAATAAAAGTAATTAAAAGTAAGATTAATTTGAAAATACTACAAAATAATTAAATTAAGTTCAAATTACATTAAGGCATACTAATTTACCATTTTATACACTAATCTCACTTAATTAATTTCAGGATGTTACAACTCTCCACCCCTAAAAGGAATTTCATCCTCAAAATTAAAAGCAACTCAAAAACAGAATAAATGAGGGTACATCTCTCGCATAGTTGACTCTAACTCCCAAGTTGCCTCATTAACCCTGTTATGCTACCATACAACTTTCACTAACGATATATCACTACATCGTAAGCTTATTACTTTCCGATCGATGACTTGGACTGGCACCTCCTCATAGGTTATGTTTAATAATATTTTTAGTAATTTTTAAAAATATTTCCAAGTCATAAAAATTATATATATGCTAAACCGTAAGAGACTAGAAATTTTAGGAGTTTTTATTTAATTTTGTGTGTTTTAATGTAAAATAAATATTTTTAATATTTTTGTAAATATTATGTTTGTAAAATAATTAATATTAGTGTGATTGTGATTTTAGATTTAAAATCTGGAGGAAAAACGGAGCAAAACGACACCAAAATGGATAAAATCGGACATCAAATGCATAAAAAAGATAAAGAAAATTCAAATTTAAATTGAATGGGACACGTGGCGTCATGGGAGCCATCGGATTCACCGCCAAATTAATCTCAGCCGTCCGAGGAAGAGACGCGTGTCAACGCGCCATCCGGTGCGTCAGCCGAATCTCAGATGCAGTCCACGTGTCTAAATCTGATTGGCACGTGCATTAAACGCGCCGACAAAGCTACAGGCGAGGCAGGGGAGTCTCAGGCTGCTTTGGATCGTGTGCGGTCGTGTCCACGTGCATCTGTTCTTTGAACCGTCAGATCTGAATACTTTGACTCATCCATCGGCCTTGAATCTCGGTCCCACCTAGGCCCAATTTGCGAGTGTCTGACAGCCGTTGGATCTGGCATTTGACGGTCAAGATCAGCCCATTCTAATACTGTCAGTTGCCACATCACATAGGATCTCAAAGACAAATTCGCATTCTCACGAACGCGGATCAGCATGAAAGAAGGAAGAAAATAATTCGAATCGGTCAACTTTTAACAGGAAAAAAACATTAATTTCAAATGGTCGTTAGTAAATCCAATCCTCTATAAATACCGAGGCATTTACCTCAGTTGAGAACCCCTCTCACAGTATAGAAATACTATTGTATTAGTTATAGTCCAGTTTTTATTCCAGTTTTTAGTATAATTTCTTGTAAAATATTTTCTAGTTTATGTTGTAAAAATTATGCTCAATAATATTAGTAGTATATTATTAATTATGTCTTTTTAAATTTCTTTTTTAGCTGAGGGGAGAGGGGGAAATTTTAGCAAAATTATCTTAAATATTTTTGGTTTTTCTTAGTTTTCTAAGCTGTTGTAATGCCAAAATATTTTCTTAGAAAACTTAGAATTTCAATATTTTCTTAGCTAGAACTCTGCCAAAATTACGGTTCTGATTTATCGACGACATAGACTGACACGAATAATGCTTGGGAGGACCTTGATTACTCGTAGACAGAGAATGGCTTGGTAAATGCTTAACTTACTATCTTGGTTGTTATTTTAGTTAAGTTATGTTGAAATGCTGCTTATTTATTAAGTTGTATTTTTGCTACATTATAGACATGGAATGGCACAGTAAATGCTTGGTGAATCTTGATTTATTGTCAACATAGGATGGCATAGTGTACACTTAAATCAACTAATAAATAAAAAGCGAAACTAAAATATATTGAAGATAATTGTCAAAATAGAACCTTTGAACCTCAGTCCTATTATTATTGTTGTTTTACTTCTTTAAATTGTCGTTATTATTGTTGTTACTCTACTTAAGTTATTATCTGCATTTCTTGTTATTAAAGTTCCAAATTATCAAAATTAAAAAAATGAAAAATATTGTCAAAATGTGTAAATATTGCAAATACATTCTATGAATAATAAATATTAATCCTCAAATTTTTCAGCTTAAATAAAAAGAAAAAGTTAATATAATACATGTACTGGCATTGAATAAATCCTTCCTTGTGGGTTCGACCTCGGATTCACCGAGAAAATATTACTTGAGACAACCTTATACTTGAGGTTAGTTTAGAATGCGTAAATAGATGCGAGACCAATCGATATATCATGGAATGAGACAATCTTGCTTGGCTCGAGTGGACATTTCTAAAGCATCAACACATAGAACACATTGTGAACATGAGAGAGCTCAGGAGGAAGATCAAGTTGCTAAGCGTCCATGCCAACACATTGAGTAATCTTGAACGGTCTGACGTGTTGGAAAAACAGTACGCAACGAAATTTTAAATTTTTTTATATCAGAGTATTTTCCAAAACACAAGTTTGACATACTATATGCATAAATTAACCAGATCTTACTAACCTTTGTGTGCCGAAAAGCTCCTGCAATTTGTGAAAAGAAGTAACGTACAAGAAGAGCATCAACCAATTGGTCTTCTTTGCTATTCTCTGTCCACGGCCGGAGTGAGTGTGGGCTCACACGTACAGCTCTTCCACTAGGTGACTCTCCTTCCAACCAATTGCGAGAACCTAAAGCAAGTGTTTGTGATTTGTGAACAAAAGCTCTCAGGGAGTTTTTCATATTCTCACTAGCAGATTATCACTCTTAATCTCTCAATTGATCTAAATAACTTATATGACTTACTCCCTATTTATGGAGGTTGGGTCTAGGGTCAGTTCTTATCAAATTAGGTCTCAAAAAGTCAGATCAGAATCAAATTCAGATCAATATCTGATAAGATCCGCGTAAAAACACGTAATCTTATCTTTCGCTCATCGACAGGCTGATCAAGATGATCAGCAGGCTAAATAGGCCCATCGGTAGACCGAACACGTGGATCGGCAGGCTGAACTGTCGAATAAAAATCTTAGCAAATCTTTTATTTTCTACCCGAGATTCTATAGGATAAAGTCTCAGTTTTAATTCAAATAACCTAATAGAAAAGTTATCTGATTAAAACAACTTTATCTAGATAATCTCTAAGAAACTAAATGAATTCCCAATAATTCTACAAGCTTATCTTAATCTAATTTATCCAAAATTAAATCAACCGATAAATAGACAACAATTATCCGATCTCAATAATTCAACAAGTTTATCTTAAATCAATTTTATCACAAAATTAATTCAACCAATAAACAGACATAAATTATCTAATTCTTTCAAATTTTAATCAATTTGATAAATTTGGCATAAGTTACCAATTATTGGAAAAGCACGCCGTATCGTTACAGGATGTTATGAGCTAGCCAAGGGGACCAAATGGACCTATATAGTTCAAGCTCCCGATAATTATGAAACCCAATATCCCAGATATACATTTCATAATTATCAACTCCAACGCTACTCTACTAAAAGCTTGGAGCTGCACTCTCGAACTATATAGAATTACGAAGCCCGTATAGCTAAGTCTTCATGACATATCATAGTGTATCATATCCCCATATGATTATCCATAATCGGCTTAAGGACAAGTTATGTCTTACCTTCCTGATTATTTTTATCTTACGTTCTATTATCTCACCATAAGAAAACTTACCATCCAAAGATAGTATACCATTCGGTTACACCTATGTATCCAAATGGTTGAGCGCTCTAGTTTTTCAATTACAAGATAACGCATATAAGAGGATATTACTACTCCTAAAGAGGAGCTATGGATTCCATATCTATGAATAACAAGTCTACGCTATCAAGAGTCATGCCTCCAACGTATCGACATGCATACCACTATTAAGATGTGGGTGTCACCCTTTGGTACATCAAAAGACACAAGTCAAGACAACGGGCCCACTACTCATCTTAGGATTAAGATACAATATAAATGATTTTCTAGAGTGAATCGATTTGCCAAGACAAAATTATTAATCCAAATCAATTCACTTTATGTCTTGATCTAACACATCGTCACCTATGACAACGTGCCAATGTTTCTATTCATGGAGTCCACCTCTGATGGTCAATACAAGCTATCTCCTAATTGGGATATAGACAACATAACAATCTTACTTGAATAAAGCACCCAACTTTATTCCCTCGATTGCGGATCTTATGTTTTAGACCATCACCTTAAGAATCATGTCTTTAGCATAATCTGTCTATCATATGCTCAATTCTTAAAGTTTAGACTGATAGTCTCACACTATTGTTTGCTTAACATACATTCAACAAATATGAACGTAAAGAGGACAAGATTTGGTATATCAATAATGAATAAATTCTTTATTGATAAAAATATCTTCAAAAACTTGTTATATTTTTGCTTCTTATGGCATACATGTGTAACATGACGTACCTCGGTGCGAGTTCACCACTCACACCAAAATGCAAAATACGTTCACGTGGCAAAACCTTCAAGCGAACGAAGTCTCCTACTTTGAATTTTAGAGGGTGGTGTCTCCTATCAGCGTAACTCTTCTACCTACTCTGAGCCGCTTTTAGACGATCATGAATCACAGTGACTTTCTCGTTGCTCTCACGAATCTCATTAGGTCCGATGACAATCTTGTATTTTGGTTCTGTCCAACACATTGGCGATCGACACGGTCTTCCATAGAGTGCTTTGAATGGTGCCATATCGATGCTCACTTGATCATTGATATTGTACGCGAACTCTACCAGATGTAGATGCTTCTTCTATTTCCTGCCAAAATCCAACACACAAGCACGTAACATATCTTCCAGAACCTAAATGACTCTCTCGAATTTCCTGTTAATCTAAGGATGAAAAGCTGTACTGAAATTCAAATCTGTGCCCAAAGCTTCATGGAAGCTCCTCCAATATTTGGTGTTAAACTAGGGTGTCCCGATCGGAAGTGATGGATAAAGGAACTTTGTGTAACCTCACTATGTTCTCCAAATATAGCTCTTTGAGAACTCTTCTTGAACATGTTGATCTGAAAGGTATGAAATATGCCGATTTCGTTAACCTGTCAACAACGACCCAAATTGCATCATGCCTTCGCTCCGTCCTTGGCAAACCGGTGAGGAAATCCATCGTGATATGCTCCCATTTCTATCTTGGAATGGGAAAGGACTGTAGCTGTCCAGTGGGCTTCTGATGCTTAGCCTTCACCTAAAGACAAGTCATGCACATGGCGACGTACTCTTGGACAGCCTTCTTCACACCTCTATACCAATATTGCCTCTTCAAATCGTGATACATCTTTGTGCTTCATGGATGAATAGCGAACTAAGATCTATGAGCTTTGTCCATTATGTCCTTTGTCACTTCCTCTATTGCATATATTGTTAGACGTTCCCTAAAATACAACGACCCATCTACATGAATTCTCTATTCTTCAAACTGTTCCTCGTTCTGAATTCATGTCCATATTCCCTGTAGATGCTGATCTCGTCATTGATTCTGCTTCACTATTTAACAAGAGCTAAGGTTGACTTCGTGTGATACACTGGAACTTGATCGCAATCTTCATAGTACTGTAGCCCTGTAATCACTCACTATTGCATCTCTTTTTCAATCCTCAAGTGCCAAGCAAGCGAGAATCCCAGAAGACTTCCTACTGAGCACATCTGCAACTACATTAGCTTTCCTAGGATGATATTGCAGCATGAAATCATAGTCTTCTATACATTCCATCCATCTTTATTGCCTTAAATTCAAATCCCTCTAAGTGAACAAATGCGTCAAACTCTTGTGATATGAGAAAACTTAAAACATCGCCTCTGAACAGGTAACATCTCTAAATCTTCAGGGCTTGAATTATCGCGGCAAGCTCTAAGTAATGGGTGGGATAGTTTTGTTTGTGAGGTCTTAGCTGTTGCGATCCATAAGCCACAACTTGTCCATGTTACATCAACACACATCCAAGTCCTGGTCCCAATGCATCAGTGTAGACTTCACACGGCTCATCACTACTGGATATGATCAGCACTAGAGCGATGGTCAATCGGTTCTTCAATTCTTGGAAGGCATATTCACACTCTTCATCCTATTCAAACCGAACGTTCTTTTTGATCAATCATGTCAACAGAATTATTATCTTTGAAAAATCTTGTACTAATTTCCTGTAATATATAGTAAGTCCTAAGAAGCTACGGATCTCAACCACGTTCCTCGGTTGTTCTCATTGCACTATTGCTTCTATCTTGGAAGGATCCACCAAAATACCTTGCTCAAAGATAATGTGTCCCAAAAACTTAACCTCAGTCAACCAAAATTCACACTTTTCCTTTTTGGTGTACAGCTGGTGCTCTCGCAGAGTTTGAAGCAAGATCCTCAAATGTTCTTCATGTTCCTCCCAAGTCTTAGAGTAAATCAGTATGTCATCAATTAACACGATCACAAATTGATCTAAATAAGGCCTAAAAATCCTATTCATCAAATCCATAAAAGCTGCAGGAGCATTCGTTAATCCGAATGGCATCATAAGAAATTCAAAGTGTCCATACTAGGTCCTGAAAGCTATCTTGGGAATATCCTATTCCTTGATCCTGAGCTGATGGTATCCCGAATGCAAATCTATCTTCAAGAAGTATCAAGAACCTCCCAACTAATCAAATAACTTATCGATCTTGGGCAGTGGATACTTATTCTTCATGGTGACTTGATTTAGCTGCTGATAATCAATACATAATCTAAGGGTACCATCATGCTTTTTAGCAAACAAAACTGACGCACCCTACGGTGATGTACTATTTCGAATATACCCCTTGTCTACAAGCTCCTGAAGTTGCTTTCTCAATTCCTTTATTTTCGTCGGTGCCATCTAATGCGGTGCTATAGAAATCATAGCGGTTCTCAAAAGCAACTCAATACCAAACTTGATTTCCCAGTGCTGTGGTAATCCCGGTAACTCATCGGAGAAGATATCATCAAACTCGTCAACCACCAGTATCACTATATTTCTTCCTGCTGCGCTAAATACTTCTCCTAGGTTTAAAAGAAGCGCATAACAACCAGATTCTTTCATCCTCCAAAGCATGTCTTCATGAGTCATCCACTCATCATTTTATCATTACCACCTTGGTAAGTGATTGTCATCCCGCTATCAAACAATCCACTAGGGTTACCTTCCTAAAGTGACAATCCACTAGGGCATTATACCTAGATAGCTAATCCATTCCTAAGATCACATCATAGAAACTCATGGGGATTACAATCAAATCACTTTTTAGAATCTCACCCTCATTCATTATTTTACAAGATTTACATATACAGTTTACATATACCTGCCCCAAGGGTGGGGCAATTGTCAAGGGCTCATCAAATTCCTCTATTTCTAACCCCAAGGCACATACAAATGAACTCAAAATGAGAGAATAAGTGGCACCAGTATCAAATAGAACATGCGTTAGAGATTGAGAAACCAAAATCGCACCATCAACAACTGCATTGCTGGGCTGAGCTTCTGAACTTCCTGAAGTCATGGTGTGAACTTGAGCTGGAGCCTTTCCTTTTCCTCTATTAGCATTGCTAGGTCCTGGGTTTGTCGGTTGATACTGTTGTGGTGGAGGAGACTATACACTAGCTATATTGGGTGCTTGATACTATAGGACATTCCTCTAAAAGTTCTGCGGCTGGTATCCTTGCTTTGGGTAGTGCATCTGATGAGGAGTGAACTGATGAAACTGCAATTGCGAGATTTGCTGAGGCTGAGGCAGAGCGAAAGACTAAGGTTGGGGCTAACGACTTGCACCTTCTCCTGTCTAAGATCCTTGTTGAGCATTCCTTATTGGGCAGTTCCTCTTTATATGTCCTGGTTGCTAGCAATAGTGATAATGAAAGTTGTAAGGATTGCCGCGTCCACTGCTTGATGAGTTTCTACTCCCACTATTAACATTACCTTGCTGATTCCTTCCCTTTGTTTGATGGTTGTTATTACCTCTCCAGTTGCTTCTTTTGAGGTCCTATAGATGTCCTTGCCTGGTTCTTGCATCGCTTTCCACAAATAAAGCTGATGATACTAACTCACTAAAGTTTCGAAGTCGCAAGGCCACCAATTGTCATTGGATGGATGCTTTGAGCCCTTCCTAGAACTTAATACACTTTTCCTGATTGGAAGCCACAGCGATGGAGCAAATTTGGCTAACTCATTAAACTTTGCTTTGTATTCCTAAACCGTCATATCACCCTATTCCAATCCATATAATTTTGCGACCTTCTGATCTCTGTATCCCTGCGAAAAATATTGCCCATAGAACAAGTCTTCAATCAGGTCCCAATCAATATTCCTTGTTGTTCTCCAAGCGTTTTGCTTGCTTTCACCAAGTCTTTGCACTTCCTTCTAACTTATAGGCCACAAATTCCACTCAATATTCTGTTGGTACACTGAAGGTATCCAAGTGCTTCACCACTGAATCTAGCCAATATTTAGTTACCTGTGGATCCCCATTTCCATCCAAAGTTGGGATAGATGCGCGTTGGAATTCCCTAAAGTATTCATGCCAACGACTTGCCTTGGAATCCTCAAGCCTAGCCTTCATCACCATTTGTTAGAAAGCAGAAAACATAGCCCCATCATGCCTTCATCGTTTCTAGGGTTCGTGTTAGTAGCCGAACAACGTCTAGGTGCCATTCTCCCAGTTTTGAATACAAAATTGGACTGTCAGTGGTTTCTCATTGTTGTACCTATGTATGCACAATTTCCAAGGTTCATAACCTAGGGATCTGATACCATTCTATCATGACTTGAAATTTGGGTGGTGACATGGCGGATTACTTAAGTTAATTAAACCAAATTTTAATGAAAATTACTGATTAAAATTTTTTTGAGTTAATTGAAAATGTGACAATTTAAAACTTTTTAAAGCAATTACTTTTAAGTTAAAGCAAACAAAATGGAATAAAATAAATAAGACAAATAAACACAAGTAAATACGAGTCAGGCCCTACTGGACCCACATCTGTGCACACACATAGTATCGACAAATAATAAATTACAACCACAGTCCAAAGCAAGAAATAAAGATTTAAAATATTACATGCCTTCATTTAGATAAATAAATAACCTAGACAGAATCCCTACAACTCACGAGTTTTCCTTGTAGTCTCCCAATTAGTCTGAAGCTGAAGTCCACCTAGAGGGGGGAAAGTTTTAAAACAAATAAAATGTGAGTGAAAGGCACAGTAGGGCTAAACTTTGAAAACAGTAATTTGCATATGAAAATCTTAACATTATTACATAAATTATAAAACACAATAAATAAATAAGATTTATTTTTTACCAACTTAGATTTATCGTTCATTCGAAAATAAATTCATTATTGTTATCTTGGGCAAACCATTAATATCACCATTGTAGTAGCCTAGCTGGGTTTTAGGACCTACCCTTAAGGTTGCTCTCTACATGACCTGATCTTTGAGTATGACATCATGCCCTATTACATCATTCCGAATGGTACTTATGACATGTCTGGTACTATGTTATTATTTAGGTCTCATCTTACCAAGTATTCTCATTTACATTCATTATTTGGTTCATTATGATCATTCATTATCCAATAGTTATGAAAAACAACTGATAAATTTTTTTCAATCATTTCTTAAAAACATTTTGAAAGAAATCATTTTGTGGCCAAAATTCTTTTTTTTTAAGCATGGCTACCAAGAAAAGGGTATAGAGTCCTACCTCTATCCCGACCCGCTACACGTTAGCTCTACGGAACCACAAACAACCTTCAAGGTGAACTAAGTTCATCAACATCTAGCTTGGAGTATTCTACAATACTATGCTATTTTATAGTGTCTTAGTATGCCCTTAAAGTTCACAAGATCATATTACAAGGTCAAAGTCTCAATCTAGGTTTTAAACGGTGAAAATGGTTGAAAAACAACAAAATTTCATGAAGTCCGGTTGGCCTGTCGAACTTTCTTGTTTGGCCTACCGGCCGTATAGCACCGGCCTGTAAAACTGGCCTAGGTCTGGCTTGCCAACGATATGAATCTGGTATGTCGAACTCATGAGTCTAGCCTACCGATGCTCATGATCGGCCTGCCGAATTGGAAAAATCTAGGAGGTTCGAGATTTCAAGGTTCAGCCTCCCTAAGCTCAAAATTTCATTTCTAACTTGTTTTTCAGTTTCCAGAGTATACATAATGTTTATAAATGCTAGAAAAACACATTGGAACACTTTTTAACAATTTAAACAGGTTTTACATAGAAATCTTCAAGTTATTTCAAAAATGAGAAAAAGATAAAAAACTTGATTTATAGATTCATGAGGGTTTGGGTTCTACTAACTTAGATAGAAGGGTTTCTAAGCCAAAACAAACTCGGATTTCAACATTCAAAGAAAATTAAAAAATTTAGACAAATGTTTGAAATTTGAAAAAATAAAGTAACTAACCTTGAATTTGAGCTTGAAACCAAGTTTGTGGAGGCTTAATCTTGCTTCTAAGCTTTAAATCCAGCAGAAGATCGAATTTTTGAAATGAACTTGAGAAGGAAGAGAGAAAGAGAGAGACAGAGTGAGGGAAAAGAGAGAGAGAATCTAAGAGAGAGTGAGAGTAAGGAAAGAAGAGAGGGAAAGGAGAGAATAAATAGAGAGGGAGAGAGTAGTTTTCAACTTCACAAAACCATATCCTGCACATGGTTTTCTTTTTCAAAAGGGGCATATCGGGTATTTGACAAATTATTTTGTTTGAAAATTCAAAATGACAAATAAAAGTAATTAAAAGTAAGATTAATTTGAAAACACCATAGAATAATTAAATTAAGTTCAAATTACATTAAGGTATACTAATTCACCATTTTACACACTAATCTCACTTAATTAATTTTAGGGTGTTACATTTACTTATCTTGTCTGGTGAATTCTTTTGCCAGTTCTTTATTATGGTGACATACTATACATGATGTTTTAATAACTTAAAATAAGTGCATTTTAAATGCATTTCACTAAATGGAATAAATAACGTTTTTGAAAACCTTTTATCCACATTGTAGATGGGGTTTGAAACTTACTTGGATTTCTCTACGTATTCAATTCCTCATTCCCATACTTATTGACATTACAAAAGGGCAGAGTGGGCATGGGTCACTGGGGATCAACATATCTATCATGAAAAAATGATATGACTAATGAATGGTGGTAAATACTTGACCTTCAAAGACCAAGATGGAAAAACCACATAAATATATATTAATGTACGGTTATTATCTGAGGTTGAAAAATCAAGATGGAAACCCTACATTATTTTATTAATAGCCAAATTTATTAAACTGGTTTCAAAAACCATGGCCCATTGGTTAACAAAAGTGTAGGTATAACACCGAGTTCTATCAAATGTTCATAATGAAAAGCTTTAAATGAAGTTTGAGATACCAAGAAATATTCTAAGTATTTATTATAACCAATTTAATTAGTATTTATTAAAGGTGAACCCCACTTGAGTATTTACACCCCTTGGAAATAAATTTTCATATTATAGAAAAACCTTTCAATAAAATAACAAAAGGGGTAAATTGCCACGTTAGTCCCAAACCTTTCACGAAAATGTGCTTTTAGTCCCCAACCTTTTATTTTTGATTTATCAGTCCCCAACCTTTCATTTTAGTTACTAAAGGACCAATTTAACAGTTAAATTATTAATTTTGAGGACCGGTTTGTCACCCTTTTTTTTTAATTTTGAGGACCAGTTTATCACATTTTTCATAACTTTAGGACCCAATTTGTCACTTTTTTTTCGTCCAAAATAAACTGTTTGACCGTTAAATTGATCATTTAGCAACTAAAATCAAAAGTTAGAGATTGATAATCGAAATAAAAGGTTAGAGACCAAATGTTCACTTTTGTGAAAAGGTTAGGGACTGCTAAAGCAATTTGCCCCAACAAAAAAGGACATCTATAATTGAACCAATTACATAATTAAATCAGTTTTAATAATTAGGAACTAATGATACATCTTTTCTTTCTACACACACCTATATGTCATCTCACTAAATAAGCAAGCTCCTAATGTATAAATCCTTTTGTGACAAAACCCTAATTTTCACCATTTAGTGACTATTCTAAAAAATCATATAGAGGTGCCTTAAATTTCTTTATTATTCACAACAATTATTCCTTTACTTTTTTTTTTTTTTTTGCGTTGACAGCTAGAAGAAATACAAGAATAGATCAAAATAGGCTATGTTGAAAGTAACAAGTTTGCACGATTGTTGAATCAATCCAGTATCGTCAATTAATTTGCATGATTGTTTATTAATTTGCTTTTTTTTATTAAATTAGTTGATGTGATAATAAATAAATAATATTTCTAAAAAATGTAATCAGTAGATATAATACTTTTAATAAATTGTAATGAATATAATTTTTTAATTTAAAACCTTCCTTTATGCATGAAAACGCCTCATGCATAAAGCTTCATAAAAAAAAAGAGGAAAATAGAGAAATAAGAATGTTAAAATAATGAAAAATAAAATAACGGGTGTGCAAAGAAAAATAAGGTGAAAGGAAAAAATAATCTTAGGGGTAGTTTTGGAACTATAAGGGGTACAATGAGTAAATTTAGTTATTTCAAAATTAGAAAGAGGTTGTATTTAGAATGTGAAGAATTAAAAGGGGATGCAAATAAAACCACACTTGATGTAATCATTTACTATTTGATTTGTGGGATTAACCATTCTATGACGAAGAATTAAGATAGGCTATGAATAGTAAACACTAGTTTATGATGTAAAAATTGCAACAAATAGGCAAAAATAATATATCAATAAAAATTATTACGCCAATGTTTAGAAAACATTAATAAATAGGTCAACTAGATATAAATCTACATTTACATTGAATTAAAAAAAAAATACTTTAGACTTCCAAATTTCATAGTCATCCGGAGGTAAGCCACTATAAAAATCATCAACTTCGCAACGATCCCATAGCTTGCAACGTAGCAACACCAAGAATCCCCGCCCGAAGTGCCATCACTATAACTATAGATAGCGACGGGAAGCTCCAACTATAACATCCCATAGATTACTAACTACTTAAATTAAACATCTAAGTTAACAAAAGCATATGTTATTGTGGTTATGTTTTAATAACCATTTTTGAGTATTGTTACAAGTAAAAGTAACATGGGACTTGATGCACAAGAAGTTTATATCAAATTTTTTAGGTTTAATGTCATGTGATAAAAAAATATAATTTCTATGAATTTTGAATATTTGATGATTTGATTGTAAAAATATGTTTAAATATGTTTAAATGAGATAAATTGAAGAATAACATAAAAAATGAGGGGCAAATCTGAGTCCAGGAGCTTAAGATATGTTCAAAATAAGGTTTTTGGTAATTGAGGATAGAACGCTAGAGCCGTGGTGTTGAGGACCAGCGCCATAGTGCTATGGCATAGCCCCAAACCAGCAAGTAGAGCGACGTGGTGTGGCCTATGAATAGTGGTTTTTGAGTTTTTTTCACCTGATTTTCATTTTTTAAGGCCAAACTTAATATTCTAAACCTTCTAATTAAATCCTAACCCTTAGATAACTTCTCTACATTTAATCTTAACCTTTGACTCACATTATAAATAGCTCTACACCAAAGGAAACTATCATTGTGTACTTATCCATCAAAATTTTAGTTTCTCTCTTCTTCTCCATCTTTCATGTTATTCCTCCCTCTCTTCCCTCTTATGGTGCATGCTTATCAAAAGACAAAGAAGCTAGCCTCTTCTAGTTTTCATAATTTCCATTATTTAGCAAGCAAGTTAAAGTAAATTTTGTCTGTTTTACAAAGTTTTGAAGAAGGGTGATGGCTAAGGTTTTTATATATTATGAAGGAATGATTATCATGTTTTTTTGTTTATATGGTGTGGTGAATAAATTTATAGATAGATGATGGTGATAGATTGATTTTACGAAAGATAGAAATTGTATGATAATATTTTTGTGGAATTTATGATAGAATTGTGAACTAGGGTTTTCTAGGGTTTCTTTAATTACAAATGTGTTATTGTGATTGTTTTCATTGATTGTTGGTATATTTAGGAACATGTTAAGATGTCATATTTTATGTTTAATTGCTATAAAGTAATTAAGATGATGAAGAGAATTATTATGCATTTTGAGTGAAGTGGTTTTTTTATTGTCCAGAATATAAAAATAAAGCTATTTTAGAAAAGTTGCTATTTTTAAATCCTTGATGTTTATATGTGATGTTTTGATGGAATTAATGATATTAGTATAAGGATTGACCATGAGAAAACATTTGATGATGAATGAAAGCATGAATTAGGGTTTTCTTGGTTTCTTGAAGACGTAGATTAGGTTTTATTTTTATTTTTTGTAGTTTCTTGAGTTTTGTGCCATGAATGCTAATTCTATGATATTGTGACATGAATACTCCAAAGAGATGAACGTATTGAGTTCCCGTAGTGCTGCATCATCGAAATTACAAGTATAGTAACCCTACTAGTCAGGTAAGTATATCTCTCACCTGTAACATGTTTGTTCAAAATATGATTTATATTGTGTTAAATTTTGGTTGCTAATATGATGAATGTTTCAATAATTACTTTTTATGAAAAGACTAATGATTTTTATGTTATGTTATATGTTCCTCATAATTCCATGAAAGTTGTAATTAAGAGCTAATTTAGATAAAAGATGTTTAGGAGGCGTCTGCCATATAAGCCCCTCTTTGCATCGAGCCTCTAGGTTCTCCCAAAAATTAGTGCAAAGCTATTGAGTTAAGTTACTGTGATGGGTAGTCAGGATCGAGACCCCACTTTCATAGTGGTTGCGCACTTTGGTATATCACTTAGGGCCTAAAAGGTAGACAAGATAAGAAAGGAAATAAATATTTTTTAAGAACACTTTGTAAGGGAGTTTCAAAAAATGATATTACGAGATTGAATTATTTCTTTTAATGATTTATTTATTTCGAGAATACTCTAAAAGTTTATGGCAATTGTTTTATGAGATTATAGATGTACTTACTAAGCGTTTTGCTTACTTTAATTTCTTCGCATGTTGCAAATAAGGGTAAAAATTAAGCTTTACGATGGAGGAAGCTTAGCATGGATGTGCGCCTGGTGGCGGAACAGGTTATTGAATAGTTTAGTTATATTTACATTAGAACTTATGTTTTAATTGTAACTTACGAACATTTTTAGGTTTTAATTGATATTTTTTAAAGTTTATGTTAAGCCAAGATAGTAGTTATTTGGTTTACGCATAATTTATTTAATGTAATTTAATAAGTTTTATAATTCTGCAAGTTTAAAATTTCTTATGTTTTCAAAAGTTCAAAATTTGTTCCGACTTTTAATGGCACTAGTTTTTGCCTAATTATTGTTTTATAACTTTTATGCTGTTATACTTTGAAGTATCTTTTTTCTTTTTTCTTTTTTTGAAAAATGGAATTGAGTAAGATTTATTTGACATCTTGTAAGGGGTGTTACATCAGCAGAGATCTCAACTCCAGATTGGAGGTGTGGATCAATCTTGAGCTCAGTGTGCAACAGCAATGAGAAGGTTTGACGCTGATCTCTACTCCATCAATGGCAAGGGCTTCAGCGACGGAGGATCCGACGATAGCTTCTTCATTCCCGAACATGAGGAGAGAGAGCAAGAAGAAGGAGAGACTCACGAATTAGATTCATGGCTTCTTTCGAAGCCCAATTCTAACCGGTGGTTTTCAATTCTAATTGAAACTCTCGTTTGGCCTAATAGTGGTTAGAACCGAGTCTCAATAGTTAGAACTACTTCTGATTCCAACTTAAAACAGTAGTTGAACTACTTTTAATTCAAACCAACACTCTGAAAAACTTACCAAACATAGTTCCAATCATAAATTGCAGTACTAACTCAATTTTTTGGTTCTAACTAATATTGGTTTTAATCAATTAGTTCCAACTGAGCTCTTAAATAGCCTATCAGAGCTCATGGAGGTAGATTTAGAGCCGCATCCTCGTTGTAGAGAGAGAAAGGGAAAGAGGAAGATCAAGAGAGGATGTGGAGAGATAAAAAGGTCTAAGGAAACAAAGGAGAGAGCGGCAGACGAGGAGAGATGGAGAGATTAGTTTTCTAACTGAGGAGTATCTTAGGTAATTTATCTATTAATAAAGATTGAATTTATAGCTATATGCTAATTACTAACCTTTCAAAATTCTTGGTCTATTTATTTTATTTTTAATAAGATTTTGGCTTAGTTCTTTCTTTCTTTCTAATAAAATTAACTTTTAATTTACATGGGGGTGGGGGGGGGGCGCGTGGTGGTAGGGTTTCAAGGAGGGGGAGGAAAAACTTGGGTGAAAGGAAATGTGTGTTTGTGTGTGTGTGAGCTAAATATTTTCCGCTGTTCTGTACACATAAAGAGCTGTGTCCGAAACACACACAAACAAAAGAAAACCAGTTTAAAATATAAAAAAAAGAAAAAACATATGGCGCTTCGGCTTCTTCCAAAACCTTCTCCTTATCTTCGATTCATGGCTTCTCGTTTCGTCTCCTTCTCTTCTCTTCACTTTTATTCTTCTTCTTCTTCTTCTTCTTCTTCTTCCTCTTCTTTGTCGCTTTCTTGTCCTCTTCTCTTCATCAAACCACTCAGGTAAGTCCCCGTTATTCCTCGTCTCCTTTTCTCTGCGTAATCTTGTTCTTCATTTTCCTTTTTTTTTTTTTTTTTGTGTTTGGCTATCTAGAAAGTTCTGGAACAAATAGCGTTCATGAAAGAGTGAAGAAAAAGATAAGATTTTGAAATTGTTTGGTGCGTTTCTGCTAGAATTATAGTGAATTTAAGTTCAGTTCCGGTTATTCTGACGCATTCTCCAAGAAATTAAAAGAGGTTTTAGGGTTTTGGTTTGGTGCGACTAAGAACATTTTGTTGTTGTTGTTGTTGTCGTCGTTGTTACAGGACATGCTTTCGATTGAGGAGGAATTCGAGTAATGGCTTTTTGCTTCCAAATGCGGTTGCTCCGAGGGCTTTCATGTCGTCCAGCGCCGTAACAGAAGCTTTACAAGGAAGCGCCAGCTCCAAAGCTTATGGGTCTGATCAAATTCAAGTAAAAAAATAATGATATCAACATTATGTTTGCCGTTGTTTATATTAGTATATGTACCAATTTCGTATCTTTTTGGAAATAGCTATTGCTTACACAAAATTGTTTATTTTGGCTTTGTAGTATTCATTCTGACAAAGAGGTGTTGCCTTTCTTAACATATTTAGGTATTGGAAGGATTGGATCCTGTTAGGAAAAGGCCAGGAATGTATATTGGAAGCACAGGACCTCGTGGTTTGCATCATTTGGTATAATATTTTTTCTCGTTTTGTATTTTTTTGATAGCATCAATCATATGC
This sequence comes from Artocarpus heterophyllus, assembly GCA_025403435.1. Lineage (NCBI taxonomy): Eukaryota > Viridiplantae > Streptophyta > Magnoliopsida > Rosales > Moraceae > Artocarpus > Artocarpus heterophyllus. The sequence goes on from CM046351.1 coordinate 17,932,659, forward strand.
TTTTGCCTGGTTCATCTGAATGTAAAGAGTGGAATTTACGAGCTTGTTGTTCTTGCTTCTTTAGGTTTATGAAATATTGGATAATGCTGTTGATGAGGCTCAAGCAGGATTTGCTTCGAAGATTGACATTGTTTTACATGTAGACGATTCTGTGAGCATCAAGGATAATGGTCGAGGGGTGAGGTTCTTTTTTGTTTTTTTTTGGCATCAAAAAGAGGTTCATGGCTAATGTACCTTGTTATACATTTATGGAGTAAAAGCTCAAGATTAAATAATCAGCTCTCATGGATGGTGATTATCAAGGATTTGGGTTTTGCACTATAGTTTATTTATGGATTTATTATCTCTTGCATGCCGTCTAATCGCTTATGGTCTCCTGATTTTTCTTGATAGACTGATAGATGAATATATCTCTTCAGTTTATGGACAGTTCCTTAATTCACGAGAGATATTTATTTCCTGCGATAGATTGTCCTATTTGGTTCATACAATAATTCAACTAACTTTCATAAACAGTATACTTTTTAGAACCCTTTTTTTTGGTGATGAACCACACACACACACACACACACATGTATAAATGTTTCATGCCCTGTTGGAACATTGAAGTGAAAAGTACTTTTGTTCAGCTACCCTATTATAGAAGTGGTTTATGATAGCTTTTGATTTTTTCTGTTTAGGTACTAGTTTCACTTATGCTATACTTCATCTTTGCAGATTCCTATTGATCTGCACTCGGTGACCAAGAAATCTTCATTGGAGACTGTTTTAACGGTATTACTTTACAGATTTTCAAGTTTACTTGAATTTCTTTTTAGTGATGGTACTAGTATGATCTCTGGTTCACCTATCTGATGGTGGTAAAGGAATTTGGGTCTCTTCTTTTCAACATTATCTGTATGAATATTAGTGAATAACATGCAAAATCTGACTAGAAGAAAGCCTGATCTTTGATTCTGTGCATAGTTCTATGGTAGTTATATCAAATGTGATTATGGGTCATTCACAAGGGCATTGTATATAGTCGTGTGATGCATGCCTGCATTGGTCTGTACATAAATGTCTATCAATATGTGTGTGTATAGGATGGTATATTTATTCTCTATTATACCAAACACACTTACTGAAAAAGAACGAATTACAAGGAGTAATTTACAAGAATCAGTTACAATTAATGCGAAAATCTTAACATTTTGTGTCCAAACATTTTTTTTTCTTTTAAAAGGTTTGATTTATTTGCTATGACATTTTGCAGGTTTTGCATGCTGGTGGAAAATTTGGTGGTTCCAGTAGCGGATACAGTGTGTCTGGTGGATTACATGGTGTGGGTTTATCAGTTGTAAATGCCTTATCTGAGGTATGCATTTTTTTCTCATCTAACTTCATTTGGCTAGTTATTTCTCTCTGTCTCTCCCCTTCTTCACATAAAGTTTGCTTAAGGATCTTCGAGTTCCTTAACCCATTCTGTCTCCCATGATGGGAAAAATTGGAAAAAAAAAAAAAAAGAAATATAGAAAATGACCACCTGGGCCCCCAATTTTTCAATAAATTTACTGTTTGACATTCTGCTCTTTGCTGGACGCACAATAAGATGATCTTTGCAAAGAGTAAATTCGGCTGGCTTTTAGCTTTTTGCTTCTAATTTCGTCAATTGATTGGTCATACGTTATGATTGTTATATTACCGAAAGACTTCCTTATGTTATCTTCTTAGGTGTTGGAAGTTACAGTTTGGCGTGATGGAATGGAATACCAGCAAAAATATTCTCGTGGGAAGCCTGTAACCACTCTGATGTCCCATGTCCTTCCGGTTGAATTGAAAGATCAGCAAGGAACACGCATTAGATTTTGGCCTGACAAAAAAGGTTTTTTTCACCCTAAATCGCAATTCCACTGTTTCATTCCAAATTAGTTGATTATAATTACGGCAAATTGTAATTGCTTTCCTTAATGTCAACTTTCCCTGCAGTTTTTACAACTGCAATTGAGTTTGACTACAACACAATAGCTGGACGAACAAGGGAACTAGCTTTTCTAAATCCAATGGTAATAATGTGTTCTTTTTCATGCCAGATTTTTATTCCTCAATATTTATTTTTCTAACTATATATATATATATATATATGTATGTATTTTACTTTTATCCAGGAAGCGAAGAATTTTTCCAGGGCTCATTGTTTTTATTTTTAAAAAATTAAATTTACTACAAAAACATTACTCTTTCTTCTGGACCGCTGCTTAACCTTTGCGTTTTTGTGTCTACGATAAGAAGATGCTTACCGTCTTCTTTATCTTTTACAGCTTACCATCAATCTTAAGAAAGAAGATAGTGATCCAGAAAAGAGTCAGTCTCATGAATACTTCTATGCCGGGGGGCTGGTTGAATATGTGAAATGGCTAAACAGTGATAAGGTGTGCTTAATATTTTCCTTTTCCCTCTCCGTGTGCCCTTTTATTTTTTATTTTTTATCTTCTTTTTCTTTTTCGAATGTGGGGTTAGGATAGTATGAGATCCAAATATCCAATGTGCGCCTCTCGTTATCTTTCCTGTTGTTTAATGTGTATATTATGAAAGTGTATCATTGGGATTTGGAATTTTTACCTGGCTATATGGTTGCTGTGCCTCGTAGTATTTTGGGATTTATTTGATTATTTTGTATGGCTATTGACTAACAATTCTCTGATCCAGAAACCACTTCATGACGTTGTGGGTTTCAGCAAACAAGTTGATGGAATTGCAATCGATGTAGCTCTCCAATGGTGAGCCACTTAACCTGCAATATATTTGAAATTTGTAACTTTGACACGTAGAAAACTTATGCAGCATGTTCTTCTACATCGCATCATCATCATAATCGTTATTCTTTTTAATCAATTGGTGCCCTATTTCTTGTTGCGACTCTACAAAGTTTACACGGATAGTACTATGCATATAATTCATAACAAACTCTCTTGTTCTTTTGATCTCTTACTAGGTGTTCAGATGCTTATTCTGATACAACGCTAGGATATGCTAATAGTATTCGTACTGTTGATGGTGGTACCCATATTGATGGGATTAAGGCTGCATTGACAAGAGCACTAAACAACCTTGGCAAGAAATCAAAGATTATCAAGGTGCGCTCATTCTAGTTCACTGTGTAATTATGCCACGAAATAGTTTTTAGGCTGCATCAATCATTGGTTGACTTAATTGTGTATAAAAAAAATACCTTTCTGCCAAACTAATTTCGTTGTCCTAAAAACTATCCTTTCTGAAAGCAATCTTCCATGTGTTATAAATAAAATATCTAGTCATTCATTTAATATAGAAGAAAGCAGTTCTCAGTTTTAACAATAAAAAGCATACTCTCTTGTGTCTCAGGAAAAGGATATTACTTTGAGCGGCGAACATGTAAGAGAAGGATTAACGTGTGTTATCTCAGTCAAGGTTCCAAATCCAGAGTTTGAAGGCCAGACTAAGGTGCTTCCAATTTTATTTTTACCCTTTTTTTTTTTTTTTTTGTTATTCTTGCTTCAGATAACTGATTTTATGATTCCTATTGTTCTTACTTTATTGGTTTAATTTGTTGCAAAAAGACAAGGTTGGGAAACCCGGAGGTGAGGAAGGTGGTGGATCAATCTATCCATGAGTATCTTACCGAATTCTTGGAGTTGCATCCAGATGTGCTTGATTCAATTCTTTCTAAGGCTCTCAATGCTCTCAAGGTATTCTTGTCTAGTTTGTATTATGCAATCTAATTTTTGACACATGGCCATCATTTTCTATTTTAACTCTATGAAGATATTTAAACTCGAAAACAATTTTTCCCATGTCCAATGTCTATCCCCATTTAGGCTGCTTTGGCAGCAAAGAGAGCAAGAGAACTAGTGAGACAAAAGAGTGTTTTACGATCATCATCACTTCCGGGAAAATTAGCTGATTGCTCATCAACAAACCCTGAAGAATCTGGTAACTTTTACACCCTTTATAAGAAACTTGCTGTGTAATAACAAATAAAGCAAGCAACTGTTTGTGTGGCTTACGACAGTTGTCTTACATTTTTAGCGATGAACATGTTCCTATAATGGATCTTTTTTTACCTGGTTGGTATACTGCTACATGTATGATAAGAATCATGTGTATTATTATGCGAGTAGTATGTCCCTTAAGTTTGATTTTTCTTCTTTACAATATATGATTTACATATTTGGAAATTTTGATGCAAATTGTTTCACACTTCATTTTTTTCCTTCATATGTTTGCAGAAATCTTTATAGTTGAAGGAGATTCAGCTGGTGGAAGTGCAAAACAAGGTCGTGACAGGCGTTTCCAGGTAAAAACTATTTTTACAGGTTTTGATTTCATTCTATCTTTATGTTTGTGTCTTGTGTTAAATAGAAACATCTCACCAAATAGTTGCTTATCAGGCTTATTTCTGACATTTTAGTTTTGAAGCGAACGGATGGTAAAGGAAGAAAAGATAATTAAGATGACTGTAAAGTATGAGCTATTGACGAGTAAAATCTTTGTTGCAGGCAATTCTTCCACTACGGGGTAAGATTTTGAATATTGAAAGAAAGGATGAAGCATCAATGTACAAAAATGAAGAGATTCAAAATCTAATTCTTGCTCTTGGACTTGGAGTAAAGGTTTAGACACTTATTTTTAATTTCTTAAAGGGTCGTTTCTTTCCTTTTGATTTTGATTTTGATTTTTTAATATTTTTTTTGAGTTTGTAACTTTGTCTTGATTATATGGCAATTTTGTCATCTTGGATTAGGGGGAGGATTTTAAAAAGGAGGCTTTGCGTTATCATAAGATTGTCCTCTTAACAGATGCTGATGTAGATGGTGCTCACATTCGCACTCTGTTATTGACATTTTTCTTCAGATATCAGGTAGGAAATGATCATTATGTTATGCAAGTTTTTTATGGTTGGGGATATGGTTTCTCTTTCTTTTTTTTTTTGGGTAAAATAAATACCTTCTTATTAACAATATGAAAAATATACCTCATAACTATTAGGATTATTTTGGAAAATAAAACCCTCTAATGTGTGGAAAGAGAAAAATGTCCTTGTCATGGGCAACAACAACACTGTGAAAGTTTGCTGAAATTACGTAGTGATTTTCATGAGAAAACCCTCTAACTTGGGGAAAGACAAAAATGTCCTTGTCATGTACAACAAGAAGATTGGCAAAATTTGATAAATTATATGTTAATTTTCATGAGGCCAAGGACTTTATTGTCCTTCAAAAAATTTGAGGAGTCCATTTTTCCCGGAGGAAAAAAAAAAAAAACAGTGCATCTTTCACTTAGAGAAAAAAACAAGGGTCATGTGGAAAAACCCTTGAAGAGAAACAGGGAACGAATGCCCACTCCTGCGTGGACAATTGATTCATATAATTATAAATTTAATGCATTCTTCTTGCTTGCAGAAAGCTTTATTCGATGAAGGATGCATATACGTTGGTGTACCACCTCTTTACAAGGTTTGCTGATAGCTATAATGAAATTAAATAGCAACAAGTGTGAATGGTGGACCTAAAACTTTCTTTTTCCCTGGAATGATTAGGTTGAGAGGGGAAAACAAGTATATTATTGCTTTGATGATGCTGAACTTAAAAAGCTCCAGAGCTCCTTCCCCTCCAATGCGTCCTACAACATTCAGAGATTTAAAGGTATGAACTCTGTAATGTTTTTGTATCTTGGTAATTACAAATGAATTTATTTGGAGGGCTTTAGTATACAAGTTTCTCACTATGGTAGAACCGTCCACAATATGTTGATTTCTTGATGCAATGCAGGGCTCGGTGAAATGATGCCTGCACAACTATGGGAGACGACTTTGGATCCAGAGCGAAGGCTGCTTAAGCAGTTGGTGGTTGAGGATGCTGCGGAGGCAAATATTGTTTTTTCCTCCCTTATGGGCACCCGGGTAAGCTGATCATCTTTAAAGTAAAGCGAATTGGCTGTAATATCAAATGGAAGACTGTTGAATGTATCCTATTCATAATGAATTAAATGTGACACAGGAACCTTACATTGCCCGCAAAATTACATCGGGCATTTTTTTTTCCTTTCCTGCTCTAGCCAACTGTTTCGAGATTATTTCTAGGTAGGTTGTGCAGGATGTGATAGAATCGTTCTGTTAGAATGGCGCAGGATGTGATAGAATCGTTCTATTAGAATGATTTGGACTTGTATTTATTTCAAGTTTCTATGAGATGTGCATTGAGAAAAATTCTCGAGAAGGGCTATTCTTCATTCGAATCAATCAGGTCCCAAATTTCCATGATTGTGTAATCTAACCTTTTATACCGACACGAGTCTCTCGTCATATTGATAGTCATGACAATCCAGGATATTCACTGAAACAATTGTTTTGGTTCATATTTCAGGTTGATTACCGGAAGGAACTCATACAGAATTCTGCAAACATGATCAACCCCGATCAGCTAGATATCTAAGGGGCTGCTAAAGGTTAGGCATCCAAGTTTTGATACTCTACATTTTTACAGAAAATCTTTCTGAGCCGCTAGCTGGTGGTCCTCTCAAATCCCATTCCATTTTTTCATCGACGGGTAGCAATATCTTGTTCAACCGAGTGGTAAAGAGAGGCTTCTTTGGCGAATCTTCAGGATTCATATTAGTTGGTGCCATGGATAAACATTTTGAAAACCTCTGGTTGGTTGGAAACTTGCTGATGTGTTGCTCTGCTTTTTATGGGGCAAAGCAAGAGAATTGTGTAGGATTTTGGAGGTGAAGCATTTTGAGTTTCCAAATGCTGTTGTTCGTATGTATTGTATAAGTTAATATATTGTCGTTGGGCGGTGAAGATTTTCTTTTTGAATCGTGTCGTTTGTCATTTAACATTAGATTTAGGGATATTTCACCATTACCACATCTATGAAAGCTTTTTTTTTTTTTTTTTTTTTTTTTTGGGGTTATATCTTAACATGACTAGAAAGACTACCCGCCCATCCGTAGTTAAAGTAGAACTTTTGTTTGGGTGTTCCAGTGAAGTGACGCACAATGAGGACGATCCATTAAGGTTTATCATTGCATTGCGTAAAAAGTGGTTTTCTTTTCTTTTTGTTTTCATATTTTTCTCTCTTTTTATTTATTTATTTATTTTTATTGAAATAGAAATTGTTCAGTCCCCAAAGTCGGTTGATAATTTATTAAATCAGTCTAGGGCTTGAAATGTGTTTATTTTAGGGTTTTTTTTTTCCCAAGACATATAACATATTTGTAATTTATCTATGAACTTTTAATTTTGACAATTTGATTTATAAATTTATAGATTTGCAACTAATTACCTTATTAATAATGATATTAATGTTTTTTGCCATAAATTGACATATAATTTTTACGTGTGTTGTCAATTAAAAGCATGAAACATATTCTTTTTAACAAATGTTAACCTAAATTTATATTTAAAATATAGTTAATTTAAAACTTTTTATTTTCCATAAGCTTAATTAAAAATCATAACCATAATAAACTTCAGTGTAGATATATACAAATAACCATTCATGTCGTTAATTAATGATCTATGTGTAAATGATAATTATCAGTGAAAGTGATTTGCTCTAATTTTGAGTTTAAGGTGCAAAATGTCAAAATTAAAAAAATAAATTCTAATTATCTATAATTTTGAGTTTAAGGTGCAAAATTTTTTGAAACAACTATATCTATTAGTACTCCTCTTCCTCGAAAATAAACATGGAAGATCTTTGTTTGTCCTTTGAATTGATCAATTATTGGTGGGATTATGGATGGATAAGTAAAATGTTCATCAATTGTTAACGTTGAGCATGGATTTTTGATAACTGTTTGCGTAGCTTAGCGTATTTATTATAATTGATAAGAATAAATGAATTTTAATATTAATTTGTGAGTTATGTATACTACCACGGCATGGGCATTGTGTTTATGTAACCAGGATTATTGCACCACCATCCACTTTTTTCTTGTTTTAGTTGTCAATAGCATCTGGGGGATGAGTTGTAATACCAGCCTTGATCTATAAAGAATTTAGTTATTGTACCCCTGATTGTAACTTTGATACTCTTTGTAAATGAAAAAAGTTATTAATTTGAGTAATGGATTTAATAAATTAATTTTTACTAATACTAACCTGCTTGTTATGTGGGTCTAATTCTTTTAGCTCTTTGATTGTTTTCTAGTTGTGTAATTTTTGTTCTTTGATTGAGTGTATTGATGTTGTTGATGGTGGTAGGAAATCAATTTCTTGAGTTTGATGAGCAAATCTGTGTATGCAAAGGTGAAAAACGAAAATTAAAAAAAAAAAAGAAATATAGAAGAATTTTTTTAAAAATAATATAGGACTATTTGTATTACCTTTTCTTTAATTCTTTTGTTTTTGGGATATCTAGATCAATATTATAGATTGTCGCTGCAGTGCTTGAGACATATGGATTTCCTACATTTTGAAGATCAAGATGGTTAGTATTTGGTTATGTTAATTGTGTTTATATATGTGATTTTTACAATAAAATTTTGAAAAATTACCTAGATATTATTTTATTGCTATTGTAGCAAAAGTTGCTACAACTAGTCCATGTATTGATTTCAAAATGTTTTCATTGAATTCTTATGTTTTGTTTCCCCATAGAGTAACCTGTAGTTGTTCACTTCTATTAAGAAAATAAGATAGAAAAATTTAGAATAAAGAATTTTAAATGATGTAAAAATATTGAAGGATTGATTAAATCTTTTTTTTAACATAATTGTAATACAATATATCTAAAATTTGTATCATTATGGTGCATCTTGTAGTTGTTTTGTTGCTGACATTTGTTTGTTTAATTGTTTGAACACTTGTTAAATGCCGATTACATCTAATGTCAAATAAATATAAATTCTAATAAATACACATTTATGAATTAATGAGACTTTTAGTTTATTTAAATTAGTAAAGGATATTACCACTTAAAATTTCGTTGGTATCGCTTCTTTATTACAGCTGATCGAATTCAACGAAGAATTTATGAAGTGGGATTTATAGCAACTCTTTTGTGACTGGGATGAAAGATGTTACACATGCAATCTATAGCATTGCATTTTGGGGAACAACTTTATCTTGGTTTATTTTGATTGACAAAAAAAGTTGCTGATGTCGTAGATTACACCCAGTTGGATTTCTTGAGAAATGATATTGGAATCACGGGCTTGTGCTGGTCCTTGAATTACTTCATGCTATAAATAAGGAGAATAAAATTGTTAGTTACTTTATTAAAGTTGATATTGATTAGGAGATAAAATAAGATGATGTTTACCAAAGTTATTACCTCTTCATCAATTAATAGGCAATCAAGACTTATTAAACGTCTTTGTGAAAACTTTGTTCGCCCATAATCTATATGATGTTTACCAAAGTTATTACCTCTTCATCAATTAATAGGCAATCAAGACTTGTTAAACATCTTGGTGTGAAGACTTTGTTTGTCCATAATCTATAGATGCTTGCTCTAATAGTTCTATATACTTTATTTGCTTTTAGTGCACAAATAGGTGTTGTCATTTTCTATAATTGCAAAAATAGTAAATAATTTGTTTATTACTGAATGAATAATATTGTTGAATATATGTTCAAGTTGTTGATAATATACTATTTTCGTACCAAAGAAAAATATTGTTGTGTACATTTTTATATAATATTATGTAAAATTTCTTTATAGACTATTTTTTTTATGTAATTTGTGTTGGAAAACATGAACACAGCGGAATTTTAAAATTTTTTAAATCAAAATCTTTTCTAAATAATAAGTTTGACTTGCTAAATACATAAATTAATAAAAGATCTTATTCTCTCCTATGTTTGAATTAAATTTTTATTGAGTAGCACTCCTTATACTATATGACATGTTATCAACATACATGATAAAACATATTATAATGCAAACAAGCAACGCAACAAGCAAAGCTATAAGCAATATAATAAATAGCTGTAATATCTAGGAGTGAATAGGCGGGTGGGTGGGGGGTTTAGACGGGTGTGGTTTAGTTTTGTTCAATGGCAGGTTGGCGATTAACCAACCCGCAAACCGTTCATGAAATGACAGGCGGTTTTGGTGCGGTTTTGGGTATGTACGGGTGGCTGCAGGCGGGTTGAGGTGGTTTGGGCCTATGATATTGCTGAAATGTAATTTTTTAGGCTTTTTTTTTTAAAAAAAGAGTAAAGAAACTTAGTACAGAAAATTTGTAGAAAATATAAGATGATAATATATGAAGCATTCCCAACAACAACCAAGTTTGATGCCTAAAGCAGTGACTATATTCACAACAAATTAAGAATATTTCTCCACATAAAACATAATCATTCACTCATAAAAAAATAATAAACATAATCATTCACCACAACATTAAACACCAATTACAGATGAAGTGATGAACAAAGTCCAGAGTTCTTGTTCTTCCTAGGGCCTTTCTCTACTAACTTACTTGATTTAAATGTTGATCACTTTACAAAATAATACGAGACTTTCCAATATATCAAGAGGTAGCTGCGCCTGTGCTTGGAGTGTTGGATTGTTCAATCATTTCTAAAATAAGAACAAAATAAAAAAATGATAAGTTTTAAAGAATAAGTAGAATTGTAACAAACTTAAAAATTATGTAATTACCTATCTTAAGATTCTCAGAAGTCTCAAGAACCTCTTGCTTATCCATATACTCCATCATAATGATTGGTTGATGAGACTCGCTCAACCAATTCTTTAAGCAAATCAATGCCTCCACTGTCATAGGACTTAACAAGCTCCTAAAAGGATCAAGTATACAACCTTCGATAAAAAATGCAGACTTAGATGCAACAGTTGTCACCAGAACAACAATTACATCATGGGCAATGCGAGACAAAACTTTGTATTTCATAGAATTCACTATCCACCACTTCAAAATGTCAAAATCATCAACATTAGTTGTGTCTATATCCTAATAAGGCTCGTTTAAGTACCTGTCCACCTCATTCTTTATTTTACCACCATCTTGATTATGTCATTGTTGCACGAAACTATCATGCCTATTAAATTTAGTAGCTCTAGTAAGCATAAAAGATGAACAAAATGAAGTTTGCTTGACAATTTCTACTTGACTTGCAACTTGAACTTGAGGTTCTATTGGCATTAACAATACACCAAACTCTTGTTCGTTATAATAATCAAACATCTTCCTCAAATCATCCTCAACATTGTTTATTATAGACTTACATGTCCTTGAGTCATGAAAAGCACTCAACCAACTCAAACTTGTATCGAGGATCAAGAACAGTGGCAAGCAACAAACATCCATTACTCTCCTCCACTTTTCCCCAACATTTTTTATATTTGAGTCTCATGTTAGAAGCCATTGATGCCAACAAAGAATTCTCAGGAGCTTCATCACTCAAATCATGCAAATGCTCTTGAATTTCACAAATATTCCAAAAATATTTATTAGAAGTGACATAAGTAGAACCACTAAACGTCAAAGTGATCTCATAAAAGTAGCTAAATATTGCTCAAAGGTTTTTGCATTTGATCAATCAAGTTCATTTGGTGGCCCGTCCCTTTTTTTGCCATCCTTCTCAACCTCCTCAAAATATTTGAAATAATTTTGATAGCCATCCAACCTTTCAAATGCCTTTTGAAACTTCAATGCTTGGTTTAACATTAAATATGTAGAGTTCCATCTAATAGTGACATCTAAGCATAAAAGTCCTTTACAAGAAATCCCCTCCATTCTTACACACTCCTTAAACATCAATAGTCTTGCTGTCGATGACTGCACATATCTTACTATATTTTGAATACTGTTTATCGACGCTTGTATTTCCTGGAAACCATCCTTGACAATCAAATTGATAATATGAGCACAACACCTCATGTGTAAGAACTTACCATCAAGTACTAGCCCCTCCTTTTTCTCTTCAAATTTCTTCTTCAAGTATTTAATGGCCTTGTCATTGCTAGAAGCATTATCAACTGTCACTGAGAAAATTTTATGGATACCCCACTCAATTAAACAATCTTTAATTGCCTTAGCAATAGTTTCTCCATGATGATCTGTGATTTGAGAAATATTAATATTTTTTTTTTGCAAATTAAAATGACTATCCACCCGATGAGCTGTGATTACCATGTACCCAATATTCTGAAATGATGTCCAACAATCTGTAGTAATAGAAACCCTTTCCTTTTTCAAGATATCTTTCAACTTGTTCTTCTCATCTAAATACTCTTGTAAATATCTCTAGCAATTGTCATCCTTGATGGGGGACCAAAACTAGGCTGAAGCTTTAGACAAAAACACTTAAATCTCTCACTTTAAATGTGCTTGAATGGCAACTCAGTCAAGGCAATGCACTCGCCAACAGATTCCTTACAAGCCTCTGCATTGTAATGCTTAGCTAGTAATTGTCCCTTATTTGCTGCATTGCCTCCTTTATTTGGTTCAAATACTAAGACCTTTTGTTTCTTATCAATAGGTTTATTAGGATTTTTTGAGCAACTTTTCAAATGATTCCACAAAGTACTCGTCTATGCTTCTTTGTTTGACTAGCAAAATTTGCCTCACAATGTTTGCACTTTGCTCTTCTCTCCCCTTTCTCATTAAAATAACGAATGAAATCCTTCCAAACCTTACTAGTTTCTCTAGGAGGATTTTGGCCTTTCCTTTTTTTGGAATTTTTTCCATCCACTGTCTCTTCATCCGATTCAAACTTATTCTCAAAATCAATGGGATTTTCTTTTTTAGAAGCACTATCAATAATGCCAAAACTCGAAGAGGCTTGAGATTTACCAGGACTACCATCCATTTTTCACCTAAAGCATACCATTAAATAAAACAAATTCATACACATGTTAAATATATACATTCACATGTTTGTACTCAAATACAACCGGTAGAAAAACTGAAGCAACTGACCTTTACCTTCGAAAGATGTTTTAACTTGTACAACTTCGCAAGCTGCAAGAGAATTGTACTTTTAGACTTAATAGCAACAAAAGTAATGATTAAGGGCAAATTTTTCAAGAAAACCAATAAAATAATTATTTGTTTCAAGCTGACAATCAATAGAGACCTATTCGTTTGTCGTTAAATAAACTGCCCTCTACTTTTTTGCTATGTGAATGAGGATAAAAATCGGAAAAGTTCTGTTACCAGTTTAACTGGGGAAGTCATGCTTAAAGAAGTCCTTAAGAAAAAAGAATCTAAACCTTAAACAAGTAACATTTTACATCGAGAACACCTCCAGTAGAATATTTTAAAATTCGAAGAAAAGCTTTAGTCCGCTGACCTTTTGATTTTGTTGCACAAATCACAAACCACACAATGAGTCATGCAGATGTAACATAGTCTACTAAAGCCTCGAGATCCTCAACTTTATACTCTGTATATTGTCCAAAAAAAAAGAGCTACTAAATTAACTCTTTCATAAGGATGAGTACAGAATCTTTTAAACAGTTCATTCCTTATGGTGTTGTTCTTGTATGTCTTTGTATTCTATTCTTCATCCTTACACATGCACAAGAGGAGCAGAAATCTACAATAGACAAAACAGTACAGTTGGAAACACTGAAATATCGGGTTTTTTTTTTTCTGGGTACTAATTTAATGTCAGTATATACGCCAAAAACCAAAAAAGGTCACTATGGCATACTTTCACAAAGGAGTTAAGAGCTGTCGATCAGCCATTGCTCAACTTTGCTAAGCGGGGAGATTCATAAGAAATTTGCCGCAAGTTTTCACACTTCAAAAGACTAGTAGATCTATAAAACAAATGAATACTTGCTCCATTTTCAAACAGCTATAGCCCATAAATTGGACTATTCTTCCAGAGATCTCCAACTTTAGTGACTTTTCCAAATTAGTTTATGAAAGTTACAGATATAAATTGTTTATATCTATGTTGTGTAGATATCAAATATAAAATCTAGTCATTTTCTTATAATTGATTAAAGAAAAAGGTTTGCTACATGGTTTATAATTTGGAAAAACTAAAAGTTCTACCTTGTTGACCAAAATTCGATTGTTCTCATCACTTAAACGCCTCTAGTGCAGTGCCATGAAAAGGCCCCTTACCAAAATTCTATTGTTGGGAACTAACATTGGAGGACGTCGGTGGACGGAAGGGGAAGTCAATCACCGGAGGTGAAGCACTGTGCCAATGCCAGTCTACCACTCACAGTCACCAGAACAGAAGAAGAAAAGAAAAGGGGGAACTTTGGGTTTGGGGGTGGCTGCCTGTGATTAGAAGAAAGAGCAATTGTTTTAGCCTTTAGGGTAAGGGGAATAGGGCAATTAGAATAGAAAGAATTAGTTTTTTTTTTTTTTTGAATTAGGCGGGTGGGTCGGTTTGAACTAGTGCTGGTAATTCGTGTTCACGTGTCGTGTTCGTGCTAACACATTTATAACATGACACGATTAGACTAAATACGAACATGACATGATTCCATCTATAACACGTATAACACATGGCACGGCACGATTAAAAAAAACTTACTATAAAATTTTTTTTATAATTTTTAAAAAAAATTTTGACTAACAATATTTTTTAAAAAATATAATTTTTTTACTTATAATTGTAAGTATAAGGCCTTTACAATGTCTAAAATATAACAATATTTAATTATTATTAAAGGTTTAAACTGTATTTTTTTTCCAATCTTTAAATTTTAAGTAGCCAAGATTGGACAAAAATATATCGAAGCTATAGATAGCTCCACACACACAAAAAAGAGAGAAAGAAATCGGGTTTATATGAGAAGAATGAGAGGAAGACTCTCATTTTCCTTCGATGTGGGACTCTTGGTAGCTGACAGTTTCAAAACTATAAAACCATAATAAATATATTAGAAGCCCTTATGTAACAGTAAACATTCATTAGCAGGGTGGTGGGCTGGCGACATGAATGCGACCTTGCATACCACAGGTGCAAGGTTCAAATCCTTGCACTTGCAAATTTGTGAAAATTTTTTATTTTAAGTTTAAATATGCTATAAACGGGCTATACGTGTCGTGTTGACACATTTATTGCACGTTTAATTAAACGTGTTAAAGCGTGTTAAACGGGCTAGCATGATTCCAGCACGTTTATTTTCATGTTATTCGTGCCAACCCATTTATGGTCCAATTAATATACGTGTGTGTCAAACCTATTTATCTTGTGTCGTTCTCGTATCATGTCATCGTGCCATGTCCAAAATTGTCGGCTCTAGTTTAAACCCGCCTGTTAAACTTCAAAACCGAACCTGCCCGCCAACATACACAGGCGGGTGGGTTGAACCCGCCCATGGGTCGGTTGCTGACGTGGACCCACTTTTTTGGGCGAGCTAGGCACGGCGCGAGCGGCTGATGGGTGGGGAGCGGTTTTTGTGCAGCCCTAGTAATATCATGTTCTATCTTGGAGAAAAGAAAACAAAGATTACGAATGATCAATGGAAATATATATTGATTCTTCATCTTGTATCCTACTTCATAGGGCGTTCGTCTTGATTTTTCAATCTCATATAGATCAAAATTTTATTTTTCTGGTTATTATAAAATTTCATGTTTCTCAGAATTGTCTAAAAGAAATATAAAAACTACACCAGAAAAACCCACTATTTAAAAAAGCGGCTCTGCCCAAGATCGGCCTGCCAGTTTGTGACCACTAGCCTACCAGTTTAAGGTAACTGTCTGCTAATATAGCGTAACGGTCCTGCAAACGACGCTAAACCAGCGTTTTTCCAACCTTTTGCAAAAAACAATTTTTAAGTTGTTTTTTAATTTATTTTTCAACAATTCAAAAATATAAGAATTTATAAACACAAAAAAATATAGAATTGTAATCATCTCCATCTTTTAGATCCGTCTTTTCTTCGAATAATTATTTTAATACAAATTTACAAACCATAACTAAAAAATAGATCCTAGACGGTGATGATAGACCACCATCTAATTACATGAAAAACCTAGATACACATTCTAACCTCTAAGGAATCATAATGGACAAAATTAATTAATTAATATAATAATTAAAATAAAAAATTAATTAACAATAATTAATTAATAAACATTCTCCGTATAATCTCATGACAACATATAATTATATAAAAACCCTAGAGTGCCAACTCTCTAAAAAATTTAATTCAAGCATAGGAGAGAACAAGATTACATAATTTATGTACATACATGATCACAAACCTATAAAATTAACAAAAACTATGTCTCTGATACCAATTATTGGAAAACGCAAACGCAGTAGAATTTTAAAATTTTTAAATTAAAGTTTTTTACAAATAACAAGTTTGACATGCTAAGTACATAAATTAATAAAAGATCTTACATACCTCTTTAGTAGACCAAAAAACTGGAGAAACTACAACTAGAGAAGAACGTCCCAAAAAAGCCTTAATCAACTGGTCTTCCTTATTATTCTCTCTCATGATTAGAATGCAGGTGGTCACACGTCATATAGCTTTTCCTCCGATGGCCTCTCATTCCAACCACTTGGGAAGACCAAGAGCTATAGTTCTAGATGTTGAACAATAGCCCTCTGGGAGTTTTAGAGTTTCTCTTATTAGAATACTCTCTCTATACTTCTCAAATGATCTAAGAAACAATAAAAAAATAATTCCCTTTATATAGTGGTTGAATTCGGGGTTAGGTCTTATCAAATTAGTCTTCAAATTTCGAGTTTGGATCAACTTTTAACCAAAAACGCATATTAGGACTATCGCACGGTTGGCATGCCGAACACGTACATTGCCTTGCCGAACTTTCAGCCACTGGCCTGCCAATCAAGCGATAATCTGTAAATTTTAAAATATCTTATTTTTACATAGGAATCTTAGATAGAGCCCAGTTTTAATTCAAATAACCCAATGAAGAAGTTATTTGATTAAAACAGTCATATACAGATTGTCTCATATAAAATAAAATATCATCCAAATAATTCAACATGTTTATCTTGAATTAATTCAAAAATTAATTTAACCAATAAACCAACATGAATTATTAAATCCAATCTATTGAATTTTAGCAAACCTAATAATTAACATTAGTCATCAGCCTATAGAAAAAACATGTCATATCATTACATGAATTATTATGAGCTAGCAAAGGGACCTGATGGACATATATAGATCAACCTCCTATAATTATAAAATAACATATCCTAGATGCATATATTTTATAATTATCAACTTTAACGTTATTCCATTAAAAGCTTAGAGTTGCACTCTCGAACTATATAAAATTACAAAGCTTTCATAAGCTAATCATCCGTGACATATCATAATGTGTAACATCACCATAGGATATTTATAATCGACTTAAGGATAAATTTCATTTTACCTTTCTGATTATTTTTATCTTATGTTCCCTTATCTCATTATTGGAATACTTACTATCCATAAATGGCATTCCATTTGGTTACAATAATGTATCCAAATGATTGAGTGCTCTAGTTTTACAATTACAAGATAATACCTATAAAAGAATATCATTAACTCTACAAAAGAGTTATGGATTCTATATCTATGAATAACGAGTCTATGTTAATCAAGAATTATGTCTTCAACGTACCAGTATACATACCTTCATTCAATTCAGGATCACTATTTGGTATATCAAAAGACACAAGTCAAGAATACAGGCCTATTACTTCATTTCATGATTAAGATACACCACATATAATTGTCTAAAATAAATTGATTTAAACAAATAAAATTATTAATCAAATCAATTCAACTTTTTCCCCGATCTAATATAACATCACTTATGACAATATACCAATGTTTCTATTCCTGGAGTCCCACTCCAATAACCAAGACAAATTATCTCTCGTTAGGGATGTAGACAACTTAACAATCTTAACATAAATAAAGCGCCCAATTTTTTTCCCTTGATTGTGAATCTTATCATTTAGACTATCATCTTGAGTTCATGTCTTTCGCAGAATCTGTCCATCATATGCACGATTTTAAAGGTTTAAATTGACAGTTTTAGACTTTTGTTTGTTTATCACATATTTAATAATAATAAACATGAAGAGGACAACATTTGATATATTAAAATAACAAACTCTTTATTGATTAAATGTCTCCAAAAACTATTACATCATTTAATCCTTAAGGCACCTAATCTATCAATTTGGCTATTTGTTAATTGAATTATGAATTAGTATATGTAATCCTTTTTGTGTCGTTACTCTTGACAAAGCAACATATAGTTGTCCTTGTGTAAAAATTTCATTTTCTAAATATAGACCAATTTTATTCAAAGATTGTCCTTGGCTTTTATTTATTGTCATAGCATAACAAATTTTTATAGGAAATTGTCATCTTTTTAATCTACAAGGCCATTTAGATTTATGTACAATCATTTTGATTCTAGTAATAGAAACTTTTTCATTAGTGTTATTTGAATCTTTAATTTGTCCTTCTATAATTTTATTTGTCAATTGTGTAATGATGAGTCTCATTCCGTTACATAATCCCATTGATTGGTTTAAATTTCTTAATAATATAATTGGAATTCCACCTTTAAGGTTTAATTCATGTGGTGGTACATCGTTGAAATTTAGAGTTTGCAAAAATTCTTAAGGATATTAAAGATTTAGTTCCTCTATATTTTCAGAAGAAGATACTATTGTGTCATAACTATAATAAGATTTTAATTCACTAGGTACTAAAGATAATATATGGCTGTTGATGTCTTCAGTTGTTTTATTTTTTGGAGTTATTATTGCTCATTGTTTTAAATATTTTATATTGTTAAAAAAATTGTTAAAGTCATCATATATTACTGTGGAAATCTTTTCAATTGGATTTGATTCATATTATATTATGTATTTTTTTTGGTATTTTAATCCATGTGACATCTTCATTTTTTAAAACTTTTATTCCGTCAATGGTACTGTTTCCAATGTTTAATATCCAGTTTGAAAATTCAATAATTTTTGTTTTTTCTTGTTCAATAATATTATGATGTTTTAATCTCATATTTTCTGTTTATGTTAAAATTCAAAAATGTGGCCATAAATAGGAATTATTTATACTTGTATCTACCATATGTTCTTTTGTTCATGTAGAAATAATAGTTAAATTTTGTCGAAAGTCACCACCTTACACAATAGTCATGCCACCAAATGTTTGTTCAAAATTATTTTTTAAATCTTGTAGTGTTTTGTTTAATGCTTTAAAACAATGTTGGTTATTTATAGATGCTTCATCCCATAATATAAGTGTTGTTTTTCAATTAATTTTGCTAATTAGGTTCCTTTTTTGATATGACAAGTAAAAAATTTATGTATTGATGATTTTATCAGAAGTCTAGAGTGTGTAGTCTACCTTTTAGTAATAGTAATGATGCTATTCCAAAAGATGCAATACTGAAACAATTTCATTATTTGATCTTATTTTAGTAATGATTGTATTCCATAAATATGTTTTTCCAGTTCCTTCATGACCATAGATAAAAAAAGATCGTATTTTTTATGATTAAGTAATTCAAGAATTTGTTCATAAATGTACTCTTATTCGTTGTTTAAATTTTGTACTAATATAATATTTCCCTCTTTTAATTTATTTATATCATAATTAAGTTCTTCTCTTAATAGTTCATTAGTTAGATTATCTATTAGTGATCCTATAGGAAGAGGTGAATTGAAATTTGTCAAAGTTGATGAATTTATAGTTAATAATTTTTCTAGTTTATAATACATAATTATATAATTCGATTTTAAGTATTTGGAAATATGGATTGTCAAATAAAGTTTTAATTTATGTAAAATATCATCGTCATAAGTTTTCAACATTTTTTGAGTAATTTTATTGGATTATTTATATTGCAAAATAATAATATTATAATGAATAATGGTCGTAATTGAATTGATATTAACCAAAATTAAGCTTCTAATATTGATTCATCCCATTCTTTATCATCTCTTAATAAGGCTAGAGCATAACTTGTTGCCTGATTTATTGGATATGTTATGTTGTCAATTGTTCAAAGGGATTCGTAACTTGTTATATCTTTTCGATGATTTAGTAATAATTTTAAGTAATATAGTTCTCCAGAACTTAGATGCAGATAGAAGGTTCTTCCAATTGTATGCCCTGTTTGTCTAAGAGTCTGATTTTTATATTTGTTATTCCAAACATATTTAAGTAAGTTCTCGAGCCTTGATATTGATTTATTAGTTTCCATCTTTTCGGTTAGAGTTGTGTTATGAATTCCTGGTTTTTTTATTATATTATTAAGGCATTGATCTGAGTGTAATGTTACATTTTGCATATGTGGTAGATGAATTGATAGTCGAACAACTAGATTTCTATGATGTATTAGGAATTCATATAATCTCCACATAGCTTTATATGGTGTTATATATCGACAATTGATATAATTTTTAATTTCATCTTCTTCCTAATAAATAATTTGTCCAGATAGTTCTGTACATATATTATCTTCTATTACTGCTCTTATTCTGTCTAGTCCTTTGTTAAATATTTAAATAAATATTTTATAAGCATAGATTGAGAACAAATTTCGACATTAATATGAGCATGAAATTTTAAACATAGGTCTTTGATATAAAGAACTATAAATTTGTTGTCTAATTTAATATTTTCTTTTTCTATATAAAAATTGTATTTCTACGTTTGTAATTGACAAATTTATTTTCTTCAATAGTTGTTTTATTTTTTTAATTGTTTTGGGAATTTTTTTGAACATTCTGAATGTTTCATGCATGGAGTATTTGTTTTGGCGATGCCACATGTCATTGTATCATAAATTCAGTTACAATATTGTATTCTAATGGATTCTTCTCAGGATCAGGTATTTCTGCAAAAATAAATTTGTCTATTTCTGATTATTCATGTAGTTTTTCTTCAGGATGTAGCCAAAATATAAAATAACAATGTGGTAAGTCTCGTTTTTGAAATTCAACTACATAAAGATCTACAAAGTAAAATAAAAGGAAACAAAAGGAGAAAATTGTATTAGTGTTTTATTTATATTAAAGATAAATATTTTTTTTTAATAATGAGATAAAACTAGTGCTGAAAAAGTAAACTAACCTGCAATAATCGTTTCAAAATTTTTTTTAGTTTTGATAATGGATAAAATATGATCTAATTTCATTTTAAAATTTCTTGTGGTAATATCTAGTCTATCTTTAGGTTTTTGACCTAATATTTTGGCGAGAGTTCTCGTAATTTTAGGCCAATTGGTATTGCTTGTAAATGTTATGAATAAGTCTAGATTTCTTCCATAGTATGTACAAATTGCCATTGCATCTTGATAATTTTGAATCATATACCTAGGACTTCTACTGTGGCTAGAAAGGAGGATAATTCTTTTACATATTGCTTGTGCATTTGTATCACTTCTAGTAACAACATCTTGAGAAATTTTAGATCTTAATTTTTTTTATTTTTTCTAATATAGTCTAATTGATCTTCTTCTACAGAAGCATATGCATCAACTATATATTGTTGGAATAATCTTCCACTCCTAAACAGAGTGTTGCCTTTGGTTTCACGTTGTTGTAATTAGAAGCAATAAAATGCTTTCATAGAAATTCTTTTTGTTGAAGGTTTTTTTTTTCTTTGAATCATTTTTATTCCATTTTAAATAAATTCTATACCCATCTTCTCCATAAG
This sequence comes from Artocarpus heterophyllus, assembly GCA_025403435.1. Lineage (NCBI taxonomy): Eukaryota > Viridiplantae > Streptophyta > Magnoliopsida > Rosales > Moraceae > Artocarpus > Artocarpus heterophyllus. The sequence continues at coordinate 17,954,300 of CM046351.1, forward strand.
GAAATAGCAGAGGATATTGCAAAGCCATATAAGATGGATGTAATTTTGTAATTTTTTACAAAGTATTTATTTGGTTTTGGATTATAGTATCTCTTCCTTGTTCATAATCACCAACATCTCCAACTATTAAACTGCCTATGTCATTCGAGGTAGGCAATTCATATTGATTGCTATATGTGTATCTTCGACCTATAAGTTTTAGTTTCATTGAATGGATTTGATGTTCTCGATATCTATCTTTTACCATTCGAAAGAGTTTTACTAGTTTACTAGTTTTCTTAAGTAAGTTTAATCAAATTTTCAGTTATTGTTTTAGTTAATTTTTTGGCCACATCTTCGAATAAGAATATTGCCATTCGATTTTCGATTTCGTTTTCTATATTATATATATAAAGTTGTGCAAATTTTGAAGGATTATTATTAACTAGCAATAGAAACCCCATTAGATGATATTTTTATCCACTTATTTTAAAATATATAGACCATTTGAATTTTTTTGTATTTGGTTCTATATTTGCTCCAAAATGATGTAAATGCAAACATAGAATTATAGGCATGAATTTTTTTTTTTTTCTGGAAATGTATGCTTATTGGTCCTCCATACTAATCAAGTAAGTTTTCCAGTATCATCGGAGTTTTTTTATGAAGGGTAAAACAACTTTTCCATCTTTACAACAAAGATTAAATTTGGAAGGACCGGTGTTTTTGATTCATTTATAGAACCAAAAAAGAGCACCATAATGTTTACAGATACATAAACAGTTTCCAGGATTGAGGTACATACCGCTGACACCAATGGAAAAACACAAAAGAGGAAAAGAGATAATATATAAGGAACTAGTATTCTTGTTTGTATAAAGGTTTTTTTTTTTTAATTATTTGACTACAATCTTTGTTATGGATGAGAAGATTACTTCATTTTACTGTGACCTTGATATGTTGATGGATGTGTTATGTCAGATGTTTGTTCTTGGGACTGAAAAAATGCCAACATCCCCAAATGTTGGGGAATTAGACGACTCCTAATTCCAAGGATCGCAAGAACGAAAAATTGCAGAAAATAAATAGGAGAAAAGAAGAAAAAAGAGACATCAAATTTTTATACAGGTTCGTCCAAAATTGAGACTACGTCCTGTTTCTGCCGCTTGTAGATTCCACTATGATGAAGGAGATTACAGATTACAAGAGTAGTTTCTCACACACTCATAAACTGTGCTTACCAAAACTCTCTTCTATCTAACACCCAATGGGAATTTTTCTCTCTCAAGGATGGAGCTCTCAAGAATTTTTGCCTCTCACAAAATTATGCCACTCACAATTTTCACACACGCTCAACCCTAGCCACCTTGTGTCTATTTATAACCAAAGGAGAAGAAAATAGCAACTAATGGGAAACCCTAGTGGTTTCCCATTTTTGGGACCTTTGAATTCGACTTTGATTCAAAACACATCGTGCAGCACAGCGCGTCAGCGCCGCGGCGCTCGTTTCGAGCGCTGCGGCGCTCCCCTGTGGCGCCTAGGCGCTCTGCTCCTGGCGCCTAGGCGCTCATCACTCGACGCCTCGGCATTATCTTCCTGGCGCCTAGGCGCTCTCCACATAGCGCCTAGGCGCTCTTGTCCTGGCTCCTAGGCGCTCTTCACCTGGCGCCTAGGCGCCTTCGCCCAGCGCCGCGGCGCTCTTCTGCCAGAGCCGCGGCGCTTGCTCCCTGCCTTCGAGGACGCGATTTTCTCCCTTTTCCTTCCTTTTGCTGGGTTGTCTACTTGATTTGGCTCCATATCTGCAACAATCTCCCACTTGGAGACTAATCAATTCACCATGTCTCTCACTGCAGCGGCAACGACTTCTCACGCCTCTTGGAGAAGTCCAACTGAAGTTGCGCACAACTTCAGTTTCTCAATCGGATCCATCTTGGTGAGCATATCTCTGGATCCTTTTACCACCCACCTTGCCTTATACCGTTTGCTGCCAGCACTTTTATTTTTTACCCGGTATACCCTTTTGTTGTGCAAGGACTTTTTACCCTATGGTAACTTTGCCAGTTGCCATGTCTGATCCAACTCGTCCCTCATGGCTAACTCCCACTTGACCGAATCTCCAGCCTCCACGGCTTCATCAAAGCTCTCTGGCTTACCTCTGTCGGTCAACAAGATATAATGCAGAGTTGGGGAGTATCTCTGCGGTGGTCTGATTGTCCTGCTAGACCTCCTAACTGGTGTAGCAGGAGTCCTCTGGCTTCCTTCTGGAGCTATGTTTTCCTGGTCTTCAACCTCTAGATTTTGCACCTCCACTTCAGGCAGATCCTTCAATGGAATCACCTCAGGCTTCTTATCTTCAGAACCTGAACCCCTGGAGTCCGTGCTGTCTCTGTCCTTGTACAGAACACCTTCGTTGAAGATCACATCCTTGCTCCTGATAATCTTCTGGCTTTGGTCATCCCAGAGACGATAACCAAACTCAAGTCCGCCATAGCCAACTAGAAAGCACTTCTTTGACTTGGCATCCAGTTTACTTCTAGCAGTAGAATCAATATGTGCATAAGAAACACAACCAAACACTCTCAAGTAAGAGAGATCCACCTGTTTATGGCTCCAGACTTCTTCCGGTAGCTTGAACTTCAGCGGTGTGGATGGACTTCTATTGATCAGATGAGCGGCTGTGTTAATGGCCTCAGCCCAAAACATCTTTGGCAGCCCTGCATGCAACCTCATGCTCCTAGCACGCTCGTTTAAAGTCCTGTTCATCCTCTCAGCTACCCCATTCTGTTGTGGTTTCCCTGGAATGGTCTTCCTCATTTTTATCCCATTCTCAGCACAGTACCGCCTGAACTCTTTACCTAGGTACTCTCCCCCATTGTCGGACTGCAAGCACTTCACCTTCAAATCTGTCTCGTTCTCCACCATGGCTCTCCATCTCTTGAAAGCATCGAACACATCAGATTTGTTTTTCAGAAAGTAAACCCATACCTTCCTGCTTGAGTCATCAATGAACGTCACATAGTAGTTTACGCCACCAAGGGAAGTCACCGGCGTAGGCCCCCACACATCTGTGTGAACAAGCTCCAATCTCCTGGACTTAGGCTCTCTACCCATCTTTGAGAAACTCACTCTCTTCTGTTTACCAAAGAGGCAGGCTTCACACAAACTGTGATCAACAGTTTTTAAACCCGGCAGTTTTCCTTTGCAGTGAAGCACCTTCATACCCTTCTCACTCATGTGACCGAGCCTATAATGCCATAGCTCAGTATTGGCAGCAGAATCAGCAACTGCTAGGGTATCTCTGCAACTAGAGTTCATGTAGAGAGTTCCAGCCTTGCATCCCCGAGCAATAACCATCGCTCCTTTCGTGACTTTCCAACCTCCACAATTGAAGGTTACTTTATGTCCATCATCATCCAGTTGCCCCACCGAAATCAAGTTGCGCATTAACTTAGGAACATGTCTCACCTTATGAATCTTCCATACCGACCCATTAGGCATTTTTAAACTGACATCTCCAATGCCAACTATATCCAAAGGTTCTCCATCAGCGAGATAAACCTTACCATGATTTCCAGCAACGTAGTTCTCCAGGACATGACGGTGTGCTGTGGTGTGGAATGATGCTCCTGAATCCATCACCCACGAATCAAAAGAACTGTCGACAGACAAGATTAAGGCATCCTATTGCTCTTCAGTGGCGGCGTTAGCTTCATCATTAGTCTTGTCTTCATTCTTCCTTGGAGCCCTGCAGTTCTTTTTCAAGTGGCCCGTCTTCCCACAGTTCCAACACTCCATGGTCCTACCGTTCCTTGACTTGCTTCTCCCATTCCTTGACTTGCCTCTCCTGCCATTATCTCTGTTGGATTGCCTGTCAGGTTTCCTGCCCCTATTATCAACATTAAGGGCCGAGTTCGACGAAGAGGCTTCTCCTGAGTCCTTCCTGCGAACTTCTTCCGCCAGAATAGAATTTCTGACATCAACAAACTTTAATTTGGCATTCCCAAGCGAATTCGTAATGGCCACCCTCATGGGTTCCCAACTGTTTGGTAACGAGGCCAAGAGGATTAGGGCATTGATCTCATCTTCGAATTTAATCTCTACCGAGACCAATTGGTTTAGAATGGTGTTGAAACTGTTCAGGTGCTCTACCACCGAGGCACCTTCAGACATCTTTAAATTAAAGAGCTTCTTCATGAGATGTACCTTGTTATTGGCTGAGGGCTTCTCATACATCTCTGACAGAGCCTTCATCATCCCTGCTGTAGTGGTCTCCTTCGCAACGTTGTGGGCAACGTTCTTTGACAAAGTCAAACGGATCACACCGAGTACCTGTCTATCAAGGAGACTCCACTCCTCATCCTTCATGCCTTCGGGCTTATTACCCAAGGGCAAGTGCAGTTTCCTGCTGTAGAGATAGTCTTCAACTTGCATCCTCCAATAGGAAAAATCTGAACCATCAAATTTGGTGATGCCGGCTGCCATACCTTCTTCTCCAGTCATCGTTCTTGATCAAAACCTCCGCTCTGATACCAGTTGTTGGGGAATTAGACGACTCCTAATTCCAAGGATCGCAAGAACGAACAATTGCAGAAAATAAATAGGAGAAAAGAAGAAAAAAGAGACACCAAATTTTTATACAGGTTCGTCCAAAATTGAGACTACGTCCTGTTTCTGCCGCTTGCAGATTCCACTATGATGAAGGAGATTACAGATTACAAGAGCAGTTTCTCACACACTCACAAACTGTGCTTACCAAAACTCTCTTCTATCTAACACCCAATGAGAATTTTTCTCTCTCAAGGATGGAGCTCTCAAGAATTTTGCCTCTCACAAAATTATGCCACTCACAATTTTCACACACACCCAACCCTAGCCACCTTGTGTCTATTTATAACCAAAGGAGGAGAAAATAGCAACTAATGGGAAACCCTAGTGGTTTCCCGTTTTTGGGACCTTTGAATTCGACTTTGATTCAAAACACATCGCGCAGCACAGCGCGTCAGCGCCGCGGAGCTCGTTTCGAGCGCTGCGGCGCTCCCCTGCGACGCCTAGGCGCTCTGCTCCTGGCGCCTAGGCGCTCATCACTCGACGCCTCGGCATTATCTTCCTGGCGCCTAGGCGCTCTCCACATAGCGCCTAGGCGCTCTTGTCCTGGCGCCTAGGCGCTCTTCACCTGGCGCCTAGGCGCCTTCGCCCAGCGCCGCGGCGCTCTTCTGCCAGAGCCGCGGCGCTTGCTCCCTGCCTTCGAGGACGCGATTTTCTCCCTTTTCCTTCCTTTTGCTGGGTTGTCTACTTGATTTGGCTCCATATCTGCAACACCAAATGCCAACATCGCGTCAATCTTGGATCGAGAAACATTTGATGAAGCAGTTTCAACATCTCCATGTCTTTTACTTGGATATTTATTTTTTTTTGAGCACGTAATCTTCATCCATATGTGAAATAGTATGTCATTTATGTTGATTTAATTCTAATGATTTTTTGTTGATTCTTTTTATTTATCTGTTTATTTAGAATGAAATAAAATTATATCAATATCATAGGAAAAGATATTTATTTAACTAATTTATATATTATAAAACATAAAATAATAAGATTATTAATGAGTAATAGTAGAGGTAAATATATGATAAGAATTAGTTGTTTTTATTTTATTCATGTCAAGGACATTAATAATTATAATATACTTTTAAAACTAAATAAAATAAAAATATATAAATATAATGCCAAATTATTATTAAGATCTTATGTTAATTTGATTTTGAATTCTTTTGTTGTTTTGATTGTTAGCGGACTTTACAAATATGTTATCCATTTTTTTTAATATTTGGAGCCTTTTAATTTATTTTTCGAATAGAATTTTTGGGTTTTTTACTATATAGATTTTAAAGATGGTATGGTAAGCATTCTTTGATTTTTTTTTTATTTTCTTGTTTGCCAATTGTAGTTTTTTTTCTTTTTCTTTGTATCAAAAATAGAGATTCGGAAAGGTGGATTAAATAGTGAAAGATTCGGAAGTGGAAAAGATGACTTTAGTTGAATTTTTTAATCTTTTTTTGGTCAACTTATAGTTTTCTTCACATGAATTTATAATTTTATAACTAAGTTTTGGGAAGGCTTTTTATAAAAATATGTTGAATATTTTGATTTCTAAAAGTATAAATATAAACAATGATACAATTTTATATACTAAATTATTTACAATATTTCTAGATTTATTGTAATTAAATATTTTCAAGCCATTTGATTTAGTTTTTATTTAATTATTTTTAAACAACTATTTTTACATCTAAATTTTTATTGACATTGCACTCTTTTTTTCAATCAATGCTTCCTCTTTTCTTTTAATATCTTTGATTGACTTTCTTTAACTGTTTTTTTCTCCTTTTTTTTTTTCATCTGGTTTGTTTTATAGACTTTTGTTTTTTGTTCTTTGCTTTGAAAATGTGTGTCTAGTTTTTAGACTTTATTTTGTTTCATAATTGCCCTCATTGTCATTGAAATGTGAGCTTTGTTTGGGAGATATTTTTCGTTTGAAAATGTGAAAGTGGCAATGCATGAGATTATATTTAAGTTTTAGAAGTAATTTTATGGATTCTAAGGACGGGTATTTGTGTTAGAGATTTACGATTCTAAAGCCTTTTTTTTTGAATCTTTAATTGCATGTTAAGACTTTATTCTTTAATTACATGTTAAGACATTATTCTATAATAATTTTTTCCCTAAACTTTTTAATCCATGCATTGAATACATAAAATTGCAATAATTAGAAATTGAAATGATTATAAATATAATAGTGTAAAAATATCCATACTGGTTATATGTTTACAATCATTAAACTACAAAATCTAAAACGTTGACTATAATTATTTACAATGGAAATGAGCTGAACAGAAATAGTAGAGAAATTAACACTTGTACAAAAGGAAGAAATAAACGTAATTTGTCATTTCCTACAGCTGCTTGTTCCATCACACATGAACAAATAGATTAACTCTTTCCAATAGTTAAATTTAACTATATGTATACATATGATAATAATGTCACTAATTAAAAAATAAAATAGAAACCAAAAAAAAAAAAACTGTTAGAGAAACTAACGAAAAAAATAAAATGAAGGGACGAAAAAATAATAAAACCAATAACCGAAGAAAGAAGTCAAAATAAAGAAAAAACAAAAATGAAGGCAATAATAATTTTATATAAGAATTGTGGCTTAGGTATTAAATAGTGTTGGCAATATGTAACAAATTAGTTGATATATATTTATGTGAATTTCTTGTAACTACATGAGAAGATGTTTTTGCAAAAACAAAAACACTAATGGCAGCAAGAGAGAATGCATGAAATTCTATCAAAAACCTTCCTTGTCACATATATTATAATATGTACATAACATAAAATAAATTACTGGAGTGGAGTATGGATTTGTCCAAAAACTACAAAATGAATACTATATAGTTTTCTCTTGAAAAGCCAAAGAACAAAAGCAGACAAAAAGAGAATAGAAAACAAATGAGTGTAAAATATTTTAAAAGATTAGGGGAAAAACAAAGAGGATATACATTAGGGTTTTTTTGCGTGAAATGACGAACAACCTAGAAAAAATAAGAGAGCAAGAAGCAATAAGCCAAGGGTAGAAATGTAATATGACACAACAGGAGCCAAAATGTCCTAAAAGCCATTGCCAAAAAGTTAGAGTAAAAGAGACAAAATCAAGAAGACACACCAATAGGTTGAAAAGGGAAGAACACTGTTACTTTTACGAAGGAAGAAATCGAAAAAACAAACAAAAAAAAAATAAAACTAAGAACTAAAAAAAAAAAACTAAGAATGGGAAAAATCAAATATGAAAGCAATAATATTTTTATATAAGAACTGTGAACAAAGAGCAAATAATGATAATACAAAAGGAGATGAAGACAAGGAGAAAATGAAGGTTTTTTTTTTTTTAAAACTGAAATGACAAACCTATTGGAAAAATAGTACGCAGTAGAATTTTAAAATTTTTTTATATCAGAGTATTTTTCAAAATACCAGTTTGACACGCTATATGCATAAATTAACTAGATCTTACTAACCTTTGAATACTGAAGAATTCCTGCAAGCCGTGAAGAGAAGGAACGTTCTAGAAGAGCCATAACCAACTGATTTTTTTTCCTATTCTCTATCCACGATTGGAGTGAGTGTGAGCTCATGCTGTTTAGCTTTTCCTCAGATGACTTTCCTTTCAACTAGTTTGAGAAATACTTAAAGCTATAATTCATGATATGTGAATGATAGCTCTCCGTGGAGTTTTAGAGTCTCACTGACAGAGTCTCACTCTAGATTTCTCAATTAATCTTAATAATAATGAGAGTCACTTCCCTTTTATAAAGTTGGGCCCAAGAGTTAGTCTTTATCAAATAAGGCCTCAAAAATTCGAATCAGAATCAAATCAGAATCAATATTCAAAATTAATCCAACCGATAAACAGACATGAATTGTTTGATCTCGATAATTCAACAAATTTATCTTGAATTAATTTTATCACAAAATTAATTCAACCGATAAACAGACATAAATTATTTGATCTCGATAATTCAACAAGTGTATCTTGAATTAATTTTATCACAAAATTAATTCAACCGATAAACAAACATGAATTATTTGATTTTATCGAATTTCACCCAATTTGATAACTCTGACATAAGTCACCAATTATCAGAAAAGCACAAAGTATCGTTATAGGATTTTAATGAGCTAGCAAAAGGGATTTGATAGACCGATATAGTTCAAGCTCTCGATAATTATGAAACCCAATATCCTAGATATACATTTCATAGTTATAAACTCCAACGCTACTCCACTGAAAGCTTAGAGTTGCACCCTCGAACTATATAGAATTATGAAGCCGAATAGCTAAGTCTCCATGACATATCATAATGTATCGTATCCCATAGGATTATCCATAATCAGGTTAAGGACAAGTTCTGTCTTACATTCCTAATTATTTTTATCTTACGTTCCATTATCTCACCGTCGAAAAACTTACCATCCAAAGATAGTATACCATTCGGTTACACCTATGTATCCAAATGGTTGAGCGCTTTAGTTTTTCAATTACAAGATAACACATATAAGAAGATATCACTACTCCTAAAGAAGAGCTATGGATTCCATATCTATGAATAATAGGTCAAGCTATCAAGAGTTATGCCTCCAACGTACCGACATACGTACCACTATAAAATCTGGATGTCACCCTTTGGTATATTAAAAGACATAAGTCAAGACAACTGGCCTACTATTCATCTCAGGATTAAGATACAATACAAATGATTGTCTAAGGTGAATCAATATGCTGAGACAGAATTATTAATCTAAATCAATTCACTTTACATCCCGATCCAACACATCGTCACCTATGACAATGTGCCAATGTTTCTATTCGTGGAGTCCACTTTTGATGGCTAAGACAAACCATCTCCCAATAGGGATATAGACAACACAACAATCTTTATATGAATAAAGTGCCCAACTTTATTCCCTTGATTACGGATCTTATGATTTAGACCATCACCTTAAGAGTCGTGTTTTCCACATAATCTGTCCATCATATGCCCAATTCTCAAAGGTTTAGATCGACAGTCTCAGACTATTGCTTACTTAATATGCATTCAACAAATATGAATGTAAAGAGGATAAGATTTACTATATAAATATTAAATAAATTCTTTATTGATAAAAATGTCTCCAAAAAACTAATTATATTTTTACTTCTTAGGGCATACACGTCTAACAATCTCCCACTTGCACTAAGTGAGTAAATATGACAAATCTTACATCCCCATAGCTTCCGCATGCCTCTCGAAGACTCTCCCAGTAAGTGTCTTTGTGAATGGATCAACTAAATTGTCCTCTGACGCGATTTTGCACACCATGACATGCCCATCCTCTACGAAGTCCTTTATCACATGATACTTTCGATCAATAATCTTACTCTTCTTGTGAAATCTTGGTTCCTTAGCATTAACTACCACCGCAGTGTTGTCATAGTATAGTGATACCGCTTTATCCATACCAAGAACTACCTCAAGATCCCTAAGGACCTTGTAGAGCCACATTGCTTCTTTCAAAGCATCACTAGCTGCCACATACTCGGCCTCCATTGTTGAATCCGAAGTACAATCTTGCTTCACACTTCTCCAACTAATGGCACCACCGCCTAGAGTAAACACAAAACCTGAAGTCGATCTCCTAGAATCCAAACAAGATTAAAAATCCAAGTTAGTATATCCTAAAGGAGTTAAGTCCTTACCCGAATACACAAGCATATATCCTTGAGTTCTTCTCTGGTACTTAAAAATATGCTTTACCGCAACCCAGTGGTTTGGTCCTGGATCTGCCTAAAATCGACTCATAATTCTAACCGTATAATAAATATCCGGTTGTGTATAAAGCATAGCATACATGAGACTACCTACTGCTGAAGCATAAGGCACCTTCTTTTTGTATTCTCTTTCTTCCTCAGACTTTGGAGAGTCTTTCTTAGAAAGAGTAATTCCAGGCCTAGATGGTTGCCCACCTTTGTTGAAATCCTGCATTGCAAACCTCTTGAGAATTTTATCTATATAGCCGGCTTGTGACAAAGCTATCATTTTGTTCTTCCTATCCCAAAAAATCTAGATACCAAGAACAAAATTAGCCTCACCCAAGTCCTTCATGTCAAACTGCTTGGTCAACCATAATTTGACCGATGAGAACGCTCCCACGTCATTGCCAATTAGCAGAATGCCATCTACATAAAGTAGTAGAAAGACCACCTTTCCATCCTTAATGTGTTTATAGACACATAGTTCATCCACATTTTGTGAGAACCCATAAGTCTTGATCACTTGATCAAATCTTATGTTCTAAGAACGGGAAGCATGCTTGAGTCCATAAATTGACTTTAGCAGCTTACAAACCTTACCCTCTTGACCCTTAGCCTTGAACTCGTCTGGTTATTCCATATAAATGAACTCATCAAGATAGCCATTCAGAAAGGTCATCTTGACATCCATCTACCAAATCTCATAGTTGAGAGCAACAACTATAGACAAGAGAATCCGAATGGACTTAAGCATGGCTATCGGTGAAAAGGTTTCTTTTTAATCGATTCCTTCCTTTTGTATATAACCCTTAGCTACCAGTCTAGCCTTAACGGTTTTGACTTTTCCATCCACTCCTCTTTTCCTCTTGTAGATCCATTTACATCCTATGGGTTTTACCCATTTGTGAAGATCCACAAGCTTCTAGACCTGATTAGTCTCCATAGACTTTATCTTTGTGTTCATGGCCTCTGTCTAGAGGTTCGAATCAACATCCTCCTTAGCCTCTGCATAAGTGTAAGGATCCCCATCATGTTCATCTGGTTCAGCGAAGAAGCCTCACCATTGAAAATATATCACTTGGGTTGACGCCTGATCCTCCTACTACGCTAAAGCCCCTTAGGTTGTTGTTTAGGTTCGTTTGGTTTATCTACACTAATTGAAGTGGTTTCTACTAGAACCCCAAAGTGATTGAATCACTCCTCAATTCCTCAAGCAACACTTTGCTTCGAGGCTTAAAGTCATTCCTGTAACTCTCCTCAAGGAAAATTGCATGAGTTGAAACCATGACTTTATTTTCCTTTTAGTTATAAAAATAACCCCCTTTAGTCCTTTTTGGATATCCTACAAACACGCAAACTTCTAAACGTACTTCCAACTTATTCGCATCCTTAAATAGGACATGAGCAGGACATCCCCATATGCGAATATGCTTTAAGGATGTCTTCTTGCTCGTCCACAACTCGTGAGGAGTTTTAGGGACCGATTTTGAAGGCACATTATTCAAAAGATAACATGCGATTTGTAGTGTATATCCCTAAAAGGATAAAGGCAATGATGAATAACTCATCATGGACCTGACTATGTCCAATAAAGTCTTATTTCTTCTCTCTGCTACGTCATTTCATTGCGGAGTGCCCGACGCAGTCAATTGGGATAAAATCCTATTCTCTAACAAGTGTCCCAAGAACTCATCAGAAAGGTATTCTCCACCTCGATCAGATCGAAGTGCCTTTATGGGTCTACCTAATTGCTTTTCTACTTTAGTTTGAAACTCCTTAAACTTGTCAAAAGTTTTGCTTTTGTGGTGCATCAGGTACACATACCCATACCTTAAGTAATCGTCAATAAAAGTGACAAAGTACTCATACCATCCTTGTGCCTAGATGTTCATTGGTCCGCAAACATCATTATGCACAAGTTCTAGAACCCCTTTGGCCCTATTGCCCTTAGACCTGAATGGTCTTTTGGTCATTTTACCCTCCAAACAAGATTCATATTGAGGTACAGATTCCACCTTTAAGTGACTTAATGGTCTATCCCTTACCAACCTTTGAATCCTCTTCAGGTTAATATGGCCAAGGCACAAATGCCAAAGATAAGTCTTATTAGAGCGAGAAATTTTAAGTGTTTTAGAGTTATCATCATTCATCTCAACATTAAGTAGTAAGTCCATCTTAGGTTTGATAAAATATAGATTATTTTGCATCTATTCAGAACAGATAAAAGATTTATTTTTATGAATCACTACTTTATTATTAAAAGAAACCAAGTAGGAGTCTTTAAATAAACAAGCTATAGAAATTAAATTCCTTTTAAATTTAGGAACATAAAAACAATCTCGTAAAATTAAAATCCTATAATTATTAAAATGTAGATGGACATCTCCCACTGCTTCAGCTAAGACCAAGGATCCATCGTCATCTGAAGCGTGAAGTCTTCATGAAGCAGACTTCTCGTTTCTTTGAACCCTGTAAAGAAACACAAATATGATTAGTTGCACCAAAATCTATAACCCAAATGTCACTAGATTCCTCAACCAAACAAGTTTCTAAATACAGAAGATCACACCTACCTCCTCAAGAAAGGAAGTCCTTGTAATTCCTTGTAATTCTTCTTTATGTGCCCAACCTTCCCGTAGAAGAAGCACTTAAGCTTCTTTGGGTTCTTCTTCTTCTTCTTCTTCTTGCTCTTGTTGTTAGCAGGAACATAAGACTTCCCATGCTTGGCCCGTTGTTTTTTTCCATTCCTAGGGTTGGGATTGGAACCAGAAGCTGTTGGAAACAAAGTGCGCAGCGAAATTTTTTAAAAAATTTTCATCAGAGTAATTTTCAAAACACAAGTTTGACATGTTATATGTATAAATTAAACAGATCTTACTAACCTCAGTGTGCCGAAGAACCTCGCAACCTGTGTAGAGAAGTAACGTTCTAGAAGAGCCTCAACCAACTGGTCTTCTTTGCTATTCTTTATCTACAACCGGAGTGAGTGTGGGCTCACACGTACAGCTTTTCCATCGATGACTCTCCTTGCAACCAATAGAGAGAACCCAAAGCTAGTGCTCGTGATTTGTGAACAAAAGCTCTCAGGGAGTTTTTAGATGCTCACTAGAAGAGTATCACTCTTAATCTCTCAAATTGATCTGAGTAAATCAAGTGACTCACTCCCCTTATATAGCTATTGGTCCTGGGGTCAGTCCATATCAGATTAGGTCTCAAAAACTCGAAACAGAATCAAGTTCGGATCAATATCTGATAAGATCCGCGTGAAAACGCATAATCTTATCTCCCGCTAATCGGCAAGCCGGACATTCTGATCGGTAGGCCGAACAGGCCAGTTCGGCAGGCCGACCACGTCATAAGGCAGGCCTAACTTTATTCCCTCGATTGCAGATTATATGTTTTAGACCGTCACCTTAAGAATCGTGTCTTCCACATAATTAGTCCATCATATGCCCAATTCTTAAGGTTTAGACTGACAGTCTTAGACTACTGTTTGCTTATCATACAGTCAACAAATATGAACGTAAAGAGGACAAGATTTGGTATATATATAAATGAATAAATTCTTTATTGATAAAAATGTCTCCAAAAACGTATTACATTTTTACTCCTTAGGACATACATGTCTAACAATCTCCCACTTGCACTAAGTGAGTAAATACAGTAAATTTCGCATCCCCATAGCTTCCACATGCCTCTTGAAGACTCTCCCAGTAAGTGTCTTTGTAAATGGATCAGCTAAATTGTCCTCTGACGCGATCTTGCACACCGTGAAATGCCTGCCCTCAACGAAGTCCTTTATCACATGATACTTCCGATCAATATGCTTACTCTTCTTGTGAAATCTTGGTTCCTTAGCATTAGCTACCGCCGCACTGTTATCACAGTACAGTGATACCGCTTTATCCATATCAGGAACTACCTCAAGATCCCCAAGGAACTTGCGAAGCCACACTGCTTCTTTCGAAGCATCACTAGCCGCCACATACTCGGCTTCCATCGTTGAATCCGAAGTGCAATCTTGCTTCGCACTTCTCTAACTGATGGCACCGCCACCCAGAGTAAACTCAAACCCCGAAGTCGATTTCCTAGAGTCCAGACAGGATTGAAAATCTGAATCAGTGTATCCTAGAGGAGTCAAGTCCTTACCTGAATACACAAGCATATACCCTCGAGTCCTTCTCAGGTACTTGAAAATATGCTTTACCGCAACCCAATGGTTCGGTCCTAGATCCGCCTGAAATCGACTTACAATCCCGACCGCATAGCTAATATCCGGTCGAGTGCAAAGCATGGCATACATGAGACTACCCACTGCCGAAGCATAAGGCACCTTCTTCATGTATTTTCTTTCTTCATAAGACTTTGGAGAGTCTTTCTTAGAAAGAGTAATTCCAGACCTAGATGGTTGCCCACCTTTCTTGGAATCCTGCATTGCAAACCTCCTGAGAATTTTATCTATGTAACCGGCCTGAGATAAAGCTATCATTTTGTTCTTCCTATCCTGAAAGATCTGGATACCGAGAACAAAATTAGCCTCACCTAAGTCCTTCATGTCAAACTGCTTGGTCAACCATAATTTGACCGATGACAACGCCCCAACGTCATTGCCAATTAGCAGAATGTCATCTACATAGAGCAGTAGAAAAACCACCTTCCCATCCTTTATGTGTTTGTAAACACATGGTTCATCCACGTTTTGTGAGAACCCATAAGTCTTGATCACTTGATTAAATCTTATGTTCGAAGAACGAGAAGCCTGCTTAAGTCCATAAATAAACTTTAGCAGCTTACAAACCTTACCCTCTTGACCCGCGACCTTGAACCCGTCTGGTTGTTCCATATAAATGGACTCATCAAGATAGCCATTCAGAAAAGCCGTCTTGACATCCATCTGCCAAATCTCATAGTCGAGAGCGGCAGCTATGGACAAGAGAATCCGGATGGACTTAAGCATGGCTACAGGCGAAAAGGTTTCCTCATAATCGATTCCTTCCTTTTGTGTATAACCCTTAGCTACCAGTCTAGCCTTAAAGGTTTCAACCTTTCCATTCACTCCTCTTTTCCTCTTGTAGATCCACTTACACCCTATGGGTTTTACCCCTTCGGGAAGATCCACAAGCTCCCAGACCCGATTAGTCTCCATAGACTTCATCTCTATGTTCATGGCCTCTGTCCAGAGTCTTGAATAAACATCCTCCATAGCTTCTGCGTAAGTATAAGGATCCCTGTCATGTTCATCCGGTTCAGCCAAAAAGGCCTCCCCATTGAACATATACCTTTTAGGTTGACGCCCGATCCTCCCACTACGCCGAAGCCCCTGAGGTTGTTGTTTAGGTTTGTTTGGTTTTTCTACACTGATCGGAATGGTTTCGTTCGGAACCTCCAGAGTGAACGAATCACCCCTTAACTCCTCAAGCACCACTTTGCTTCAAGGTTTAAAGTCATCCATGTAACTCTCCTCAAGGAAAGTTGCATTAGTTGAAACCACGACTTTATTTTCCTTAGGGTTATAAAAATAACCCCCTTTAGTCCCTTTTGGATATCCTACAAACACACAAACTTCCGAACGTGCTTCCAACTTATTTGGATCCTTAAACAGGACATGAGCTGGACATCCCCATATGCGAATATGGTTTAAGGATGTCTTCCATCTTGTCCACAACTCGTGAGGAGTTTTAGGGACCGATTTTGAAGGCACATTGTTCAAAAGATAACATGCGGTTTGTAGTGCATATCCCCAAAAGGATAAAGGCAATGATGAATAACTCATCATGGACCAAATCATGTCCAACAAAGTCCTATTACTTCTCTCTGCTATGCCATTCTGCTGCGGAGTGCTCGGCGCAGTCAAATGGGATAAAATCCCATTCTCTAACAAGTGTCCCAAGAACTCATCAAAAAGGTATTCCCCACCTCGATCAGATCGAAGTGCCTTTATGGGTCTACCCAATTGCTTTTCCACTTCAGCCCAAAACTCCCTTAACTTATCATAAGTTTCGCTTTTGTGGTGCATTAGGTACACATACCCATATCTTGAGTAATCGTCAATAAAAGTGACGAAGTACTCATACCCTCCTCGTGCCCGGATGTTCATTGGTCTGCAAACATCACTATGCACAAGTTCTAGAACCCCTTCGGCCCTATTGCCCTTAGACCCGTATGGTCTTTTGGTCATTTTACCCTCCAAACAAGATTCACATTGAGGTATAGATTCCACCTTTAAGTGACTTAAAGGTCCATCTCTTACCAACCTTTGAATCCTATTCAGGTTAATATGGCCAAGGCGCAAATGCCAAAGATAAGTCTTATTAGAGTGAGAAGTTTTAAGTCTTTTT
Source organism: Artocarpus heterophyllus (assembly GCA_025403435.1). NCBI lineage: Eukaryota > Viridiplantae > Streptophyta > Magnoliopsida > Rosales > Moraceae > Artocarpus > Artocarpus heterophyllus. Next base: position 17,970,971 of record CM046351.1, read on the forward strand.
GAGTCATTATCATTTATCTCAGCATTAAGCAATAAGTCCATTTTAGGTTTGATAAAATATAGATTATTTTGCATCCATCCAGAACAGATAAAAGATTTGTTTTTACGAATCACCACTTTTTCATTAAAAGATACCACGTAGGAGTCTTTAAATAAAGAAGATACAAAAATTAAATTCCTTTTAAATTTAGGAACATAAAAACAATCTCGCAAAATTAAATTCCTATAATTATCAAAATAAAGATGGACGTCTCCCACTGCTTCCGCTGAGACCAAGGATCCATCGCCCATCCGAAGCGTTAAGTCTTCACGAAGTAGACTTCTCGTTTCTTTGAATCCCTGCAGAGAAACACAAACATGATTAGTTGCACCGGAATCTATGACCCAGATGTCACTGGATTCCTCAACTAAATAAGTTTCTAAATATAGAAGATCACACCTACCTCCCTTAGAAAGGAAGTCCTTGCAATGCTTCTTTATATGCCCGACCTTACCACAGAAGAAGCACTTAAGCTTCTTTGGGTTCTTCTTCTTCTTCTTCTTGCTCTTGGTTGCAGCAGGAATAGAAGACTTGCCACTCTTGGCCCGTTGCTTCTTTCCATTCCCAGAGTTAGGATTGGAACCAGAAGCAGCTACCATGTTGGCCTCACCACCAGTAGGAGACTCCCTGATTAGCAGTTCAAACTCCTGTAACTGTTTCATCAGCTCTGTCAAGGTCATATCCCGTCTATTGCTTAAATTAAAAGTAGCTCTAAACGGAATAAATTCCTTAGACAGAGTCTCAAAGACCATAGTCATCTGAGTTTCAGCATCGATGTCGGCTCATTTGGTTTGAGCCTCAGCGAGGTAACCCATGAACAACATCATGTGCTCCTTTACAGATGTCCCTGGTCTCTGTCTACAGTTTAAGAGTTTCCGAAGTGCCCCTTGCCGCTTTGTTATGGCCTGGCCTCCAAACATGTCCTCAAGATTATCCAAGATCTGCTTCGCAGTCTCATAATCCTGATGTTGAGCCTGCAGCACGTTGTTCATGCTAGCCATAACATAGCAGCGGGCCTGATCATTAGCATCTTTTCAGTGGTCGTACGCTTGGAATTGCTCATTACTTGAGTCTCCCGTAGGCTCGGGAGGACAAGGAGTTGTCAGAACATATTTCAGTTTATCAAAAGAAAAGACGATGTCCAGGTTCCGTTTTCAATCGTTATAGTTCTCACCGGTTAATTGGTTTTTGTCAAGTATCGATGATAAAGCATTTTTAGACATTTTTAATCTACAATAAAGAATCATATACCAAACATAAGCAAACATATATAATAATTTAGTAAGATAACACAATCATGTAAAATCATACAAATGTGTTTATGTGTCAAAACCTTGAAAATATCACAACCTTACAACGATAATCCCCAACTCAGAATTCAACAAGCTCCTAGGGGAGTCATGCTAAATTTAATCAGGAACACAGATCCCCTCCTGATTAATATATGCCATCCAGGACCTGTATGATCCAGCATATACTAATAATTGTTTCTTTGGCCATTAATTTTATTAACAAAGCTCCTAGGGGAGGTTAATAATAAAATTAACGTGAGTGTATAACCATCGTTTCAATATTTTATCCATGATTTATAATCACCACCTAGGGGTGTGCAACCATAAATCATACTAAAATACCTTATCCTTTCAGAGATCCAATCTGGTACATGATAGAAATCCCTTCCTAGGGGTCGGGACCACCATGTTCTTCCTATGGACCAACGATGGAGGCCTTAGGTCCTCTCTTCGAAAACCTTCTCCCACTCAATCTTTTGAAGTCAAGGTTTTATTTTAAAATTATGCACGAACAATTTTAATATGAGTGGCACTCCCTATTCTATATGACATTTTATCAATATACATGGTAAATCATATTATAATGCAAACAAGCAAAGCAATCAAGCAAAGCTACAAGCAAAATAATAGTAACCATAATATTATGGTTTCACCCTAGAGAATAGAAAACTAAGATTACAAGAGAATAATCGAGACATTTTTCGATTCTTCATCCTTGAATCCTCAAGCTGTATCCTTCTTCATGTAATATCCATCTTCAAGTCTTCAATCCCGTATGAATCGAATACTTCATATTTCTGGTCATATCCAAATTTAATGTTTCTCAGAATCATCTCAAAAATAAAATTAAAACTGCACCGAAAAAATTTCACCTTTTCTAGACACCCAGCAGCTCTTGGTGGGTAGGCCGATCTAAGTGATCGGCCTGCCGGTCTTGCTCCATCGGCCTGTCGATCTGAAACATCGGCCTGCCGATCTATGTAGGTTCGGCCTGTCGATCTATGACCTTCACAGTTCGGCATGCCGACCGAGCAGAAAACCCTCAATCCAGAAAATACAATTTTAATGCAATTCATCAATTTTATTTTCAACAATTCAAAAACATAAAATTAGAGACTCAGGAAATACCTGGAGGCGCCATCATCAATCTTCAAGATCCGACTTCTCATTCCGTCTTCTCCGAATAATTATTTAATTACAAAATTCTTACAAATTAAAAATTAAATAACAATTCCTAGACGGAGATGATAGTCCGCCGTCTAATTACATGAAAAACCTAGATACACATTCTAACCTCTAAGGAACCATAACCGGTATTAATTAATTAATAATTAAACAATGATTTAATCAACCATAATTCAAGATCACAAAATTAAGATCACAAAATTTATGCATATAACATGATCACAAACTTACAAATTTACGTAAAAACCTCGGCTCTGATACCAATTGTTGGAAACAAAGTGCACAGCGGAATTTTTTAAAAATTTTTCATCAGAATAATTTCCAAAACACAAGTTTGACATGTTATATGTATAAATTAAACAGATCTTACTAACCTCAGTGTGCCAAAGAACCTCCGCAACCTGTGTAGAGAAGTAACGTTCCAGAAGAGCCTCAACCAACTGGTCTTCTTTGCTATTCTCTATCCACAATCGGAGTGAGTGTGGGCTCACACTTACAGCTCTTTCACCGGTGACTCTCCTTCCAACCAATAGAGAGAACCCAAAGCTAGTGCTCGTGATTTGTGAACAAAAGCTCCCAGGGAGTTTTCAGATGCTCACTAGAAGAGTATCACTCTTAATCTCTCAAATTGATCTGAGTAAATCATGTGACTCACTCCCCTTATATAGCTATTGGTCCTAGGGTCAGTCCATATCAGATTAGGTCTCGAAAACTCTAAACAGAATCAAGTTCGGATCAATATCTGATAAGATCCGCGTGAAAACGTGTAATCTTATCTCCCGCTGATCGGCGGGCTGGACATTCTGATCGACAGGCCGAACATGCCAGTTCGGCAGGCCGACCACGTCATTCGGCAGGCCAAACTCCCGAGAAAAATCTCTACGAATCTTTTATTTTTCACCCGAGATTCTAAAGGATAAAGTCTTAGTTTTGATTCAAATAACCCAATAGAGAAGTTATCTGATCAAAACAAACTTTATCAAGATAATCTCTAAGAAAATAAATCAATTCACAATAATTCTACAAGTTTATCTTGTTCTAATTTGTCCAAAATTAAAACAATCGATAAACAGACAAGAATTATCTGATCGCAATAATTCAACAAGTTTATCTTGAACTAATTTCTTACAAAATTAATTCAATCGATAAACAAACATGAATTATTTGATTCTTACAAATTTTAAACCAATCTGATAAATCCAACATAAGTCACCAATTATTGGAAAAACACGCCGTGTCGTTACAGGATTTTATGAGCTAGCAAAAAGGACCAAAATAGACCTATAAAGTTCAAGGTCATGATAATTATGAAACCCAATATCCCAGATATACATTTCACAATTATCAACTCCAACGCTACTCCACTAAAAGCTTGGAGCTGTACTCTCGAACTTTATAGAATTACGAAGCTCGTGTAGCTAAGTCTCCATGACATATCATAGTGTATCGTATCCCCATATGATAATCCATAATCGGCTTAAGGACAAGTTCTGTCTTACCTTTCCGATTATTTTTATCTTACGTTCCATTGTCTCACCATTAGAAAACTTACCATCCAAAGATAGTATACCATTCGGTTACACCTATGTATCCAAATGGTTGAGCGCTCCAGTTTTCCAATTACAGGACAACGCATATAAGAGGATATCATTACTCCTAAAGAGGAGCTATGGATTCCATATCTATGAATAACAAGTCTACGCTATCAAGAGTCATGCCTCCAACGTACCGGTATGCATACCACTATTGAGATGTGGGTGTCACCCTTTGGCACATCAAAAGACACAAGTCGAGACAACGGGCCCACTATTCATCTCAAGATTAAGATACAATACAAATGACTGTCTAAAGTGAATCGATTTGCCAAGACAGAATTATTAATCCAAATCAATTCACTTTATGTCCCGATCCAACACGTCGTCACCTATGACAACGCGCCAATGTTTCTTTTCACGGAGTGCAATTCCGATGGCCAAGACAAACCATCTCCCAAAAGGGATATAGACAACATAACAATCTTTACATGAATAAAGCGCCTAACGTTATTCCTTTGATTGCGGATCACATGTTTTAGACCGTCACCTTAAGAATCGTGTCTTATGCATAATTAGTCCATCATATGCCCAATTCTTAAGGTTTAGACTGACAGTCTCTGACTACTGTTTGCTTATCATACATTCAACAAATATGAACGTAAAGAGGACAAGATTTGATATATATATAAATGAATAAATTCTTTATTGATAAAAATATCTCCAAAAACGGATTACATTTTTACTCCTTAGGGCATACATGTCTAACAGAAGCAGCCGCCAAATTAGCCTCACCATCAGCAGGAGACTCCCTAATCAGCAGTTCAAACTCCTGTAACTGTTTCATCAATTCTGTCAAGGTCATATCCTGCCTATTGCTCAAATTAAAAGTAGCTCTAAACGGGATAAACTCCTTAGACAGAGTTTCAAAGACCATAGTCATTTGAGTTTCAGCATCGATGTCGGCTCCATTGGTTTGTGCCTCAGCGAGGTAACCTATGACCAACATCATGTGCTCCTTTACAGATGTCCCTAGTTTTTGTTTACAGTTTAAGAGTTTTCGAACCACCCCTTGCCGCTTAGTTAAGGCCTGGTCTCCAAACATGTCTTCCAGATTATCTAAGATTTACTTAGCAGTCTCATAATCGTCATGTTGAGCCTGCAGCACGCTATTCATGTTGGCTATAACATAGTAGTGAGCCTGATCATTAGTATCTTTCCAATGTTCATATGCTTGGATTTGATCGTTGGTGGAATCTCCCGTATGCTCAGGAGGACAAGGGGTTGCCAGCATAAATTTTAGTTTCTCAAAGGAGAGGACGATGTTTAGGTTTCGTTTTCAATCATTATAATTCTCCGGTTAATTGGTTTTTGTCATGTATCGATGATAAAGCGTTTTTAGACATTTTTAATCTACAATAAAGAATCATATACCAAACATAAGCAAACATAGCAAAATAATTTAGTAAGATAACACAATCACGAAAAAACATGCAAATGTGTTTATGTGTCAAAACCTTGAAAATATCACAACTTTACAACGATAATTCCCAACTTAAAATTCAACAAGCTCCTAGGGGAATCATACCAAATTCAAGTAGGAACACGGATCCCCTCCTGATTAATATATGCCATCCAGGACCTGTATGATCTAGCATATATTAATAATCGTTTCTTTGGCCATTAATTTTATTAACAGAGCTCCTAAGGGAGGTTAATAATAAAATTAGCATGAGCGTATAACCATCGTTTCAATATTTTATCCATGATTTATAATCATCACCTAGGGGTGTGTAATGATAAATCATGTAAAATACGTTATCCTCGCAGAGATCCAACACGTTATATAATAAAGTTCTTTCCTAGGGGTCAGAATCACCATGTGCTACTTATGGACCAACGATAGAGGCCTTAGGCCTTCTCTTCGAAAACCTTCTCTCACTTAATATTTTGAAATCAATGTTTTATTTTAAAAACATGCATGAACAATTTTAAATTGAGCAGTACTCTGTAATGATCGAGAAAATTTTCATCAATAAAACCTAATATTTAATTGGGTTTAATTAATGAATTTACTTTTAAAAATGTGAATTTTTATAAAAATTGTAAGTTTTGTAAAAATTACGATAAACTAGGAATAAACGGCATTGATTGTAAATTTTATGGCAAATATGATGCAATGTTGGATATTGCCGAATACAGATTTTATGAGTTTAATCACTCAAAAATTTGTAAATAATATCCATAAAATGAATTTTATATCACGATTAATTGTAAAATTGTGATATAAACAAGTGGGTAATTAGAATGTAAATAGGACATAGAAGTTGTCTAAACCCAAATCAAGGGTAAAAAGGAGGCCGAAGCAGTATGAGTATATTGCTAAATGAAAATACAGATACGAAAAATGTTATGATTGGCCTCCAAAAGTGAATGAAAAGTAAGTCAAATATTTTTATACAGTCTAAGGATAGAAAGTACACTGATTTGACCATGAAAATATAGGAAAAATACTATGTGGTGAAAAATTACATAGTATAAATTTTTAACTCCATAAAGTGGACACTCCTTGATTTTTTATTGGGCCACATGTCTAGAAAAGTGGCCCAATCATCTCATGACACCTAGGTGGTAAACTCATGGGTCACCATGAGTCGCCAAATGAGATAAGGATGCATTTATGGCAAAGTTATCACAAAATTTTCATTCCTTCTTCTTCTCCAAGTTTCAGCAGCCATTGTTGAGACTTTTAAAAATTTTCTCAAGCCCAAACTTTGCAAAAAGAGCCCCAAACAAATTTTAGAAGCAAAGCCCAAGGATTTTTCACAAGTTTTAATGTAAAATCCTAAACTTTTTAATGAGTTTTCAAGGGATTTTTCATGGGTAAAGGGGAAAAATTAATCCGTGGTATTTTTACATGGAAAGGAAGCCTAGGAGGGAGTTCAAAGGAACTTTGAAGGCTAGAAATCAAAAAGGTGTCATTTGGGTAAGTTTTAAGTTTTAAAGTTTTGAAATTTTGTAAATTTTATTTTGATTTTTATTACTTTGAACCTATGTGGGTTCTTGAGCATGTACTTGATGAAATTTCATGCATATGTGAAGCATGGCATGTTTAAGTTGTGAAATTTTGATTTATGGTACAAAATTGTAATTTTTGCAAAAAGTATTATTTTTGTAAATTTAATGTTAGTTTTAGTAAAAGTGATGTTTGAGCATGAGAATGTTTTGATTAAGGCATGGAATGGTTTCTGCAGGGGTAGAATTGCAATTTTGAAACGGATTTTTCTAAAAATGCCGTAGGGACTAAATTCAAAGGAAAAGATTTCTCTCGGTAGAATTAAAAAATGGCAAAAAACACCCCTATACAGTGAGATTTTGGGAAAAGTTAAAACACAAAAGTTGTAGATGTCGACGAAACTGTTAGGCATTGCCGACGGTTCGTCAAAAAACTCAGTCGTTTGTGAGATTTTGATTTTTCAAAGAATTTGCAAAAATTGTGAAAAATTTTAAAAAAAGCAAAAACGTCATTTACCATAGGATTTTGAATATGATACTTTGAGCAAAAATGATCCTTGAGAAAAATAGGAAATTTTGATGCAAAGAAGTAAATTTTAGTCCTGGGGGCAAAATCGTTAAAATTTTTAGTTCAGGGACTAAACCGCAAAGTTTTATGAAAATGGGGCATAATTGAGAAATAAAGAGATTTGACCCACTAGGGTGTTATTTTAAAATTAGTATGTGGTTATTTTCGTAAGAATAACAATATCGAGCTCGGGTAGGTTAGTGGACCCACGGAGGCCAAAATCGTCATTTTGCTCGAATAACCCGAACTGCTCCGAAACATGTCAGTTGGAAAAAGAATGGTAAAAAAAAAAAGAGAAAAGGTTCCCACCCTTCGTTAGAAACAATAGGGTAGAGTTAGATAGAAATAAGAAAAATTAGTGGTTTTTAGAGTTGTATATAGTAATGCAACTCAATTTATTAACTAACGGATGTTTTGTATCGAAACATAGTGGAAATTTGGCTAATGGCTTTGTAATTAGCCAACAGGATCCTAGGAGTCTAGGAGAAGGAAAATCGAGGTTAAGTTGCCCGACATTCACATCAAGTAAGTACACATCTCACCTATAGTATGAAATTGTAGGCTTAGAGTGCAAAATGTGTATATATATACCTGTGTGTATATCAATGTGTATACTTATATGTATGCAATGACATGAGTATTTATAACAATGAAAGGGTATACTTGTGAGTATATGGAATATATATATGTACCTGAGAGTATATTATGACATGTACCTGAGTGTATATGATGATCTGTACCTGTGTGTATATTTTATGTTAAGTACCTGTGAGTACATTATGCTATATACCTGTGCGTATATTAATGTGTACCAGTGTGTATATAAAGTATGTACCTATGTGTACTATGTCGTACAAGAGCATTTATATAAATTATGTTATGTATAACATGTGATCATCACTTCAAGCATGGTATAATAACCATAATAAGTGAATTGGTAAACGAATCACCAAAAGTTACCGACTCCTGACTCAAGGGGAGTTTAAGGATTACAGGATGGTCACGGTGTTACGTAGACCTAAGTACGCAATGGTACGAACACTTGGGCCCTAGTTAAAGATAAGAAATGATAATGATAAGGAAGGATTATAAGAAAGCATAATAAGATCATGCATTTTATTGAATGTGCATGTAGATTTATATGGGACTTACTGAGTGTAGGCTCACTAAGTATTTCATGCTGTAGGTCTTCCGACGAAAAGGTCAGAATAAATCGTAATGATGAGCTGGAGGACGGATGATGTGTGCAGACTAGGTATGGTTTTCGCCATAGCATGTTTTCCGCTGTATGGTGTTTTAAGATATTTTGAAAGTAATGTTTGATAAGCTACATTGTAAAAGAAGGGTGATTATGTAAACACAAGTATATGTTTGTATTTCAGAAGTTGTTAAACCAGTATATGTACAACATTTATTAAAAAGAAAAAAAAATCTTAAATTTTTGCCCTAAAGTAAGTAAGAAAGAGTTTTATCATAGCCCAAAAAGGTAAGTTGTGACAGTTGGTATCAGAGCGAAAATCTTGCCACCCTACTGCACATTGTCGTCTGCTCCATTGCCATAGCTCAAGTAAGATAGTTTGATTTTAAGTATAGGAATGTTTAGTTTCTAATTTTATATGACATTGATAAGTTAATTACGACAATAAATATAGTATATGGCAGAACCGCATCATGATCATGATATAGAAGCTGATCGAAGAGCCAGTATTGCTTTTCAAGATGTAATGCCACCACGATACTCTGGGAGTTGGCAACCTATGGTGTTGACCGAATGGCTTCATACAGTTGAGGTAATCTTTGATGCTTGTCATACGCCACCACATCTCCAAGTTTTATTGGCCTCAGGATTGTTGTTGAGGGAAGCCTTAGCATGGTGGCTGAGGATTGGACCTGATGACAACAGGCTCCCCGAAGACCGAAATGAAATACCTAAAAACAGGAGAAGCTCAATCACTAATTGCGAACAATTTCCAGTTAGAAACTAAGAATATGCAAAGGCTAGAGAGAGACTTTAACGAGAATGAGAGATTTAAAGAAGGAGACCAATTCCGGAGAAATAATGCCATTTATCCGAATCCCCCAGAGAAATTATTGCAACCGAACTGAGATTTATGGGGAAAACGAGATCAAATTCTTCTCTCCCAGCGTTTGTTTTTTAGAATTTTTTTAATAATTTTTTTATTTTTATTAATTTTTAATGTATCAATTATTTTAAAGGGATAATTTGGTATTTTAATTAAAAATTCTAACAGATTTTTTCTCTAAAATTAAACGGTGAGGAACTAAATTGCACCTTTTTTTTAATGGTTAGACCAGTTAAATAAAAAATTAAGAACCAAATTGAATTTTTAAAAAAAAAATGTTCAAGACTAAGTGAGTTATTTACCAAAAAAAAAAATCACAAAGACATGGTCTCAGAAGTTCCAGTAGATCACGTTGGCCAACATGGCCTCAAATAAAAACAAAAAAATTACATGGTATGTCATGGTTTTAAAAAATATGTATTTATGACATGCTTAAAAAACTTGTACTACTTACATATTTAAATTGTGCCATATTTAAACATTTATGCCATTTAGAGAAAGCAAATTTCAAAACAATGTATTTACCAAAATTCTCTGATAAAAGAGGGAAAAAGAATATTCTTGGAGAATCCGAAATCATCCATTATTATATGGGAGCAGAGGGGGCGCTCGAAAATTCCAAAGCGTATAAAAACCGAACCGCTTATTCCACTTTGTAAAAGAGAGAGGAAAAAAAAAAAAAGAAAAAAACCAAAATGACTTTGTGCGCCTGCAAAATGCCAACAAAAAGAGCAGCTTCACCCTCGATAATCCAAACCATTACTTGCCCATTTCCTGTTTCATCTTCATATGCATGTAATACCTTTCATGTAAGGTTCATTTGCATTCTTCCTTCTTCTTCAATGTTTGAACACTCTCAACTTGAATTTTGATTCTAGTTTTTTGTGCAGTTATTTTCCGCTATTTATACTCACCAATGAGGTTATTAGTTTTGGGTTTGATTATCTTATCTGGGACTGCATCATTAAGGATTGACCGTTCTCCGCCTCTTTTGGAACTGAATGTGTAGTTCTGGATTGTTCTGACAACTTCGCAACCGCGTAGGATTTTGAAGCCGAACTAAAACGTAAGAATCTTCTGTTTAGTTTCATCTTGGAATCATGATTTTTCTCCCAAAAAGTATCATACATTTTCTAAACCAATTCATCTAGTAGGTTTTTTTTTTTTGAAGACTGGTTTATGTTACTTAGAGAACATTTCATAACAATTTTGATTTCATAGATTGCAAGCATCAAAACGAGCTGAGTGTAATGCAAACTGCTTTGGCATGCGTTGTTGGTATTTCACTGAAGTTGGGAAATCATGTCCTAAAAAAAATTTATTTACAAATGAGACTTTCTACATTGCTGTGGGAAAAGTATATTTCACAACATATGTGGAAACGTTATTGATAACCGTGATTAACTCTTGGGCCGTTTGTTTCGATACTCTAATCACGGTTTGAATCATTTTGCTACAGTCTTTTCTCTCACAAAAATTTAAATCTTCATTCAAATATTTTATTTAAATACTCGAACCAAACGGGCCCTCTATTTTCCTCTTGATATGATACTGTTCGCTTAGGCTTAAGCTTGAACAATTTTGTTGTTGGGCTTACCACAATAGGGTTTACACTATTAAAAGATGGCATCCTTATTAATCATCACTTAATAACCTTCCCAAAACTGTCTTGCCCTTCTGCCTCGACGGATTAATGACTGTTAACAGTCCAAACACGTCCCTAGGAAACAAAGGGACACGATCATGAACTAATTGTAGAGATTTTGTTAGCTCGTATGTGAAATTAGATGTCATAAGCACATCAAATAGAAGATCTTTAAAGGCCAGTAAGATACATGAAACTATATGCGGCGTTAAATGGATAAAAAAAAAAAAAATCAACTGCCCTCTTCGAGGTTGCTGCATTCTTAAAGGATTCTTAGTTCTCTCAAGTTTTGTAGAAAGGTTTCTCCAACAACCGAACCAGATTTAACAAATATAGCAGGATAGCCTATTGGAGCTTCTATCTTAGCTTCAAAACCTCGTCTGGTAAATAGATCTCCAGTCCATATGTGCTGCCATGCACAAGTTTCTCCAATTGGAAAATATGCCTTAACACTCTTCTTGCCTTTGTCTAAAACAGGCACCACTAAAATCTCAGTGCCAATCAAGAATTGCTGGTAACTTAATCTTTGTACATGTTCATCATCTGGGTAGTGGAGAAATAGGTGGCGGCATACGGGCAGACCCTTTGAAGAAGCTTCCTGCAGAAAGAGAAACAGAGGTGTTAGTTATGCTGCTGAAGATGCTAGAAGCTTAGTGCACTTGAATGTATGGTATCATCACCATTACAAGCTGGATTCTGTAGAACTTCCAAGCCTTGTAGACATTTGCGAAGCGTGCAAAATGTGACAAAGTTCGGTGATTTGAGTGGAATTGGCTGTTGCAAGACGGTTTATTTCCCTGCTCGCAGAAGAAAATGTTATTGTCTTCAGTATTTAGGTTCATGAGCATTCTTATTTCTACAAGTCTCTAGACTAACAAGACTTTGGACGTGGTAACATTTAGATGTGTCGAGTTATAACTTACTTCATGTGTTCTGAAAACAGTGGTGAAGGCATTTAGCTCCATCCATCGCAATAGTAACTCTTCACTTCTGTGATACTTGATGAAAGGAAAGTTTACAGCACAGTACCCCCCAATATCGCTGTGGTTAAAAGCGTACCCGGAGAGGCCACTGCTGAGAAGACCAACAACAGAACTCTTTATCCCATCATTGGTTTGCCAACTTACCATCTGATCTCCTTCCCAGAATATCATGCCCCATTTAGGGCTGTCCCTAAAACCAGCCCTCATGAAAAAGACCAAAGCTTCTTCTGGGTCTTCTTTCTCTTTACCCACACGTTTACGTTTCCAGTCTTCAACAAATTCTCTGTTTATCTGAGCCCACAGCTCTGGATATCTGTTATGAGCTGATATAGGATCTTCACCTGAAATGATAAGCCCATAAATTGTTAGGGCTTCCTGTTTCCATGGGAATCATTGCATGGACAAAGGAAATGCATAATTTAGGAGTGTTGATGATAACTAAAGGAAATCCACTGTATACTATGCAAAAATCAACTTGGCTCGCCAGGAAGTCCATTGGATGGAACTCTCTAACGTTGGTGATTGCTAAAAGAAGCATATAGATCATCTTCAATGGAATGCCAAATTTCTATGTCAATGCCAAATTTGACATTCGGGTAACAAAACCATTCTCTAATAATTACAACCTGCCCATTAACCATTTAGAAAAAACCATAAAAATTTCATTTTACAAGTTTCAAAAAGTAGATATATAGCATTCAAGGGCATATCAAATATGCAACTGTTCTGCTTCTTTTGTGTCAAATGTGGCATTAGCATTAGTATTTGTATTGGAGATGGTCTTAACAGAAAGTGCACGACTCTTTGACAGCTGAAGGTTGTAACATCTAGCCCTTACTGGTGATGGGAAATGCATACGTATGTGTCTATGCAGAGCTTCTAGTTAGCTTGTGGTAACTTACTTTTCTTCACAGGAATTCAGCTGTAGACTTATTTTTTAGATAATAATGATTCTTTCAACAAGTAAATGATATTTAAACTTTCAACCAGAAAACAAGTTAATATTTAAACCTGAATACAGCGTGGCATCGACAGGTAGGCCTTCACCAAAATCCGCCATCCATCCCCTGACGCCGTTGTCCACCATTTCTTCTAGAATTTGTTTGAACCAACTTCCAGTGTCTGGATGAGTCAAGTCCAACATTCCCACATCAAAAGCCGTGTTAGGAACCATATAAGGTTCACCATGTTTATCTTTTATCAATATATCCAACTTTTTTGCTTCCTCAAAGAGGTTTCTCCTTCTGTTTGGCTTCTCGTGTGTCTGTGATATCAAGTAGAAGTTTTAAGACAAAAGTCATAAAATTTATTTCAACAACAAAAATGCAGATATTGCAGGGAAAACTGCCATTGTTTTTCCCAACATAAAAATGGGAACATAAATACCAGCTTTGCTATGAAGATAAGTAATGCGTTTACTCTTCGTGCAGTGATGCATAAGGTCACTCTTCAGTGTCGGGTTAGTGAGTGTAGAAATTTGTTCAGAAGTGTGATTATACAAAAAAAATCAGCATGAAAGAAAGATTAGTACCGGAGCTAGACAAGGATTGCAATATGTCATCACTTTAACATGCTTGGCGCTAAGATCTTTCAGCAGTTGTTTCCATCCTGGATACCTTGTGGTATCTACTTCCCAGTTCCACCATACTTGTGACCCAATGATTGTCTCCCGTTGACCTTCCCAATCCTGTGTACAAATTGCTACATAAGTAAGAAAAGCCAAATATCATATATGCAAGATTTACAAATTTCCTTGTACAGTTTTTTTTTTTTTTTTTTTTTTTTAAATTTTGCATGGTTTGAAATAGCTAAAAACTGCACTATCATGGGAAAAAAAAATCTAGGAACTTAAACTAAATATGGAAAATGATACAAATCATGGAATACAGATTCATGACGTGTTATTAAACTAAAATACGGCTTGTTAGAGGTAGAAAAGCTAAGACAAAACAGTAATTTCAGTTTCACAGAGTTCATAGAATTCAGACACATATGCATTCATGATATTCATAATAAACTACTTCATGATGTGTATAATTACACGTTAAACTTTTATGGTTTGGGACATAAGTATTCATATATGGACGTGTGGAAGTGCATAGACATATGATATGGGATTGCAGATTAGCCCATGTGTATTTCTAAACGAATGTATGTAGATTAATGCACGGTATAGTTTTGCTCTCACTACACATGTTTTTATCCGTAGAGTTGATATAGGGGAGTGTATTACCTGCAACCAGAATGCTGAAATGGGAACATTGTAGGTCCCAAGCTCCTTCCAAACTCGGCGTACCGTTTCTGTGCCACCCTGCATTCCAACAATGGCTCCGGATATTATCCACTCAGGAAGCTGAGGTGGTCTTCCAATGGCTTCAGTGAAACTTTCAATGAGCTCAGAAGGTGAGTTACCATGCAGTATCCTTCCTTGTATTGAATTTCCATGTATCTGAAATATCCAGTGAACATAAAATTGAAAACTGCAACTTTAAGATTAGGAATAAGCCATGTATTGAAAGAGAAAAGAACTATAAAGGAAAGAACAAAAAAACTGAAGAACTACCAATGTTCTCTTTTACTTTGATATTCCTTTATGAGGGGAAAAACCAAGTCTTCTTATAATTAGCAGTTACCAAAGAATTATCAGAGAATCCATAATTATCCAAAGGACACATTGTATACAATATGAAGATATCATGAACCGCCAATGCTTCACAGAATTACTCATGATTCTGACTTATCCTTAAAAAAAATCTTGTTCTTCAAACACAATTTACAGCTTAAATTTCATCTCTTTATTAAAGTGCTTGCTTCATTAGTATCTCTTACAACAAAGAAACCGTATCCTTCATTCTAATTTGTTTTTGTTTTGCTCTGGAAACAATTCTGGAGTTTCAAACAGTGTAAATTCTACAAAACAAAAAGTTTTACTATCTAACAATACCTGTATTTGAACTTTGTCATGCTTTGTAAGATCAAATACAGAATAATCATATCCTTCAAGGTAAAGGGACCTCATCTTTGAAGTCATATAAAATGGAGAAGGTGCATATGTAGTAGACCAGTCTCCTCCAGCCCTGCATCAGAGAACAAACTTATTAAAACCAGAATCATTATACAGATCGTAGACTTTGTTACTAGCTGGACTAAGAAGACTATTTTTTTTTTTTTTTTAAATATTCACGGCTCTGATAGTCTTGGAAACGAATTAGGCTAGGAATAACAAACTAGCTTAAGGGGCTTTACAATAACTATGAAACCTTACTTTGGTAAGTCTCCTATTTTTGGTGTTTCTTTATTTTCTATCAAAGGCAAAGTGAAAGATGGATATCTTCTCAAGACGTTGCTTAAGAGACTTTCCATTATGTTTACTTTCACTAACCAGCAACAGCAAATAGAAGTTTTGCGAAGCAAGGCCTAACTAGAACCAGATGGTTCAAAAATTAACCTTTACTCTCTACCTGTAGCTGACCAAGTTAGCTGCAAAAGTAATGGGTTGATCTCCTCTCCCAATACCTTGCTCTTGAACAAAAATGGGAACCCTTTTCCCTTTAAAATCCATGTGAGAGAACTGCTCTCCAAACCCATAAAATCTCTCATTCCCTTCACTGGAGTACGTAAAGCAAACCCTGTTGAACTCTTGGGATTCTTTAGCCTTAATCTCCTCCATTTCTTCCTCTGACGAAGAAGCCATTACAATCTTTCTCGGCTTGTTTAAAGACCAATAAAAACCGAGCCTTCGTCTCCAAAACCGGTTTAATCTTCGCCTAAAACCCCTGTACTTCCCCAAGATATTTGGAGAAGAAGGAGAAGCTCTTGACCCAAACTCAAAGTTTGGTTGTCCAAATTTCACTTGAAACCCAACTTGATCACCACTCTTCTGATCAAACAAAGCCCAATACTTTGCACAACTAGAACACCTTTTAGAATCAAACTTTGAAGTTAAACTCCCAAAATAATAAGCTCCATTATTTTGGAACTTCTTGTTTTTTACATCCATACTCAAAACCCTTCCGGTGATCAACAAAACAGGAAAGTTTGCGCCTTCAAAGTCATACCCAGATGGAAAACCATGGTCCTGACGAAGCTCCAAAATTTCCTCGAACCCGTTGATCACCTGTATACTCTGAACCGTCTGATGATCACAAACCAAGTGAACATCATTGTCTTTCACAGCAAAAGATCCTCGGCTTTCTTCAACCTCGGTTTCGGTCACTGCGGCCGAGACAAAGGCTTGGCCAGGAAGCGTTGACCAAATGGGGGGCTTTGTGGGATGAGATTTGTGATGGATAGAGAAAGACCCACCATTGTTGGAGGTCCAAGAAAGGTGAAAATCTTGTCCGATTGGGTAAAGATCGTGAGAAGGGAGAGATTGGGAGTTGAATAAGAGAATTCCATGGACGAAAGGAAGGGATGTTGGGGAAGAAGGGAAGGGGCTGTTGAGGTGCTTTTGATGTTTTTTGGTGGTCGTGAGAGTTGTCATTGATTTTTGGAATATGAGAAATGCAAAAGACTCTGTTTTGCGATATATTTATATATATAGGTATGTGTATATCGTATAGTGCAGGTTTCGTTCAAGATTCCAAGTTGGGTCTTCTTTGGTATTGTCGTTTGATAGCATAGGTGGGACCGAGAGAAGAAAGACTTGCAGTTTTGACGTTTGTTGCGCTCTTTCTTTTAGAACATGATTCATCCAAAAAAAACAAAAGGTCACCAGTGAATGACCCAAACGGAAAAACCTGTTAGTGTTTAAGAGGTGGTTAGCATTATTTTTATTATAGTACGTGATAATTTAATATTGTAATAATTTTTATTATTATTATTATAGTATATAAAAATTTTACATTATTTGTAACTGAAAAAATAATTTAGACTACTTTTGTTAAACATTCTACGTTATGATATGGAAATAAAAGTTCCCGTTTTTTCTTTTTAATATTTTTGTTTAAAAAACGAAGAAAGGAAGATATTTCGACTTTGGCATAATTTTTTTATAATATACTCTTTCTGTTATATTTGATTTAGAAGAAGAAAAAAAAAACTTTATTGTATTTTTGGCATTTGATTTTATTCCCTTGTGTTGTTAGATTTACGTACAATTTTATAATTAAAAACGCTAAATATGCTTATAAGTTACAACTAACCGTGCTTGAAATAGAATAACTTGTATGCCATTTTTTTTTAATATGAATTGTCAGTTTCCATTACTAAGTATTTAAAAATTATCACAATCAAATATTAATGTTAAGAAAGATGACAAATCACAAATGTGAGTTAGGCATATATATATATATATATATAAGTGTATACAAGAATTAAAAGTTAACATCTTTAGCACACCCAATTACCAGCAATTTGCATTCTAAATTCGTAAAGTTTTCTCTTCAAAAAAGAATTCTTGAAGTTTTCAACACTGATATTGTAGTAAGACAAAAAAAAATTCAAAATGTGATCAAAATTGTCCATAAATTAAGCTTCGAAGAGCACAATAAAATTGAACTGGGAAGAATAATTATACAGGCCATCATGTGGAGTTGGACCATGGAATGGATGTACTTTCAGTTTTGAGAGTTGAAACAGTCCCAATTGAACCGCTCTTCTTCCCTAGTTTGAAATTTCTCCTCTCTATTTGTAACGTCCCGAAATTTATTTAATATTAATGTAATGTAAATGATGAATTAGTGTGCCATAATTAAAGTTTTAACTTTAATTAGATTATTTGGTTGGATTTTTAGTTTTTGGTTGTTTTGTTAAATTGATGTGTTCAAAAGATTCCTTGTTGATTTAAAATGATGTTTTGAGTTTTAAAACACAACAATTTGTAAAATGTTAAAAATACCCCGTTTTACAAAACTGTGGGCGGCACATGGTTTTCGCACAGTAAAACCGCCCACCGATTTTCTCTATTTATTTTCCTTTCCTCTCTCTCTCTCCTCACTTCCACGCCCATCTCTCTCTCTCTTCCCTCTCTCTCTCGGCAGCTCACTCTCTCTCAATCTTTCTCTAAATTTTTGAAAACCGCATTCGAATCCAAGCTTCGGAACAGCAAGGAGGAAGCTCGGGGACGTGATTCGGCGACCGAGAACGCGGATTGAAGCTTCGATTCGAGGTTAGATTCGAAATTTCTAAACTTTTTTCAAAATTTTCGATTTTGTGTGCTTTTGAAATCTAAGTTTGTTTAAGCTTAGAAAACCGTGGATTTGTGTTAAATGAGCTTAGAACAACTAGAATCTAAACCTAGATTGAAGAAAAACGGATTGGATTCAAGATTTTCATTTTTCTCCTCTTTTTCTCATTTTTGGATTTTTGAAGATTTTGAGTTCAAATGTTGTTTAAATGATTCCAAACATGTTTTAGAATGTTTTTCTATCAACTATAGTTATTTTTCATGCCTGGGAATTGAGAAAAACAGGTTGGAATTCAGATTTGGATTTTGGGGATCGAGAAACCCGTGGCTGGGATTTCTGGATTTTCCCAGTTCGGCAGGCCGAAGTGATGATCGGCAGGCCGGTGTTCTTCCGATCGGCAGGCCGAATCTGGGGACATGTTCGGCAGGCCGAACTTTGCTTCCGGCAGGCCGAACTGTACAGTTCGGCAGGCCGAAGCAGGGCGTCCGGCAGGCCGACCGAGGCATGGAAAATTTTGTGATTTTTACCCGATTTCACTGTTTTGAACCCTGATTTAAATCCCAACCTTATAGGATGATTTTAATGATACAAATGGCACACTAGGACATCATGAAATGATTTAGTAACATAGAATGTCTCAAACTAGATATTGATTGACTTAGTTTGTATCTAGGACTGTTCGTGGTTCCGTGGAGCTAACGTATAGCGGATCGGGATTACGGTGTGGGGTACCGGCACGAGTACTGAGGTAGGACTTCTATCCTATTCCTTTGATAGCCTGGTTTTGAAATGATTTGGCTTTGAAAATGATTTCTATCAAAATGTTTTCAACGGTTGTTTGAAAATGGTTTTATCGGTTATTTTATATACCGTGACATGAAATGAATTTCATAATGAATGTAATTGACAACACTCGGTAATTGGGTTTTGAATGATAATGATAATAAACACATGGGCATGATGCCATATCAGAGATCGGGTCGTGATCGACCTTGGGGGCAGGTCCCGAAACCCAGCTGGGCCACTACGGTGGTGATATCATGGTTTGCCTAGGTAAATGTAAATTGGTGTTTTGATTTGACGAGTAGACTGTTCTGTGTCAGAACGGTTCTACTCAATTTATTTATTTATTTATTCAAGTTTCTTTCTGTATAACTTCTGATAATGTTATGTTTCTTTGCATTAAATTATTTTATAAAACTTAGTCCTACTGAGCCTTTCGCTCACGTTTTATTGTTTTAAATTCCCCCCTCTAGGTGGTTTCCCATTTAGGTTTGGAGAAGATTCTTCGGACCGAACTCAGGAGCAATAGGAGAATTTATTTACATTCTGTATTTATTAATCAAGGCATGTAAGACTTAACTTTATTTGTACTTGGACTGTAATTGTATTTGTGATATTGTCAGATCCATGTGTGTGCACAAGTTGTGGGTTGTGGAACCCATATTCGCGGTTTTTATTCAATTATTGTTATTTGTTTAATGATTTTAAATTCTTTATAAAATGTGGTGGAAATTCTTCTTAATTTCTTACTTAATTTGATTCTCAAACTCTCGGTTTTTAATTAAATTCTCTTTTAATTAATCTAAATATTCCGCCACGTCACCTCCCGTACTCCGGGGCGTGACAGAATGGTATCAGAGCTCAAGGTTATGAACCTTGGGAATTGTGCACACATAGGTTTGACAATGAAATACCTCTGACAGTCCAAATTTTGTTTTCAGAAGTGAGAGAATGGCACCTAGACGTCGTTCGACAGCTGACGCCGAGTTCGAAAATGATGAGGGCCTGATGAGGTCTATGATTGCGGCTTTCCGGCAGATGGCAGCCAGGACTAGACCGGAAGACTCCAGTGTTGGTAGTCGGCATGCCTTCTTTAAGGAATTCCGGCGGGCGTCTATTCCGACTTTTGATGGCAATGGGGATCCGCAGTTAGCAGAGTATTGGTTGGATTCGATCTTGAAGCATCTTGATACCCTTGGTGTGCCTGAGGAGTATCGTGTGGAGTTTGCGGCGTATAAGCTCGAGGGTGGCGCTAACACCTGGTGGAAACAAACTAAGCGTCTGGAGCGCGGTGGCGATATCGGTTGGGACAAGTTCGAGGATCTGTTCTATGATCGGTATTTTCCGCAGGGATATAGAGACCAGAAGGCAGCTGAGTTTTATAGATTGCAGCAGGGTGATATGTCAGTTCGGGAGTACGAGGCAAAGTTTAGCGAGTTGGCTAGGTTTGCTCCATCAGCTGTGGCATCGGAGCGCGAGAAATGCATCAAGTTCCAGGAAGGACTCAAGGCTCCTATTCGGCGGCAGTTGGTTGCTCTACGGCTTAGGAGTTTCGGAGAGCTTGTGTCGTCGGCGATCTCCGTGGAGAATGATTACGTGCAGTATTGTGAGGATCGAGCCAAGGCTTCAGGAGGACCGCAGAGGAGTGGCAGGAAGAGCATCAGTAGTCGTCCAGCTCCGGGGAAAGGCAAGCAAGGCGGTGCGACCAGTGGCAGTAGCAGTTCGTCTGGCAGCGGGCGCAGCAACCCCTACAGCTTTCATTGTCATTTCTGTCAGCAGCCCGGACACATCAAGAGGAATTGCCCAATCAGGAGTGCTCGTCTTGGATCGCAGACCGGGGAGGATGCCAGTCGTTCGTCTCAGCCTCAGCCTCAGACCCTACCTCCGCCTCCGCAGTACCCGCAGTTGCAGTATCCGCAGTTTTCTCCTCAGCAATTCTCATATCCGGCACGGGGACAGCAGCCGCAGTATTTTCAGCGTAGTGTTCCTCAGTATAGAGCGCCGAGTACAGGTAGTGTGCAGTCATCTCCATCTCAGCAGTATCGGCCGAGTAATGCAGGACCCAGCAATGTCGGTAGAGGAAAAGGGAAGGCGCCAGTGCAGGTTCATGCAATGGCATCTGGAGGGTCAGATTCTCAGATTGGTAACGCGGTTGTCGATGGTATGGTTTTGGTTTCTAGATCTCTAGCTTGCGTTTTATTTGATACCGGTGCCTCTCATTCTCTCATTTCGAGTTCTTTTGTACATGCCTTGGGATTAGAAGTAGAAGAGTTTAAGGAACCCCTAGTTATAACTTCTCCCTTGGGGCGGGTGTGTGTGAATTGTATGTGTAAATCTTGTAAAATAAAGATTGGGGATGAGATTTTGAAAAGTGATTTGATTATACTCCCCATGAGTTCCTATGATGTGATTTTAGGGATGGACTGGTTGTCCAGATATAGTGCAGTCGTGGACTGCCAACTTAGAAAAGTGACCCTAGTGTCTGATAGGGGGACGGTAATCACTTACCAGGGTGGTGGTGATTGGCTAATGAGTGAGCGTCTCATGAAGTCATGTCTAGGAGGGCGAAGGAATCTAGATTGTTTTGCTTTTCTTGCCAATCTAGATTGCAAGCCCTATGTTTCGAGTAGTGGTGTAGCGACTCCGGTGGTTGGTGAGTTCGAGGATGTCTTCCCCGACGAGTTATCAGGATTACCACCGCATCGGGAGATTGAGTTTGGTATCGAGTTGTTTCCAGGGACATCACCGATTTCTATGGCACCTTATCGGATGGCGCCGGCAGAAATGAAGGAATTGAGGAAGCAACTTCAGGAGCTTGCTGATAAAGGATATATTCGGAATAGCACATCTCCGTGGGGAGCACCAGTTTTGTTCGCTAAGAAGCACGATGGGACTCTCAGGTTATGTGTGGATTATCGGCAGCTGAATCGTGTTACGGTAAAGAACAAGTATCCTTTGCCTAGGATTGATGAGCTATTTGATCAGTTGGGAGGTTCGCGATACTTCTCGAAGATTGATTTGCGGTCAGGTTATCATCAGCTCAGAATCAAGGAAGAGGATATTCCCAAGACAGCTTTTAGGACTCGGTATGGGCACTTCGAGTTTCTGGTTATGTCTTTCGGGTTGACGAATGCTCCAGCAGCTTTTATGGATATGATGAACAGGATTTTTAGGCCGTATCTGGATCAGTTTGTGATCGTGTTCATCGATGATATTCTTGTGTATTCTAAGACTTGGGAGGAGCATGAGCAGCATCTTCGGATCGTGCTTCAGACTTTGCGGGAGCACCAATTGTATGCTAAGAGGGAAAAGTGTGAGTTCTGGTTGACCGAGGTCAAATTTCTGGGTCATGTCATCTCGGAGCATGGTATTTCAGTGGATCCGTCCAAGATTGAAGCTATATTAGAGTGGGAACGACCAAGGAATGTAGCGGAGATTCGCAGCTTCTTAGGTCTTGCTGGATACTACAGGAAATTTGTAAAGGACTTTTCGAAGATTGCAGCTCCGTTGACGAGGTTGATCAGGAAAAACGTCAGGTTTGAGTGGGATGAAGACTGTGAGTCTGCTTTTCAGGAATTGAAGAACCGGTTGACTTCAGCTCCAGTGTTGATTATTCCTAGCAGTGACGAGCCATATGAGGTTTATGTTGATGCTTCAGGGCGCGGACTTGGATGCGTGTTGATGCAGCATGGACGTGTGGTTGCGTACGGATCGAGACAGTTACGACCTCACGAGCGGAATTATCCTACTCACGATTTAGAGCTTGCAGCGGTGATCTACGCGCTGAAGATTTGGAGATGTTATTTGTATGGAGCGTCGTTTCAGGTCTTCTCCGATCACAAGAGTTTGAGGTATTTGTTCACTCAGAGGGATCTCAACTTGAGGCAGCGCAGATGGGTGGAGTACATGGAGGATTATGATTTCGCGTTGCAGTATCATCCTGGAAAAGCTAATGTGGTAGCGGACGCGCTTAGCAGGAAGTCTTCAGGGATTCTCGCTTGTTTGATTTTTGAGGACTGGAGTAGGGATGCGACAGTGAGTGAGTATCGGCTACAGTATCATGACGACGGTGATCGAGTTTTGTTGTATCACGTGGAAGCGACTCCAGCTCTTGTTCGGATGGTGAAGCAAGGTCAGTGGCAGGATCGACATTTGCAGGGGATTTGGTCGCGGATTCAGAACGGGGAGCAGTTCGAGGAATGGAGCGTGCATGCAGATGGATCGTTGTACTTCAGGAAACGTCTTGCAGTTCCAGTTATCGCCGAGGTGACGAAAGCCGTTCTAGATGAAGCTCATAGGTCTCAGTTCGCTATTCATCCGGGGAGCACCAAGATGTATCGTGATTTGAAGAGGCACTATTGGTGGAGAGGCATGAAGAAAGATGTTCGCGAGTACGTGGCCAAGTGTTTGACGTGTCTTCAGGTGAAAGCCGAGCATCAGAAGCCTGCAGGTCAGCTTCAGCCGCTTCCTATTCCAGGGTGGAAATGGGAGCATGTGACGATGGATTTCCTCACAGGTTTGCTGAGGACGGAGCAGCGGCATGATGCAGTTTGGGTTGTGGTCGACAGGTTGACGAAATCGGCGCATTTCATTCCGTTTAGGTCGACGTGTTCCAGGAAGATTCTCGGGGAGTTGTATATGCAGAACATTGTGAGGTTGCATGGAGTTCCTTTGTCCATCACCTCTGATCGAGATACCAAGTTTAATGCTAAGTACTGGAGGAGTTTTCAGGAGGCTTTGGGTACAGATTTGAACCTCAGTACGGCGTTTCATCCTCAGACTGATGGGCAGTCTGAGCGGGTTATTCAGGTTCTCGAGGATATGTTGCGTGCTTGTGCGTTGGACTTCGGCGGGAATTGGAAGCAATATTTGCATTTGGCGGAGTTCGCGTACAACAACAGTTATCAGGCGAGTATCGGTATGGCACCATTTGAGGCATTGTATGGGCGACCGTGTCGGTCACCTGTGTGTTGGGCCAAGCCGGAAGATAGAGTTATTCTTGGGCCAGATGAGATTCGTGACAGCAACGAGAAAGTCGCGGTGATTCGGGATCGATTAAGAGCAGCTCAGAGTCGGCAGAAGAGCTACGCGGATAGGAGACGTAGACCCTTAGAGTTCGCGGTTGGAGATTTTGTTCTCTTGAGGGTGTCACCTCGTAAGGGAACTATGCGGTTCGCGGTGAGTGGGAAGCTCGCGCCGAGGTATATCGGGCCGTTCGAGATCACTCAGCGTGTTGGTGTGGTCGCTTATCGGCTTGATCTTCCGCCCGAACTTTCTCATGTGCACGATGTGTTTCATGTGTCTATGCTTAAGAAGTGTCCACCTGAGCAGGGTAAGATAGTTTCGTTTCGCGATGTACAGGTTCAGGAGGATGCGACGTACGAAGAAGTGCCGATTCAGATTATCGACCGGAAAGTGATTAGCTTGCGTCGTCGTGAGGTACCGTTGGTAAAGGTCGTGTGGCAGCATCACGGGGTTGATGAAGCCACTTGGGAACTAGAGTCGGGTATGCGGGAGTCATATCCGCATTTGTTTTATTTTTGAGATGAGTTGTAAATTTCGAGGACGAAATTTCTTTTAGGAGTGGAGAGCTGTAACGTCCCGAAATTTATTTAATGTTAATGTAATGTAAATGATGAATTAGTGTGCCATAATTAAAGTTTTAACTTTAATTAGATTATTTGGTTGGGTTTTTAGTTTTTGGTTGTTTTGTTAAATTGATGTGTTCAAAAGATTCCTTGTTGATTTAAAATGATGTTTTGAGTTTTAAAACACAACAATTTGTAAAATGTTAAAAATACTCCGTTTTACAAAACTGTGGGCGGCACATGGTTTTCGCACAGTAAAACCGCCCACCGATTTTCTCTATTTATTTTCCTTTCCTCTCTCTCTCTCCTCACTTCCACGCCCATCTCTCTCTCTCTTCCCTCTCTCTCTCGGCAGCTCACTCTCTCTCAATCTTTCTCTAAATTTTTGAAAACCGCATTCGAATCCAAGCTTCGGAACAGCAAGGAGGAAGCTCGGGGACGTGATTCGGCGACCGAGAACGCGGATTGAAGCTTCGATTCGAGGTTAGATTCGAAATTTCTAAACTTTTTTCAAAATTTTCGATTTTGTGTGTTTTTGAAATCTAAGTTTGTTTAAGCTTAGAAAACCGTGGATATGTGTTAAATGAGCTTAGAACAACTAGAATCTAAACCTAGATTGAAGAAAAGCGGATTGGATTCAAGATTTTCATTTTTCTCCTCTTTTTCTCATTTTCGGATTTTTGAAGATTTTGAGTTCAAATGTTGTTTAAATGATTCCAAACATGTTTTAGAATGTTTTTCTATCAACTATAGTTATTTTTCATGCCTGGGAATTGAGAAAAACAGGTTGGAATTCAGATTTGGATTTTGGGGATCGAGAAACCCGTGGCTGGGATTTCTGGATTTTCCCAGTTCGGTAGGCCGAAGTTCATGTTCGGCAGGCCGAAGTGATGATCGGCAGGCCGGTGTTCTTCCGATCGGCAGGCCGAATCTGGGGACATGTTCGGCAGGCCGAACTTTGCTTCCGGCAGGCCGAACTGTACAGTTCGGCAGGCCGAAGCAGGGCGTCCGGCAGGCCGACCGAGGCATGGAAAATTTTGTGATTTTTACCCGATTTCACTGTTTTGAACCCTGATTTAAATCCCAACCTTATAGGATGATTTTAATGATACAAATGGCACACTAGGACATCATGAAATGATTTAGTAACATAGAATGTCTCAAACTAGATATTGATTGACTTAGTTTGTATCTAGGACTGTTCGTGGTTCCGTGGAGCTAACGTATAGCGGATCGGGATTACGGTGTGGGGTACCGGCACGAGTACTGAGGTAGGACTTCTATCCTATTCCTTTGATAGCCTGGTTTTGAAATGATTTGGCTTTGAAAATGATTTCTATCAAAATGTTTTCAACGGTTGTTTGAAAATGGTTTTATCGGTTATTTTATATACCGTGACATGAAATGAATTTCATAATGAATGTAATTGACAACACTCGGTAATTGGGTTTTGAATGATAATGATAATAAACACATGGGCATGATGCCATATCAGAGATCGGGTCGTGATCGACCTTGGGGGCAGGTCCCGAAACCCAGCTGGGCCACTACGGTGGTGATATCATGGTTTGCCTAGGTAAATGTAAACTGGTGTTTTGATTTGACGAGTAGACTGTTCTGTGTCAGAACGGTTCTACTCAATTTATTTATTTATTTATTCAAGTTTCTTTCTGTATAACTTCTGATAATGTTATGTTTCTTTGCATTAAATTATTTTATAAAACTTAGTCCTACTGAGCCTTTCGCTCACGTTTTACTGTTTTAAATCCCCCCCTCTAGGTGGTTTCCCATTTAGGTTTGGAGAAGATTCTTCGGACCGAACTCAGGAGCAATAGGAGAATTTGTTTACATTTTGTATTTATTAATCAAGGCATGTAAGACTTAACTTTATTTGTACTTGGACTGTAATTGTATTTGTGATATTGTCAGATCCATGTGTGTGCACAAGTTGTGGGTTGTGGAACCCATATTCGCGGTTTTTATTCAATTATTGTTATTTGTTTAATGATTTTAAATTCTTTATAAAATGTGGTGGAAATTCTTCTTAATTTCTTACTTAATTTGATTCTCAAACTCTCGGTTTTTAATTAAATTCTCTTTTAATTAATCTAAATATTCCGCCACGTCACCTCCCGTACTCCGGGGCGTGACACTATTTCACTTGTCGTTTCAATGATTCTATTGTTTTTGTTTATTTGTAGTTTTTAGTGGCGGTGATTTTTGGAGCGGCGTATTATGATGCAGAATTGTCTTTCAAATACAGCAGTGATGTATCAGGACGTGTTTTTGGCACTAGATATCTGGAGGAAGAGAAAATATATATATATATATATATATATATATATATTTCTTCCATTCCCATACATTTTGGGTCAAATATATATTTGTTTTGAATTTCTCTTGCATATTGTTTCCAACTTCCCGTCTGTTTCTACCAGTGATAAGGACCATATATTTTTGACTAGACCTTACGATAAAATTTTAAGTTGTAATAAAATTTAAAAATCGGCCGTCTATTTTGATATCAACTATCAAAATTGTCAAAAAATAATAATTTACAGAAAATTTATCAAAATTAAAAATTCAAAGACCAAAATATCACTATATTCAAAGTTCAGGGGCTAATAGTGTCAACAACCCAAGCTATTATCACTGGAGTCACTTGCCTATAGTATTGTGGCCAAAAAATGCAAACCACACTTACATCTCACTCTCTCTCTCTCTTTCTATAGTCTCCTCACATCCAAATGCTAAGGGGTTATAGGCGATTTGGGAGCCGTAATGGAAACCTTGGCTTACGGTTTTGGTTTAAAATCTCAATTTTAACTCAATTTTTACATCATCTATTAGTAAATTAAGGATGAAAAAAAAATACAGCTTGGGATTTTTGTAGTTTTGTTCCCCATCTTAACGATATTGTCTTTAAAACCGTCGATATAAATATAGATAGAAAAGATAGAAAGGCGTAGTTATCATCCAATTATAATCTTGCTTTTTGATGAGTCTTATGAAATTATCCATTTTGAACCTGCGCTAGATCTGCATTGATATTCGTCGTCGTGCATCTAGTCCAATTATATCTAGTACAATTATATCTCATGTACATGTCCTTCGAATGCATTTAGCCATCAAACATGTCAACATTCATTTAGACACCATGCAGATTGGAATTATATGAACCACGTACAAAGTTGGAATTATTTCTCGCCTTCTCATTGGTCGAAAATTTTGTGCTATGTTTTTCGAATTTGATATTCAGTGTAAAGATTGCTTATTCGAACTTTGGCTAAATGACGATGAAGGCTTTTTCTTTTTTCTCTTTTTTTTTTAATAAATTTTTTTTTTCAAGGGACTAAAGCTTTTAAGCTTTTATGCAGCAAAAACAATTAATTAATTTAGACTATCACGACTAGAAGTGGCAAAATCATGTTGCGTGTCGCGTTCATGTCAGTACGATTACAGCACGACACGATTAGGCTAAACATAGGCACGATACGATTAATAAACGTTCCCAAAATACAAACACGAACACAACCTGCCTATAGCATGTGTAACACGACATGACACGATTAACACGATTACTAAGTAGGCCGTGACGGGTTGACATGATAACAACATGTATATAGTACGTTTATGACCCAGTTAACTGAAATTAAAAAAAAAATTAAAAAAACCAATAAAAAAATTAACAAAAACACAATATCTAATTAATACTAACATACTATAAATATTTTAAATATTTTTATTTTTAAGTTTAAATGTATTATAAATAGGCAGGTCGTGTCGTGTCGACATGTTTACAGCCAGTTTAATTAAACGTGTTAAAGCGTGTTAGCATGAACCCAACCCGTTTATTTTCGTGTTTTTCGTATCAACCCATTTATGACCCAATTAATAAACGTGCAGCTCAAACCTGTTTTTCTTGTGTCATTTTCGTATTGTGTCATCGTGCTGTGTCCAAATTTTCCTGCCCTAATCACAACACGTATTTGTAGAAGCGTTATGCAATATTTCATGAATAAATACCACAATCTAAAAGGAGAGGACGATATTCAGGTTTCGTTTCTAATCATTATAATTCTCTCCGGTTAATTAGTTTTTGTCAAGTATCGAAGATAAAACGTTTTTAGACATTTTTATTCTACAATAAAGAATCATATACCAATCATAAGCAAACATATCATAATAATTTAGTAAGATAATACAATCATGTAAAAACATACAAATGTGTTTATGTGTCAAAATCTTAAAAATATCACAACCTTACAATGATAATTTCCAACTCAAAATTCAACAAGTTCTTAGAGGAGTCATGTCAAATTCAATAAGGAACACGGATCCTCTCCTGATTAATATATCCCGTCTAGCATTCGTATGATCTAGCATATATTAATAATTGTTTCTTTAGCCATTAATTTTATTAACAGAGCTCCTATGGGAGGTTAATAATAAAATTAACATGAGTGTATAACTATCATTTCAATATTTTGTCCATGATTTATAATCACCACATAGGGGTGTACAACCGTAAATCATGCTAAAATACCTTATTCTCTCATAGATTCAATCTAGTACATGATAAAAATCCCTTCCTAGGGGTTGGGACCACCATGTTCTTCCTATGGACCAACGTTGGAGGCCTTAGGTCCTCTCTTCGAAAACCTTCTCCCACTCAATCTTTTGAAATCAAGGTTTTATTTTAAGAAACATGCATGAACAATTTTATATGAGCGGCACTCCCTATTCTATATGGCATGTTATCAATATACATGGTAAATCATATTATAATACAGACAAACAAAGCTACAAGCAAAATAAGAATAAATAACCGTAATGTTATGGTTCCACCCTAGAAAATAAAAATCAAATATTACAAGAGAATAATCGAAACATATTAACGATTCTTCATCCTTGAATCCTCAAGTAGTATCCTTCTTCATGTAATGCCCATCTTCAAGTTTTCAATCCCATATGAATCGAATACTCTAAATTTCTGGTCATATTCAAATTTTAATGTTTTTCAAAATTGTCCCAAAAATAAAATTAAAACTACATCAAAAACTATACCTTTTTTGGAATAATTTTTCAGAACTCTACCAGCAAGGCAATCTGGCTGATCGGCCTGCCCGTCATGACTCACTGGCCTGCCGATCTTTTCAGATCGGCCTGCCGAACCAGAAGTTTGGCCCATCGCCAGAGCCACCTAGTTTCTACCATACTGACAGCCTATCGAACCTCACGTCTGGTCTGTCGATCTGTGACCATCAGCCTGTCGAACTAGAGCGGCATACCGACCGAGCAGAAATCACCATTTCCAGAAAATACAATTTTTAATGCAATTCATCAATTTTATTTTCAACAATTCAAAAACATAAAATTAGAGGCTCAAGAAATACTTCAGAATGCTATCATTCGTCTTCTAGATCCATCTTCTCCGAATGATTATTTAATTACAAAATCTTACAAAATTTAAAATTAAATAATAATTCATAGACGGAGATGATAGTCCGCCATCTAATTACATGAAAAACCTAGATACATATTCTAACCACTAAAAAAACCATAACCGGTATAAATTAATTAATTAATTAATAATTAAATAATAATTTAATCAATCATAATTAATTAATAAGCATTCATCATATAATCCATGACAACATATAAGATTATAGAAACCTAGAGTGTCAACCCTCTATAAAATTAAATTCAAGCAGAAGAGAGATCAAGATCACATAATTTACAAATATAACATGATCACAAACTCGTAAATTTATGTAAAAACTATGGCTCTGATACCAATTGTTGGAAAAATAGTACGCAGCAGAATTTTAAAATTTTTTATATTAGAGTATTTTTCAAAACATAGGTTTGGCACGCTATATGCATAAATTAACCAGATCTCACAAACCTTGTAAATGCCGAAAAGCTTCCTCAATCAGTGAAGAGAAGTAACGTTCCAAAAGCACCTCAACCAACTGGCCTTCTTTGTTATTCTTTATCCACGATCGGAGTGAGTGTGGGCTCACATGTACAGCTCTTCCACTAGGCGACTCTCCTTCCAACCAATTGAGAGAAACCAAAGCTAGTGTTCGTGATTTGTGAACAAGATCTCTCAGAGAGTTTTCAGAATCTCACCAACAGAGTTTCACTCTTAATCTCTCAATTGATATAAATAATAATGAGACTCACTCCCTTTTATAGAGGTTAGGCCCAAGAGTCAGTCCTTATCAAATAATGCCTCAAAATTCAAATCAGAATCAAATTTGGATTAATATCTGATAAAATCAGTATGAAAACGCATGATCTTTTTATCGCACGGTCAGCATGCTGAACTTGTCGCTGAACCTGAGGATCAGCATGCCGAACTGTCGATAAAAATCTCAACGAATCTTTTATTTTCCATCGAAGATTTTAAAGGATAAAGTCCTAGTTTTAATTTAAATAACCCAATATAAAAGTTATCTAATCAAAACAACTTTATCAAGATAATCTCTAAGAAAATAAATGAATTCCTGATAATTCAACAACTTTATCTTGAATTAATTCAAAATTAATCCAACCAATAAACAGACATGAATTATCTAATCCTGATAATTCAACAAGTTTATTTTAAATCAATTTTGTCACAAAATTAATTCAACTGATAAACATATATGAATTATTTGATTCTTCTGAATTTCAGTCAATCTGATAAATTTGACATAAGTTACCAATTATTGGAAAAAAATGTTGTATCGTTACAGGATTTTTGTAAGCTAACAAAGGGCACTTGATGGACTTATATAGCTCAAGCTCCCGATAATTATGAAACCCAATATCCCAGATATACATTTCATAACTATCAACTCCAACACTACTCCACTAAAAGCTTGGAGCTGCACTCTCAAACTACATAGAATTATGAAGCCCGTATAGCTAAGTCTCTATGACAAATTATAGTGTATCGTATCCCCATAAGATCATATATAACCAGCTTAAGGACAAGTTCTATATTACCTTCTCAATTATTTTTATCTTTCGTTCCATTATCACACCATCGAAAACTTACCATCTAAAGACGGTATACCATTCGATTACACGTATGTATCTAAATAATTGAGCGTTCTAGTTTTTTAATTATAGGATAACACATATAAGAGGATATCACTACTCCTAAAGAGGAGCTATGGATTCCATGTCTATGAGTAATAGGTCTACGCTATCAAGAGTCATGCCTCCAACGTACTGGTATGCGTACCACTATTAAAATATGGGTGTCACCTTTTGATACATTAAAAGAAACAAGTCAAGATAACAGGCCCACTATTCATCTCAGGATTAAGATACAATATAAATGATTATCTAAAGTGAATCGATTTAGCAAGACAGAATTATTAATCCAAATCAATTCACTTTATGTTCGGATCCAACACATCGCCAATTATGACAATGAGCCAATGTTTCTATTCATGGATTCCACCTCTGATGGTCAAGACAAACTATCTCCCAATAAGGATATAGACAACATAACAATCTTTACATGAATAAAGCGCCCAACTTTATTCCTTCGATTGCGGATCTTATGATTTAGACCGCACCTAAAGAATCGTATCTTTTGCATAATCTGTCCATCATATGCCCAATTCTTAAAGGTTTAGACCGACAGTCTTAGACTTTTGCTTGCTTAACATACATTCAACAAATATGAACGTAAAGAGGACAAGATTTGGTATATAAATAATAAATAAATTCTTTATTGATAAAAATGTCTCCAAAAACATATTATACTTTTATTCCTTAGGGCATCCATGTCTAACATCTCATGTATGCCATGCTTTGCGCATAACCAGATATTAGTCATGCGGTCAGGATAGTAAGTCGATTTCAATCAGATCCAAGACCAAACCACTCGGTTGCGGTCAAACATATTTTCAAGTATCTAAAAAGGACTCGATGGTATATGCTTGTATATTCAAGTGAGGATTTGACACCTCTAGGATATATTGATTCCAATTTTCAATCTTGTCCAGATTCAAGGAGATTGACTTCTGGTTTTGTGTTTACTCTAGGCAATAGTGTCGTTGTTTGGAGAAGTGTCAAGCAAGATTGCACTTTGGATTAAACAATGGAGGCTGAGTATGTGACAGCTAGTGATACTTCCAAAGAAGTAGTGTGGCTCCGCAAGTTCCTTGGGAATCTTGAAGTAGTTCCTGGTATAGATAAGGCAGCATTGCTGTATTGTGATAACATTGCAACAATAGCTAATGCTAATGAACCAAGATTTCACGAGAAGAGTAAGCATATTCATCAAAAGTATCATGTGATAAAGGACTCCGTTAAAGGCGGGTATATTGTTGTATGCAAAATCACATTTGAGGACAATTTAGCTGATCCATTCACAAAGAAACTAACTACGAGAGTTTTTGAGAGACATGTGGAAGCTATAGGGATGAGGTATATGTCATATTTACTTATTTGGTGCAAGTGAGAGATTGTTAGACATGTATGCCCTAAGAAGTAAAATGTAATATGTTTTTGAAGACATTTTATCAATAAAGAATCTATTTATTATTCATATACCAATAATTTTTCTTTCTACGTTCAAATTTGTTGACTGTATGATAAGTAAACAAAAGTCTAAGATTGTCAATCTAAACCGTTGAAAATCAGGCATATGATGGACATATTATGCGGAAGACGTGATTCTAAGGATGATGGTATAAATCATAAGATCTGCAATCGAGGAAATAAAGTTGGGCACTTTTTTTATGCTAAGATTGTTATGTTGACTATATCCCTCACGGGAGATGGCTTCTCTTGGCCATCGAAGTTGGATTCCAATGAATATAAACATTGATACATTATTGTAGGTGATGATGTATTGGATCCTGACATAAAGTGGAATTGATTTGGATTAATGATTCTGTCTGGACAAATCAATTCACTTTAGACAATCATATGTGTTGTATCTTAATCTTGAAATGACTAATGGACTTGTTGTCTCGACTTATGTCTTTTGATGTACCAAAAGGTGACATCCTAGTTTATCACGGTACACATACCAATACATTAGAGACATGACTCTTGATAGCGTAGACTTATTATTCATAGATACGTAATCTATAGCTCCATTGGTGGAGTCAATGATATCCTCGTATATGCGTTATCCTGTAATTGAAAAACTAGAGCGCCCAACCATTTAGATTCATTAGTGTAACCAAATGGTATACTGTCTTGGGATAGTAGGTTTGCCAATGGTGAGATAATGGAAGGTAAGATAAAAATAATCAAGAAGGTAAGACAAAATTTATCCTTAAGCCGATTATGGATACCCTATGGGGATATGACGCATCATGATATATCATGGACACTTAGCTAATTTGGGATTCGTAATTTTATGTAGTTCGAGAGTACAGCTCTAAGCTTTTAGTGGAGTAATGTTAGAGTTGATAATTATAAAATATGTATCTAGGATATTATATTTTATAATTATTGGAGCTTGAAGTATATGAGTCCATTAGGTCCCCTTTGCTAGCTCATAATAAATCCTAAAACAAAACGATGTGCTTTTCTAATAAATTGATAACTTATGTTAAATTATTAGATTTGCTGAACTTCATAGGATCAAATAATTCATGTATGTTTATCGGTTGAATTAATTTTGTAAAATTAATTCAAGATAAATTTTTTGAATTATCAGGAATATTTATTTTCCTTAAGATTATCTAGATACGACTGTTTTAATCAGATAATTTCTTTATTGAGTTATTTGGATTAAAGCTAAGGCTCTCTCCAAAGAATCTCATATGGAAAATAAAGGATTCTTAGAGATCATATTATCACAAGTTCGGCAAACCGATTGGTTAGTTTGGCTTGCTGATGGAGCAAGTTTGACAGGCCGATCCATTAGTTTGGTCTGTTGATCTAATGATAATTTGATCACATATTTTATATAGGATTTTATCAAATATAGATCCAGATTTGAATTTCAGAGACCTTATTTGATAATGACCAAACTTGGGGACGACCTCTATAAATAGGGTGTGTTTTTTGAGTTATTTAGATCAGTTGAGAAGTTAAGAGTGAATACTCCTGTGTTAGATACTCTGAAACCCCCTAAGAGCTTTTGTTCACAATCACGAACCTTTACTCTGGGTATTCTCAATTGGTTGGAAGGAGAGTCATTGGAGGAAGAGTTGTACAACGTGTGCCCACACCATTCCAATCGTTGATAGAGAATAGCTAAGAAGACCAGTTGGTTGAGGCTCTTCTAGAAGGTTCTTCTCTTCCCATGTTGCATAAGCTCTTCAGCATATAAAGGTTAGTAAGATCTGGTTAATTTATTCATATAGCGTGTCAAACTTATATTTTGGAAAATACTTGGATTAAAAATTTTAAAATTTCTGATGCGTACTATTTTTCCAAAAACTGACACAGCCAAGCCAAGCGATCATCATAGATAACGTGACATGACAAAAGAAAGAAGATAAACAACCTCAACCCCAATAAAGGTGTAATAATTACTATGACTTAACCCTACCTATTGACGATATTTACCATAGGATAAGTGGTAAGCCCTACTCTAACGTCCTACAACATGATCAAAAGAATGATAGACGACAACATGATCACGATCATCGAGATAATAATGCTGAGTATACGAGCATGATTCATACAATTTTTGGTGGACCTTATCATGGAGGAGACTCTAACAGGTCCTAGAAGAATTATGCCTGAGTGGCAAAAGAATCTCATAAGCAGAGGTGTTTGAATGTGTCAACATTGCAAACTAACCAAGGCGCCAAGATATGAGAGAACAGAGATAATTTTCTCCAAGGAAGATGAAAATAGAGTACATTTCCTGATGCTTTGGTGGTAGAGGCAATGATAGGAAACTACATGGTCTACCAAGTCTTAGTGGACAACAGAAACTTGGTCGACATTATCTGCATTGACTGCTTAACAAAGATGGGAATCTACTTCGACCAAACTACTCCAAATTCAAGATCACTCTATGGATTTACATGGGACAACATAATTCTTGAAGGAACCATTAAGTTGCCCATCATGGTACAAGACAACCCTGAAACCACAATTATGATCTGAAACTTTTTAGAAGTCAAGGGAGCGGATCAATATAATGTAGTATATAGGAAGGACAAACTTAAGGGATCTAAAGGTCATTACATCTATCTATGATTAGAAGGTAAAGTTTCCTATGTAGAATGGAGTCAATGAGATAAGGGGGAATCAATACGAGTTGAGGTTCACATACTCTGACCTGATTCATTAATGCACCAACCTTAAAAAGGGAGATAAGGATTGTGCGTCAGCATCCTTTGGAGGAAGACATCGACCTAAGGCTGGAAGAAGATATCACAGGGATTGAGCTAGTTGAGGATTTGATTGAGGTAAAGGTTGACAAGCAAGAATTGTCGAGGGTCTTAAGGATCAGGTCAGGATTGTCAAGAAACAGGCAGATGAGCTTACTAGATTCTTAAATAATAACCTCAATGTCTTTGCCTGGACTCATGTAGACATGGTGAGAATCCATCCAAAGGTTTCCTACTATCATCTCAACATTAACCCTAGCTTTCCCTCTAGACGATAGAATAGATGATTGCTGAACGCGAAGAGGTATGAGGCGTTTCCTAAAGAGGTCAACAAATTTGAGAAGAATGGGTTCATCAGGGAGTCTCATTATCCTATTGGATCTCAAACACAATGCTTGTCCGCAAGCCCAATGGGAAGTAGAGAACTTGCATAAATTTTAGTGATCTAAACACGTGTCTAAAGGACAACTGTCCGTTCCCAAGGATTGATCAATTTATTGATGCCACAGTAGGGAGAATTGTTGAGTTTTATGGGTGCTTGCTTAGAATATAACCAAATCGCCATGCACTCGTGTAACTAAGAGCACAGGTCGCTCATTACAGATATAGGGTTGTATTGCTACCTCATCATGCCCTTTAGACTGAAGAATACTGGCATGACATATTAATGTTTGGTAACAAATCGGGAAGGCAATAGAGGTTTATGTCCAAGATATGCTGGTGGAGAGTGGAAAGGGGAGTTTACACGTTGTGTATCTGGATGAGATGTTTTAGATTTAAGGAATATAGGATGAAGGTGAAGCCCCTAAAGTATGCAGTTGTCGTGGCGTTGGAAAAATGTTTGGGTTTTATGTCTACCTAATGTGGCATTGAGGCTAACCCAGCAAAAATACAAGTACTATTGGACATGGAGGCACCATAGAAGCCAAAGGAGGTGCAGAAGTTGGTGGGCTATGTCACAAATCTAAACAACTTCATTTTGAGGGTAACAAATGAGTATGTGCCATTTTTTGAAGTTTATAAATGGCAGAGTGTGATCAGGCGTTCAAATGCCTAAAAGAGTATCTTGGGAAACCCTTGATGCTTTCTAAATCTTTACCAAGGAAGACCTTTTATATTTATTTGGTAGTTTTTGAGCATGCATTATGTTCGGTTTAGATAAAGGAAGAGAAGAAAGCTCAGTTACCGATGTACTATGCAAGTAAGTGTTTGCTTAACGCGGAGATGAGGTACTTGAAGATGGAGAAACTTATGTTGGCATTGATTATATCGATGACGAAGCTAAAGAGATGCTTTCTAGAGCATAAGGTAGTAGTCCTAACCAATTATCCATTGAGACAAGCTCTTCACAAACATAAGACATCAGGTCAACTTCTTAAATGGTCCGTTGAGCTAAGCTAGTTTG
Organism: Artocarpus heterophyllus; assembly: GCA_025403435.1. NCBI lineage: Eukaryota > Viridiplantae > Streptophyta > Magnoliopsida > Rosales > Moraceae > Artocarpus > Artocarpus heterophyllus. The sequence continues at coordinate 18,008,530 of CM046351.1, forward strand.
ACATAGATTACAAGCCTCACACAGCGATCAAGGGATAGGCTCCAGAGGACTTTGTGACTAAGTTTATAGCTTAACCAAGTGGGACAGAAATGGAGGCTGAGGCTTAGACACTAAAAACAAAGTGGCTAAGGCTTAGACGCTAAAAACAAAGTTATATGTTGACGGGTCATTTGATGAGCATGGATCCAGCTGTTAGATGTGTATGCCCTAAGGAGTAAAAATGTAATATGTTTTTGGAGACATTTTTATCAATAAAGAATTTATTTATTATTTATATACTAAATTTTGTCCTCTTTACATTCATATTTGTTGAATGTATGTTAAGCAAACAAAAGTCTGAGACTGTCGTTCTAAACCTTAAAGAATTAGGCATGTGATGGACAGATCATGCGGAAGACACGATTCTTAAGATGACAGTCTAAATCATAAGATCCGTAATTGAGGGAATAAAGTTGGGCACTTTATTCATGAAAAGATTGTTATGTTGTCTATATCTCTAACGGGAGATGGTTTGTCTTGACCATCAGAGGTGGACTCCGTGAATAGAAACGTTGGCACATTGTCATAGGTGACGATGTGTTAGATTGGGACATAAAATGAATTGATTTGGATTAATAATTTTGTCTCGAAAAATCGATTCACTTTAGACAATTATTTGTATTGTATCTTAATCTTAAGATGAATAGTGGGCCCGTTGTCTTGAGTTATGTCTTTTGATGTACCAAAGGATGACATCCATATTTTATAGTGGTACACATGCCGATACATTGGAGGCATGACTCTTGATAGTGTAGACATGTTATTCATAGATATAGAATCCATAACTCTTCTTTAGGAGTAGTGATATCCTCTTATATACGTTATCCTGTAATTAGAAAACTAGAGCGCTTAACCATTTAGATATATAGGTGTAATCCAATGGTATGCTGTCTTTGGATCGTAAGTTTTCCGATGGTGAGATAATAGAACGTAAGATAAAAATAATCGAGAATGTAAGACAAAACTTGTCCTTAAGCTGATTATGGATAATCCTATAGAGATACGATACATTATGATATGTTATGGAGACTTAGCTGCACGAGCTTCGTAATTCTATATAGTTCGATAGTACAACTCTAAGCTTTTTGGGGAGTAACATTGGAGTTGATAATTATGAAATATATATTTGAGATATTGGGTTTTATAATTATCGAGAGCTTGAACTATATAAGTCTATTTGGTCCCCTTTGCTAGCTCACAAAAATCCTGTAACGATACGACGTGCTTTTTCAATAATTGGTGACTTATTTCAGATTTATCAGATTGGCTAAAATTCGATAAAATTAGATAATTCATGTTTATTTATCAATTGAATTAATTTTGTGATAAAATTAATTCAAGATAAACTTGTTAAATTATCAAGATCAGATAATTCATGTCTGTTTATCGGTTGGATTAATTTTGAATTAATTCAAGAAAAACTTGTTGAATTGTCAAGAATATTTATTTTCCCAGAAATTATCTAGATATAACTGTTTTAATTAGATAACTTATCGATTGGGTTATTTGAATTAAAACTGAGGCTCTATCCTAAGAATCTCGGGTGAGAAATAAAGATTCGTAGGGATCTTCTATCGGAGGTTTGACAGGCAGAGCTTTAATTTTGGCCTGCAGATTGAGGAGGTTCGGTAGGCCGATCTACCAGTTCAGCTTGCCGACTGGGCCATAAAAGGATCACGCATTTTTATGCAAATTTCATTAGATATTGATCCGAATTTAATTCTAATTCGAATTTTTGAGGCCTTATCTGATAAGGACTTACTCCTAGGCCTAACCTTTATATAAAGGGGAGTAAGTCTTATTATTATTTAGATCAGTTAATAAATCTAGAGTGAGACTCTATTAGTGGACTCTGAAACTCCCTGAAGAGCTATCATTCACAAATCACGAATTATAGCTTTGGGTATTTCTCAATTGGTTGAAAGGAGAGTCATCTAGGGAAAAGCTGAACAACGTGAGCCCACACTCACTTCGATCATGGATATAGAATAGCAAAGAAGACCAGTTGTTGAGGCTCTTCTAAAATGTTACTTCTTTTTACGGATTGTGGGAGTTCTTCGGCGGTTAGTAAGATCTGGTTAATTTATGCATATAGTATGTCAAACTTATGTTTTAGAAAATACTCTGATATAAAAATTTTAAAATTCTACTACTTACTATTTTTCTAACACCGGCATGAGGTTTATGTTAGTAAGCCCTAAAAACCATAAGATAACAACAGTTGTGAGGTGATAACGGTTGGACTATATCTCACCCACCACATAAAAGTGAACCCCCTAGAAGTCTACAGCGATTCATAGCTCGTCATTAATCAGATCTCGGATGAGTACAAGGCGAAGGATGATGTTATGCTAAAGTATCTGTGGAAGGTGAATGAAAAACTTTCCAAGTTCTAGTCTTGCAAGATTAAGTAGATAGCTTGGGCTGAGAACAATAACTAGACACTTTAGCTTGATTCGTGACATCAAATAATTTAGAGCTACTTAAGGTTGTTCCTATTGAGGTCTTGTAAGTTTCAACAATTCATGTTTGAAGATAGAAGAGGCTATGCAACTTGTACAAGGAGACAATTGGATGATTCTTATAGTCAAATATCTACTTATTGGGGAATTGCCTTGACCTAGTGGAATGGAAGAGAACATATCATAGGTTGGCATATTACTTGTTGCACAATGGGATGCTCTACTGATGAGGTAATTCTTTTCCTCTTCTATTCTACTTAGACAAAGATGAAGCTATTAAAGTTTTGAAGGTAATCCATAAAGGGTGGTGTAAAAACCACTTTAGCAGTCATGCTTGGCCCATAAGATGCTAAGACAAAGGTATTACTGGCTGATCCTTAAGAAGGATGCAATTGAGTATGTTTGTAAGTGTAACATGTGCCATCACTATGCTACCATGTCGAGATCTCCCCCAGAAAATTTGATGTTAATCCTAAGCCCTTGGCCTTTTGCGAAATGGGAAATTGATATAATCGGTCCATTCATCATGGCGCCTGGGGGGGTTCAAGTTTTCCATCGTTGCAATCAATTACTATATAAAGTGGGTAGAGGCAAAGGCATTCACAATGATCATGGAGCTGAGTTGTAGAAGTTTCATCGGGTCTTATATCATTTACTGTTTTGGTATCCCACATTCTCTCATCTCAGATAACGGCAAGTAGTTCAATAATGCCAAGAAGAGAAAGTTTTACAATGATCTCCACATCCATAAAAAATTCTTGGTTGTCAGCTATCCTCAGTCAAATAGTCAGGTCAGTAAATGTTGAACAAATTCCTCAACGATTTGAAGGGCAGATGGGCTGAGGAATTGCCAAAATTACTCTAGGCATACAGGACAAGTAGAACCACCATAGGAAAAACATTGTTTTCCCTAACCTATGGTGTCAAGGCTATTGCACCTGTTGAGATGATCACGCCTATAAGTAGAGTTATGGGATACAACCATGTGGCAAATGCATAGTAGATAGACACAGAGCTCGACTTACTAGAAGAACGAACGATCGAATCTAAGTTGTGTCTCACCACTTATCCGCAAAAACCGTTGAGATATTATATTAAAAGGGTTAAAGGAGGTTTGCAATCAATAACTTAGTTCTCAAGAAAGTGACTCAAAACATGAAGCCCAATAACACTGATCCTTTAGGTCTAAATTGGGAAGGACCTTACAAGGTTCATGATATCATCAGGCCAAGGAAGTATGTTTAAGAGTCTATGGCATGTTCACATTTAGAGCACCCACGGAATGTTGAGCATTTGCATCCTTACTATTAGTGAAATCTATTGTTATTTGTTTCTCCTGTTTTTATTTATATTGAAACATTGATTGCAAGTTTTTAAATTAAATAAAATAAAACTCAATAGGAGTTATTTCATCCAGTTATCTGGCCTATTTAGTTTTTGTTTTATATGCTGATCAAACTTGTCGAATTCTAATGTCAAGAAATTAAGTCAAAGAATTAATGTTTGGCATGTCGGGCAATAGAAATATGAGGCCAAAGGCCCTCAATAAACTCCCCCCAATGACATCCTAAAATTTTTTACTTGGTGAATTTTAAAGAAATTTAGCAATTTTATATCTCGACATTATATTTTGGCAAATTAATTAACAACACATATGAAAACAAAATTGTATGATATAGAATTAAAGGTCATCACAAAATAGAAGGCCTCTATTGGCATGACATTACACAAAAAAAGGGAGCAGAGATAACAGTGTCACTGGTCTCCATTTAGAGGAGCATCCCCTTTCCCAACCATAGTTGATTCTTCCGCTGGATTCGAGGCATCGCCTTGGTATAAGAAGGACAAGTCTCAGTCTGGGTGAGATGCTCGAATTTGGCTTACAATTTGCTTACCCACAGACTCAAGAATTGACTTTTGTATGTTGTCATACTCTTAAGAGGCTTGGTAGTTCTCGACTATGGTGGTGATGGCAGCAGCAAAAGTAGTTGCAATCTCTCTAGAATTTTTCTTCTTTGCCTCTTGGTTGCCAGCCTTGAACCCCTCCTCACGTGCTTTGATCGACTCCTCCTTCTCCCTCTCGACCTCATCCTTTAAGTCTTCAAAATGCTTCTAGAGCTTGGTGATCCTCTCCTGCTTAATCTTTAGAAAAGCATTGGTTTTGCCCCTACCCTTGGCATCCTTAATAGTTAGCCTCTCAATGTCAAGAAGAACCTTAAGAAACTTGATCTCTTTATTTGGCCCTTTTGTGTTCTTCATTAATTGCTCAATTTCGCCATAGGAGATTAAGGCCATCATTAAAGTCTAGGAATAGCTGTTAAGTTAATGGTTGAAATATAAAATTAAAGGAACAAAGCTGAGATACCAAATAAGCACTTACACTAACTTAGCTCTGGATTTACGTACTTTGACGGTTGAGAAGGGGAGACCTCTCAGCAACTGCCTAGTCCTTCTCAAAGATGAATTCATAAATTACCTAGAAGGCTAGGCTTAAGCATAGAGGTAGATCTAGCATGCTCCCATCCTGGGCATCAGATAAGTTGCCCATAATAAAGTTGGGTTCCCTAACTCGACCCCAAAGTAGCAGGAAGAGAGGTTTCTCCAAAAGAGGAGAGGGAAGATCATCTACATCGATAACTAGATTTTCTCCAAAAAAAGGAGAGAGAAGATCATCTACATCGATAATTGGGTTTTTATTCGGTCAGCGTTCAAGGTCTGAAGAGTTGCCTTCAGTGCTTGATCTCTTAGGAGGCAAAGTGCCGTCAAATTTACGACTTGTGTCCTTCTTTCTTTAAGAATGTTCTATTAGTGGTACTCCACCCCCCGTAGAGGTATCCTCGGTAGCGGCCTGGCCTTTCTTGGTCTACGAGGGAAGCTTTAGGTTAAGTTTCATCATCTTTGCATAAAGGTAAAAGGAGTTTGGTTAGAATCCTAAGCACCTAAAAATATATACGGTTACAAATCAACAAGCAAAGGCTCTACACTCTTCGGACACAACATGGGGAAGGCTTTGGGGAATAACCCATGATGGCTGAGCTAGGTCAACTATTAAGCTTAAGGCTCATTTATTGTCGATCAGTGAGAAGGTTTGTGATCGTCCTCTCTCCCTTATGCAAGGCAACAATGTGTTTAAGCCGTATTTGTCTTGCTGCAGAAAGCATGGGATGCTTGAGGAGTTCTACAGATGTTAGGATGCATTTATAAACTAAATTTTGATAAAAAAAAAGAGACCGTAAGGGTAATAAAGCTTACTAAGTATGCACCAGGTGTTGTTGATGGTGAATTTCTTCTCACTGTCTCTAGGGTAAGTATTGAAGTCTCCCTTCAACAATAAAGAACATTTTCTTCTAGTCAAGGCTAAAAGTGGGTAAGCCTAAGATTATGGGGAGGGACCTTGTCCTTAGCTCAACTATATGCCCTTGCATGGTAAGGTTTGATTGGACGATTTGCTGATCCAATAACAATATAAAAAATCTTCTAGATGAATAGGAGCTTGGAAGTAAAGATGCCATAAAATCCATATCCTGAGACAATATACCAAAAGTTTAGGGTGAGTTAGGTCAACGACATCTCTAGTTTGCTACAAAGTTTCTTCACAAAGTGGTGAAGAGGGATGACAACCAAAAGGAGTAGCATTGACCCGTTGATGTTCATTTGGGATAATTAAACACTCTATAGATGTTGTAAGGTTGACATGCCGATTTAGTCTCCCTCGCCTTCTTCGATAACACCTCTCTGCTAAACGCAGCTAATGGCTCGTCTTCTTGTGTAGCCATGCCAACAGATGTTGCCTTCGGGGCATCTAGGTCATCAATGATTAGACTAGGATAATTAGGGTTTGGCATGGCAATGGAGAGAGGAATAGGGGTGCTATCAACCAGGTCATCCACGTTGTCCATCAAGGGAACAATGATGAAGTCATCTATGCCCCTGAGAATGGGGTAATCGTTAGGTATCAATGTATCATCTTGCTTAGATGACTCAACAATATCAGTGGCCTTAGGACAGACTCAGCTTGATGACTCGACCTCTCGACAACCACTAGATGGTGGCATGATTTGAAGAAATCAAAAAGAGAATCAATTAAAGGTTTTCTTGAGTCGAGAGGTCAATCTAAAATATTAGAATGGTGAAAGGCTATCTGAGATCAAAAGTTTTCAATCTTTGAACCAAACAGTCAACATATTCATAAGATCGTCAATGTAACAATGAAATGTTTGGTTTAATCTATAGTTCCAAATAGTAAAAAATAACCTCTAGACAGCCTATGAATGCACAATGTTTCCAAAGCCTCTAAAACAATTATGTTTCTTTGGTACGTTTCTAATGTCATTTAGTTATGAGTAACCCATTTTTTCAGGGAACTCAGGACAATAGGAGCATGAATCTAAACAAACAGAGTGAAAGAAAAGAAGAGTTTGAGGAACTTATTGACCTTTAGAGCTTGGAAATGGAGGCAAATGTCTTGATATTGAAGAGCTTTGTGTGAAGATGGAAAAGCACACTCAAAAAATAGCAAATGAAGATTAGGATAGGAAAATAAAGAATCTGGTAATATTTTGGTAGAGTTTCGGTAGGGAATTCATAGATGTAGTAGTAAAATAGGTTTTGAAACTCATTTTTATATACTCTTATTGAAGGGTAGTCTCAACCATCAAATCAAAAAACTTCCGATCTAACAACCAAGCAATAAGGCATCTAAAGGTCGCCATCTTACGGTCCAAACATTAGGCAAGAAAAACCTAAACTAATCGAACAGTTAAGATCAAACCTTCAAGGGTCAAAGTGATGCCTAATACAATGATTTGACAACTATGTCAACCGACACAACTATTTGGCTGCCCGAGAATGTGACACCTGTTATTCTCCTAACGGGTTTTAAGGTAATTAAATTAATTTTTAGTGTATCAATAAAAAAAATTGCTTCATTTAAAATTTATTTTACAATATTTATTTTTATCTATTTTTTAAATTTTCTAAAATTCTCCTATATTTATTTAGTATGTTTACTGAAAAGCCTTAGAACTTCTAATAAATCTCAAAAATGTCATATTGGCATTATGTGTGTTAAAGTCTCCAGATGAGACATAAGGATATCTTTTCCAACTACTCTTGACCCTCATTTTCTTTATTTCCTCTGTGATATGCTTCAACATGTCTCCTCCATAATTGCTTCTATCACTTCTCTTCAAAGACTTCATCTTTTCTTCCTTTCTCTTCCACGGTTCTCACACTCTTCTTCTAATTTCTTTGCTGAAGCAAAATACTTAGGGAACTTCTTCAAGGCAGCCATAAAAATCAGCCACCATCACCTCCATTTGAGCAAGAATTTCAATCATACCGAAGTCAAGGAACCTGTTTTGAAGTCATTTCAAGCTTCCAACTAGCCATAATCTGATGTTAGAATCGTATGAACAAATTTAATCTTTCATTTATAATTTTTTTTTTGTTTATACTCAAGGATTATTCAAATTTGTGTTCTTAAACCTAAGCATATGTATAAAGTCTAAGTGTATACGCTGTAGACAGAAAATTTATATTGTTAAACTTTGTAATACCTCTATGGGTAGTAGCTCTTTCTTGAAATTCTGGGATTAAATAAAAATGAATTTGTAAATAGGTTTGAATATTTAAAAAGTAGACATCCTAAGCTTTCTAGCGAGCTATCATAAACCTAAATCGGAGTTGTATTTTATTTTCTATGAATTATTCAATTTTCGGATTGGAAACTAGTAAACCTGCCGGTTTGTTATGGTATACTAGCTACTAACCTGAACCAAGAACCCATCATTGCTCACCACCTAATTCCTTAATGTCTTGCAACCTTTCTAATATTATCCTAAGTGATTGATGAATCTTATTAGGGACTAAAACATATAGATTACTTGTTCACATTTTATATTGTGTTAAGACAAAAATTGTTTACTGTGGTATTCAAAAGAGATTTACATAAAAGCTTTAATGGCATACTAGTAAGATAGATTTACACATGATTTATATATGAATGTAGTTGTATGTTGTGCTTTAGTTTTAATTGTCCTTATGCACGCCTTAGGATCAAGGGAGTATGGAGCTAACGTTAATTAATTCCAAGATTAAAAGATTATTGACAAGCTTGAAAGGTAGGGATTCTATTACTCATCTTTTGTGAGGTTTTCATAAAATTAAAATTGATTGTTTTACCACAAGATATAAATATATCTATGTTGAACTGATATTATATGAGTATCACATATGAAACTATGACATGGACTCGTCTTGTATTGTACGGCGAGGAACATAATGAATTGACACATATTATAAATTGAGAAGCATGGTTAGGAAAACTGACTCTATTAATAATATTAAATATAGAGAAATGGTGAGACGTGAAGAGGGCGGCGGTTATGTCCTTGGGCATGAATACCCTAAAAGGTAAAATAGGGGGAAGGTGATGACGCTTCCTTGGGTTGAAAGTCCCAGAACACACTGTACAGGAATCGACTTGGTGAGGACTCAGGGCTTGATGTCCCCTCATCGGAACACCCTTAGAATGTTTAGAGGGTGATCAAGCGCGCCCATTTGGGTTTCGATGAGTTGAGTGATACTCTGTTGAATGTGGGTACCTAGGAATAATGATGAACTATAATATTTGTATATATGTATATGTATGAAACTCGGTAATGATTAACTATGGTATCTACGGAATATGATTGTAATAAATCTCATAATCTGAATAATGATGAGTATTAACTAACCATGTAGGTTTTAATGTGGTAATGATAAAAACCTAAAGGTGAGTAATGGTTTTCTCTACTGAGCATATGGTTGCTCATTCCCTTATATTTTTATCTTTTCAAGACTCATTAAGTGTGAGGTGGCTACGAGAAAAATAGTTGAGAAAGTGATGTAGCTATATTACATTGGGACTGCTTCAATTATTAAGAATCTTCTTCATGTTAATGTAAGCATCAATTGTTACTTTCTGTAACTGTATTAAAATGCGTTGAGGGTTAAAATGATGATGACGACAGTTTATATTATTAAATTTAAGGTGCTACATTAAACTGTGGTTTAATTGTCGTTTATATTTTTATTTTGATTTGAGAGTTTTCATTTAATCCCCAGGCAATTTTATTTTTAAGGTTTTACTTTTATTTTTTATTTTTATTTTAATTCATTAAAAACTGATAACCCCCATATAGGAGCGTTACAGAATTTTTGGTATCAAAGCCTAGGTTCGGTTAACCTAGGGAGTATAGCACCACTTTAATATATATATATATATATATATTTGACATGGTTTTGAAGCTGAATTTTCATTGTCATCATCAAAATGAACCTTCACGTTGATTTATACAGTCTAGAAGGACGTAACATGGAAAGGCCATAGAATGAAAATACTAACGGTTATATGAGTACAATAATTATATAGAAGGAAAGTATTAATAGTTACGAGGGAATAATAATTATATGGAATGAATTTATAAGTAGAATACTTATGAGAGATTCGTATAATATTAGGATCTATAAGCATATCTAATTCGTATAAAACGATGAGAAATTCTTGTAGATACGAGGATTTAAGAGCCTTTTGTTTCGTGAAAAATAATAAGAAATATAAGGCTTGATTTATTGATTTTGAAGTTTGGCATGGATATACCAAATTCTTCGTAATTAATTCAGACCTAAGTAATGATTATGTGTAGATTCAGTGGAGCACATAAGTGTCAATAACTTTTCTTGAAAGTTCTATTTACTTGAGAAATATGAGATAAGTTAGGAATCTAGGGTATTGAATCTTGAGTGAGATAAACGTTAGACTTTTGGTCTGTTGAGACAGTGTAAAGGCAAGAATGCATGAATCTCAAAGTTGGAATATTTTGTTACGTACATTGTATTTAAGTATATCAGTGAATCTTTATGAATAGATGCAATATAAAAAAAAAAGACCAATAGGAGTTTCCTTAAGTAAATCATAATACTTAAGGCACTTATAATAATTTTGGATAATTACGATAAAAGGTTTAAGTTTTAGATGTTTAGATGTGAATCTTTTAGTTACCTAAGGTTTTGTTATATGAGGAAATTAGATATTGTATAAGTAGAATTGTAGGGATTGTAGATGTTCTTCAGTAGTAACATCAAGTGTCTTTGTTCATTGATATAGTCTATGTTGGAAGACGTAAATCGTATTGATTTCAAGGTTAGTCACATTCTAAACCCTTGGTAGTAATGATAATGAATCCATTGATAGATGTTGAGTATTAGGAATAACATATGGGTGTATGCATTATTAAATAAGGTTTTGATTAAAACAAAATTATTTAAGTTGCTAGAAGATTATGTTGTTATGAAATGATTTTAAATACCATTCAGGAAGATCCTTGATTATCGTTAAATTAGATTTGTTGTTCATAGTTAACTTTATCTATAGTGGTCTTTGAATTGGGTTTAAGATTTATACAAATTGGTTTTCAATTTTATGTTTGTTATTTAACTCGTTCTAAATGTGTTAAGGCCCTAAACAACCTAACCCTTTTCAACTTAGAACATTTAGGCCTAGTCTAAATCCTAAATCAGTTTGACTCACACTGTCTCTCCCACTTGGTCTCTATACGTGTCATATACAGTGGTTTAATTATTGTTTATATATACGTTTACTGTGCATAAGAGCTTATTTCTTCGAGCTCACTTTTTCTCTCTTAATTTGTTATTTTCTCTCTAAATCGCAAATCCTCTTCTTTTTCACTAGAAATTCTTCTTTCTCTCTAAAAGGAGAAGGAATTCTAGGATTCTGCAACTTACTATCTTAATTTTTCCTTTCTATTTACTCTTCTTTCATCTCATCATGGACCCAAAGTACCAACACCTGAGAAAGTATTTCCCATCACTCTCCTCAAAGATTCTCAGAAAGAAATACAAGGCTAGAATTACTCGGTTGTGGATTCTTATGCGTTTTGGCATCCCTTGTGATGTGAGAATGTTGATAGAGGGGAAGATCCATCCGAGTGACTTCAGTCAAGATGTCGGTTTACCAGGAACGGGTGCCAGTCGTAGTGCAATGAAAAGAAGAGCTCGTGCCATCGTGGTCGCTTGTAACAAATGTGGAAGACAAAATTATAACGGTAAATGTACTTCACCTGGTTATATGTCTACGAATAGAGAGGATAAAATAAGGTTTTGTAGGGATGGACTTTCAAAGGAGAACTTGGATAGCATCCATCCTCCTCTTCACGGTCACCCTAGTGGATATGTTCAATGAGCTATTTTTAAACTCTGGCCTAAATTTTATGCAGAAAGACAACGCCTCAGGAACATGGTATTTCTAGATCCTGTTTGCCAAGCCATAAGAAAACTGGATGGGGAATAAGTCATCGCTCTATAAAGGTTATTTAGTTTTTGCTTATTTGAAACAGTTTTTAGCTGATGTTCAACAGTTTGTGTTTTTCTTTTACTCAGAATATTTGCTTTTGTGTTTGAAATAATGTTGATTATTAGATTGATACAGTAAGTGTTAATATCTCATTTAATTTATGGTTTTCTTAAATATATATATATATAATAAAATATATTATCTTATCAGACACGTCACATACGGTACAGTAACATGTTTGAATTTTGAAAAACTTATCTAGATATTTCAAGATTTGTGTCTCAAATTTCAAAAGTTCTACAGTATTTGTCGTTTATGTTGAATTTTTAGACTCGGTGTATATTTGTCAAAAGGTCTACAGTTGTGTCAAGAGGATCTTTTGTCAAACTGTTCTCAATTGTCAACAGTTATACAATTAAAGTCTAATCTTTTTCAAAAAGTGAATCAGATTTTCTGTAAACTATCAATCACCTGATCTTACTTTCTTATCCGCACAAGATTTTGTTTAAATCTTTGGATTACCTTTTCATTACCTACTCGTCTGTCTCTTTAGCTCTTTTTGTGTATTCCTCATCCTTAAAATCTCATGTAGAACCCGAAGTCTAAGTGGAGCAGACATTAAGCAATCACTTATATAAACCAAATATGTCTACTTCCTAGTCCACCAAGAAAATAAAGAATGTCTGTGGCTTTTGTGGTTCCAGCCTTAGAAAAGATAAAGCCTATTTAGAAGCTGCAAAACACTTAGGGCAAGTCCTAGCATGTAGGAAGATTAACATAATCTATGGGGGTGGTAGTATAAAAATGATGGAAAATATGACGCTAGCAGCTAGGTCTAGTGACGCTACAGTTGTAGGAATTTGGCCTCATATTCTAGCTGAAGGAAACTTTTATAAGGAAGCCATAGGTAAGGGAAAATGGAGTCAGGAGCATCCCTAGAAATTTTAAAGCCATAATCAATAATTCTGATGCTTTTATAGCATTACCTGGTAGTCTAGGTACTCTTGAGGAAATATTCGTAGTTGCTTGTGAACAATTATTGGGCTTTCATTCCAAACCCTTGGGACTACTGAATATAAATGGTTTTTATAATGGTCTTTTGAAATTTCTAGATTACGCTGTGGAAGAAAAGATCATTGCAGAATCGGAGAGACAAATCTTTGTTACTGCTTCAACAACTGAGGAATTGATAGATAAAATGCAAATCATACATCCAGAATCCGACATTGCAACATCCAAGCTTGAATGGGAAAGGAAAAGCCGGGAGCGGCCAATTGATTTGAATCTCCATCTGTAATATTTTGGTTTTATCTATGGCATGTAGGCATGTGTGTCCGTGTTTCGTGTGTCACGAATAACCGTTTACCTTGTATTCTGTGTTTCTTGTGGTACGCTGTTGTTCAATCTTTTAGATTCATTGAGCCTAATGCTGGGATGACTGGATACGGAGTACTTGATGCTCTCGAAACGCATCCTACTTAAGGTCCGATCTTTTGTTTATCGATGTTTTTGTATTCTCTAAGCATACATGATATGGATAGCTAGTATACGGAGTGTCTTGTACTCTCGAAATGTATCCGTATCATGTTTGTAATGTGTAATATTTTGTTAATATTATGTGGAAGTACCAAAGTCAGTTATGGGGATATTCCATAGGAAATATGAGTATATTATTTGGGTTGAATGTTTGTGTCATGAGGATAGCTGTTTAATGAAAATATGTCGGGTTTGTCTGCAACTCTGAGATTCCGTTTAATATCTCTATGAATAAGTTTAGTGTATGGTTTTGAATAGAAGTGTTTGTGATATATGTTTTATGACTATGTTTTAGTTTATTAGTTGAAATATGAAATCAACTATCTTTGACTTTTCCTTACTCAGAAAGGAAAAGGAACCTAAAGATGAAGTATACAAAATTTTTCTGACAATCTCCATAAAGGTAATTGTAAATCATAATCCATGGACAATGAAGGACTGGAATCATGGTATTGTTAATATGTATATCTGATCAGATTCTTAGACCATTATACAGTGTTATAAGTTGGAACCTATTAGAAATACTCTCATTGAGGGATTTAGAATTTAGAGTGAAATTTATAATGCAAGTGAATAAGTGGAGATACGATAACTTAAATTTGGAGAACAAACAACATTGATAGTTTAGACTCGGAACTGAAATCATAATGGAATCAAGATTTTTACTAGTATTGCTAGAATTAAAATTTCGAGGAAGAAATTTCTTTAAGGGGGGTAGAGCTGTGACACCCGTTATTCTCCTAACGGATTTTAAGCTAATTAAATTAATTTTTAGGGTATCAATTAAAAAAAATTGCTTCATTTAAAATTTATTTTACAATATTTATTTTTATCTATTTTTAAATTTTTTAAAATTCTCCTATATTTATTTAGTATGTTTACTGAAAAGCCTTAGAACTTCTAATAAATCTCAAAAATGTCATATTGGCATTATGTGCGTTAAATTCTCCAGATGAGACATAAGGATATCTTTTCCAACTACTCTTGACCCTCATTTTCTTTATTTCCTCCGTGATATGCTTCAACATGTCTCCTCCATAATTGCTTCTATCACTTCTCTTCAAAGACTTCATCTTTTCTTCCTTTCTCTTCCACGGTTCCCACACTCTTCTTCTAATTTCTTTGCTGAAGCAAAATACTTAGGGAACTTCTTCAAGGCAGCCAAAAAAATCAGCCACCATCACCTCCATTTGAGCAAGAATTTCAGTCATACCGAAGTCAAGGAACCTGTTTTGAAGTCATTTCAAGCTTCCAACTAGCCATAATCTGAGGTTAGAATCGTATGAACAAATTTAGTCTTTCATTTATAATTTTTTTTTGTTTATACTCAAGGATTATTCAAATTTGTGTTCTTAAACCTAAGCATATGTATAAAGTCTAAGTGTATACGCTGTAGACAGAAAATTTATATTGTTAAACTTTGTAATACCTCTATGGGCAGTGGTTCTTTCTTGAAATTCTGGGATTAAATAAAAATGAATTTTGTAAATAGGTTTGAATATTTAAAAAGTAGACATCCTAAGCTTTCTAGGGAGCTATCATAAACCTAAATCGGAGCTGTATTTTAATTTCTATGAATAATTCAATTTTCAGATTGGAAACTAGTAAACCTGCCAGTTTGTTATGATATACTAGCTACTAACCTGAACCAAGAACCCATATTTGCTCACCACTTAATTCCTTAATGTCTTGCAACCTTTCCAATATTATCCTAAGTGATTGATGAATCTTATTAGGGACTAAAACATATAGATTACTTGTTCACATTTTATATTGTGTTAAGACAAAAATTATTTACTGTGGTATTCAAAAGAGATATACATAAAAGCTTTAATGGCATACTAGTAAGATAGATTTACACATGATTTATATATGAATGTAGTTGTATGTTGTGCTTTAGTTTTAATTGTCCTTATGCACGCCTTAGGATCAAGGGATTATGAAGCTAACGTTAATTGATTCCAAGATTAAATGATTGTTGATAAGCTTGAAAGGTAGGGATTCTATTACTCATCTTTTGTGAGGTTTTCATAAAATTAAAATTGATTGTTTTACCACAAGATATAAATATATCTATGTTGAACTGATATTATATGAGTATCACATATGAAACTATGACATGGACTCGTCTTGTATTGTACGGCGAGGAACATAATGAATTGACACATGTTATAAATTGAGAAGCATGGTTAGGAAAACTGACTCTATTAATAATATTAAATATAGAGAAATGGTGAGACGTGAAGAGGGCGGCGGTTACGTCCTTGGGCATGAATACCCTAAAAGGTAAAATAGGGGGAAGGTGATGACGCTTCTTTAGGTTGAAAGTCCCAGAACACACTGTACAGGAATCGACTTGGTGAGGACTCTTGATGTCCCCTCACCGGAACACCCTTAGAATGTTTAGAGGGTGATTAAGCGCGCCCATTTGGGTTTCGATGAGTTGAGTGATACTCTGTTGAACGTGGGTACCTAGGAATAATGATGAACTATAATATTTGTATATATGTATATGTATGAAACTCGGTAATGATTAACTATGGTATCCACGGAATATGATTATAATAAATCTCATAATCTAAATAATGATGAGTATTAACTAACCATGCAGGTTTTAATGTGCTAATGATAAAAACGTAAAGGTGAGTAATGGTTTTCTCTATTATTAAATTTAAGGTGCTACATTTAAGCCCTAGGCAATTTTATTTTTAGGGTTTTACTTTTATTTCTGATTTTTATTTTAATTCATTAAAAACTGATAACCCCCATATAGGGGCGTTATAGAGAAGTTCGATAATCATTGCTCTAGTTCGAAGCCTTTTATAAGAAGCAAACTGTGAGAGGATGAGGTCGGCTATCAAAGATAGGCAAATTGATCATGTCTTAACTTTGCAAGTGTGAAGCACCTCAAAGAGCTACTCCATTCTGAGGGCAATTATTGTGGATAGTCTCGGTGACACAAAGGCCCAAAGTTGAGATTTAGAAGAAGCCCACAAAAACAACCAAGTCTAGAAAACAAGATTAACCTCTTTGCTTTATAAGGAAGGCTCTTCCATGAGGCAAGATAAACCTAAAAGAGTAGGGTGTCGAGATGACCATATGGCCAGGTTTAATGAACATAAAGAGGCGAGTTTGAATTTAAAGAAAAGGCAACCAAATCTCCTCAGAACTAGGAAACAACACTATACACAAGATTTCAAGAGAAAGTCAATTGCCAAGCTAGGGGAAAGTCATTGAGATATTTAGGGAAAGGAGATATTAAATAGTTTATGTAAATTTTACAACTATAGATAAGGGTGAAAACCTCAGAAAAAGGGATGCTAGTTTCTTGTGTGTGTACTCAATATGATATAGTGAATTTCTCTCTCAAGACTCAACCACTATAATTTCTGGTGTTTTTTATTCTTTTTTGCACTTTTATTCTGGCTATTTTGTGAGTGTTGCAATTGATGTGAGAGATTTTTCATGGGTTTATTGTTGACGAATTTTCACTGTCAACACGTACTTTTCAGCATCTATACTGAAAATTTATCATGCACAGATGCTAACTTAGGAGGTAAACCTAACTTATAGGCAAAGTTACCGACTCTTTCAAGTATCTTGTACGACCCTATATATTATTGAAATCTTCACTTCCTATTCATTTGAAATCTTGTTACTCCTTTCATCAGTACTATCTTAACAAGTATTAAGTCCCTAACTTGGAACTCCATAAGTCTACCTTGTTTTGTCGACATAGCTCTACTAGTGATTGAGCGTAGTTTTTGTCCATTGACGAATTTATTTGATGTCATTAGTGGTCTTTTGAATGAAATTTGTAGACAACGACTCTTTTTCCTAGTTTCATAACAATATACTGGGGATCTTCTCCTTCTTCCGTAACGAATTTCATATAGTTTCATACCATTGTGGCCTGACAACTATTGTGGTACGAAAATTCCATCAACATGAGTTTCTTGTCTCATCTTCCCTTGAAATTAATCACATAGGATCCTAGCATACCCTTCAAGGTCTGGATAGTTTTATTAGATTGTCTACCTGTTTGAGGGTGAAATGTTATGCTGAACATGAGTTTAGTTTCCATTGCTTGACATGCATTCTTCCAAAACGTAGAAATGGAATGACCATCGCGGACGAAATTGATCGTCGTTGGTATCCCATAGTGTCTGACTATGTAAACAATATACAACTTGGCCGACTGTTGTACAGAGTTACTAAACTTAATAGACAAATAAATTACAAAACCAAAGGAGAAATGCTCATCTGTCTCGATATAATTTTGTTGAATGTGGGTTCTGTTTTTTAAGAAATAGGAACGTGCTGTGTGCTTTTATCTAGGTTTTAATAATTTAGAAAAATAAAAAATGAGATGATGAGATCAATTTAGTTCAAATCAAAAAAGGGGTTGTCTCTATATATGCACATGAGTGGTGAGCTTTGGTCTAGCTTGGCATGCTTATGAGACAAGAGTTAATCTGCTTGGAAAATACGTCCATTGTATACTTCTTTTCTCTTGATTCTTCCTTCCTATCCTACTGTCTATTTGATTTCACGAGTTTTATTCCTTTCCAAGTGGTGCCTTAAACCCATACAAGAAACATGATTCTACATTTCAATCATCTTTCTAACATATATAGAAGACAAATCATTTAGCAAGCATGTTATAATGTCATTTCACGAGTTTCATTCCTTTCCAAGTAGTGCCTTAAATTCATACAAAAAATATGATACTACATTTCTATCATCCTTACTACTTGCCCCGTCTACACACACACACACACACACACACAAAAGCCAAATCATGTAGCACGCATATTATAATGTCTTATAACAGATGTAATTATGGTGGACATGACCTCGGACAATTCTTTTGATAATGATACAATCTCTGCCTTGAATGTTATGTGATCTGTGAAATGTGTTTTATGAAATTTTCATTTGCTTATACTGTTCCTTATTACCATTTCCATATTTGGCTGATTAGTATTCTTTCTTCTTTGTTTTGGTTACTAGAAATTGAACTTGATAAGTTTGTTGGTACTACAATTATGATCTTAGAGAAAGGGCTGACTATGATGAAATTTCTTTTACTTCCTCATGTTGGTTGAAGTGTTATTGCTGTGGATTGTTGCGCTTATGATGCCAGTATATCGCGGTTGACAATGCATAGGAATTTTTCTTATTACCAACCGGTCGTAGTATTGTTGGCGACATCTTAAGTGCCAATCCATAATGCTTACGCTCCTAATATGAAATGGAGGAACCAATAGTTCTAAGCCAGATTTATGTCCCAATACTTATTAACTTTTTATGACGTTGTTTTCATGCATAACTTGCATATGCATTGGAAAAAATGGGGAAGAAAAGGAACAATGATGAGGCAACTGTTAATTGGAGCAGATAAAATGAGAGGGCTTTGTTATTAAGGTTGGTAGACCATCAGACAACCACTTTGGGATGACATCCTTTAGCGATCGATTAGGACTGATGGGCGGGGGAAATTTTTGGTTAAGGTGTTCCTAGTGAACATTGTAAACAGAAGCAGAATCAACTTAGAAAGATTTTTTGTCTATATTCCGTCCTCATGAATGCAAGTGGCCTTGGTTAGGATCTTGAAACTGGGGCTGTTTGCTGCGAGCCAGAGTATTTAGATGATTTCTTAGTGGTAAATTCTTTTGTTGTCACTTGCCCTATCTTAATTCTTATAGATACTATGAAAATTTCATTTGTTGCGATGTTACTTCGTTTCTCATTTAATGTCTAGAGAACCCCCTATGCCAAAGACTTGATTGGTAAGGCTGTGCCCAATTGGGAGTTGATAGCCCAATTGTTCCACAGAGAGTCTGCCATCGAGAATCATGCGGTGGCTTCGGGTTCGACACGTCTAACCAAACCTTCTAGTCCACAGAGAAGCAATGACAAGCATGAAGGTGTCTCTGAGTAGATGGGCTTAGAAGATGATTATAACAATTTGGAGGATCAGGCATACATTTCTAATTTGGCAGGAATTGATGACCGCAGATCAGGACCATGTGTAACCAACATTGCTCCCACATCCTGGACAATTGGGAAGAGGCCAGTGCGTAATAAAGGTCTGACGGATTCGCAGGTAGCTGCCACTGCCTTGCAGAGCATCGTAGATTTCCTATCTAGTCGCAGCAATAGTAGGGGCACCACTGGTCCAAGTTCAGCCACTCAACCCGCATCAAAGGATGTGGAATTGAGGCAGTGCCTAACTATCATGAGGAGATGAACCTAGGACTAGATAAGTATTTTGAATTTACAGAATTCTTGTCAACGAATCCTAACTTCCAGGCCGCCTACCTCACAGCGCATCCAGAATATCTCATGGAATTCTTAGAGTGGGGGATCACAAAAGTTCAATTTCAGTAGCGGGGGACTTTAGAACACTCGCCTCCACCACCAGAACCGTCTCAACCACCACCGGGCCCTTTCTTCCCTTCGCCGGTGCATTATCAACCGGACAACCCATACTACCCCCGTCCACCTTATGGTGGGCATGACCCATTTTAGTTTCTCATTTAATGCATGCATTTTCTTATGGAGCATTTATTTGGATTTGTCATGACCTTCTTTAAGGTCAATATTTTTCCCATTCGGACAAGGATTACTTTATTCGATTATGATTGTATTATTGATTCTTCGTGATTTTTCATTTGTGGGTGATCTCTATATATACATTATTGTTTGTATGTTAATTGTCATTGACAAATGTTTTATTTGACCCAAGATGTTTAATTTGCCTCAAGTTTATAAATTTCTAATTCGGTTACCATATTAGTATTGTTTCCATGTGCAAATCCATGTGTTTATCTTCCAACTATGATATATTATTCCATGAATTTCTAAAATGTTACAACATATTAATAATTCATTGTAGGGATTTTATGACGGATTTTGATGATCCAAGTTATGGGAACAATCATTTGGATGACGACGATAATATTTACGACATTGTAGCTGCCTCCGCGGTGCTATACGCATTCATATTTATGCAGCCCCGTCAACTACGCAACACGTTAGGGATGCTTGGACACGAATGAGTAGATAATTTGCTGTAGGGCCATCCTAGTAGAATATACAATAAGATTCAAATGGGTCCTGACACTTTTACAATACTGAGCACAATAGTTCAAAACAAGGGTTTTGCTAAGACCGAATCGTAATAACAATGTTGATTAACAACTGATGATATTTTTAAACATCATATTACAAAGTCAAAAAAACCAAGAAATGCAGGATTATTGGCAACATTTAGGAGAGACAATTCTCAGTTTCTTCACACAAGGACTCCATGCAATATGTAAATTGACGCATGACTTTATTCTACCTCCTAAATGGAATGAACTGCCGACATTTGTGAGAAAGCATAAAAACAAGTACCTTCCATGGTTTAAGGTAACTACGAGACACCTACTAAAATTATCTACACACTTGCGTAAAACAGTTGACTTCAACCAAATGACTTCATTTCAGTTGTACTAGGATTATGTTGGCGCTATTGACGGTACACACATACAGTGTATTCCATCAAGCGAAGAAGCGAGAAGGTATATTAACAGAAAAGGATTTCACTCACAAAATATCATGGGAGTTTGCAACTTTAACATGAAATTTACATTCATCTTAACTGGCTTGGGAGGGATCCGTCCATGATGCGCGAGTATTATTGGACGCTATGTCTGATCTAGAGAAACACTTTCCAAGACCACCATCAGGTAGGCCCAAAAAAATTTAATTCTTTTTAAGTAAACACATGCTTTTGTTGTATTGTCGGAATATGTACTAACACCACTTGTGATTTGCATAGGTAAATTCTATTTAGTAGATTACAGCTATCCAAACATAGATGTTTCCTTGCTCATATCGAGGAGTTACATATCATTTGTAAGAGTATCGAGAGCATCGGCAAGGGTCCTCGTTCACCGAAGGAGTTGTTCAACTATACCCACTCCTCTCTTCGCAACTGCATTGAGAGAACCTTTGATGTATGGAAGGCTGAGATTCCCAATTTTGAAGGGTATGAAGCCCTTTCTATACGACTAAACAAATATTGATCCCAATTGCTTGCGCCGTCATTTAGAACTTCGTACGTATGTGGTAAAGTAATGATGAGATCCTTGAGCAGTACTGTGATGACGCAATATCGGTGGCGGAGATAGAGGATGAAAATGTCAACGAAGAAGATGGGGTGCAAGACAATGATGGGATTGATGTGACCCCATTGATTCAAAATAAGGGGACAACGGCAACATGAATGCTCGTAGGGATGCAATGGCGATGGAAATGTGGAAAGCATATGCACAACACCCTTGGTACACCTCACGACATTAGTATTTCCTGTAGCACAATGTTTTAACACTCAATTGTTGGAACGTTGCTACTGCATGTTTTTTTTTAACACTAATTTGTCTATGCAACTTCGATATCATATATACAATGCTTGTTGAAAAAAGGAGCATGTTCTTTGTTCTCTAAATGTTTTTTTTTTTTTTAACTAGTTTATGGATTAGAGAGTGAATTGACTCTTACAAAAAATAAAAATTAGCATCAAAATGGCAAAAAGAATCAATAGGCCCCAAACAAAGGACGTAATATAGTTATAAGAGCAGTTTTCATTTTAGTATTGTGTTCATGTGTACCAAGCATGGATTTCCCATTTTATTCAATGACATGGAAATAATTTATTTGATAAATTAAATTTATGCACTTATGAAAAAATGTGCTATTTTCCTAGTAAATTTTTCTAGTTTTGCTAAAAAGGGCACAAAAAGTCATAATCTAAATCTCAAATGTACCAACTACTTATTCATAACTCAAATCAGGATTCCAAAAACTTATCAAACGCATACTTAGATTATCTACCTAACTCGAATTAAAGAACTCTCACCACCAAACATTAACTCATATTACAATTCAAATTACAATACTCAAATCACAATACTTTAATCAAAAGGATTCAAATCACCATAATTTGAATTCTACAACCTTAGGGCCCGTTTGTTTTGATACTCGAATCACGGTTTGAATCATTTTGCTATAGTATTTTCTCTCACAAAAATTTAAACCTTTATTCAAATACTTTATCTACATACTCGAGCCAAACGGCCCTTTAATATCTTCGATTATAATATCGCGTTGATTTCTCAAAATTACGTGTTGGCCTTAAAGTTTCTCAAATTTGCGAATGTGCCCGACGTAATATCGAAACGTCTCTGTCCCGCCTTGTTACATCTAATCGGAAATCACAGCTCTCTCTCGCCTTCCCCCCCTCTCTCTCTTCACGGAAGCGCAGCCGAAGTTTTCGTTCCTTGGCTTCATCAACGAGCTTTCCACTGAGTTGAAGGCCAATTTCTGCAGCGAGTCTTTTTGGACGAGGAGATATTTGGAGATCTTAGAATTTGGAGGTAGGGTTTTTGAATGATCTTAAATCCGATATTCCCCTATCGAATTTGTGTTTCCTTCTTGATTTCCTTTATTCTGATTTGAGCAAAAAAAAAAAAGGAAAACCTAAAATCCCAAAATCATTAGTTTTGCAAAGATGAAGGAATCAAGCCGAGGCCTAATTCGTAGGATGATTAATCTTGATATTTTGAGACTTTTATGGATAAGTAGCTATAATTTTCCTAATAATAAGGGTCATCGGCTTAAACGGGGTCTTAGGCAATTGCCTGGATGATTATACCCTTAAGCCAGCACTGTTCATCAAATGGGAATTTTGCTGTAAATAGCAGCGTGACTTTGATGGCACATTCTAAGACAAGGAGAAAAATGCCCAAGAACCTTCGTTATCCACGGCGTGCTAAGCTTCCCCCAGATTTAGGAACGAATTTGTTCTTTAGGAATTCTAAAACTACAAGGGAACCATATCAACTAGATACTATAAAAGAAGAAGGAGAAGAAGAGGGTGAAGAAAAAGATGGAGGTGCTGAATATGATTATGGTGATGATATTGTTTGGGAGAATGATGAAATCGAAGCTATTACATCACTTTTCCAAGGAAGAACACCTCAAAAGCCAGGGAAGTTGAATAGAGAGAGGTCACTCCCCCTCCCACTTCCCTACAAGAATAGACATTTAAGACTTCCTACGCCGAAGAAACATACTAAAATGGCTTCCCTGGCGTCGTTTTCTTCGCGCAAAGTTCTATCCAAGCAAGTGTACAAGAGCCCTGGTGTTCTAATTGGTCTAGCCAGAGAGATTAAAAGCCTTCCAGCAGAGGAAGATGTGTGCTTAGTTCTCAACAAATGGGCACAATTTCTGCTAAGGGGGTCTCTTTCGATGACAATCCGGGCATTGGGTCATCTGGGCCTTTTTAAAGGAGCTCTTCAGACATTTTGTTGGGCTTAGAAACAGCCTTATCTCTTCCCGGACGACCGGGTTTTGGCTTCAATTGTCAAGGTGCTGGCAAGGAACCCTGCGCTGAAAGTGCCGTTCGACTTGGAGAAGTTTGTTGGATTGGTGAGTTGAAATGCGATCAAGGCTATGGTGAGAGGGTTCACCAAAGGAGGAAACTTGCATCTTGCTTTAAAGCTTCGATCAATAGCTAAAGATGGTAATAGAGTATTAGATCCTAGCGTATATGCTAAAGTAGTATTAGAGCTTGCAAAGAACCCTGATAAACACACTCTTACAGCAGGCTTATTGGATGAGCTTGCAGACAGAAATGACTTGAATTTAAGCCAGCAGGATTGTACGGCTATAATGAAAGTGTGCATTAAGCTTGGGAAATTTTAAACTGTGGAGGCTCTCGACAACTGGTTTAGACAATCTTGCCACGAACCTAGTGTTGTTATGTACACAACTCTGATACATAGCCGCTGTTTGGTGAAAAAGTGTAGGGAGGCGCTGGCTGTAGTTTGGGAAATGGAGGGTTCAAATTGTCTCTTCGATCTGCCAGCTTACCATGTAGTTAAAGACTTTTTGTTGCACTGAATGATCTGTCGAGGGGTACGAGATACTTTTTGAGGCTAAAGGAATCGGGTTTCTCACCCACATATGACATTTACAGGGATGTGATTAAACTTTACATGGTTTCTGGGAGGCTGGCTAAGTGCAGGGATGTTTGCAAGGAGGCAGAGATGGCGGATTCAAGTTAGATAAGCAAATAGTGTCTCAGTTGTTGCAATTAGGAAGAAAATATTCCAAGTAACAATCATATATTGTAAGTTGACGGTTCATTCAAGATTTTGATGGTTATCATCATCAAAGAATTATATTTAGGAACCCTTGAACAATAATATTTCATGGGTATGCGTCAAGAAGCTTTATCTAGCTTATGCAAACTGATTATCTAATTTACTTCTTACCCTGATAATTTTATTTCTTTTAGCAATTGAATCTTCATTTTGTCTTATTCATGATGACTTAAGAGTTCTGTTATTTTAAAATGTCAAAACTAATGAGTTTTTGGAGGGTGGGTGTCTGGAGAGGGGGATAAGGTTACTTTCAGGTGCCCTTGGAAGGCTATTTGAGTGCTGCATAATGAGTTTTCGGTTCATGTTAAACCGAAGGTGGAAAATGGGAGAAGAGTGAGATTTTGGGAAGATTTGTGGGTGGATGGTCTGTTTCTCTATAGGTTTCCGAGTCTCTATAGACTTTCATCCCTAAATATGCACCAACGTCCTCATTTTACAATCTGGAAGCTGAAAATATTGTCTTGGAATTTTCATTTTAGGAGGGACCCTTGTGAGAGAGACCTGGGAGGGGTCATGGAGCTATTGCAGTGTTTGGAGGGAGGGAGTTTAAGTGAGTTCATTCCAGATAGGTGGATATGGGATTTAGGTCGTGGAGCTATTGCAGTGTTTGGAGGGAGGGAGGTTAAGTGAGTTCATTCCAAATAGGTGGATATGGGATTTAGAGGGTTTAGGATTATTTTCACGTAAATCTTTT
Organism: Artocarpus heterophyllus; assembly: GCA_025403435.1. Taxonomy (NCBI): domain Eukaryota; kingdom Viridiplantae; phylum Streptophyta; class Magnoliopsida; order Rosales; family Moraceae; genus Artocarpus; species Artocarpus heterophyllus. The sequence goes on from CM046351.1 coordinate 18,033,835, forward strand.
TTTTTTTTTCATTCCTTGATCGATGATCATTCCTTTCCTAATTCTCCTGTTTGTGAGTTTATTTGGAAAGCCTTGGTTCCTACTAAAGTTCAAACGTTTAATGGCTTCAAGCAAGCTTTAATATTCATGACTTATTGCAACAGAGGAAACCTTATTATGATCTATCCCCAGGTTGGTAGTGTCCTTTGTAAGAGTGCTGGCGAGTCCCTAGATCACCTTTTTTTTCATTGCCACTTCTCTCTGAGTATCTGGTTCAGATTACCGAGAGACTTCGGCATTTCTTGGGCGATTCCTAACAGGGTTGCAGAGTTGTTCAACTGTGATTTTCTGATTGGCAGAAGAAAAATGATGAGGAAATTTTGGAATATTGTTGCCTTTTCCGTTACATGGACGCTGTGGCTGGAGCAGAACAACAGGACTTTTTACGACATTGGGAGTGATAATAAGTTAGTTTGGCAGAGAATTAAGTTTTGGGTTGCTTTTCGGTCTTCTCAAGTTAAAGGATTTACTTCCTTTTCTTTTTCTAATTCATTGAGGGGATGGGATTTACTTTGTTTCTTGTCAAAAAAAAAAAAATAACAATAATAATAACTAATCGTACTTTGCTTCCTAATAGCCCAAGTTTTTGGAGAAATAGTAAGTTTTAACACTTATCATGTCAAATACAAGCATTTTGTATTATTCATTACATAAGAGTTAAGTGACGAAGTGTCTTGGAAATCTGGCTCCTTCTCCATCAAGGTTGGAGAAGATTCTGAGGGTCAGCTTGATCTCGTCTCTTGCATCTGCGCGTCGAATAGCTCTGCTAGTCCTTCTTTGAGTTTGTTGAGGACAGACTCGTTTTTCCTCTGTTTCATCGTCACAGTTGTTAAAGCTGAGGTGACGATGAAACAGAGGAAAAAAAAGTCGTTCTCAATAAAACTGAAAGAAGAACTCGAGCTTGCTTTCTTTCTAGTGGTACTCTTTTAAGCCGTGAACATAAATATTTTATCTTCTTATGAATTTAATCAGTTTAACTCCAAAAAAGCAGAAATTTATTCTCACATAAGATTTATATATGCATATAAATATAACCATACTAAATCAGAAATTAGAGCAAGAAATAAATTTATAAATAGAAATTAAAAGCATTTAGGAAGAAAAAAAGAAAAAAAGAAAAGAGAGGGGGGGTAGAGAGAATGCTCGCACAATATCCAACCTTCGGGGAGACGGGTGTATTTATAGGCGCGCCGTGCGCCGCCTTTATGGTTACACTTTAAAAATCCAAATCCTACTCACATCGAGATAATTTATTATATTGTTTTGTTATCTTGCCAAAAAAATTCAAACGTGTTTGTATGCTTTTCAAAATGAAACAATATCTTTTATGTTACGACTTTTTTTTTCGAAAGCATGTTTTACAGCTTTGAATTTTGATTTACAAAAAAGATTATATTAACTTATCGTGATAAACGTATCTTTCTACTTTGAATTTGGATTTACGGAAAAAGATCAATTTATTATATTTCTAAAAGAAGCTTGACTAATCCTATTTCACCAATTGTTATAAACATATATTTCTACTCTTTGACAAAAAAAAAAAAAAAAAACAACAACTTTTGGAAGGTTGCAATCTACAGATAAAGTATTTGTACATTGGAAATCGACAAATCTAACCAAATTTTTTTTTTGATTTGACAGTTAAAAATAGATACCCAAAAAGTAACCTATCTAAGAAAATCTAGTACATAAATAGTAAATAGTTAGTATCCATTCACTTTTATTTCTTTTTTGAGACTAATACATCAGAAAGAATTTCATCTTCCAAAATAAACAAAATAACAAGAAAAATTTATTAAAATAACCTACTGCTACTTAAATAACAATTATAAAATGGGGTTAATTATATAATTACATCTTAATTTTAATTATTTTTACAAACTTATTCCTCTACTTTTTTAAACTACAAAGGTATTCCTTAAATATGATAAAGTTGTTTTAATTTCATTATTGTGCATTTTGTGAATGAAAAATAAGAAAAAAAAGAGACAATGATACCCTTCTTAGACCAAAATTATTTTAAAGAAGTTTATCAAAATATAAATATTTAAAAACATAAAATTTACGAACATTTTTTAAAAAATTTTATGTCACATTCAAGGGTTTTTTTAAAATTTTTTTTTAATGTTGCAATATTATTTTAAACTACTTAAGGTATTTTGTTTTTGTTTGACAACATATTTATTACAATGTATGTAAGCGATAAATAAGTTTTCAAATTCTCACTATATTTTTTATAGTTTTCCAAATAGATCTATGAATTAAGGGGGAAAAGGTAAAACTACAAGGAATAATATTATAATTAACCATTATTAAAATCCTAGAGTCAGTCTTTAAGTCCGACATGGTTTATCTACTAGATACGTAATTTAGTCATTGGATGGAGATCAAACTGTTGTTATCTAAAGTGGTCTAATCTAAAGAGAAAATAGCATGCATAGGCACATACGGAGGGATTAAACAATCCCAAAAAATGTAACTATTCTAAAAAATGTAGACTACTAAACGTAATGCCGTTTGAGCCATTTTTGTAGGCTATTATTCTTTTTTTGATTTCCTAGTTTTAATTTGTTGAACGCATTTCTTTGATAAGGAGAATTCTTCCCTAATTTGTTATCCTAATTCCTTCACTCTCTTTGTGATTTCCCTTTATCGTGAAAGATTTGACATCATCAATTTAGTTCTATGGTCGGTCCAAGTTTATGCTTTCTTCTTTCTTCGTCCCCATAAAATTGATCGAGGTAAGGAATTTCCTCAGTTGTACGATAAAAGAATGTTGAATTGATCTAGGCATATTTGTTAAAATTTAGGACGGCATGTATTATGCATGTCAAAAATAGGATGAAAAGGTGTTGGGTATTAATCTATTTGTTGAAATAAACACTTTATGGCGAGTGTTAGGGACCATTGGTGCTGTTAGGGTGAGGTTTGAAAGTTAAGTATGTTGATTTAGGGTCCAAATTATTTTGAAGAAGTTTTAGTTTTAATTTCAACTACATGAAATAGTTTTGTTCGATGAAATTTATTTCAAAATAGATTGCGTAGTTGAAAAACAATATACAATCTACGGATTCGTGCTCTCTTTGGTTTTTTATTTTCATTCATTGATATTGCTTTTATTACGTCTGAGTACAATTAGCCATGCTTTGATAACTTGATGTAATTAGTAGCATAGAAACTGTAACGCTCCTATATGGGATTAACAGTTTTTAATGAAATAAAATAAAAATAAAAAATAAAAGTAAAACCTTAAAAATAAAGTTGCTCGGGACTTAAATGAAAACTCTCAAATCAAAAATAAAAATATAAACGACGATTAAACCATAGTTTAATGTAGCACCTTAAATTTAATAATATAAAATTGTCATCATCATTTCAACTCTCAACGCATTTTAATACAGTCACAAAAAGTAACAATTAATGCTTACATTATCATGAAGAACATTCTTAACAATTGAAGCAGTCCCAACGTAATATAGCTACATAGCTTCATCAACTATTTTTCTCGTAGCCACCTCACACTTAGTGAGTCCTGAAAAGATAAAAATATAAGGGAATGAGCGACAATATGCTCAGTAGAGAAAACCATTATTCACCTTTAGGTTTTTATCATTACCACATTTAAACCTGCATGGTTAGTTAATACTCATCATTATCCAGATTATGAGATTTATTATAATCATATTCCGTAAATACCATAGTTAATCATTATCAAGTTTCATACATATACATATATACAAATGTTACAGTTCATCATTATTCCTAAGTACCCACGTTCAATAGAGTATCACTCAACTCATCGAAACACAAATAGGCGCACTTGATAACCCTCTAAATATTCCAAGGATGTTCCGGTGAGGGGACATCAAGCCCCGAGTCCTCACCAAGTCGATTCTTGTACAGTGTGTTCTGGGACTTTCAACCCAAGGAAGCGTCATTACCTTCCCCTTATTTTACCTTTTAGGGTATTCATGCCCAAGGATGTAATCGCCACCCTCTTCACGTCTCACCATTTCTCTATATTCAATCATTATTAATAGAGTCAGTTTTCCTAACCATACTTCTCAATTTATAACATGTGTCAATTCATTATGTTTCTCGCCGTACAATACAAGACGAGTCAATGTCATAGTTTCATATGTGATACTCATATAATAACAGTTCAACATAGATATATATATATATATATATTTTGCGGTAAAACAATCAATTTTAATTCCATAAAAACCTCACAAAAGATGAGTAATAGAATCCCTACCTTTCAAGCTTATCAATAATCTTTAAATCCTGTAATCAATTAACGTTAGCTCAACACTCCTTTGATCCTAAGGCGTGCATAAAGACAATTAAAACTAAAGCACAACATAAAACCACATTCATAAATAAATCATGTGTAAATTCATCTTATTAGTGTGCCATTAAAGCCTTTATGCAAATCTTTTTTTTAAATACCACAGTAAATAATTTTTGTCTTAACACAATATAAAATTAAACAAGTAATCTATATGTTTTAGTCCCTAATAAGATTCATCAATCACTTAAGATAATATTGGAAAGGTTGCAAGACCTTAATGAATTAGGTGGTGAGCAAATATGGGTTCTTGGTTCAGGTTAGCAGCTGGTATACCATGACAAATTGGCAGGTTTACTAGTTTCTAATATGAAAATTAAAAAATTCATAGAAAATAAAATACAACTCCGATTTAGGTTTATGATAGCTCGTTAGAAAGCTTAGGATGTCTACTTTTTAAATATGCAAACCAATTTATAAAATTCATTCTAATTTACTCCCAGAATTTCAAGAAATAGCCCCTGCCCATAGAGGTATTACAAAGTTTATAGAATGTCAAATTTTTCTTTAACCCAAAACATATTATCCTTGTTCAAAATCTTAAAACCATTCCAAAATATGCAGCTTGCATTATATAATCACAATAAACATATTTTCATGAGTTTTATACTAAAATCATCATCAAACCATATCTCTAGCCTTTTTTAGAAATAAGGGTGAAAACATGCTTATGTCAAACTTTCTCATTCAAAACCATAAAATCTAAATTATGCAACAAAATAAAATAAGCAATTTCAAAGTAAAGATGGTAGATAAGACTAGATTAATTTTCTAAAATCTTACCTTAAAATCTCATTGAAAACTTTAAGTCATCAATTCAAGAGATTTAAGCTCAAGTTAAACTTTAGCATTGGGACTTTTGAATGACATAGAGCTGGGTTTCTCAGGCTTAGAGAGCAGAAGAAGGAAGAAGAAGAAGAGAATGAGAGGAAGACATTTCAAGGAGGAAAGGAAAGATAAGTGTTGCACGGAGAAAAGAAAATATATGTATGGTTTTCTTTGTTGGAGGGCCCGATTGAAGGAAAATAATAGGAAGTGGGAGACAAGTAGGTGAAGCGTTAAGCGCATTATGTCTCCTTCGGAGACTTTAGTTCATATAATGCCAAATGGCATTTCAATAATTAATTTGATGTTTCAAGAGCGTTTCGGTAAATTTACTAAATAGATATAGAAAAATTTTAGAAAATTTTGAAATAGATATAAATAAATAGGATGAAATAGATTTTAGATGAAATAAATTTTAGTTAGCATACTAATAATTAATTTAATTACCATATTACCTATTAAGAAAATAATGAGTGTCACATAAACTGGTAATATTCGTTCCTATGAATTTGTTTTGTGGAATATGTAATTTTTTGAAATGAAAGTATATCACATTGCATGACGCAGTTTGAGCTGTGAATGTGATCAATATTTTATTTATTTATTTTTTTGGTATCTTGTTTTTTTTTTTTTTCTTTTTTTTTTCTTTTTAACATATTTGCGGAATTTGTATGTTTGACCCCAAGAGTCGGGTTTTATGAAAGTATTTGTGGCAATGATTATATATGGTGCTTGTGTGGAAGATTTTTGTAGTTAAGGGGAAAGTACTTTTTGTTCTTTTGATTTAGAAGTTGGTACTTTGAGTACTGCCGGTGTCGAACCAAATTCCTTGTTGAGTTGTGCAAGTGCTATCGATATTTTGACAACCTTAATGAGTCGGAGAAGCAGATTAGAAGGTCCATTGCCAGGAGGTCTGCTCATGCTCGTAGCAAATGTTTTGATGTGGAAGGCTTGGTCGACCACTTGCAGCACCTGGAGAAGCAGATCCTGCATGCGACCCAGCGCTGGAGAAGAAAGAGAAGGAAGCCTAATGCGAGCCCATTTGCATTGAACTTGTGCCACTTGATTGAACTTAAGCCCTACGTATTCTTCTCATATTATGGTAGCTATTTTTGAATGTCCACTTCTATATATGTAACTTAAATTGTATGTAAAATCTAATGTGCTAGACCTTCTTTTGATGTCCAATCTCTAGTGTAGTAAGATTTTAATCTAGCTCTTAACATCCAGGTCCTGAATTTAGTATATATTTAAAAAGATTAGAGGGTGAAGAGTGCTATTTGATTTCTTACTATGTAATATCATTTTTCAAATTATGTAATTTTCTTCTACTATTATATGTAACTTATTATCCTTATTTAAGTGCATTATTTAAGACTTAATGTCCTCATATCTTTATGTATATATATAGGCACTTCCCATTTACAAAAATATTAAGTCAAAAACAAAGGAAAACATGAATATTGGCCAATAGAGATTCACACACTGATGTGCACAGCATAAATAAGATCAATCATAACATGCCTAGAATAAATTAAGATTACGTCCGTATAATAATGTTGAACTACACAAATTTTGATTTCCATGGGCGATGACCAATATAGAGATGCGACGAGAACTTTATTGTATGAAGTCGAATACCGTAAAATCGAATAGAACATTTGGAAAACTGGTACAAAAATATTATAAAGTCATAACAATAGGTACAAATAGAACATAACCATTTATAAAATACAATTTGTAACTTTTTGTCCTTAGTTACGTACATTATTTATGAATCGTGCACTCCTCGACTTGTTACATAATACTGAACTTCCCATTAAAATATTGATTAAAAGATAAAAGAAAGCATGGGTATTGGCTAAATACGGTTTACCAATTCATACCCTAAGATGCAGCGTAACTAAGATCGATCATTACATCTGTAAATTAAATAAGCTTTTGTCTGTATGTTAAAGTTGGAATGTGAAATAACATTAAATAATGAATTACGTTGACTAATATAGAGACGTGATGAGAATATTCCTATGTATATATAGATTCGGACACTGTACAGTAGAATAAAAAATTTAGAATGGTATGTGAGACATAAATAAAGTGGTCTCAAGTAAAACACAACTATTTTAATGATTTGATAAAGACAAATTTATTGGGCCCCTGTTTGGGCTAACGAGAGAAGGCCCATACATGTTTCTGTTTCGCATGAAATATTAAAATATGTTCACATATAAATGCATAGTCATTGCCAATTTAATCAAATAAAGTTATCAATCATTATTCTTTCATTTAATGATTCTTCTGTTTTATAACAAAAAGTTTATTTTATTCACTTTTTTACCTCTTTATTGAATTAAAGTTACACTTTTATCCTTTATTTATAATATAATATCTTTATCACTTTAGGTCCCTAGCTCTGTCACTTAGTGTTTAAGTCTCTTGTTCAATAGAAGCCAAACGTGTGTCAAAAGTTGCGCCAACTCAACGTCCACTTAAGTGCCGGATGAGAAGTGGTATCAGACTTTGGAATTCTCCTATATAAAGATTTAAATTTTTTTTCTTAAAAAACTTTTTTATTTGAACTTTAGGTAAGGGATTTGAACTCTTCATCTTTATCTTTACGTAAAATTAGGTGTAATTTTACCACTAAGCTATACCTGCGACCATAAAAGTAACTCGTTTAAGTAAACTGATTTCGAGGAAGTCAAACCTTAAAAAAAAAAGAAAATAAATAGAATAAAACAAAAATAGGGTTTATATATATGTACACACACATATACACACTTTAAAGAAACGAAGAAATCTTATCGACATGAGGAAAAAATTACAGATACACTGGAGGAAATTATACAACAAAAAGGAAGGACAAAAACATCTAATGCCCAACTAACTAACATACAGCAAAACAAAACTTTCCTAAAAAATGACGGCCAATCTTTAACCAGATCACTAAACAATAATTCAGAGAAATCTTTTTCGGGTGAATCCAAAGGGCGATATTAACTTTAATCTTGTCCCAAATAGTGGTTACATACTCCTCTAAATCTTCAAAAATCCGTCTGTTTCTTTTTCAAGCCATATAATCGTTGCAACCTGTTTCAAAGTTCTACGTCTATTATTAGAACGAAAAAATAGGGTTTATATGAGATAAGAAAATTGCCTATAGCTATGGCGGCATGTATAACATAGTGTCAAATTTACATCCAACTCCGCCAATAGGTGAACAGTTCAAATTCTTCCACCTCTGGCTTAAAAAAAAAAGGAATTCTAAAGTTGTTTAACCTTATTTGTTTTAAAAAAGAGAAGCATTCATTTTCCCATTCAGGTTGGATTACAGCACCCTCACACTTGAAATTAGCCAAGTCATAGAAAGCGAACTATTAAACTCCTCAATCAAGGAAATAAGATGCTGCAGTCTGCCCAAATGGATCAACCTGTTGCATCAGTCCCCGCAAAACATTGTTTGGGAAGATGTTGTCTGCCTTCATTCTCTCCCTGATTCCATAAGCAGGCTTCTTGGCATTAATATAGGCTTCAAGTAAATCTTCAAAACGACGAAACTGAACCATAAGACCATCCTGTCTCATCCAGTAAATTATTTTCTCCGAGCTATGAACATCACCCCGCTTTGCATACTGATCCAAAAGAGTCTTACAGGTACAAGGCAAAGGCTTCATGCGGCTCTGTTGAGTAAAGTTTGTCCAGACAGATTTCGCCTTTTCTACCTCTCCGGCTTCCACATAGAGCTTCACGAGGGCGTTCCAAGCCAGTGAGCCAACCCCGCATCCGCTGTCTGACATACGTTTGACTAGATCCTCACCCTTTGCCAACAACTTGTTGTTTGCATAAACCTTCAATTGTGCATTATGCTGGTTCGAAGAATGTCGCTTCGATATTTTCAACATCCTATCGAACACTGCCTTTGCTTCTTTAACTTCCTTCAGCTTCCCCCAAGCTTCAATTGCAGCCATGCATTCCAAAAATTGAGGATCAGAGTCACAAACCTTCCAAACTCGCTCCACTTGATCAGCCTCTCCAAGCTCTGCATAAAGTAGAATTAAACTTTGGCAGACCTCACGATTCTCCTTTAAGTTGCTCCCCTCCATCTCCTTTAAAATAACTTCAGCTTTGTCTTTAAGCCCACAAAAGGCATAGTGCCTAGAAAATATGAATCTTGTATGCGTGTCTAATTCAATACCTTTGGCCTTCATCTTCTCCAAGATTTGTTCCATCTCTGTCATGTCACCTTTGTTGGCTATTAAAAGTTTATAGGTGACAAGGGAGGGTTTGACATTTTCTTTCTCCATTGATAACCGCATATCCGCAAATTTCTTCTAATCATGCCTTTTATAGAGAATGAGCAATTGATTGCAAGTAAATGGCGTGATGGTCAATCCAAGATCTTTCATTTTCTTGAAGACTTCCTCTGCTTTCTTCACATTGTTGACTTGGACACAATTGGCCAAAGGAGTTCGGTAAAATAGCTCCTGTCCATAGGAATCTGGAATCCTCTCAATGTAACTCTCTGCCTTTTTGAGGCTATATCTCTTAGCAATCAAATTTACGTGAGAAGCATAATTTCTCTCATCAAATTCAAATTGATTGCTTGCCTCCAGCCACTTTGAGAACTGAAAATTAGCAAAGGATGACACAACAGAAGAACACAATGAGCAAAGAACAAAAATATGATACCAAATGACAAATGCAAAGAAAATTATGACATCAGATTTGCTTTTTCCATCTCTAACCCTAGAACATTGTAATGAAATATCACTTGTTATTCAGGAAGACCTTTTGTCCAATATAAAGTGAAACATGGAGAACCAACAAAAAGGAGAGCATTTTGTGAAAGATTCAAAATTAAAGAAGCAACAGGTTGCCATAAATAAGAAGATACGTAATTGGGCAAGAAAGACAAAGGACCAAAGGATCATAGAAGGCATTTCGAGGAGCATGTCAATCCAGCATAATTTTCCTAGCAAAAGACCAAAATATGAGGTTACAATTGCTATAGAGACCGCACTCTGTTATAAAAGCTATAAAAAGAAAATTGACTTAATCAATGATTGAGCCCGTTTGAGAACATGATACAAATAAAAAAGTTTTCGTTTAAACCAACTTTGTTATAGTGTTTTGTATCACAAAACTTGAATTGCTATAGCGATTTAGGCTCAAACTCTTAGTTCGAGCTATGTTCTCAAACAGGCTCTATTTTATTTCAAGGTCAGTCAACTTCCCGGTAAAATATCCAAATTTCTATTCTAAACGAGGTTCTGGTCACAACTTTTTATAGATCTCTCACCTACTCATCTAACTTGTCAATAATCAGAAACAGCCAAGAACTTGAAAACATAAAACACAAGGTTGTGAGCAAGCACAGAGTAAAACAACAAACTTCATTAGCAAACTTGAGAAAATTACATGCATGCATACATATATACAGAATCATGTCAAGTCACCTCCAATGCCTTCTTATTCATCCGTAACTTGCGAAAATGACGAATGGTTAATAAGACCTCTTCTTGGGTCAACTCATTTCCTTCACCAACCCACTTATCAAGAGTTTCATGAACAGGTTGACCTTGAGAATCCATAATAACTTTGAAAAAAGCTGAAGGGTCCCCATTCTCACATTGAGATGTTTCAATCACATTATCATCAACTTTGCCAGGGAATTCCGGTTCAGAAATCGACTTGTTGTCGTTTTCATTCTCTGTTTTCTCACTATCCTTCGAGCCACCGTCGGCACCTTTTGCACCGGCTTGTGAGGAAAAGCCGTGTTTGAGCAAGGCGGCATTTTCACAAACAGGTTGTGGCCAACAAAATATCCTCAAAGAAAGACGTCTGCTGCGAGATATCTCTTGAGAAGGCTCAAGGATACCCGTGTGGTCTTCTTGTATGTAAGTGATTGAGAGTTCTGGATCAGCAAAATATGTCTGAGAAGTTCCGATTCGAAATGTTTAGTTCCTGTAGAAAGATAATAAAAAAAGCGAGGCACAGAACTCTCTCTCAGTTACGACCATTTTCCTATAGTTTCTCAGGAACCAAACAGAAGAGTAAAATGAAGCTCCAATGCCATAGGAGCGGGAAGAGATACCTGAGAGGAAGAGACGCACGACGAAGAGCCCACATGGTGATCGGAAAGAATCATGAAATCCAAGTGGTTGAAACGACAGAACGTTTGTAGTATTTTCTCAAACGCCCAAAACCACGCTTAAACCCTCCCGAAAGCCCTCAAAAAAAAAAAAAAAAAAAAAAAAAAAAAAAAAAAGAGAAAGAAAGAAAGAAAGAAAATAAGAGGCAGCCTCCTTTAAATGCAACAATTTTGAATGGATAATGATTTTAAATTAAGAAATACCTCGACAATTATTTTTATATGTTGTTTCATTTAGGATTGTTCTTTATAAATGAAAAATGCATTCTAAAGCATTAAAAAGGTGATACAATTACTGATGGCATGCTGAAGAGGATGTGCATATTTCAAAGCATTAAAAGACAATACAAATACCTATGACACGCTGAAAGGAGATGCGTATCGTGCTCTAGAGACAAAAGATACTCACAAGACTATACCAAAATTGAGCACGCACGTGGCTTTTTATGGATCTTTTATAGTCTATGCAAGTATACAACCATCCAAAGGTGAGAAATGCCTACCACAAATGTCACACAAGATAATACAAAAAACAAAAATAACAAAAAAAAAAAAGCAAGGAAAGAAAAAATAAAGTCAAACAGTGCACAAATAAGACAAACATACAAAATAATTACGGCAAGAACCAAGATTTTTGGAAAGACCAGTGTCATGTAGTCGATGACTCTAACAGGGAGATAATCGTCGAAAAGACCTCTTGGATTAGCAGCATAGTCCGAGAGGCAAATTTCAGAGTCTGGCTCTCGAACTTGCCACCACCACTACCACCGCCACTGGAAGCCCTACATCATGTGGATAAAAAATCTCGAGGCACTAGACATTTGATGAGCTAGGATCAACAATTCAAACCTTTATTTTACCAACTCCAACCTTGCTTCAATCCACCTCACTTGTTACCTAGTGATGTACACCGCCATTAGCATTTTCGAACCCACAGACATGCAAATTTGTGATTAAGTTTTCAAAACTAGGAGCTTGGTGACACACTTGGAGTTGACATTAAACTTCAATTGTCTTGCTATTCAATGTGATATCTATACATGTATCAAAGGAGCAACTCTATTTTCTTTCTCACTTTATATGGTGCTACTTGTCACTATCTCCTTATCTGTGTTTTCTCTTTTTTTTTTTTCATTTTGCTTTTTAAAAAGTTTTTTTCCCGAAATTTTGCTTTCAAAAAAATATTTTTATTAACGTACATAACTAAAGAAAAAGAAAGTGTGAGAAAATGAGGGAAAACGTAAGAAAACGAAGGAAAGAAAACTGGAGAGAGAAATATTACAACTAAATTTGTTATTACTCCAGAACTAAGCCTAATCCAACTATTTTTTAACAAATTTCGTAACCACGGAAGTAGAACTCAAGACAGCTGAGCTATTATGTTAGCTAATGTCGTTTGAGCTGGCACTAAGTTATATTCTTTGTTGAGCCAGAGCTGATCTGGCCTTAGTCAAAGAAGACAACTGAGCTAGCACTAAGTGTTGGAAAATGATACACAGTAGAAATTTAAAAATGTTTAAATTAAAGTCTTTTCCAAATAACGAATTGGACATACTAAGTATATAAATTAATAAAAAGATCTTACATACTTCTTTAGTAGACTAAAGACTGTAGAAAATCTGACTAGAGAAGAACATTCCAAAAGAACCTTAACCAACTAGTCTTTCTTACTATTCTTTTTCTACGATTGGAATGCGGGTGGTCGAACATCATACAGTTTTTCCTCAGGCAACTCTCATTTTAACCACTTGAAAAAACTAAGAGCTGAGATTCCAAATGTTGAACTATAGATCTTTAGGAGTTTCAAAGTTTCTCTTACTAGAATTCTCTCTATATTTCTCAAATGATCTAAGAAAAAATAAAAAATAGTTCCGTTTATATAGTGGTTGAATTGTGGTCAATCCCTATCAGATTGAGTTTCAAAATTCGAGTTTACATTAGCTTTTGATAAAAAAAAAATATGTCAAAAAAAAGTAATAGGATTATCGCACGGTCAGCTTATCGAATTGTGTGATTGGCCTACTGACTTGGTAACACTGGCCTACCGAACTTGGCAACTGGTCTGCTGACCAAGCGATAATCTGAAAATCTTAGAATATCTTATTTCACATGGAAATCTTAGATATAGTTTCATTTTTAATTCACATAACCTAATAGAGTCTTAGTTTTGTGAATTAATTTACAAAATTAATTCAACCAATAAACCAACATAAATTATTAAATCCAATCTATTGAATTTCAGTCAATTTAATAATTAACATAAGTTACCAATATGGAGGAAAAACATGCCGTATTGTTACAAGAATTATTATGAGCTAGCGAAGAGGACCTGATAGACATATATAGATCAAGCTCTTATAATTATAAAATAACATATCCTTGATACATATATTTTATAATTATCAGCTATAACGTTAATTGACTAAAAGTTTAGAGTTACACTCTCGAATTATATAAAATTACGAAGCTCCAATAAACTAATCGTTTATGACATATCATAATATATAACATCCCTATAGGATATTTATAATCAGCTTAAGGATACATTCTATTTTACCTTTCCGATTATTTTTATCTTGTGTTCTATTATCTCTCCATTGAAAAACTTACTATCCATAAATAGTATATTATTTAGTTACACTTACGTATCCAAACAACTGAGCGCTCCAATTTTTTAATGATAGAATAATGCCTATAAGAGAATATCATTACTCTACAAAAGAGCTATAGATTTCATATTTATGAATAACAAGTCGACATTAATCAAGTGTCATGTCTCTAATGTACTAGTATGCGTCTCATCTCAAACCAGGATGTCACCTTTTGGCACATCAAAAGACACAAATCAAGAATACGGGCTCATTGATTCACTTCGGGATTAAGATATAACACATATAATTGTCTAAAGTGAATTGATTTAAACAAACAAAATTATTAATGAAATCAATTTAACTTTTGTCCTAATCCAATATATCGTCACCTATATACTAATGTTTCTACTCGCGGAGTCCCACTTCGATGACCAAAATAAGTCATCTCCTGTTAAAGATGTAGACAACATAACAATCTTAACATGAATAAAGCGTCCAACTTTATTCCCTCGATTATGGACCTTATTATTTACACTATCACTTTTAAGATTCATGTATTCCACATATTTTATCTATCATATGCGTGATTTTAAAGGTTTAAATTGATAGTTTTATATTTTTCTTTGCTTATCATATATTCAATAGAAATGAATATAAAGAGGACAACATTTGATATATGAAAATAAAAATAAACTCTTTATTGATTAAGTGTCTCCAAAACTTATTACATTATTTAATCCTTAAGGCACCTACTCCAACGTTAAGCTCTGCTTATCATCCCACCATAAGCTGAATGAAGGGAAACCGAGTGAAAACATGGTGAACAAGAAGTGAAACTAAGATACAACATGAGACTTGGTAACAGGTCAGCGACTTGGTCTTCAGATGGAATGCAACGAACCTCAAACTCCTTAGCATGCACCTTATCATGAACAAAGTAAATGTCAACTTCAATATGCTTTGTACGAGCATGAAAAACTTGACTGGAGGCAAGAGAAGCAGCAGAAACATTATCACAGCAGCGAAGACGAGCTTAAGGCAATGAAAAATGCAACTCCTGAAATAAAGACTTAAGCTAAACCAATTCAATAGTAGCTAAAGCCAAAGCACGATATACATACAGTACTAGAATGTGCCACAACATTCTACTTCTAAGAACACCAATTGATCAAGTTACCACCAAAGTAGGCTGAGCGACGATCATCAATGCAACTTGCCCAATCTGCATCGGTGAAAGCTTCATGATTTAACATAGAAGCAGGCTTAAAATGCAAACCATAATGATTTGTGCCCTTAAGATAACGTAAGATATGCTTGTAGATAGACCAATGGGATGTGGTAGAAGCCTGAAGAAAGTGACTAAGCTTATTAACTGCAAAACTGATATCAAGATGGATCATAGTAAAGTATTGAAGACCATCTATGATACTGCGATACAAAGTGGCATTAGCAAAAGGAGTGCTAGTAAGTAAAGACAACTTTGTGCTTGAGCACACAGGAGTATGACATGGTTTGGCATCAGCCATATTAGACGAAGATAAGAGATCACTAATATACTTAGACTGAGTCAAATAACGACTTAAAGAATCTCAAGAGAACTCAAAGCCAAGAAAGAAATTAATAGGACCGAGGTCCTTAAGAGCAAATTTAGAATCCAAATTAGCAATTAACTTTTGCACAAGAAGATAAGCCTTACCAGTGATAAAGATATCGTCAACATACACCAAAACCAAAAGAAGCGTACCCGTTTTGTGACAAAAGAAAAGAGTGGAATTTGAGTTGGAATTCTAAAATCCCCAAGAAAACAAAGCAGCCTTCAACTTATCATAACAGGCACGAAGGGCTTAATGTAAGCCATACAACGCTTTGTTTAGCTTGCAAACATGATGAGTAAAAAGATAGTGCTCAAATCCACGAGGTTGGTGCATAAAAACAAGCTCTTAAAGATCACCATTGAGGAACGTATTATTAATGTCAATTTGATGAATAGACCAACCATAAGTGACAACCAGGGTAAAAACAATCGATGTGGTAGAAGGCTTAACAACAGGAGAAAAAGTCTCAAAGAAGTCCAAACTAGGGGTTTGTTAAAAACCTTTGGCGACAAGACAGGCTTTGTATCATTCAATAGACCCATCAGCTTTATGCTTAATTCGGAAGACCCATTTGCACGAAACAACATTCATTTTATCCTAGAAAGGCACAAGACTCCAGGTATTACTCTTAATGAGAGCATTGTACTCCTTTTTTATAGCTCTCCTCTATTTGGGATCCTGCAAGGCAGCTTTAACAATGGAAGGTTTTTAAACGGAAACACATGGTGATTCAGCTACATGAAAGACTTTAGGCTTAACAATTCCTCGATGAAGACTAGTAACCATAGGGTGAATAGAAGACACAGCAGGTTATGGACCATAAGCAAGTGGAGAAGACAACGAAGAGGAAGAAGAAGATGAGGAGGGAGAAGACAATGTAAGAGTGACAATAGAAGACAATGGACGAATAGAAAAAGAAGGACTAGATGAGGAAATATGAGAGAAAGCAGAAGATGGAATAAGAAACGAAGAAAGAGAGGAAGAAACAGAAAAAAGAAAACAAGGAAATAGAAAACAAGGAAGTGTAAGGAAACTTAGACACATCAAAATTGACACTGTGGGCCATATAAACTCTATTAGACGGGTGAAGACACTGATAGCCTTTATGACAAGGACTATAACCCAAGAAAACACACTTAGATGTGCAAAAAGACAGTTTGTGAGATTGATAAGACCGTAAGAAGGGATGATAGGAACACTCAACACCTTTAAGAAAGTATAATCAAGTTGTTGAGAGAACAAGGCTTCAAAAGGTCAAATATTACCAAGACCACGAGCGGGAAGTCTATTAATAAGAAAGGTAGCAGACACAAAGGCATCCCACCAAATTTTAAACAGAAGACTAGCTTGAGCTAACAAAGTAAGACCAGTCTCAACTACATGACAATACTTTCGTTTAGCTCAACCATGTTGTTAACCTGTGAGGACAAAGATGACGAAAAACAATCCCAAGAGAGGCAAGTAAAGGTAAAAAGGAGTGATATTCGAACAAACCACCACCACCACCCCCCCCAAAAATCGCTTGTAAGCATTTAATCTTAGTGTCAAAGAAACGTTCAACAAAAGCGTTGAAACAAACAAAGGCAACTGAAACAGTCATAAGGAAAATCCATGTATATTTAGTATAGTCATCGACAAAGTGAATAAAATACTTGTAACCGTCACAAGAAGGATAGGGGGAAGGACCCCACACATCAAAATGCACTAGTTCAAATGGTGTAGTAGTCTTAGAAGTGGAAGCAGGAAAAGCAAACTGATGTAATTTTCCATATTGACAAGCAGAGCAAAATAAAAACTTCATTTAAACAAAACTTTGGATTTACAAGTGATAAAACTTGACCAAGTATAGTATGAGATGGATAACCAAGAGGTTGGTGCCACGAATTGGCTTTATTAGTTCTAACAAGATCCTTATTCACAGACTTTTTACACTGAAAATGAGAATCACAAGAAGGAATTACACTAGCAGAATGACAAGCAATGGAACATGGATTTGTAGAGGAAAGATTAATGTTTGAAACAGCATCAGAACAAGAACTTGACTCTTTAGCAGCAACAAAACATTGACGTGACACTTTATCGACAGCAGAAGAACTACGGGAAGGACAAGTAGGTGCCACTGGACCAGTAGAAGCAAACTTGTATAGTCAGTTACTGAGATGGCCCCGTACTAGAGTGATCTTCGAACTATTGTCCTTAACAAAACAATTTGAAGAATCAAACTTAATAACAACATTATTGTCCCCAGTGAACTGTGAAATGTTTAACAAAGGTTTTGTAATTTGAGGAACTCGGAGAATGTTATTAAGGAAAAGTGTTTTGACAAGACTAGATTTAGACAACATAGTAGCTAAACCAACATGTGAAATAGGGAGTCTAGAACTATTACCAATTGTCAGTTTGCCTTTTGCCTTTGTGGTTATACTTGATTTGCAGATTAGCCAACTTAGAAGTCACATGAGCTGTAGCTCCATTGTCCATGTACCACACATCATCATGAACAGCTTCTAGTGTGGCGACAAAAGCCTGATTTTGTTCAGAAAAATAAGAAGAGTGGGAGGAAGAAGGATTGATCCTTGAAAATTTAATCAAAGCAGCGGTAGTACTTGATCGCTGTGTGGCCTGCCTTTACAACATACTTGACAGATTGGCTCATTGCCATTATTGCCTCGACCTTGACCATGACTGATTCTTCCACGACCTCCTCTGAAACTACCTTGGCTTCCTCCTCCCACCTTTGCCAAAGTGTTTGAAAACTAGAGAAAGAAAACTTCTTATGAGTCTAATTAAAGACTACATGAGCTGCGGGATTTCCATGAATTTTCATTGAAGAAAGAGATTTTAGATGCTCAAGTCGCATCTCTTGATTATGTAACATGCATTGAACTTCAATAAGAGTTACATTATCAATTCTTGAAGTATGATTCACAACAACATATTCATTTTTTGGTCCCAAACCGCTAAGAATACAGAGGATTAATTCATCATCTAAGATAATTGACCCACAGCAACAAGATAATCAACGATATTCCTTATCTTGGGCATATAATCATCAACACTCATAGATCCTTTTTTAGTGTTCTGAAGTAAGATTCAAAGTTGTAAAACCCTAGCTTTCGACTTTGTGGCAAACAAATGTGCAAGAACATACCAATTCTCAACCGAAGTATGACAATGTACAACATGCCCTAGCAATGGCTTAGTAATCAAAGACATCAACCAATACATCAGAAATTGTTCATGATGAATCCACATCGTATATTTAGAATTAAGAACTTGCAAAGATTCACCATTTTCACCACTCTGAATCACATATTGAGGAGAAATTGGGCGCAATCCAAAAAGGAAACCATCAAAATCATGAACTTGTACAGTGGGAGTCACTTGAGATCTCCAATAGGCATGGTTGTTTCGATCCAATCGCAGCACCAAAGGATTAAGTGTGGTGGAGAAATTCATCGATCCACTTAGAGAAGACAAAGAGGACAAAGCTCGAGACGATCCACATGAAGAACCATTGCTGGCCATAGTCAAGAGCAAGAAGCGGCTCTGATACCAACTAAAGAAAAAGAAAGTGCGAGAAAATGAGGAAAAATGAAGCAAAATTCTACAGAAAACTGGAGAGAAAAATATTGTAGTTGAATCCATTATTCCTCTAGAACCAAGGCTAATCCTTTTACGTTAGCTATTTATACAATAGATTAGTTACAACTAATGTTTAACAAATTTTGTAAATTACAGAAGTAGAACTAAAAGAACTATTCTATTAGCTAATCACTTTTGAGCTGGCACTGAGTTGTATTCTATGCTATGCTAGAGTTGATCTGGCATTAATCAAAGAAGGCAGCTGAGCTAGCACTAACCTTTGCTTATCAACATATATAAAAGCGCTAATGATATTTCCCTGTCTCTCCCCTTTATTTTACGATTTGGCCTTTTTTTTTTTTTTTTCATTTACTTTTCTTTCTTTCATCATCTTTTTCTTTTCGTTTCTTTATCAATTTCAACCTTTTTTCTTTAAGATTATATCCCACTATATCTTTTTTTTAATCCTTATGATCTTATATATGTTAAAATTACGTCTAAATATCTATTATAGATTATGATACTTGAAAAAAAATTGATAGTCGGAATATATACATGCATAGTGCATGTTTTCTACTAGTACTATTTAAAGATGTGCATTATTCAGCGATATTATTGTATAATGATGTGACCTCATTGTCAATTTCTAATCATTGAGGGTTGTAGCTAAAGTTCCATTAGTTCTTTTTTAGGAGATACTTTCAGTAGGGGAAGACAAAACTTGATCAGTGGGCACAAGTTAATAGATTTTTATTAAGTGTGTTAAATTATCTTACGTTTCTTAACTTAATATACTTTTATTCTAATCTAATAATGCAGAACTTGCATTACAAATAGGGTTTAATTTTCATTCTCTACCACATATTTCTTCTACTTGTTATTTAAATGGATAAATTGCTCCAATAGTCCCTAATCTTTCATGGAAGTGAATATTTAGTTCCCAACCTTTTATTTTTAATATATTTGTCTCCGTTCTTCGATTTTAATTGCTAAGGGACTAATTGAACGGTCATATAGTTAATTTTACACGAAAAAATGTGATAAACTGATCCCAAAGTTATAAAAAAGATGACAAATTGTCTTTAAAATTAACGGTTAAAGATTAAGGACTGATAAATCAAAAACAAAAGATTGAGATTAAAATCATTTAGGAACTAACATGATAATTCACTCTTTTTAAAAACATTCAGTGCTAGAATAAAAATAATTAAAAAAAGCAACCATACCAACAAGACATAATAATAAACAGTTCAATCTTCATCTACTTTTATTTACTCATTACGCTTTTCTTAACCTTGTATAACTTGATTTGACGGTTGAAAATTATGACCTTATTTGGTTTTGTTTTTCATATATTTTTTTTCATTTTCAAAAATAGAATTTCTAAAAACGAAATTAAAAACTCGTTTAGTTATGTTTTAGACCCACAACAATTCTAAAAATGCAAAACATACAAATACCCAACTTATTAAAAATGTCCTCTAATAAATTATTTATTATAAGTGTCTTTTTATTAAAAATTAATAATTTTTTAAAAATCTAAATTACCCTCTCTTTTAAGGGAACCTACCAAGTTCTATCCTAGAGCAAATTAGGTTTTTTCCCAAAACATGCTTGTTCCGTCTCTAAGTCCAACATGCTTGTTCCGTCTCTAAGTCCTCCAGGTTCCACACAAAAAAAGAAAGAAAGAAAGAAAGAAAGAAGAAGAAGAAGAAGAAGAAGAAGAAGAAGAAGAAGAAGAAGAGGAGGAAGAGGAGAGAGCAGATTAAGCAAAAAATATAAACAATTACAAAACCCGTTCGGTTCTACCTGGAATCCGCCAATTCTGTTTAGAAACTTGCCAGGTTCTAAATTAAAAAAATAAAAAGAACAGATCAAGTAAAACATACAAACGATTGCAAATAATTGCAACCTAAAATGGAAATCTAAAGCTGGAACGTAACCATCTCAAAGAAAAACATAAGCATTTTCAATTCTAAACAAAAATAAAAATGTCAACATTATGATCTCGTCTTCAACTCCGTATAATCTAACAATAAACAGATACAATCAGATCTACATATCCCAAATCAATAAAGCAATTCTCAATAAAAATACAATCAGATTTACATATCCCAAAACAATAAACAAATTCTCAACAAAAATAAACATTCTCAACAAAATTTGATAGAACAAATTACTACAGCTCGGTCTTAGAATGAGCGTCATTTTTTTGAATCGAGATGTGAAGAACGGGAATCAACAGACTCTCATCTATACTGTAAATCACATGCCCACAAATACATCCTATTTGTCGACACTTGGTGACCAGAATCAAGTAATACGGTTCGAGAAACATAATGCAACCTAAAGGGAAGGAACAATAAAAAGTGAAAAACAGTGAAATGTAACTGAAACTACTAAGAAGGAGTGAAATGTGTGCCCTAGGAGGTAGAAACTGACTTGCAATTCCATAAAGCTTGGTGACGAAGATTAGGCCTCTAGTGGTACTATTGCAGTCGGCAATCCATTAGAGAAGGTTCTTGATCCTGCGACGAGTAGATGACTGGATGTTCGCTGAGATTGAGATCGAACGGTTCTAATCATCAATCTTCAGCGTGCAAAAGAACCTCTTGTTCCGATCACTCCCAATCAGGTAGAATCCCTACGAAACGAACTCAAAAACCTCAAAACCATGGAATTTGAATGAATTTACCAAAAAGCAAACGAAAAAGGGTTAGTACTGTAATGCTCTGGTTTCGTAAAGCCTGAATTTTTCGAGAGAGTAAGAGACATCAGGTTCGGGATTGTTGGAAGGGTGGACTTTGGCGGAGGAAGCCATGGTTGGTTTCGAATCACTAGTGGGTTTCACCATTGATGGAGTTTTTGAGCTTTTTTGGAATCTTTTCACAGAAATCGAGACAGTGGAGCGGGAGAGCGGCGGAGGTGGAGAGATAGAGAGGAGAGAAAGGGTGCGGAGAAGAGAGTGGACGGGAGGCAAAGAGAGAGAGGAGAGATAGAGGCAGATACAAAAACTAACGGTTTCTGATTTTTAAGAGTGAATTATAATTGACAAAATAATAAATGTGTAATTAAGGTTTTAAAAAATAAAATAAGAAAAGTGACAGTTTTTGAAAAGACGAAAGTGAAACGATAATTTTAACAAGCGGTGTGATTTAAGGGCATTTTGTATAGTTTGCACATTTCAAAAACATTTTACAAAAATCTCAAATTTTGGCTTGAACAATGATTACGGATTTTTATCGTTTTTATTCTCTCTCCCATTTTCTCTATTCTCTCTCATTTTCGAGAAAAAATTGCTTTTTCTCCTCAAGTCCCTTGAGCTCTCTCTATTTCTTCCCAACATTGTCGAACCATGCGCCCCCTTGTTAGCGACCCCCTGACCCTAGCATAGACGAACCCATCGCCCCCTGCTTGCAGCCCCCCGACCCCAAAGCCAACGAACCCAGCACCCCCTGCCAGCGACCCCCAGACCCCAACGCCCTTGCCCAACGACCCCCTGACCTAGTGCTGACGAACCTAGTGCCCTTCGTCTATGACCCCTTGACCCCACGCCCGCAAACCTAGTGCCCTTTGCCACCTCCCCCTCGACCCTAATGCCGGTGAACCCAACACCCCTCGTTTGTGTTGGATCTCCATCAAAGCCCACAACAACCTAGGATTGTACCATCGCTCGAGCCAATTTTCACGACGAACACAAACAATGTGGTGGCTGCAGGGGGTTGTGCCTAGAGACGAGAAAGAGAGAGATGAGAGGTAAGAGAGAAGAGTGGAAAAAAAAAGGTGGGGTATTTTCGCATTAATATTTTTTAATAAAAATATTTTTGCTATAAAAAACATAGTAACATACACAACCAAACATAAGTTTAATAATAATCCTAACACTATTCTCAAAAAAGTTTTCATTCTCAAATATTTTAAAAACAAAAACTAAAATAAAAAACACTACCAAACAGCCTATAACTTCCGAGCAAGTTATTTTCACACCAAATGGGGCCTATACCTTCCCAGCAAATTATTTTCACACACTACCTAAAAGTTTTCCATTAAATATATTGCGCTAATATGAGTTAAAGAGGCTACACTATGGGCTATTGGGCCGTTTGTTCAGCCAAGCGGTTTAAATTAGCCAGTACTTATGAAATGGGTGTAACATTGCAATCCAACATGTCCTTTTAAGTCCAATCCATGAAATGTGAACCGTCCCATTTAAATATTATGATCATGATGAATGGCCCTATGGAATCCTACATAGAATGCTCCAGTATACATTCTCCGTTTTATTAGAATTGGATCCTTACATCTTTACCGTGTTTGAGGGAGGGGGAAAAAAACCTGCCAAACCCAACCCCCCCAGTTGTGTGGACTTTTTTACCCTCGGTATTATCTCCCCTCAACACACCAAAAAAAAAGAAAAAGAAAAAAGAGAAAAGAGAAACACACACACCAAGATGGATCAATATCACCGCTATAGCAGACATCTATGGTTATGGAAACACGTCGAGAATTTCATATATTGGAACCAAAAAGGTTTGACTTAAAACTTCGCAAATTTTTTTTTTTTTCAAATCTATGAACCAAATGGGAGCTTACGTTGAAACCATTTCCCCCTGTAGTCATCACCCGTTGAAGCATTACAACACAATAATTACATAACATTCAAAAAAAAAAAAAGAATCAAACAAACAAACTCAATTTGAAGAAATTAATGTGATGCTTGTTTCACCGGTTAGAACTAAAATATTTTAGTTCAAACAGGTTTCGTTATAGTGTTTTTTCTGCTCTCAAAGGTTTTGAATTGCTACATTGTTTTAAATTTAAAACGGCCTTCCAAAGAGCCTATTAGACTTCAAATAATTACATATTAGTTCAAGTTCAAGATGGCTAGTCGATGAACAAGGAATATTAAAAGCAGCTCCTGGAAATAAGTTGTCAAAAATCATGCCACTATGCAAAAAAAAAACACACAAAAGAACTTCATTTAAAGAAAATAAGACCAATTAGACTTTCTAATCGGCTACAAATCGCAATATTTGTAAGCTAATCTATCTCAATGCAAGAATCAAAGTTTATGACCTAAAATCTTACCCTGAACATATGGAAAATTGCTTGCAAATTGCAATGCTTCTCTAAATTAAATTACATATCTAGAACAATAAATTGCTTTAGTGAAAAAACAACACATTAAAAACCCAAAAGAGGAATGCTATCAGCACTCTCCTTCTCACTCTCTTTTACACTCCCTGTATTTGGAATATGACACATGAAATCCAATGACATGATAAATTATTATTTAAATAAAAAATAAGATAATGGATTCCACATGTCAGACAATGAATGTGGAGAATGTAAAAGAAAGTGAGAAAGGGCAGGGAGTGCTAGCACTCCTCAAACCCAAAAGAACTGTGACAAAACACATTGAATGAACACAGCCATTCTATAGTAGAACACGCAAGCTTGAAACGGAACACATTTTCTAAGAAATAAGATTGCAGTACAGAAAAGTAAATGTTGATACCTACAAATAAAGATTTAACTGTTCAGAAAATCTGTCAAGTTCCTTAATCAAACAAGTCGGAAACTGCCGTCTTCCTAAATGGATCAACCCGTGCCAATTGTCCTGTCAATGCTCTATTTGGGAAGATATTATCTGCCTTCATTCTCTCTCTCATCCCATAAGCTGGCGACTTAGCACTAACATACGCCTTAACGAGCATTTGGAACTGAGGAAGTCTAGCGGAATAACCAGCCTGTTTCATCCTATAGAAAATCTTTTCTGTGTTGTGAATATCACCTCTTTTTGCATAGTGATCCATAATAGCTGCATAAGAACTATACATTGGCTTCAACTGGTTCTGGTGAGTAGCCTTCTGCAAGACATCATCGGCCTTTTCTATCTCTCCAACATCCAGATAAAGCTTTACAAGTGCATCCCATGTCATAGGGCCAACCTTGCAACCGCTGTCTGCCATGCGCTTGATAAGATCCTTACCCTTTGTCAGCATCTTATTATTTGCATAAACCTTTAAAAGCGCTATATAATGTACCGAAGATGGTTTCTTCACTGCTTTCATCATCTTTTCAAAAACAGCCTCCGCCTCTTCGATTTTCTTCAACTTCCCAAAGGCTCCAATTGCTGCAATGCACTCCCCAGCCCAGGGATTTGACTCACAGACCTTCCAAACTCTCTCCACTTCATCAGCCCGTCCAAGCTCTCCATAAATTTGCAGTAAACTTCTGCAAGCATAGCGATTCTCATCTAGTTTGCTCCCTTCCAACTCTTTTAGAACAGCTTCAGTCTTCTCTTTAAGCCCAGCAGAGGCATAGTGCCTTGCTGCGATGAATTTAGTATGCATGTCTGGTCCAATACCTTCAGACTTCATTGTCTCCAAAATTTGTTCCATCCCTGCTATGTCATTTTGTTGGCCTTTGGTATCTATCAAAAGTTTGTAAGTGAAGATAGAAGGCTTCACATTTTCTTTTTCCATCATCAATAGTACATCTGCTATTTTCTTCTTGTCAGTCCTTTTGTAGAGAAGGATCAACTGGTTGTAAACAAACTCGGTGACTGGCAACTTGAGATCATTAATTTTGTTGAAAACTTCCTCAGATTTCTTCACATCATAGGCTTGGACACAGTTGGCCAAAAAAGTTCGGTAAATTAACTCCCCTCTCAAGGACTTTGGAATCCTATCTATGAACTTCTCGGCCTTCTCAAGGCCATTTACTTTAGCAATCAAGTCAAGGCGAGAAGCATAATCTCTTTCGGTAAATTCAATTTGTTTACTTGCCTCCAGCCATTCAGAGAACTGCAAAACCAACAAAGCACGAGAACCTAAAATGTGAAAAGGAACCAAAGTACAGCAGAACCTGAATTCACACAAGTGGTCAATAATATGCCCAGCATACAAGTAGAAACAACAGAGAGAATATTACTAATTCTTATTTACACATCTATCACCCAAAAAAAAAAAAAATGGTAAGACTATAAGCAAGAACTATAATATTATTCTCTTAAAATGTTGAGAAGTAGGAACGAAAACAAAAATGCATAAGCTAAATCATTCCAGACAATATTTACATGACCGCAAGCAAAGAACGTCCCAAAGACCAAACATCTCAAACAACAATAGAATGCAGAAAAAAAAAATAATAATAAGACTTCAATTGGGAAATCATACAGAGCACCACCTCATTACATTTTACAAATTTCCATGCACTCTTGAATCAACTAAATACTTATCTATTCCATGATTTGTTAAGGGGGAAACAACATCAAGCAGATGATTATAATCTGAATCAATAGTTACTGTTTCTAATTATCATGCTGGCTTAAAATAATAAGTAAAGCAATAAAGGGGTTTCAGCCTCGTCAATAAATACAGTGGACAAACACATAAAAACAAGACATCAAGTTAGGCTAAAGCATAGGCAACAAGTATTTTAAAAAAAAGAGAATAATACATCATAACACTGATCCAATGAATGATTACAAGTTAATTCAGAACTAATTGCAGATTTACTAAGCACATATGCCTCAATGCTACAAGTATCTATCTTGATACACGTATATTTGAAAACAGAATTCCTAAAAATAAATTTATTGAGAAGTTCGTGAATATGAAATAGTTAGCACTACATCACAAAACTCTATCTAGTTATGAACCTGCAATGCCCGGAAGTACATCCGTGTTTTACGAAGATTCAGCATGGCCAAGTAGATCTCTTCGCGCTCCACCTCATTTCCTTCCTCAACCCACTTATTGAGAGCATCACGAATAGACTGAGCTGGTGCAGCTGCAATTACTTTGAACAATGCTGAAGCAGCCTTCTTCCCAGCATGTGTTCTCTCACTTAATTCAGCCTCAGTACCTGATGTCTCCAGATCATTTTTAGACACCTCAGCATCGTCATCAACCTCAGAGAAATCTGGTGCAGAAATCACTCCATCTACATTTTCATCCAGCGAGTTAGTGCTCTGAACTTCCTTCTCACTATCTGTTCTTTCAAGTTCAGAAAATCCATCCTCAAATTCATTTTCCTTGTCACTGCTCTTCGCACCAGCTTGTGAAGACAGACTGCATCGCACCAGAAAGAGGTTTGCAGAAACATGTTTTCTGCGGTAAAATCCATTGAAAGACTTAACTCTATCTGATGTCAACTCAAGAAAGTCAAAGCTACCAGCCTTGTCTTGTGTGTAAGCAATTGGTAGCTCTGAATCAGGAAAACCAGCAATAGAAGCCCGAACGCTAAATCCTCGATTTCTGATTGTGGAAAACAAAAGTCAAATAAGCACCATATCAAAGTCACAGAAAAACAATCCAAAAAGAAGAATACGTCTCTAAAACAAGTGATATTTCATTAAGTATCATCCCTATTGCCGGATAATTCTTTTTAAATAAACAAAATGCTCTAATTTTTTTGATACAAATGTACCAAAAGGTCTTAGGCACAAAACTTAGGTTCCTTTCTCACAATGTATATCCATATGCATATACATTATGTTTTAGAAATAAAATATGTCTCTTAGCATTTTTTTTTCTCCCGTGTAAAGTGATGAAAAAAAAAAAAAAAAAACCACCCATTTCTCTCTTCTTTTTCCAATTAAAAAAATCCTCCAAAACTTGCGTTGCCTTATTACTCTCAGAAAATGATGTTACAAAAAAATTATCATCAAACTGACCTAGAAAACCTTACAGTTCTTTAGAAAGAATGAAAAACGAAGTACGAAATTTCAAAACCGCAACGTCGACAAACCGAACTTCCAAAAATACACAATTTCCTACAATATAGCTTCACAACCAAGCAGAAATATCAGTCGTTTTACCACTGCCAATACACGAAACGACGAGAATAACAACACCTAGCGTCGAACTTCCACATCATTTCCAAAACATCACAATCAAGCAAACAGGCAAATGAGAGAAGCACAAAACTCAAAGAGAAAAAACAGAGTTACCTGAGCGGAACAGAAGCACGACGAAGAGCCCACATGGTGAGTGACTAGCAAGCCAAATCAAAAGCTCTAACAGCAGAAATCACAGAGCTTTTTTTTGATGTTGTTATGGCGGTGGCGATGAAAGTTTTTTATAAAGACGAAACCTCTCACTACTCACTCTTAAACCCTAAACCCCATTTTGGGAACGGAAGAGTTCCCTTTTATTTTGTTTTGAGGCCCCGCGCTTTTTGTTACAACACCCCTCAACTTTTCATAAATAACAAGGGTGTCCGCTATACCACTTTTCATTCGCAGGTGCGGAAAATGAGAACCAAAAGCTAGTAGTAGAGTGGAATATAGGACTTCGATCAATTTTGGTGTATAAAATAATGTTTAGTGAATCACAACATCTCATGTCAATAAAAAAAAGTTTGAAATTGTTTTAACCGACTTTTCTATGCTTTAATATTTGTGTTCCTTAAGTGATGTAACATCTCATAGTTAGCTAGACTATTAAAAATGCAAAAAATTAGACATATAATCTTAGTTTGAAAATGTATAAGATTTTTAGGAAATTCTACCCTGATAGACCCTATTCTATTTTGTCAGTGAGAAATATTTTTCCTCCATCAAATCTAAATCGTATGGTGTAAATAAGCAAGCTTAGCTTGGTAAAAGGAGCTCATCCATACCAAAATTTTCTAAAGAATGAATAGAAAAAAAAAATGATATGATCTACTTGCAACCTATTGCTCTCTAGGCATGACCCTGTTGCAACTGAGATGGAGGTCGCAACTCGGTGGGTCCATCACAACCCCGTTACAATGCGATTCTGTCCCAATAAAGGTCATGACCTTATCGTGATTCTATCATCGACAAAGCAGATTTAGAAATTAATGGTGGCAACAACCCCTAAGGTTGAGATTTTGGCGCGGTCGCGATAGAACCCATGTTGTTCCATCGTTGCCCTCGAGACCTTTGGTAGAGATTCCACCGTGGTCACAACCTTGTCACAACAAAAAGGTGACATTCTGTAGCCACTCTTGCAAACTTGATGCGGTCGCGACCTTTGCTTACGGTGGCGGGCACCAGACTTTTTTTTTTGGAATTATTTGCTTGATTTTTCATTATTTTTATAATTGTGAAATTAAAAAATATTAAAGATCAAATGTAGTTGTGTGCATTCTGATTTTCATGGAAAAGCAATTTTGGGCCATAGAATTCTCATTCAACGGCTATTGAAAGAGTGTCTTATTGACGACCAATCTTTAACATTTCTCATTGTAGTCATGCGCAAGAACTTTTATTATAGAATCATTTTTTTCCTTAATAGTGAATAATTTTACAATGAATTGGATTAAAACCTCATCATTTAGGAGATCATCCCACTTTTGGTACTATAACTTAAGCTAGATTTGGACTCGTTAGCTAATTGGTTGTTAAGGGAGAGAAACATTAGATTTATTAATTAAAAACTTTTCATGTAGTTCCTACCTCGATTCACTCCTTTTTCTTCGATGCTTTCACTTTCCCTTTTTAAAAAATCATTTGCATCTTCATTGGGTTAAAACCCACTTCTAATTAAACTATAGGCCACAACTTAAATATAGTATACTTTTTAGACTACGACTAATTGTTTTATTAATAGTAAGGTTTAATCCGATAGCGTCAAATAAGAGTGTTCTTTTTTTAAAAAAGAAGAAGAAGAAGAAGATAAATTTAGAACAATAAAGTGATATAAATAGTATAATCAATAATACAACCCAGGAAAACAAAGTATGTCACCCTAATAATGATCTTTTCCACCGATAAGTTTTGAATAACAGTCAATAAGAAACTTGTCTTATTTCGATTAAATGCATACGAAATTTTGAGCATATATATAATGTTTTTAACAATAACTCTAGAGCTAATGGAAACTTTCGATTAATCAAGAGCTAAAAATCAATAACACCAAGGCCAGCCATGACATCACATAGGAACAAAACTAGAGATCCGCAGACACTCATGTCGTCGAGAAACAACTCTAACGAGTCGTCACACAAACAAAATTGGAAGGTGATAAAACATCTCTAGTACTATTAAAAAGACTTAATTACCCAAATAGTCCTTGAATTGTTCAAGAGATAACAATCAAGTCCTGACAATTAAAAGGTCTCAAAACTCTTAAAAAGGATGCAAAAGGTTTAAAACTAATAGAATTCTGTTAAAATTTGGCAAGAAGAGATATTTGGGTATTTTAGTAAAATCATAATAAATATTTTCATATTGTAAAAATTAAATTAAATTAAATTAAATTAAAGAGTTATAGAAATCCCCAACTATTTGAAAAGTGAAAAACTAATCCTGATTCTTTTTTTTTTTTTAATTTAATCAGATCGAACTTTTTTGTTTTAGGTCAAAGGAATTGATTTCATGGTCAAACATCTAATTTTGTACGGAATTAAGTCATGTGCTCTGATTTATTTTATTTGAAAAAACCAAAATAATCTTGAAAAACCTAAATATTTATTCAAAGATTAAAGAAGACACATAATAATAATAATAATAGTAATGAAAAATAAAAAACAACCCAAATAGCTGCCTTGCTTCTTCTTCCACGCTGTTGTTGGAGCTCTCAAACCAAGCCATGGTCTTTTTCTTCGTCCTCTTTCCTTCCCCACTTGCACGTCAAACCTAAATCAAAACTGGAAGAAAATCAACACAAAACCAACACAAGACTTTGAAAAAACAGTTTTAAAAAAAGGAGGTTTGAGTCTCACCCGCACATACCTGTACTTGCATCACATGTCAGAGCAAGAAGGTGATTTAAAAAAAAAAAATTGTTCTCTTCAGTAGACAATAGATAAAGAGCTATAGGTATTTGTTCAGCGACTCCATTTTTTATGGCAGATGAACGAAAAAGAAGAATTGAGTAAGCTTGATCGAATTTTTAAAATCAACCAACTAGCTTCGATGATCAATTGCTAAAAAGGTAAAATACTTTTAAGGGTTGTTTGTTTGGAGTATTTTTGGTACTCAATAGATTCAAATTTGGATTCGAGTATCAAGAATCATTTAGATGCATGTTTGTTTCTCCTAAAATCTAAATCCTTTGAGTATCAAGAATCCAAATTTTTAGAGTTCTGTTCCACCCTAAACTTTTGATACATGGATATATCTGTTACAGTAAAAACTGAAATTCTCTCTCCTATATTTGAGGAAAAAAATCATAACTTCTTTATTTGATATCTAATTGAAATGATTTTTTTTTCATTATATTCCTAGTAAAGAGAAGAATAAATTAAGATCCATATTGCATATTTTTTTGGGACCATTAACATTAAGATTTTATCAGATTTGTTAATAAATTAAAAACTATTTTTACTACCTTTCCAAACACAAATTCTAAGTTTATTTCATACTCAGATTAAAACTTAAATGCACATCTAAATACCAATTCGGATTACAATTCAAATCACTAACTCAAATTCTAATTCAAATCACACTAACTCGGATCAAATCACTAATTCGGATCCATTTACCAAACGGACCCTTAAGTTTTTTTCCCTTCATGGTTGAAGTCGTTGATCAAACCAAAACCTCTCAAAAGGCAACAAAAACCCAGACATAACTCAAATGAAACCCACAGCTGCCATTGAAAGAGGAGGTCGATGTAGTGAACTTAGCACCCAAGCGAGGCCCGATGATCGCCGTCGACTTTCCCCATCATGACTTAGTCCCTTTGCAAACTCAGATCTACACTACACCTTCGTCATGACTTAAACCTCCACCAATTGTCGATTTCATTGGTGCTGGAGCTTGTGAAGAGGAGGACTGGATAATTTGAGGTAGAGATTGAGGGTTTCATTGGAGGAAAAGGAAGTCGTCAAGAGGCCATGGATACTTAGGTCGAATCATATGGAACATAGTGAAGATGAGGAGAAAAGGTTGCCTAATCAATTGTCAGTACCGACGAAGAAGAAGAAGGAGAAGGGCAATTTTTCATATCCAGCAAAGAGAAAGAAAGGGGAAGAGAGATAGAGAGGAGGAAGAAGAAGAAACTAGATGTGGCGGCTTTTGATTGGATGTTATAAGCCATGTTAAGCTATTTTTTCTCTATGCTATATTTACCAAAATATCCTTTAAGTTTTCCCATGCGCAATTCCCATAATAAGATTTTGGATGTCCATTAGTTAAATCAGTCATTTTGTACTTAAAACAAAAAGTTAGACCCAATTAAATAAAAAAAGAATGAGGACTAATTTGTCACTTTTTAAAAATGCTAGGAACTTCCCAACTATTAACCATAAATTAATTAGTATTATAAAACATTAAAAAAATCCAACTTGACTTGCCTCTTTCCAATCCATTTCTCTCTCTCTCTCTCTCTCAAACATTGATCTAACAACCCTTTCTTTCTTCCTCATCTCTTGACCATTGAAAATTGCCCCTAATCTTCTCTCACTAGGCTTCCTCATGGCCTCATCCTCTCATTAATATCTCACGGAATCCATCACCACCAAGTGGCGGCTCATCGTCCCTCTCCCCTTTCTCTTGTCTCTCCCCTCTAAAAACCCACGACCATGAAGCATCTTGTGGTTGAGATGGTGAGATCAATTTCACCCCAAACATAGTGGATCTGTTAGAATCTATGTCCTAAAATATAATTACTTTATTTGTATTTATGATATTTTTAGTGAAATAAATAAAATATGAATATTTCATTTGTAGATAATGACCCTCATATTATTTTCATGTTATTAATAATTGTATATTAAGCAAGCATGTGATCCATGACTATTAGAGTTGAATCTTAGAATTGAGCATATACGGGGTTTATATGAGTATGAATATGAGATCAAGATTAATAATCTCAATAGAAAGTAGGCAGTCTATGGATGAAGTTGGGCACATTATTCATGATAAGGCTTTGAGGGAGATTTATGTCTAATTGGGGAGGTAGTCTATCTCGGCCAGAAAGAGGGCTGATTCCATAGTAGACACATTGTTGTGATAAACCTAATGGTAGTCACATGTGGAACTAGACCTAAAGTATAATTAATAATAATTCTATTTAAATAAATCAATTCACTTTGACAATCATATATTTGTCATATTAACCTTGAAGTGGATTCATGGTTCCATGTTTACAACTTGTATCATTGATATATCAAAGGCAAGAGCTCAATGAATAAAGGCTTTATAGTTAGCATGTTAAAGATATAATCTATATTCGACCAGAGTGTAATCCACTAGAATCCATAACTTTATAACAAAGTGTCAATCTTGTCCTCTTAAGACACTAGTCGGGTTTTGGAAAACATTACGTGGTCTTGGTCATCTGAATGCATATGGTAACTAGATGACATTTCATTTGTATATGTTAAAAAAGGAATAAATTTTCCAATAATAACAATGGATCTTTGAGATGGAATAATCAAAGGTAAAACAGAATTTGTTTTTCATCCAATTATTGTTAACCTATGGAGATACACATAATATGAGAGGTCATACATAAGACTAATATATGGAGTCTCGTATTAAGGTATATTATCAAGACTATAGTTTCGGCTTTAAAGTAGAGTGAAACCAGAGTTAATAATTGGAGCTTGCTAATGTCTATTAGGTTCTAATGTTAGCTTATTAAATCTTTTATGACATAAATTTAGATTACCACTAATAAGATAGAAGTATATGCAGGTCTGCCCACTAGGCTTGACAAGATGTGTGGAACACAATTTTGGATGAGACTGGCAGTGGGCGCATGATGCTTTGCTATGTTTGGTTGAATTAATTATTCAATTAATTTTAGAAAATAATAAATGTTCAAATTGGTAATAGGGATTTTGCATAATTAATTATTTAAATTTAGTATTTGAATAGTTAATTAAGTCCTAATTGTATTTAAAAAAAGATAATTATTCATAATTATTTAAATCAAACAATTATTTTAAATAAAGGAATTCTAATTTAAATTGTTATTCTTTGAATTGGTTTTATTATTGATGATGCAAAAAATCACAAATACTCTACATTGTAATTGGACGAATTTTGGGCTGCTGATAAGCCTTAGGGTGCCAACCATACAGTGATAAGGAGAAGATTTTCTCCTAATTTTTTACATAGACTTCTGACTTCTTCTACTAGTTCTATCAATAAAAGCCCTAGGTTCTCATTTATTCATAGACTGCCTAAGTGCAAATTATAAAGTTGAGCTTTAATCACTTAACTCTACCAATCACAATTCCTCAGTACTAAAGTGGATGGAAAGAGTATAGTTGTGATGGAGTTTTGTTGAGTTATGTCTACACACACAACGATCTAAAAAAAGAGAATTGCATTGAAAACTTGGCAGCATAGATTCTTTCTTAAAGTTTTGTTCAATCAAAAGTGTTGTTTCTAATTTCCTACTAGTACCTTAAATTAGATTTAATTTATAATTTATAGCAACATAAGTTAAATACTGCATGTTGGGGGTGTTCTTAGATACCTCAACCCAGCATGCTCCTCAATCAGGTGCCAAACACTCCTTGTACCTCAGGCGGCCTTTCCACCATCTCTATGCCGACCCAGTCTTGTTGTTGAGCAAAAGTTGCCAACCAGGCCGAGCTTCCTATAGAAGAAGACTTCAATAAAACTGGTAGTTGGTTAGATCCTAGCTAGACCATCCTCACCGAACACACCAACACTTCCACAGATGGGAGTGAATGACTTCCAAAGGCCATTATATGGCACGATATTAACCTTCTATTAGCAAATCCTCCTTTTTAGGAGATCGTGACATCTGTCACTAGTCCCAAGGCTCCATACAACCATACACTTGGGTCTCAATTAAACCTAACTAGTCCAAATCAAACACTATAAATAGGAGCATTAACCCAGCCCAGATATAATGGACTATTTTGCCTAAACTCTATCTCTCCATTAAGCTCACATTGATCAGCTATTTGACTTGAACATCATAGTGCCCCTGGTAGAAACTACAACAGTGTCCCTCTTCACTTCAAGTTATTCTTTTCTTTTGCAAGTTTGAGTAGACTAAATCACCAAAAAGGCAAAGAAGGTAGTCCAATCACCACGTGTAGCTGTACGTGGTGTTGAGAAATCCAAGAACATCAACATTTTGGCCCTAAAAAAAGGGCACCACACCTTTCTAGCATCCTTACCCTACCACCTGTTGTTAAATGTCTGAAAGACTATAAAACCAAGGAAATGATGCTCGACACGAGGGTCGAGCTAAGATGCTAAATCTGACCCATCACCACATGGCTAGGGCTGGGAAACTCGATCGACCTATACCCAATCTACCAACATGGACATGAACATTCCCTTCCAAAAACTAACAGAGGCGATTTGGCTACTAACTTGACAAGTTGCAGCCCAATAGGCACCCCAAGAAATGGCACCACCAGCTGCCTCCACTAGCCTGGGAAGACTAGGTTGGTGCTTCAGTAAACTAAGGAGACGATGAGCGTGACGTTGTTGAGTTTGAGCACTCAAGGACATATATGTTAGAATGGCATTCTAGAACCCATCGAGGAGAAAATAATGGTCAAAGATGAGTACGAAAAAAAAGGATTAAACACTAAAAAGGTCTTATGCCTCCATGTTTGACTGATTGGGGTAGCAAGGCATCGAACTAGCTTGGGAACAAGTAGCAACCAAGTTGAAGGCCTCTAAGAAAATGCAGCCTTGTATTGAGTAGTGTTGTAGGAGAACATAAATAGCCAGAACCTTTGGCACATTCAGAGGAAAATTGACCAATCCATGAACCAACGATTAGGGACTGACAATATAGGAATAGTGGACCCACTGTTCATGATGACCATCATGAGAGCTCCAATGTCGACCAAGTTCAAAGTTCCCAAATACTGGCTTAGGATGGGACTACGAATGTCAACTAGCATTCGAAGACATATCGTGGGCACATGTTGTTGCAAAATGTTAGCGATGCTACAATGTATAAGGACTTCACACTCACTCTGGCCTAACCTGCTTGACAGTTATATCGGATGGTATCTTTCCAACATTTATCCAATGTCTTTTCAATAGTGTTTGTGACTCCAAGTTAAGGAAGAAGATAACTCACTTGTATGCTGTTAAATAAGGAGAGAATGAGTTGGTTTGAGATTTCCTTACTCAATTCACTCAAGCAGCCTTGGGGGTAAAAAGAATTGTTCTAGGATAAAACCCTAATAAATGTCTTCTAAAAAGGTCTCCAGGACAAGAAGCTACTCTAGACACTCATATTTGATTAGACAAGCACGTTTCCTTAGATGTTTGCCTTCGTACAAAACTATGCTGAGACGGCTGAGACATAAAGAGCAGCTAAACCAAGCAAAACAACAAGAAAGTCAGATGATCGAAAAATAGATAAGCTAAAGATGCACGACAAAAGGCTTCAAAACTACACCCCCTGGTCGCCATTATCAATAAGGTCCTCAACTAAGTCAATAACTATAACCTTCTAACCGATCCTCCTCTATTGAAAGGCAACCGATCAAAAAGGGACAAGAGCAAGTACTAAAATTTTCATAAGGACATCGGCCACATGATAAGAGAATGCATCCAACTGCATGATTAAATTGAGGACCTTGTCTAGAATAGGCATCTTAAAGAGTTTGATGAATGAGTTCTGACCTAACGAATAGTGGTTGGAAGATTGACCAGCCACGCAAGGAAGACGGTCCCTAAAGTTATAACCAAGGAAACCTTGACAATGGTGCATATATGTTGGACATTGTGCATATAAAGTTTAGAGGACTAGTTATTAGAGACACGTTGAGTGGTTGGCATGGCTATGCTTGAGAAGCTAGGCTGGTCGGTTGAGGAGACTATATGAACATGTCCTAGCACATCAACAAGGTGCGCTGAAAAAAAGACATGCCAATCACCTTTATGGAGGAAAAGGTCAATAAGTTTTTTCACCTATACAATGATGCTCTAGTTTGCAAGCTTAACATCGCCAACAACACGGTTCATCATGTCCTTATCGAC
Source organism: Artocarpus heterophyllus (assembly GCA_025403435.1). Classification (NCBI taxonomy): domain Eukaryota; kingdom Viridiplantae; phylum Streptophyta; class Magnoliopsida; order Rosales; family Moraceae; genus Artocarpus; species Artocarpus heterophyllus. The sequence continues at coordinate 18,070,889 of CM046351.1, forward strand.
ATTAGTAGCTCGACCAACATCATGTTCAATTAAGCTTATGACCAATTGAAGCTAACAGAGTTGTTCTAGTCCCTAACTGGATACCCTTGTATGGTTCATGAAAGAGTGTATCCGAGTATAAGGATGTGTGGTCCTGCCCAAGGCATGACACGCATAATTAAGTTTGTGGTCATCGACAAGCCTTCATAACATAACATTATCATCGGTCAACTAACCTTAAATGCCTTAAAACCCATGGTCTCCACATACCATTTGGCTATGAAATTTCTAACTCCCAATGGGGCTTGAGTCATTAAGGCAGACCATGAGAGTTCCTAATAATGTTTTGTGAAGGCGGTTAAGGAAATTGCTTCTCAACACCTTTTCGACCATCTACATGGTCAATGAGATCGCATTCCTGGCCACCTTAGAGGTGAAGCTGCTCACCGACCTTAATCCATGGCTACCCAAGGAGGAAGTCCAAGCAACTCCCATGAAGGACCTCATGCCATACCACCTAGACGTTGAACACTCAAATTGAATGGTCATGCCAAATTCTTGATTGAAACTGACTATGCAAGCAAACCTGGAGAACTTTCTAAGGGCATACGGAGATGTCTTTGCATAGTCCCACGAGGGTATGCTAGGATTTAACCCTAACATTATTTATCGCTCCCTGTATATAAAACCTAAACATAAGTTAGTGATATAAAAGAGAAGAGCCTCCGACACTAAATGGTATGTTTCCATAAATGAAAAAATCTAGAAGTTGGTAAATGCCAAGTTTATTTGAGAATTAAAATATCCTGAATGGCAAAAGTAATCCTGGTCAAGAAGGCCAATGGAAAATGATAGGTTTGTATTAGTTTACTAACATGAACTATACATGCTTGAAGGATTGCTTTTCGTTCCTGAGGATAGGCTAGCTAGTCGATGCCACATCTAGGCACAAGATGCTTAACTTCATGGCAATCTACTCAGGTTATAACTAGATCAAGATGGCCAAAGCCTACCAAGACAAGACAACGTTCACAACTGACCAAGGACTTTTATTGTTACCGAGTCATGACGTTCAGGCTAAAGAATATAGGAGCAACCTATTAGCTTTTGGTGAACTAGATGTTTGCCAAGTTGATTGGCAAGACCATGGAGGTGTATGTGGATGACATGCTTGTCAAGTTTATTCAGACCAGGAACCATGTGGATAACCTTAGTGAGTGCCTTTGACATCCTTTACGAGTATAAGATGAAGCTAAACCCAACCAATAGCCTTTTTGGTGTAGAATCAAGTAAGTTCCTAGGATTCATTGTTAATCACAAAGGCATCAAGGTGAACCGACTAAGGCCCAAACGGTCATAGATATGCATTAGCCTCGAACAATCAAGAAGGTCTAAAAGCTTGTAGGAATGGTAGCTGTTCTATCTAGATTTGTCTCTTAGTCCATCGACAAATGTCACCCATTTTTCAAGGCACTAAAAGCGAGGTTTGAGTGGAGCAAAGAGTGTGAAGAAGCCTTCCAAAATCTCAAAAGGTATTTAGTAACATCTATGCTCCTATCTAAACCTCTACATGAGGAACCCCTCTAGGCATACTTGATAGTGTCCGTGAAGGCTATGAGCTCAATTTTGGTTCAAGAAGAGGAGAAATATAGAAGCCAATGTACTACACCAACAAGGCATTCTAGGGTGGAGAGGAGAAGTACTCTTTACCTAAGAAACTAGCCTTAGCCTTGGCCATGTCAGCTCGAAAGCTTTGACCATACATTCAGGGACACATAATTCAGGTACTAACCAAATATCTACTTCACTATGTCCTCCAAAATTAAGAAATCTCTAGTCAAATGGCAAAGTGATTGGTTGAACTCTGAGAGTTTGGCATATAATTTGTCCCCTACACTACCATCAAGGTCCAAGCCTTGATAGATTTCATCGTTGAATTCACCAAGGACTCAAATCCTATCACCTCATCATTGAAGAAAGCCTTTGCAGAAGAGCCTGATCAGTTAATGTATGCAACACGAGAGCTAGGCTAGTCTTGGTTAGACCCAACAGATATAAGACTAGCTACACACTTCGTTTTAATTTCAAAGCCTCCAATAAGGACGCCAAGTATGAAGCCCTAATTGCAAGAGTAACATTGCTCGAGAAATTAGCGTGGAAAATATCTACATCCATAGTGACTCTATGCTAGTTGTGCAATACGTGACTAGTGGGTTCCATGCTTGAGCAGAGAGAATGGCCAAGTACTTGAAGAAGATGACCGACCTCCTCGGCCAATTTAGGAGCTACACTCTAGCATAAATCCTTATGCCCGAGAACTCCAGAGCTAATGCCTCAGCCCAACTAAACTCTAACTTAGAGTGTGATAGCCTAGTCGCTATCTCCATAAAATGCCTCATCAAGTTGAGCATCTCACACTAAGAAGTTGTGAACATAACCACCAACCACACCAAAACATGGATGTAACCATCATCTAGTACCTGACTCTATCGTAGCTACCCAAGGACCAAGAAGACGATAAGAGAATCTATAACAACTCTGCTTGGTTCACAATGATTGATGACAAGCTATACCGACGAGGCTACTCGACTCTCTACTAAAGGTGTGTCAGACCATACAAAGCTAAGTTTCTAATGGAGGATATCCATAGCGGAGTTTATGGAAACCACTCTAGGAGGCGATCATTATTAATGAAATGCCTCCGACAAGGCTACAATTGGCCGAACATGAAGCAAGACACCAAGATTTTGTCCAACGCTCTTTAAAATGCCAACAATTTTCCTAGATGATAAACCACCATTCTAAACCTTTCAAATTTGTCATTGCTCTTGGGACTTTGCGAAATGGCCATTGATCCCATTGGGCCACTTCTTATGGCCCATTCTTAATTCAAGTACTACATCATGGCCATCAACTACCTCACCAAGTGGGTTAAGGTTGAGCTTTTCATAGAAATCATTGAGGCCAAGTGCACAAAATTTACCTAGAAGAACATCACCTACCTCATACGACAGCCCTTACACCATCATCATAGACAATGTTGAGCATTTCGAAAGTGCTAACCTAAGATAGATGTATAAACAACGAGGTATTAAGAAAGCCTTTTTGTCTCCCATATACACCTAGAGCAATAGACATTTGAAGTTGTCAATAAGACCATCAAAGAAAATTTGAAAAAGTCATGGGGTATAAAGGGAGCTTGGATTAATGAGCCACCAAAAGGACTCTAGGCATACCAAACAACTACTTGGATAGCTATATAGGAGACCCCATTCTTAATGGTTTACTGGGTAGAAGTTGTCATCCTTGTTGAGGTTGTTCTACCTAGCTACTGAGTAGAGCACTATGACAAGCAAACAAGCGCTAAACAGATGATGGTCATTTTGGACCTATTGGAAGAGAAGCAAAACATGGCCTATGTCTGAATAGCTGCTTGAAACCAAGTGGTGGCTAGGTAGTATAATAAACTAGTCTAGCCAAGAAGTTTCAAACTTGGGGATTGAGTTTTAAAGAAAGTCTTGTAGCCTAGACAGACCTTTATAGGCAGTCGGTATCATCTGATGTGAAACATATAAGATTACATATCTTAAAGGAAATATGCTCATACATTCCTAGAATGTTGACCATTTGAAGCATATTTACCAGTTAGCAGAGAAGAAAATCACCTTTTTTTTTTATCAATGAAGCTGCATAGCTCTATTAACAATACAAAAAATGTACACAAAAGGAAATAAATCATTTAATGAGAAGGACAATTTATTTATTAAGATCTTTTTTTTGCCAAGTTATAACCTAGTTGGCTAAGAAAGACAAGCTTTCATCAACCAAAGCAATGGGCTTGCAGCCCAGACATTAAGCCTGATAACTCAGCAAAGTGGGAGGTAGATCAACCTCACGACCGATAAGACCATGCTATTTGATCGCAAGTATGACCTGATTAGACAAACATGGCTGACCAAAATTGGATTTTGAAAATTAGCCAAGCTTGGAGACCAAGGCATGTGTCCTCAAAGAAACCACAAATCTAATAACTTAATAAGCTAAAAGGTTGACTTGACAATTACCTATGCCTCGGCACAAATAGACTTAGAAAATGTTTGTAAAAGTTATCCAAGCATGGAGGGCCATGACAGGACCCTCAACAAAATCCTAAATTGTTCTACTTCCAAGCACAACTAGACTTGGAAAATTTCTCAAAATTTATCCAAGTCTAGGGGCTACTATATAGAGCATAAGGGGCTCTTACCCTAAATGGATCCCTATTGCTTTGACTCCAAGGAATACAACAATACAACAAAGAAAAAACACAAAACAAAAGAAAAAATTCAAACACATTGTCACTTCAAAGAAATAAAAAAATATTTCACTCAATTGAAAATTTGTTTATACTAGATGGGGCCTATAATGATTATACCCTTTGATCTCGAGAACAAGAAAGGCAAGAACAAAAATGCTCATTCCTCGACTTCTCATTGCCCTGATCGCTCATTATAATTAATTATAATCCCTTAACACTACAGTGGTTAGAAAAAGTGTAGTTATAGTGGAGATTTGCTAAGTTTTGCCTACACAATGATTTGAAAGAAGAAAAAAGCGTTGAAGACTTGATGGTATAGATTCTTTCTTAAACTTTTTTTTAATCAAAAGTGTTGTTTCTAGTTTCTTATTAGTACATTAAATTATATTTAATTTATAGTTTATAACAACATAAGTTAGATACTAGGTGTTGGGAGTGTTCTCAGACACCTCAGTTGAGCACACTCCTTAAGTCATGTGCCAAGCAATCCTTGTACCTTAAGCGATTATTTCACCACCTCTATGTTGGCCCAATCTTGTTGCCAACCAAGTCGAGCTGGTCGGTGAAGAAGACCTTAATAGAATTGGTAGTTGGTCAAACCACAACAAGGCCATCCCCATTGGACACACTAATACTTGCACAAACGAGAGTGAATGACTTCCAAAAACCACAACATGGCACCATATTAACCTTCCATTGCAAAATCCTCCTTTTTAGGTTGTGACACCTGTCACTAGCTCCTAAGGCTTCGTACAACTGTACACCAGCTCCTGGGTCAAACTCAAGTCATACCCAGTCCAAACTTAACACTATAAGTAGCAGTATTAACTCCACCTCCAAGATAATAGGCTCTTTTGCCTAAGCTCTACCTTTTTACTAAGCTCACCTTGATTAGATACTTGACTTGAGTATCAGAGTGCCCTTAATAGATATCACGTCGATGTCCTCCTTACTACATCGATGTCCTCTTTACTCCGAGACATTCTTTTTTTTTTTTTGCAGGTTCGAGCAGACCAGTGACCAAAAAATGGAGCAAGTAGTCCAACCATCATGTATAGTTGTATGTAGTGTTGAGCAATATGAGACAATCAACATTAAGTGATTAAATAAAAAGTTTGTAATTTAGACTTGATATCGAATCAAAATTTTTTAACAAGATCTGCACAAACAAAGCTTAAAGAGGATTGCTCGAAAAAGCTTGAATGGGTTGTGCGACTATCTAGACTTGACAATGATATACCTGAAACAAATCATAACCATCCAAACCATTAAACCAAACTACCATAAATCACAATAAATAAAAATTGAGTCTTATAGTTTAGTTACCAAACTAATAGAATTCAACATTGGCTAGTTTTGATTTTCATTTTAAGTTGTTTGGTTCTAACTTAACCCAACACAACCTTTGTTTTAAAGAGATGTTGACTAATGATTAATGAGGGTGGTGTTATTTGCCTATGGAACTCCATCCTATTGCAAAGTGGGCCTTTAGGTGTTTCATGAGGCCCCCTCAAAAAACCCTATTCTTGACACCACTCTTTCTCAATTTATGCTTTCTACTTCTTGTCCTTACTATCACCTCACCTCCCACTTGTAGGGCTTTTTTGGATAGGTTGTGGTTTTACTTTTAAGTAGTTGAAAAAGAGAAACATATGCTAGGGCCTTTTAATTAGTGTTTAGATAGTGCATGAAAGAGTGCTTTTTGATTTCAAAATAGCTTTTGAACCTATTTAGTTAAATAAATCAAAACTTTTATTGGTATAAAAAGTAGTATAATTCAAATATATGAATGGAATTCTAAATTTATTGTTTTTAAATAAAAGGTCAAAAATGTAAACAAAAAAACTTTTGATAAAAACTTTTTTCTTAAGAACCAAATGGTTAACTTCTCTGAAAAATACTTATAAAAGCCAAAAGCATTTTTCATAGGTCTATCATCATGTTAAAAAGTAGATTTTGGAGTTAATAAGTCAAAAGATACTTTCTTTAAGCCATTCTAAACACGCTCTTAGCCTTCTCCTAGACAATATTGCCACCATCAGGTCAACCTTTTCCATATTGCCGTCCTCTCTTCCTTGTTCAAATTTCAATCTTCCTGAAATGTTAAGCGGCTCGATGTTGTTTCTTTTTTTTTCCTCTTTTTCAATTTTCATCTTGAATCTTAATTCTTATGAGATTTGAGTTTTTGTGATTATTGATACTTAATTTGTTATTAAGAAATTTTAGAACTTTGAGCGTGAACTATGATTTTTTTGAAAAAAAAATTATTTCTTCTTCTTCTTCTTCTTCTTTTTTTAAGAAAAACCTAAATTTGGCATTTGTAAACAAGCTTGCACTGACACTCCGGAACATGGCTGAACTGACCAATTGTGGTAATATTTTTGTTACTCTTCCTAGTTAGTTCAGTCGCAGTTCCTTATATTTACAAAACCACATAGTCTGTTTAGCTAGTATTGACGAGCAAAACTTATCGAACATGAATATCTCAATTCCTCACCAAGATATATCACTCATAAATGAAGAAAATAAATAGTAAAAGAAACTAATAGCAAAAACATAAGAATTTTATAATGGTTTATCTTAATTGAAGGCTACGTCTACTTTAGGTTTTCCCAAGTGTTAGAGTTTCACTATGAGAAAATATGAATACAAATGGTTTGTGCTAAGAACTAGACTTAGGTTGCTCTCTAAAATTGGCCCTTACTTATAGCCTATTGGAGTTGGCCATAGCCTAATCCCTTAAATACAATCTAAATTAGAATACATGATAATCTCTCTTCTTATTGGCTAAATGACATCACCATGATCTCTTATAGGACTCATTCCTTTTGAATATCCTATATCCAGTTGATTCTAATAAGGTTTATTACTTATCACTATCTTGAAGATCTTTTATTTCACATGTAGACATTATTTGACCATTTTCTCTTTTTAGGTCTTATTTGCAAAGAAGCTTCTAGAATATACCAAGGCCATATGGATCAAGATCCATCTCGGGCCTTCTTGGGCTTAATAATAGATTGGGCCCATCTCAGTGACTTGACAATATTTATCCCCTAGCTCGGTGTACTTCTTTAATTGGTAGCCAAAGTGCCTTAAGGTCATCTCAAGTGAAACAAAGTTAATGTCTTCTTGTAGAAGCTAAGGGTCTTCTGATAATACTATAAAAATAGAGTTATTCATGCATTTTAATGCACATATTTTTGCTATGTTCTTGGTACTTTTAATTTTTTTAATTTTACTTATTTTTATATATTTTATTTTTGTTAATTTGATTTGATTTTTTATTTTCTTTGAATTTATTATTATTATTATTATTATTATTATTATTATCATCATCATCATCATCACTTAAATTTATTTTAGTTTCCTCTTTTGTGTAGGTGAAATGGGCAAATACGTGATTTGAAATTTTTTTATTTTGAAACACTTTTTCTAATTTGCACTTCTAATTTATTTTAGAAAAATGTAAAAAAGATGTGTAAATACAATTTATAATTTTGATAATCTAATTCAAGTTGAATTTAATTTCCATCATTGTGTTGGGAACAAAGGCATTAATTAACTGTACATGAACTTATTGCTTGTAATCAAGAGCTTGACAAAGTTTAACTCCTTTTATGGAGGTACCACAAGAAGTTCAAGGAATGATCCATTTCGGTGCATTAACCGTAAACATTAATAAGCTAGCTTGCTAGGCAACCAGGGATGAACAATTCTACAAGAAGCAAACATAGAGCTTGAAAAGGTTTATTACTATTGGGGTCCAATAGATCCACAGGGTATGACTTGTCTACCATGTTGGTTTCTGATTTGGTGGCGTCAATGTTGGCGTGACTAGAGCAGCGAATTAATCTGTATGAGGTAACTTTGACAGGACTTCCAACGGGTTTGAGGACAATTAAACCCAGAGTAAATCAAACAAATTGGCTCCTAGGGCCCACTCTATTACTAAACAACCAAGAAAACCTATTGCAAAACCAAGAAAACAAAGAAAATGTATAGTAATGAAGGAAATAGCATAAGCGGTGACAGTGGGAGGAGTTATGAATGGTTGAAGGAGGTTTGGGTTAGAATGGGACAAAGTTATCCTCATGAGTGTCAAAGGCAAAGCTACCTTTATCGATGATTCTAGAATATCTCTGTAGATTAATAAAGGGAGAGCTGATGTGCAGACTTCTAGAGTTCTTTAGGTTTTTTTGGAAAATGTGCTCTGGAGGTGGACACATGTTGCCGTTATCATTTGGTTTGCTATAATAAAGAACTTGACGTTTGGAAGCTCCTTAGGATAATAAGCGACTTTTGTGAAGTTTCCAAATGTTTTGGTAACACTCTTTTAAGATTTGGAGAGGCTAAAATTATGATGGAGGAAGGATCTGATCTCTGACAGCGGTGACAAAGGACTTTCCTAGAAAATTTTTCAAGTCCGAAGAGCACAAATTTGGAAAAAGAAGAAGAGGATTTCTTGAAGTTATTAAAAGTGAAAATGGTGTAAAATATATGGGTATAGGTCCCTCTAATTGTGTTATTCTAGGAGAGGAAGATAAAGGTTATCTATAGTGGAGACAGGCGACTTGTTCTGGAGCTGGTCCCTTTGTGCTCTAACACTCCATGCTATACTTTGTTTCCTTCCAAAGCAAGCGGCACTAGGCACTTTTGAAGGTTAATTTTGGGGTTGGCCTAAAATAGCATACATTCGTGGCTATTTTGAAACTAGACTCTCATCTAGGCTTGATACTCCTAAGGGAGTTCGGCCGAGTTTGGCCCTTAATTTAGAACTGACGAACATGCTACTTCCTTCGACATAGGGTTTCTCCATTTTTGCTAAGTCTAAAACATCTGATGCATTGTCAAAGCTCTTTCAAAAATTCAAGCAAGAACCAACGATGGAGGCACATGCATGATGCCTCCGATGATAGACTTACAATTCAAACAAAGATCATCTTAATGCAGAAGAAACTTTTTTGGAGGTGCGCCTTCAAAGGGTGCACTGAGTGCTGTAGAGGCATGCTTGGCGCTCCATCATTGGGTTTTCCTAAAATTTTTTTCTACAAAAATGGTTTCCATACTTAGGTTTTTATTCCTTGGCTATGATAAGGCAAAAATAGAGTTTTTGGGTTATTTTTAAAGGGAAAAGAAAGGATTTTATGGTCATTTCCACCATCACCCATTTGTTCCAGTTTAATTAAATTTAAAATCCCCCAAGTGAGATTTAAAATCAAATCAAGCTAAAAAAAGGACTTATTTGACTACTCATGGCCCACTAAACCATAACACACATTAGTTGCCCAAGTGTGGCTTGGGTCCACGGGACGAGCCTGTTGGCGGTATAAGATGAGAATGCTAGTACAAAATTGGCCATCAACAATTACTAAATTCCAAAACCTATACTCCTCAATGCATCCACCTCCATACGTGAATTACCTTTGGGCGTTGGGTGCATTTGAAGTCAATCGGACGTTGCTGAATGCATGCAGGGACATGTTCTTCTTCTGAGTGTATAGGACTACTTGTATTTATTTTATTTGATATGGTGTATCGATGTATGATTGTTTTAATCAGGTAACTACTGCATTGGGTTATTTGAATTAAAATCAAGGCTTATGAAGGATTCCCATGTTAAATAAAATAGAAAGCATTCCATTTTGGGAAGAACCGATTGGTTGATAGGAAGGTCCAGCCAACCAGAACAAGACAAACCGGTAGGCCGATTTTGTACATTGATTGTCTGGGGAGCGTAACAAGGGTTATGCATTTTAACACGTTTTGTTGCAAATTTTTGGCTTAGTTACGAATTTGGAAACTCTTTTTAAGTAGAATTGATGTCTCACTAGTACTATAAATAGGAGGCTTGTTCTTATTATTAATAAGATCAATAAAATCACTTGAGAAATTTAGAGAGTTTTTTAGAGAGACAAACTTTGAAACTCCTATAGAGATTTTTCAACATCAAAAACAATAATTCTTGCTTTTCTCTTATGGTTGGAAGGATATATGTTACCAAGTGCAAACTCGAAAAACGTGTGTCTACTCGTATTTAGATCATGGAAAAGAGAATAACAAAGAAGACCAGTTGTTTTAAGTTCTTCTAGACGTGATTCTCTCGTAGCAATTCTATTAAATTAATTCAACTAGAAGTACACTTCCTGATTTCTTAAAAGTACAAAGGTCTATGAATAATCTATGATATGTAGCATGTCTAACTCATTTATTTAGAAAAGGTTTTATTAAAAAATTTTAAAATTCTACTGTATAATTTGATATCAAAGCTAGGCTTTCAAAGTTTATGATCATGCTATGTACATAATTATGTGATCTTAATAATTCTCCTATGCCTAAATAGAAATTTTTAGAGAGTTGCCACTTGAGGGTTTTTATATATATTTTTATGCTATTATGAAATTATATGGTGAATGTTGTTAATTATTAATCTTTTACCCTTTTTGTTGACTTATTGTTTTATTAATTAACTATCCCAGTTATGGTTCCTTAGAGTATAGAGTGGTTGTATCTAGATTTTTCATGTAATTAAATGGCAGTCATTAATCACCATCTAGGTTTTATTATTTGTATTTTTATAGAAATTTTGTAAACTGACAATGGTATAGATTTTGTTTGTGAATTTCTAGAATATTATTTTTATGAAAGATGGATCTTGAATATGGAGATGACTACAGTTCTATATTTTTTTGTGTTTATAAATTTTTTCATGTTTAAAAATTAAAACTACAATTTTTGTTCTTAAAAGAGAAGGGAACGAAAACACAAGTTTAGTGACGAATTAGCTGAATAGGTTTGGGTTTTTTGTTTAATGTTGTGTTTTTGGAGCATTTTTTTTTATTTTAGACAATTTTGAGAAACATCAAAATTTTATGATAACTAGAAAATAAATTTCAATCTATATGATATTGAAATTGAAGAAAAGATGCTACAAGAAAAACAATATGACATGAAGATATGAGATGAATAATCGATATATGTTTCGATTTAATATTGTAATCTTTGTTTTCTTTTCTCTATGGAGGAACCATGATATTACGATTGATTATTATATTATTTGTGGCTTTGCATATTGCCTTGTTTATTTGCTTTATGATATGTTTTGCCATATATATTCATTACATGTCATGTAAAATAGGAAATGCTGCTCCTTAAAAATTGTTCATGCATTTTAAACATAAAACCTTGTTTTGCAAAATATTAAGTGGGGGAAGTTTTTGAAGAGAGGACCTAAGGCCTCCATCATTGATCCATAGGTAACACATGATGGTTCCAACCCTTAAGAAGGGGTATATCATGTACTAAGTTGGATTTCTAGGAGAATAATTTATTTAAGCATGTTTTACTATTGTACACCCCCTAGTGGCAATTATAAGACATGGATCAATTACTTGAAACAATGGTTATAAACAATATTAATTTTATTATTAACCTCCCCTAGGAGCTATGTTAATAAAATTATTGGCCAAAGAAAACGATTATTAATATATGCTAGACCAAGTGGAGTCTTAGATGGTATAAGATTATGACACTTGATAATTTCTAATGTATTATATATATAGTAATTAAGGGATTATGTTAAGTAATTAAAGTAAAAATTTTGTAAACTAAAATTCATGCTCAAAAATATGTTAAATATTTTAAGAGCATGAAGAATATCACAAGGATTATTATTTAAATTCAATTATTATGATAAAGCCCATAAAGGTGAAAAAAGGAATTTTAAAGGTAAAAATCATGCCATAGTCTTAAACAAGGAAGGAATGATATGAAAATAAAATAGAAAGCTTAATTGTTACAAAATGTGTTATAACAGATTCGAAACAAAAATGCTATATAAGGAAAATGCTATATAAAAATATGAAAAATTATATAATATTAAAATAATACATTAAAGGATTATACTGCTAAAGTTAAATAGTGTAAGAATTACATTGTGTGGAGGATATAAATATGTAAGGAATGTTGTGTAAGCTCATAACAGCATAAAAATATACCAGCAGTATAAAAAAAATACTATCAGTGTAAATTTGGATTGTATAAAGTTAATACTATAGGAATTATACTATGTGGTGGATGTAATAAGTATGGAAGATTGTAGGACTTCATAAATTGTATACAAAAGAATACCAGCAGTATGTGAAATATATTGGTAGTATAGAAAAATACTATCAGTATAAAATTAGACTGTTAAAGGATGGTGTGGGATCCACCAATCGCATGTAGAAGGTGGAAAATTTGGCCACCTCACCCATGACATACTTGGTTTTAGGCTTATTATGGAGCCAAGATTTTAATTAAGAGAAAAGATTACTAAATGTTGTAATCTTTCTTTTTGTATGGCCATGAAAGAAAGAAAGAAAAAAAAGAAATTCCAAAGGAGGAGAAATGGCCACATATTCGCCTTGTTGGATCAAATTTTGCTACAAGTTTGGGTGTAAATTTTTATTTTCACAAAGGTCCCTAATATGATAACTTTATGTTAGACATGTATGCCCTAAAGAGAAAATATAATATGTTTTTGGAGAAATTTTTATCAATAAAGAATTTATTTATTATTTATATACTAAATCTTATCCTCTTTTCGTTCATATTTGTTGGATGTATGATAAGCAAACAAAAGTCTGAGACCGTCAGTCTAAGCCTATAGAATCAGGTATATGATAAACAAATTATGCGAAAGACATAATTCTAAAGGTGATGGTCTAAATCATAAGATCCGTAATCGAGGGAATAAAGTTGGGCACTTTATTCTTACAAAGATTGTTATGTTGTCTATATCCCTAATGAGAGATGGTTTGTCTTGGCCATCGGAGGTAAACTCTACGAATAGAAACAATGGTGTATTGTCATAAGTGACGATGTATTGTACCAGGACATAAAATGTAATTGATTTAGAGTAATAATTCTATCTTGGCAAATCAATTCACTTTAGATAATCATATGTATTATATTTTAATCCTGAGATGAATAGTAGGCCCATTGTCTTAACTTATGCCTTTTGATGTATCAAATGGTGACATCCATAATATATGTTGGTGCGCATGCCGGTCGTTAGAGACATGACTCTTGAGAGCGTAGACTTATTATTCATAGATATGGAATCCATAGCTCCTCTTTAGGAGTCGATGATATCCTTTTATATGCATTATCCTGTAATTGAAAAACTAAAGCACTCAACCATTTGGTATACTGTCTTTGGATGGAAAGTTTTTCGATGGTGAGATAATGGAATGTAAGATAAAAATAATTAGAAAAGTAAAACAAAATTTATTCTTAAGCTGATTATGAATAATCCTATGGGGATACAATACATTATGATATGTCATGGAGACTTAGCTATTCGGGCTTCGTAATTCTATATAGTTTGAGAATGTAGCTCTAAGCTTTTAGTAGAGTAGCGTTAAAGTTGATAATTATGAAATGTATATCTGGGATATTGGGTTTCATAATTATCAAGAGCTTGGACTATATAGATCAATCAGGTCCCCTTTGCTAGCTCATAATAAATCCTACAATGATACGGTGTATTTTTCTAATAAATTGGTGACTTATGTTATATTATCAGATTCGTTGAAATTTGATACAATCAAATAATTAATGTTTGTTTATCAATTGAATTAATTTTGTGTAAATTCATTTAAGATAAACTTGTTGAATTATTAGGAATATTAATTTTCCTAGAGATTATCTAGATATGACTGTTTTAATCTGATAACTTCTCTATTGGGGTTATTTGAATTAAAACTGAGACTTTATTCTAAGAATCTCGGGTGAAAAATAAAGATTTGTTGGGATCATTTATCGTTAGTTCAGCATGCCGATCTTTTAGTTTGGCCTACCGATAAACTAAGTTCGGCTGGCCAATCTGCTAGTTTGGCTTGCTAATCGAATGATTTTTAATCACATGTTTTTTTGACACGATTTTTGTGAGATATTGATCCATATTCAAAATTTTGAAGCCTTATCTAATAAGGACTAACCCTTGGGTCCAACTGTCATGCCCCGGGGTACGGGAGGTGACGTGACGGATTATTTAAGTTAATTTAAAAGAGAATTTAATTAAAATCCAAAGTTTAAAAGTTTGAGTTAAATATAAAATATGAAAAATTAAATAATAAACATGGTGAATATGGGTCCCACAGACCCACAACTTGTGCACACACATGGTACTGACAATATCATAAATACAATTACAGTCCAAGATACAAATAAAGTTAAGATTCTTACATGCCTTGATTTAAATAATACAAATAAATTAAATAATCCTTCTACTACTCCTGAGTTCGGTCCGAAGAATCCTCTCCAAACCTAAATGGGAAACCACCTAGAGGGGGAAATTTAAAACAAATAAAACGTGAGCGAAAGGCTCAGTAGGACTATGTTTTATTAAAATAATTTAATTCAAAGAAATATTTCATTGTTTAGGAGTACTCAAGAGAAACCTTAAATAAATAAATAAATAAATAATTTTGAGTAAAACCGTCCTGACCCAGAACCGTCTACTCGCACAATCAGAAATATCATTTTTCTTTTCCTAGGCAAACCATAATATCACCACCGTAGTGGCCCAGCTGGGTTTCGGGACCTGCCCCCAAGGTCGATCGCTACACGACCTGATCTCTGATATGGCATCATGCCTATATGTTTATTATCATCACCATTCAAAACCCAATTACCGAGTGTTGTCATTTATATTCATTATGAAGTTCATTTCAGTTCACGGTATATCAAAATATAACCGATAAATTCATTTTTCAAACAACCGTTGAAATCATTTTAATAGAAATCCTTTTTAAAGCCAAATCATTTCAAAACCAGGCTACCAAAGAAATAGGATAGAAGTCCTACCTCAATGCTCGTGCCGGTGCCCCACACCGTAATCCCGGTCCGCTATACGTTAGCTCTGCGAAACTACGAACGATCCTAGATACAAACTAAGTCGATCAATAACTAGTTCGAGACATTCTATGTTACTAAACCATTTCATGATGTCCTAGTGTGCCATTTGTATCATTAAAATCATTCTATAAGGTTGAAATTTAAATCAGGGTTCAAAACAGTGAAAACGGGTAAAAATCACAAAAATTTCCATGCCTCGGTCGGCCTGCCGGACTCCCTGCTTCGGCCTACCAAACTACACAGTTCGGCCTGCCGTAAGCAAAGTTCGGTCGGCCGAACAATTTTCAGGTTCGGCCTGCTGGACTGAAGAACACCAGCTTGCCGATCCCTATTCTGGCCTACCGAACACGTAGTTCGGCCTGCCGAACTGGGAAAACCCAAAATTCCAGCCACGGGTTTCGATTTCCCCAAAACCCAAATCTTGATTCTAACCTGTTTTTCTCAAATCTCAGGCATGGAAAACATTCATAGATGATAGAAAAACATATTTAGACACTTTAAAACTCATTTAAATAAGATTCAAACACAAAATCCAGAAAATCCAAAAATAGGAAAAATTGAGAAAAAATGAAAAATCTTGAATCCAATCCGTTTTTCTTCAATCTAAGCTTAGATTCTAGGTGTTCTAAGTTCATTTAACTCAAATCCAAGGTTTTCTAAGCTTAAACAAACCTAGATTTCAAAAATGCACAAAATTGAAAATTTTGGAAAAAGTTTAGAAATTTCAAAACTAACCTCGAATCAAAGCTTCAATCCGCGTTCTCGGTTGCTAAATCACGTCCCCGAGCTTCCTCCTTGCTAACACGAAGCTTGGATTCGAATTTGGTTTCAAAAATTTTGAGAGAGATAGAGAGAGAGAGGGTTGCTGAGAGAGAGATCAAGAGAGAGAGAGGAGAGAGAGAGAGGGAAAAGAAATAAATAGAGAAAATCGTTGGGCGGTTTTACTGTGCGAAAACCATGTGCCTCCCACGGTTTTGTAAAACGGAGTATTTTTAACATTTTACAAATTGTTATGTTTTAAAACTCAAAACATCAATTTAAATCAATAAGAAATCATTTGGATTCAACAAATTAACAAAACAACCAAAAATTCAAAATCCAACCAAATAATCTAATTAATGTTAAAACATTAATTATGGCACACTAATTCATCATTTATATTACATTAACATTAAATAAATTTCGGGGCGTTCACCAACCTTTATAACTAGGGAGTGAGACTCATATGTTATTTAGATTAGTTGAGAGATCAAGAGTGAGCACTCTATACTATGAGTCTTTAAAACTCCCCTGAAGAACTATTGTTCACAAATCATGAATGGTAGTTTTGGGTATTTCTCATTTGGTTGGAAGGAGAGTCACCCAGAAAGAGCTGTATGATGTGCAATTACACGCACTCCGATCGTGGATAAAGAATAGCAAAGAAGACCAGTTGTTTGAGGCTCTTCTAAAATGCCCTTCTCTTCACAGATTGCAAGTGCTCTTTGGCAAACACGGTTAGTAAGATTTGGTTAATTTATGCATATAGTATGTCAAACTTGTGTTTTGGAAAATACTTTAGCATAAAAGTTTTTAAAATTTTGCTGCGTACTATTTTTTCAATAATTGGTATCAAAGACATGGTTTTTACGTAAATTTACAAGTTTGTGATAATACTATATATATAAATTATGTGATCTTGATATCTCCTATTCTTGAATTTAATTTTTTAGAGAGTTGGCACTCTATGATTTCTATATATTTATATGTTGTCTTGCAATATATGTGAATGCTTATTAATTAATTATGGTTGATTAAATTATTATTTGATAATTAATTAATTAATTAATTTATACCGGTTATAGTTCCTTAGGGATTAGAATATATATAGAGGTTTTTCATGTAATTAGATAGCGGACTATCATCTCTATCTAGGAATTATTTAATTTTAAATTTGTAAGAATTTTTGTAATTAAATAATCATTTGAAATAAAAGACGGATCTAGAAGATGGATGATAGCGTTCTATAGGTATTTCCTGAGTCTTTAATTTTTTTTTTGAATTGTTAAAAATAAAATTGATAAATTAAATTAAAAACTATATTTTCTGAAGAACGTGATTTATGCACGGTCGGTATGCCAAACCCTCAAGTCCGACAAGCCGATGGTTGCAGAATGGTAGGCTAGCCTTGAGGCTCGGTAGGCCATCCACGGGGCAGAAATCTGATGGTTCTGGTGGCAAACCAAACTTTCTAGTTCTGCAGGCCGATTTATCATGACCAACAGGTTGACCTATAAAGTTCGACAAGCCGAAGGGCCATGATTGAGAGGCCGATCACACAGATTGTTTTTTCAAAAAAGGTACATTTTTTGGTGTAGTTT
The DNA here is from genome assembly GCA_025403435.1 of Artocarpus heterophyllus. Lineage (NCBI taxonomy): Eukaryota > Viridiplantae > Streptophyta > Magnoliopsida > Rosales > Moraceae > Artocarpus > Artocarpus heterophyllus. Next base: position 18,088,427 of record CM046351.1, read on the forward strand.
TGATCTTATTTTTGGGACAATTATGTGAAACATCAAATTTGGATATGACTAGAAATATGGAATATTCGATCTATATGCGATTGAAGACTTGAAGATGGAAGATACATGAAGAAGGATATAATTTGAAGATTCAGGGTTGAAGGATAGATAATATGTTTCAATTCTTCTCTTGTAATCTTTATTTTTTTTTTCTCTAAGGTGGAACCATAATATTATAGTTATTTATTATTATTTTGCTTGTGGCTTTGCATGATTGCTTTAGTTGTCTACATTATAATATGATTTACTACATATATTGATAACATATTATATAGAATAAGGAGTGCCGCTCATTTAAAAATTGTTCATGTATGTTCTTAAAATAAAACCTTGATTTCAAAAGATTGAGTAAGAGAAGGTTTTCAAAGAGAGGACCTACAGCCACCACGTTGGTCTATAGGTAGCACATGGTGGTCCCGACCCCTAAGAAGGGATTTCATCATGTATCGGGTTGGATCTTTGAGAGGATAAGGTATTTTGGCATGATTTATCATTGCACACCCCTAGGTGGTGATTATAAATCATGGATAAAATATTAAAATGATGGTTATACACTCATGTTAATTTTATTATTAGCCTCCCCTAGGAACTCTATTAATAAAATTGATGGCCAAAGAAATGATTATTAATATATGCTGGATCATAGGGTCCTGGATGGCATATGTTAATCAGGAGAGGATCCGTGTTCCTAATTGAGTTTGGCGAGTCTTCCTAAGGCGGCTTGTTGAATTCTAAGTTGAGAATTATCATTGTAAGGTTGTGATAGTTTTAAGGTTTTGACACATAAACACATTTGTATGTTTTATATGATTATGTTATCTTACTAAATTATTATTATACATTTGCTTATGTTTGGTATATGATTCTTTATTGTAGATTACAAATGTCTAAAAATGCTTTATCTTTGATACTTGACAAAAACCTATTAACTGGTGAGAACTATAATGATTGGAAACATAACCTAAGCATCGTCTTGTCCTTTGAGAAACTAATGTTTGTGCTGATGACACCATGTCCTCCTGAGCTTAGGGGAGAATCCACTATTGAGCAAATCCAAGTGTATGATCGCTAGAAAGATGCTAACAATCAGGTCTGCTGTTATATTATGGCCAACATGAATAACGTGCTGCAGGCTCAACATGAAGATTATGAGACTACTAGGCAGATTTTGGATAATCTTAAAGATATGTTTTGGAGGCTAGGTCCTAACAAAGCGGCAAGAAGTGCTTTAGAAATTCTTAAACTACAAACAAAGACCGAGGACATCTATAAAGGAATATATGATGTTAGTCATGGGTTACCTCGCTGAGGCTCAAACCAGTGGAGCTGACATTGATGCTGAAACTCAGATGCCTATGGTCTTTATGACTCTATCTAAGAAGTTTATTCTGTTTAGAGCTACATTTAATTTGAGCAATAGATGAGATATGACCTTAATAGAATTGATGAAGTAGTTACAAGAGTTCAAACTTTTGATCAAGGAAACTCTTGCTGGTGGTGAGGCCAACTTGGCCGCTACCTTTGGTTGCAATCCTAACCCAGGGAATGGAAAGAAGCAACAGGCCAATAACGGAAAGTCTTTTATTCCTGCAAATGGCAAGAATAAGAAAAAGAAAAGAAGAACATGAAGAAGCTCAAATGCCTTTTCTGCGGGAGGGTCAGGCACATAAAGAAGAATTGTAAGGACTTGCTTTCTCGAGGAGGTAGGTGTGATCTTCTAGTTTTTGAAACTTGTTTAGTTGAATAACCCAATGACACTTGGGTCATAGATTCTAGTGCAGCTAATTATGTTTGTGTTTCTCTATAGGGGTTCAAAGAAATGAGAAGTCTGCTTCATCAAGACTTCACGCTTCGAATGGGTGATGGATTTTTAGCATTGGCTAAAGCTGTGGGAGACGTCCATCTTTACTTTGATAATTGTAGGAATTTATATTTGCAAGATTGTTTTTATGTTCCTAAACTTAAAAGGAATTTAATTTTTATAGCTTGTTTATTTAAAGACTCTTATGTCTTGTCTTTTAATAATAAAGTGGTGATTAGTAAAAACAAATCTTTTATTTGTAATGGATGTATGCAAAATATTCTATATTTTATCAAACCTAAGATGGACTTACTACTGAACACTGAGGTTAATGATAATAACTCTAAAAGACTTAAAACTTCTCACTTTAATAAGACTTATCTTTGGCATTTACGACTAGGTCATATTAACTTGAATAGGATTCAAAGGTTGGTATGTTAGAAAAACAGTACGCAGCAGAATTTTAAAATTTTATATCAGAGAATTTTTAAAAATACAAGTTTGACAAGCTATATGTATAAATTAACCAGATCTTACTAACCTTTGAATGCCGAAAAACTCCTGTAATAGTGAAGAGAAGTAACGTTTTAGAAGGACCTCAACCAACTAGCCTTCTTTGCTATACTCTATCCACGATCAGAGTGAGTGTGGGCTCACACATACAACTCTTCCTTCAGGTGACTCTCCTTCCAACCAATTGAGAGAATCCAAAACTAGTGTTCTTGATTTGTGAACAAGAGCTCTCAAGGAGTTTCAGATTCTCACTAGCAGAGTATCTCTTTTAATCTCTCAATTGATCTAAATAACTTATGTGACTTACTTCCTATATATAGAGGTTGGGTCTAGGGTCATTCCTTATCAGATAAGGTCTCAAAAATTCGAATTAGAATCAAATTCGGATTAATATATGATAAAATCTGTATGAAAACACGTTATCTTATCCTTCGCACATCGGCAGGCCGAACTGCCTAATCGGTAGGCCGAACTTGCCTCATCGGCAGGCCGAACTTGAGGATTGGCATGCCAAACTGTCGAAAAAATATCTCAGTGAATCTTTTATTTTCCACCTGAGATTTTATAGGATAAAGTCTTAGTTTTAATTCAAATAACCCAATAGAAAAGTTATCTAATCAAAACAACTTTATCTAGATAATCTCTAGGAAAATAAATGAATTCTTAATAATTCTACAAGTTTATCTTAATCTAATTTATTCAAAAAATTAAATCAACTGATAAACAGACAAGAATTATCCGATCCTAATAATTCAATAAGTTTATCTTGAATTAATTTTATCACAAAATTAATTCAACTGATAAACAAGCATAAATGATTTGATTCTTCTAAATTTCAACGAATCTAATAAATCTGACATAAGTCACCAATTATTGAAAAAGCACGCCGTATCGATACAGGATGTTGTGAGCTAGCAAAGGGGACCAAATGGACCTATATAGTTCAAGCTCCCGATAATTACAAAACCCAATATCCCAGATATATATTTCATAATTATCAACTCTAACGCTACTCCACTAAAAGCTTGGAGCTGCACTCTCGAACTACATAGAATTACGAAGCCCGTATAGCTAAGTCTCCATGACATATCATAGTGTATCATATCCCCATAGGATTATCCATAATCGGCTTAAGGACAAGTTCTATCTTACCTTCCCGATTATTTTTATCTTACATTCTATTATCTCACCATCGAAAAACTTACCATCTAAAGACAGTATACCAATTGGTTACACCTATGTATCCAAATGGTTGAGCGCTGTAGTTTTTCAATTACAGAATAATGCATATAAGAGGATATCACTACTCCTAAAGAGGAGCTATGGATTCCATATCTATGAATAATAGGTCTGCGCTATCAAGAGTTATGCCTTCTATGTACCAGCATGCATACCACTATTAAGATGTGGGTGTCACCCTTTGGTACATCAAAAAATACAAGTCAAAACAACAGGCCCACTATTCATCTTAGGATTAAGATACAATACAAATGACTGTCTAAAGTGAATCAATTTGCGAGACAGAATTATTAATCCAAATCAATTCACTTTATGTCCTGATCCAACACATCGTCACCTTTGACAACATGCCAACATTTCTATTCACGAAGTCCACCTCCAATGGTCAAGACAAACCATCTTCCAATAGGGATATACACAACATAACAATCTTTACATGAATAAAGCGCCCAACTTTATTCCCTCCATTGCAGATCTTATAATTTAGACCATCACCTTAAGAATCGTGTCTTCCACATAATCTGTCCATCATATGCCCAATTCTTAAAGGTTTAGACCGATAGTTTTAGACTTTTGTTTGCTTAACGTACATTCAAAAAATATAAACGTAAAGAGGACAAGATTTGGTATAAACAATAAATAAATTCTTTATTAATAAAAATGTCTCCAAAAACTTATTACATTTTTACTCCTTAGGGCATACATGCCTAACAATCTCCCACTTGCACTAAGTGAGTAAATATAACAAATCTTGCATCCCCATAGCTTCCACATGCCTCTCAAAGTCTCTCCCAATAAGTGTCTTTGTAAATGGATCAACTAAATTGTCCTCTGACGCGATCTTGCATACCGTGACATGCCCGCCCTCAACGAAGTCCTTTCTCGCATGATACTTCCGATCAATATGCTTACTCTTGTTGTGAAATCTTGGTTCCTTAGCATTAGCTACTGCCGCACTGTTATCACAGTATAGTGATACCAGATTATCCATACCAGGAACTACCTCAATATCCCCAAGGAACTTGCGGAGCCACAATGCTTCTTTCAAAGCAACACTAGTTGCCACATACTCGGCCTCCATCGTTGAATCCGAAGTGCAATCTTGCTTCACACTTCTCCAATTGATGGCACCGCTACCCAGGGTAAACACAAAACCTGAAGTCGATTTCCTAGAATCTAGACAAGATTGAAAATTCGAGTCAGTATATCCTAGAGGAGTCAAGTCCTTACCTGAATATACAAGCATATACCTTTGAATCCTTCTCAGGTACTTGAAAATATGCTTTACTGCAACCTAGTGGTTTGATCTTGGATCCGCCTGAAATTGACTTACAATCCCAACCGTATAACAAATGTCCGGTCGTGTGCAAAGCATGGCATACATGAGACTATCCACTGCCGAAGCATAAGGCACCTTCTTCATGTATTCTCTTTCTTCATCAGACTTTGGAGAGTCTTTCTTAGAAAGAGTAATTCCAAACCTAGATGGTTGCCCACCTTTCTTGGAATCCTGCATTGCAAACCTCTTGATAATTTTATCTATGTAGCCAGCCTAGGACAAAGCTATCATTTTGTTCTTCCAATGTCGAAAGATCTGGATATCAAGAACAAAATTAGCCTCACCTAAGTCTTTCATGTCAAACTACTTGGTCAACCATAATTTGACCGATGACAATGCCCCAGCGTTATTACCAATTAGCAGAATGTCATCTATATAGAGCAGTAAAAAAACCACCTTCCCATCCTTAATGTATTTGTAAACACATGGCTCATCCACATTTTGTGAGAACCCATAAGTCTTGATCACCTGATCAAATCTTATGTTCCAAGAACGAGAAGCCTTGTTAAGTCCATAAATTGACTTTAGCAGCTTACAAACCTTACCCTCTTGACCTTTGACCTTGAACCCATCTGGTTGTTTCATATAAATGGACTCATCAAGATAGCCATCTAAAAAAGCCGTCTTGATATCCATCTGCCAAATCTCATAGTCAAGAGCAGCAGCTATGGACAAGAGAATCTAGATGGACTTGAGCAAGGCTATAGGCGAAAAGGTTTCCTCATAATCGATTCATTCCTTTTGCATAAAACCCTTAGCTATCAGTCTAGCCTTCAAGGTTTTGACCTTTCCATCCACTCCTCTTCTCCTCTTGTAGATCCACTTACACCCTATGGGTTTTACCCCTTCGGGAAGATCCACAAGCTCCCAGACCTGATTAGTCTTCATAGACTTCATCTCTGTGTTCATGGCCTCTGTCTAGAGTTTTGAATCAACATCCTCCATAGCCTCTGTGTAAGTAAAAGGATCCCTGTCATGTTCATCTGGTTCAGCCAAGAAGACCTCCCCATTGAACATATACCTCTCAGGTTGACGTCCAATCCTCCAACTATACTGAAGCCCCTTAGGTTGTTGTTTAGGTTCGTTTGGATTTTCTACACTAATTGGAATGGTTCCATTTGGAACCTCTAGAGTGATTGGATCACTCTTAACTCCTCAAGCACCACTTTGCTTCGAGGCTTAAAGTCGTCCATGTAACTCTCCTCAAGGAAAGTTGCCTTAGTTGAAACCACGACTTTGTTTTCCTTTGGGTTATAGAAATAACCCCATTTAGTCCCTTTTAGATATCTTATAAACACACAAACTTCCAAACGTGCTTCCAACTTATTCGCATCCTTCAATAAGATATGAGCCAGACATCCCCATATGCGAATATGGTTTAAGGATGTCTTCCTACCTATCCATAACTCGTAAGGAGTTTTAGGGACCGATTTTGAAGGTACATTGTGCAAAAGATAATATGCAGTTTGTAGTGCGTATCTCCAAAAGGATAAAGGTAATGATAAATAATTCATCATGGTCCTTACCATATCTAATAGAGTCCTATTTCTTCTCTCTGCTACACCATTTTGCTACGGAGTGCCTGGCACAGTCAAATGGGATAAAATCTCATTCTCTAAAAAGTGTCCCAAGAACTCATCAGAAAGGTATTCTCCACCTCGATCGGATCGAAGTGCCTTTATGGGTCTACCCAATTGGCTTTCCACTTTAGCCTGAAACTCCCTGAACTTGTCAAAAGTTTCACTTTTGTGGTGCATCAGGTACACATACCCAATCTTCAGTAATCGTCAATAAAAGTGATGAAGCACTCATACCCTCCTCATGCCTGGATGTTCATCGGTCCGTAAGCGTCACTATGCACAAGTTTTAGAACCCCTTCGGCCCTATTGCCCTTAGACCTATATGGTCTTTTGGTCATTTTACCCTCCAAACAAGATTCACATTGAGGTATAGATTCCACCTTTAAGTGACTTAAAGGTCCATCCCTTACCAACCTTTGAATCCTATTCAGGTTAATATGACAAAGGCGCAAATGTCAAAGATAAGTCTTATTAGAGTGAGAAGTTTTAAGTCTTTTAGAGTTATTATCATTCATCTCAGCATTAAGTAGTAAGTCCATCTCAGGTTTGATAAAATATAGATTATTTTACATCCATCTAGAACAAATAAAAGATTTGTTTTTACAAATCATCACTTTATCATTAAAAGAAACCAAATAAGAGTCTTCAAACAAACAAGCTACAAAAATTAAATTCCTTTTAAATTTAGGAACATAAAAACAATCTTGCAAAATTAAATTCCTATAATTATCAAAATAAAGATGGACGTCTCCCACTGCTTTCACTAAAACTAAGGATCCATCGGCCATCCAAAGTGTGAAGTCTTCATGTAGCAGACTTCTTGTTTCTTTGAACCCCTATAGAGAAACACAAACATGAGTAGTTGCATCAAAATCTATGACCCAAATATCACTAGATTTCTCAACCAAACAAGTTTCTAAATACAGAAGATCACACCTACCTCTTTTGGAAAGGAAGTCCTTGCAATGCTTCTTGATGCACCTAACCTTCCCACAGAAGAAGCACTTAAGCTTCTTTGGGTTCTTCTTCTTCTTTTTCTTGATCTTGGTGCTAGCAGGAATAGAAGACTTCTCGTTCTTGGCCCGTTGCTTCTTTCCATTCCCAGAATTGAGGTTGGAACCAAAATCAGCTACCATATTGGCCTCTCCACCCACAGGAGACTCCCTGATCAGCAGTTCAAACACCTGTAACTATTTCATTAATTCTGTTAAGGTTATATCTCGCCTATTGCTTAAATTAAAAGTAGCTCTAAAAGGAATAAATTCCTTTGATAGAGTCTCAAAGACCATAGTCATCTGAGTTTCAGCATCGACGTCGGCTCCATTGTTTTGAGCCTCAGCGAGGTAACCCATGACCAACATCATGTGCTCCTTTACAGATATCCCCGGCCTCTGCTTACAGTTAAGAAGTTTTTGAAGTGCCCTTTGCCGCTTTGTTATGGCTTGGCCTCCAAACATATCCACAAGATTATCCAAGATTTTCTTTGCAGTCTCATAATCCTGATGTTGAGCCTGCAGCACGTTATTCATGCTAGCCATAACATAGTAGCGGGCCTAATCATTTGCATCTTTCCAGCGATCGTACGCTTGGAATTGCTCATTAATGGAATCTCCCATAGGCTCAAGAGGACAAAGGGGTTGTCAGTACAAATTTTAGTTTCTCAAAGGAGAGGACGATATCCAGGCCCCGTTTCCAATCATTATAATTCTCTCCGGTTAATGGGTTTTTGTCAAGTATTGAAGATAAAGCATTTTTAGACGTTTTTAATCTACAATAAAAAATCATATACCAAACATAAGCAAACATATAACAGTAATTTATTAAGATAACACAATCGTATAAAAACATACAAATATATTTATGTGTCAAAACCTTGAAAATATCACAACCTTACAACGATAATTCCCAACTCAAAATTCAACAAACTCCTAAGGGAGTCATGCCAAATTCAATCAGGAATACGGATCCCCTCCTGATTAATATATGCCATCCAGGACCCGTATGATCCAGCATATATTAATAATCGTTTCTTTGGCCATTAATTCTATTAACAGAGCTCCTAGGGGAGGTAAATAATGAAATTAACGTGAGTGTATAACCATCGTTTTAATATTTTATCCATGATTTATAATCACCACCTAGGGGTGTGCAACCATAAATCATGCTAAAATACCTTATCCTCTCAGAGATCCAATCTAGTACATGATAGAAATCCCTTCCTAGGGGTTGGGACCACCATGTTCTTCGCATGGACCAACGATGGAGGCTGTAGCTCCTCTCTTTGAAAACCTTCTCCCAGTCAATCTTTTGAAATCAAGGTTTTATTTTAAGATCATGCATGAACAATTTTAACATAAGCAGCACTCCCTATTCTACATGATATGTTATCAATATACATGGCAAATCATATTATAATGCAGACAAACAAAGCAATCAAGCAAAATAATAATAACCGTAATATTATGGTTCCAATCCTAGAGAATAGAAAATAAAGATTACAAGAGAATAATTGAAACATATTATCGGCTCTTCATCCTTAAATCCTCAAGTTGTATCCTTCTTCATGTAATGTCCATCTTCAAGTCTTCAATCTTGTATGAATCAAATTCTTCATATTTCAGGTCATATCTAAATTTAATGTCTCTCAGAATTGTCCTAAAAATATAATTAAAACTGCATTAAAAAACTGTACCTTTTTTGGAGAAATTTCCAGCTCTTTACCGACAAGCCGATCTGGGTGATCGGCCTGCCGGTCATGAACCATCGGCCTGCCAATTCATGACAGATCGGCCTGCCGAACTAAAAGTTTGGCCTACCACCAAAGCCTTCTGATTTTTGTCTCGTTGTCGGCCTGTCGAACCTCACGTCCAGCCTACCGATCTTCGACCATCAACCTGCCAAACTGGAGAGTTCGGCATGCCAACCGAGCAGTAATCACCCTTTCCAGAAAGTACAATTTTTAATGTAATTCATCAATTTTATTTTCAACAATTCAAAAACATAAAATTAAAGACTTAGGAAATACCTGGAACGTCATCATCTATCTTCTAGATCCACCTTTTAGATCCGTCTTCTCCGAATGATTATTTAATTACAAAATTCTTACAAATTTAAAAAATAAATAATAATTCCAAGACGAAGATGATAGTCCACCATCTAATTACATAAAAAATCTAGATACATATTCTAACCTCTAAAGAATCATAACCGGTATAAAATAAATAACTAATTAATAATTAAATAACCATTTAATCAACTATAATTAATTAATGAATATTTACCACATAATCCATGACAACATATAAAATTATATAGAAACTTAGAGTGCCAACTCGTTATAAAATTAAATTCGAGCATAGGAGAGATTAAGATCACAAAATTTATACATATAGTATGATTACAAACTCGTAAATTTATGTAAAAACCATGGCTGTGATACCAATTGTTGGAAAAACAATACGCAGTGAAATTTTAAAATTTTATATAAGAGTATTTTCTAAAACACAAGTTTAATATGCTATATGCATAAATTAATCAGATCTTACTAACCTTTGAATGCCAAAAAGCTCCTGCAATCAGTGAAGAAAAGTAACGTTCCAAAAGGACCTCAACCAACTAGCCTTCTTTGCTATTCTCTATCAACGATCAGAGTGAGTGTGGGCTCACACGTGCAGCTCTTCCTTCAGGTGACTCTCTTTCCAACCAATTGAGAGAACCAAAAGCTAGTGTTCTTGATTTATGAACAAGAGCTCTTAAGAGGTTTTTGATTCTCACCAGTAGAGTACCTCTCTTAATCTCTCAATTGATCTAAATAACTAAAGTGACTTACTCCCTATATATAGAGGTTGGGTCTAGGGTCAGTCCTTATCAGATTAGGTCTCAAAAATTTGAATTAGAATCAAATTCGGATTAATATCTGATAAAATCCACGTGAAAATGCGTAATCTTATCCTTCGCACATCGGCAGGCCGAACTACCTAATCGGTAGGCCGAACTACCTAATCGGCAGGCCAAACTTGCCTCATCGGCAGCCAAACTTGAAGATCGAAATGCCGAACTGTCGAAAAAATATCATAGTGAATGTTTTATTTTTCACCCGAGATTCTATAGGATAAAGTCTCAGTTTTAATTCAAATAACCTAATAGAAAAGTTATCTAATCAAAACAAGTTTATCTAGATAATCTCTAGGAAAATAAATGAATTCCTAATAATTCTACAAGTTTATCTTGATCTAATTTATTCAAAAAATTAAATCAACCGATAAACAGACAAGAATTATCTGATCCCAATAATTCAACAAGTTTATCTTGAATTAATTTTATCACAAAATTAATTCAACTGATAAACAGACATGAATTATTTGATTCTTTTGAATTTCAACCAATCTAATAAATCTGACATAAGTCACCAGTTATTGGAAAAGTATGCCGTATCGTTATAGGATGTTGTGAGCTAGCAAAGGGGACCAAATGGACCTATATAGTTCAAGCTCCCGATAATTATGAAACCCAATATCCCAGATATACATTTCATAATTATCAACTCCAATGCTATTCCAGTAAAAGCTTGGAGCTACACTCTCGAACTACATAGAATTACGAAGCCTGTATAGCTAAGTCTCCATGACATATCCCTATAGGATTATCCATAATCGGCTTAAGGATAAGTTTTGTCTTACCTTCCTGATTATTTTTATCTTACGTTCCATTATCTCACCATCAAAAAACTTACCATCTAAAGACAGTATACCAATCGGTTACACCTATGTATCCAAATGGTTAACGCTCTAGTTTTTCAATTATAGGATAATACATATAACAGGATATCACTACTCCTAAACAGAGCTATGGATTCCATATCTATGAATAACAAGTCTATGCTATCAAGAGCCATGCCTCTAACGTACCAGCAAGCATACCACTATTAAGATATGGGTGTCACTCTTTGGTACATCAAAAAACACAAGTCAAGACAACGGACCCACTATTCATCTCAGGATTAAGATACAATACAAATGATTGTCTAAAGTGAATCGATTTGCTGAGATAGAATTATTAATCCAAATCAATTCACTTTATGTCCTAATGCAACACATCGTCACTTTTGATAACGTGCCAACGTTTCTATTCACGAAGTCCACCTCCGATGGTCAAGACAAACCATCTCCCGATAGGAATATAGACAACATAACAATCTTTACATGAATAAAGCACCTAATTTTATTGCCTCGATTGCGGATATTATAATTTAGACCATCACTATAAGAATTGTGTCTTTCGCATAATCTGTCCATTATATGCCCAATTCTTAAAGGTTTAGATCGATAGTCTCAGACTTTTATTTGCTTAATGTATATTCAACAAATATGAACATAAAGAGGACAAGATTTGGTATAAACAATAAATAAATTCTTTATTGATAAAAATGTCTCCAAAAACTTATTACATTTTTACTCCTTAGGGCATACATATCTAACATGGTAAGGGATGGACCTTTAAGTCACTTAAACGTGAAATCTATACCGTAGTGTGAATCATATTTGGAGGGTAAAATGACCAAAAGACCATTTGGGTCTAAAGGCAATAGGGCCGAAGGGGTTTTGGAACTTGTGCATAGTGATGTTTGTGGACATATGAACATCCAGGCACGAGGAGTGTATAAGTATTTTGTCGCTTTTATTGATGATTACTCAAGGTATGGGTATGTGTACCTAATGCACCACGAAAGCGAAACTTATAACAAGTTTAAGGAGTTTTAGGCTGAAGTTGAAAAGCAATTAGGTAGGCCTATAAAGGCACTTCGATCTGATCGAGGTGATGAATACCTTTCTGATGAGTTCTTGGGACATTAATTAGAGAATGGGATTTTATCTCATTTGACTGCACCGCGTACTCTGCAGTAGAATGGCATGGCTGAGGGAAGGAATTGGACTTTGTTAGACATGGTCAGGTCCATGCTGAGTTATTCATCATTGCCTTTGTCCTCTTAGGGATATGCACTACAAACCGCATGTTATCTTTTGACAATGTGCCTTCAAAATCAATTCCTAAAACTCCTCATGAGTTGTGAATGGGGAAAATGACATCCTTAAACCATATTCGCATATGGGGATGTCCAGCTTATGTCCTGTTTAAAGAAGCAAATAAGTGAGAAGCATGTTCGAAAGTTTGTATGTTTGTAGGATATCGAAAAGGGGCTAAAGAGGGTTATTTCTATAACCCAAAGGAAAATAAATTCGTGGTTTTAACTAATGCAACTTTCCCTAAGGAAAGTTACTTGGACGACTTTAAGCCTCTAAGCAAAATGGTACTTGAGGAGTTAGTGAGTGATTTAATCACTCCAAGGGTTTTGAATGAAACCACTCTAATCGATGCAGAAAAACCAACCGAACAGAACAACAACCTAAGGGGCTTCGGCATAGTGGGAGAATCAGGCGTCAACCCCAGAGGTATATGTTGAATGGTGAGGCCTTCTTGGCTGAAGTGGTTGAACATGATAAGGATCCTTACACTTACGAAGAAGCTATAGAGGATGTTGATTTGAAACTCTAGACAGAGGCCATGAACACAGAGATGAAATCTGTGGAGACTAATCGGGTCTGGGAGCTTGTAGATCTTCCTAAAGAGATAAAACCCATATGGTATAAGTGGATCTATTAGAGAAAGAGAGGAGTGGATGGAAAAGTCAAAACCTATAAGGCTAGAGTAGTAGCTAAGGGATACACATAAAAGGAAGGAAAGGATTATGAGGAAACCTCTTTGCCTGTAGTCATGCTTAAGTCTATTTGCATTCTCTTGTCCATAACTGTCGCTTTTAACTACAAGATTTGGTACATGGATGTCAAGATGGCCTTTCTAATTGGCTATCTTGATGAGTTCATATATATGGAACAACCAGATGGGTTCAAGGCTAAGGGTCAGAAGGGTAAGATTTGTAAGCTGCAAAAGTTAATTTATCGACTTAAGCAGGCTTCCCATTCTTGGAACATAAGATTTGATCAAGTGATCAAGACTTATGGGTTTGCACAAAATGCGAATGAACGATGTATTTATAAACACATTAAGGATGAGAATGTGGCATTTCTACTGCTCCATGTAGATGACATTTTATTAATTGGCAATGATGTAATGGCGTTGTCATCAGTCAAATTATGGTTGACCAATCAGTTTGACATGAAGGACTTAGGTGAGGCTAATTTTGTTCTCGATATCCAATCTTTTAGGATAGAAAGAACAAAATGATAGCTTTGTCCCAAGCGGGCTGCATAGATAAAATTCTCAAAATGTTTGCAATGCAGGATTCCAAGAAAGGTGGGCAACCATCTAGGTTTGGAATTACTCTTTCTAAGAAAGACTCACCAAAGTCTAAGAAGAAAGAGAATACATGAAGAAGGTGCCTTATGCTTCGACAGTGGGTAGTCTCATCTATGTCATGCTTTGCACACGATCAAATATTTGTTATACGGTCGGGATTGGAAGTCAATTTCAATCAGATCCAGGACCGAACCATTGGGTTACAGTTAAGCATATTTTCAAGTACATGAGAAGGACTCAAGGGTATATGTTTGTGTAGTTGGGTAAGGATTTAAAATCTCTAGGATACACTGACTCGAATTTTCAATCCTGTCTAGATTCAAGAAGATCGACTTCAGGCTTTGTGTTTACTCTGGGCGGTGGTGCAATTGTTTGGAGAAGAATGAAACAAGATTGCACTCCAGATTCAAGAATAGAGGTCGAGTATGTGGTAGCTAGTGATGCTTTGAAAAAAACAGTGTGGCTTCGTGAGTTCTTTGGGGATCTTAAGGTAGTTCCTGGTATGGATAAGGCAATATCACTATAATGTGATAACAGTGCGGCGGTAGCTAATGCTAAAGAACCAAGATTTCACAAGAAGAGTAAGTATATTGATCGGAAGCATCATGTGATAAAGGACTTTATTGAGGGTGGGTATATTGCTGCATGCAAATTAAATTAGAAGACAATTTAACTGATCCATTTACGAAGACACTTACTGGGAGAGTCTTCAAGAGGCATATGTAAGCTATGGGGATACGAGATTTGTCATATTTACTCGCTTAGTGCAAGTGGGAGATTGTTAGTCATGTGTGCCCTAAGGAGTAAAAATGTAAAATGTTTTTGGAGATATTTTTATCAATAAAGAATTTATTTATTATTTATATACCAAATCTTGCCCTCTTTGTGTTCATATTTGTTGGATGTATGATAAGCAAACAAAAGTCTGAGACTGTCAGTCTAAGTCTTTAGAATTAGGCATATGATGGACAGATTATGCGAAAGACATGATTTTAAAGGTGACGTTTCAAATCATAAGATCCGCAATCGTGGGAATAAAGTTGGGCACTTTATTCATACAAAGATTGTTATGTTGTCTATATCCTTAATGGGATATGGTTTTTCTTGGCCATCGCAGGTAAACTGCGCGAATAGAAACATTAGTGCATTGTCATAGGTAACGATGTATTGGATCAGGACATAAAGTGTAATTGATTTAGATTAATAATTCTATCTCGGCAAATCAATTCAATTT
This sequence comes from Artocarpus heterophyllus, assembly GCA_025403435.1. Taxonomy (NCBI): domain Eukaryota; kingdom Viridiplantae; phylum Streptophyta; class Magnoliopsida; order Rosales; family Moraceae; genus Artocarpus; species Artocarpus heterophyllus. The sequence goes on from CM046351.1 coordinate 18,103,486, forward strand.
AGACAATCATATATGTTATAGTTTAATCCTGAGATAAATAGTAGGCCCGTTGTCTTGACTTATGTTTTTTAGTGTACCAAAGGGTGACATCCACAATATATGTTGGTACGCATGCCGGTACATTGGAGACATGACTCTTGAGAGTGTAGACTTGTTATTTATAGATATGGAATCTATAGCTCCTCTTTAGGAGTCGATGATATCCTCTTATATACGTTATCCTGTAATTGAAAAACTGGAGCGCTCAACCATTTAGAGACATAGGTGTAACCGAATGATATACTGTCTTTAGATGAAAAGTTTTCCAATGGTAAGATAATGGAACGTAAGATAAAAATAATTAGAAAGGTAAGACAAAATTTATCCTTAAGCCAATTATGGATAATCCTATGGGGATACAGTACATTATGATATGTTACGGAGACTTAGCTATTCAGGCTTTATAATTCTATATAGTTCGATAGTGCATCTCTAAGCTTTTTGTGGAGTAGCATTAGAGTTGATAATTATGAAATATACATCTAGGATCTTGGGTTTCATAATTATTGGAGACTTGAACCATATAGCTCCATTAGCTCCCCTTTGCTAGCTCATAATAAATCCGATAACGATACTGTTAGACATGTATGCCCTAAGGAGTAAAAATGTAATAAGTTTTTGGAGACATTTTTATCAATAAAGAATTTATTCATTATTTATATACCAAATCCTGTCCTCTTAACGTTCATATTTGTTGAATGTATATTAAGCAAACAAAAGTCTGAGACTGTCAGTCTAAACCTTAAGAATTGGCCATATGATGGACGAATTATGCGGAAGACATGATTCTTAAGATGATGGTCTAAATCATAAGATCCATAATCGAGGGAATAAAGTTGGGCGCTTTATTCATGCAAAGATTGTTATGTTGTCTATATCCTTTTAAGGAGATGGTTTGTCTTGACCACCGGAGGTGGACTTCGTGAATAGAAACATTGGCACGTTGTCATAGGTGACGATGTGTTGGATCGGGCCATAAAGTGAATTGATTTGGATTAATAATTCTATCTCAGCAAATCGCTTAACTTTAGACAATCATTTGTGTTGTATCTTAATCCTAAGATGAATAGTAGGCCCGTTGTCTTGGCTTGTGTCTTTTGATGTACCAAAGGGTGACACCCACATCTTAATAGTGGTATGCATGCCGACACATTGGAGGCATGACTCTTGATAGCATAGACCTGTTATTCATAGATATAGAATCCATAGCTCCTCTTTAGGAGTAATGATATCCTCTTGTATGCGTTATCCTATAATTGAAAAACTGGAGCGCTCAACCATTTAGATACATAGGTGTAATCAAATAGTATACTGTCATTGGATAGTAAGTTTTTTGATGGTAAGATAATGGAACGTAAGATAAAAATAATCCAAAAGGTAAGACAGAACTTGTCCTTAAGCCGATATGGATTATCATATGGGGATACGATACACTATGATATGTCATGGAGACTTAGCTATACGAGCTTCGTAATTCTATATAGTTCGAGAGTGTAGCTCCAAGCTTTTAGTGGAGTAGCGTTGGAGTTGATAATTATGAAATGTACATCTAGGATATTGGGTTTCATAATTATTGGGAGCTTGAACAATATAGGTCCATTTGGTCCCCTTTGCTAGCTCACAACATCCTGTAACGACATGGCGTACTTTTCCAATAATTGGTAACTTATGTCGGATTTATTAGATTGGGTAAAATTTGAAAGAATCAAATAATTCATGTCTGTTTATCGGTTGAATTAATTTTGTGATAAAAATTTATTCAAGATAAACCTGTTGAATTGTAAGGATCAGATCATTCTTTTCTGTTTATCGGTTGATTTCATTTTGGATAAATTAGATCAAGATAAACTTGTAGAATTATTAGGAATTCATTTATTTTCTTAGAGATTATCTAGATAAAGTTGTTTTAATTAGATAACTTTTCTATTGGGTTATTGGAATTAAAACTGAGACTTTATCCTATAGAATCTCGGGTGAAAAATAAAAGATTCGTTGAGATTTTTTATCGACAATTCGACATGCCGATCCTCAAGTTTGGCCTGCCGATGGGGCAAGTTTGGCCTGCCTATCGCGCAGTAAAAAAGATCACACATTTTCATGCGAATTTCATCTGATGTTTATCTAAATTTGATTCTGATTCGAATTTTTTAGACCTAATCTGATAAGGAGTGACCCTAGACCCAACCTCTATAAATAGGGGGTAAGTCACATAAGTTATTTAGATCAATTGAGAGATTAAGAGTGCTACTTTGCTAGTGAGAATCTGAAAACTCCTTGAGAGCTTTTGTTCATAAATCACGATCACTTGCTTTGGGTTCTCTCGATTGGTTGGAAGGAGAGTCACTTGGTGGAAGAGCTGTACGTGTGAGCCCACACTCACTCCGGTAGTGGAAAGAGAATAGGAAAGAAGACCAGTTGGTTGAGGCTCTTCTGAAACGTTACTTCTCTTCACGTTTTGTGATGGTTGTTTAGCATACAAAGGTTAGTAAGATCTGGTTAATTTATGCATATAGCATGTCAAACTTGTGTTTTAAAAATTACTCTGATGTAAAATTTTTAAAATTTGACTACATATTATTTTTTCCAACAATTGGCATCATAGCTGGGTTTTTACATAAATTTACGAGTTTGTGATCATGTTATCTGTATGAATTTTGTGATCTTAATCTCTCCTATGCTTGAATTTAATTTTATAGAGAGTTGGCACTCTAGGTTTCAATATATTATATATGTTGTCATGGATTATGTGGTAAATGTTTATTAATTAATTATGGTTGATTAAATTCTTATTTAAAAAATTATTAATTAATTAATTTATACCGGTTATGGTTCCTTAGATGTTAAAATGTGTATCTAGGTTTTTCTTGTAATTAGATGGCAAACTATCATCTCCGTCTAGGAATTATTATTTATTTTTAAATTTGTATGAATTTTGTAATTAAATAATCATTTGGAAAAGACAGATTTAGAAGTCGTATCTAGAAGAATGATGTAGGTGCTCCAAGGTATTTCCTAAATCTCTAATTTTATGTTTTTGAATTGTTGAGAATAAAATTGGTGAATTGCATTAAAAATTGTATTTTCTAGAATGAGAGATTTCTGCTCGATCGGCATGCCGAACCCACCAGTTTGGCAGGCCGATGGTCACAGATCGGTAGGCCAAACTTGAGGTTCGGTAGGCTGTCAGTGGGGCAGAAATCAAGAGGCTCTGGTGGCAGGCCGAACTTCCAGTTCGGCATGGCGAACCTACATGACCAGCAGGCCGATCACCTAGATCAGTCATCGCCCTGCCGACCGAGAGCTAGAAATTTTTCCAGAAAAGGTGCAGTTTTAATTTTATTTTTGGGACGATTTTGAGAAACATAAATTTGGATATGACCGAAAATATGAAGTATTCGATTCATACGGGATTGAAGACTTGAAGATGGGCATTACATGAAGAAGGATACAACTTGAGGATTCAAGGATGAAGAATCGATAATATGTCTCGATTATTCTCTTGTAATCTTAGTTTTCTATTCTCTACGGTGGAACCATAATATTACGGTTATTATTATTTTGCTTGTAGCTTTGCTTGATTGCTTTGCTTGTCTGCATTATAATATGATTTACCATGTATATTGATAACATGTCATATAGAATAGGGAGTGCCGCTCATATTAAAATTGTTCATGTATATTCTTAAAATAAAACATTGATTTCAAAAGATTGAGTAGGAGAAGGTTTTCGAAGAGAGAACCTAAGGCCTCCATCGTTAGTCCATAGGCAGAACATGGTGGTCCCGACCCCTAGGAAGGGATTTCTATCATGTACCAGATTGGATCTTTGAAAAGATAAGGTATTTTGGTATGATTTATGGTTGCACACCCTTAGGTGGTGATTATAAATCATGGATAAAATATTGAAACGATGGTTATACACTCACGTTAATTTTATTATTAACCTCCTCTAGGAGCTCTGGATCATACGGGTCCTGGATGGTGTATATTAATCAGGAGGGGATCCGTGTTCTTGATTGAATTTGGCATGACTCTCCTAGGAGCTTGTTGAATTCAGAGTTGGGAATTATCGTTGTAAGGTTTTGATATTTTCAAGGTTTTGACAATAAACACATTTGTATTTTTTACATGATTGTAGATTAAAAATGTCTAAAAATGCTTTATCATTGATACTTGACAAAAACCTATTAACTGGAGAGAATTATAATAATTGGAAATGAAACCTAGACATCGTCCTATCCTTTGAGAAATTGAAATATGTACTGACAACCCCTTGTCCTCTCGAGCCTACGGGAGACTCAACTAATGAGCAATTCCAAGCATATAATCGCTGGAAAAATGCTAATGATCAGACCCGCTGCTGTGTTATGGCCAGCATGAATAACGTGCTACAGGCTCAACATCAGGATTATAAGATTGCGACGCAGATCTTGGATAATCTTGAAGATATGTTTGGAGGCCAAGCCATAACAAAGCGGCAAGGGGCACTTCAAAAACTTCTAAACTGTAGACAAAGGCCGGGGACATCTATAAAGGAGCATATGATGTTGGTCATGGGTTACCTTGCTAAGGCTCAAACCAATGGAGCCGACATCGATGCTGAAACTCAGATGACTATGGTCTTTGAGACTCTATCAAAGGAATTTATTCCATTTAGAGCTACATTTAATTTAAGCAATAGACGGGATATAACCTTAATAGAACTGATGAAAAAGTTACATGAATTCAAACTGCTAATCAGGGAGCCTTCTGCAGGTGGTGAGGCCAACATGGTAGCTGCTTCTGGTTCCAATTCCAACTCCATGAATGGAAAGAAGCAACGGGCCAAAAACGGGAAGTCTTCTATTCCTGCTAGCACCAAGAGCAAGAAGAAGAAGAAGAAGAAGAACCCAAAGAAGCTTAAGTGCTTCTTCTATGGAAAGGTCAGGCATATCAAGAAGCATTACAAGGACTTCCTTTCCAAAGGAGGTAGGTGTGATCTTTTGTATTTAGAAACTTGTTTGGTTGAGGAACAAGCGACATTTGGTCATAGATTTTGATGCAACTAATTATGTTTGTGTTTCTTTGCAGGGGTTCAAAGAAACGAGAAGTCTGCTGCATGAAGACTTCACGCTTCGGATGGGCGATAGATCCTTGGTCTCAATGAAAGCAGTGGGAGACGTCCATCTTTATTTTGATAATTATAGGAATTTATTTTTGCAAGATTGTTTTTATGTTCCTAAATTTAAAAGGAATTTAATTTTTATAGCTTGTTTATTTAAAGACTCCTATTTGGTTTCTTTTAATGATAAAGTGGTGATTCGTAAAAATAAATCTTTTATCTGTTTTGGATGGATGCAAAATAATCTATATTTTATCAAACCTAAGATGGACTTATTTCTTAATACTGAGATGAATGATAATGACTCTAAAAGACTTAAAATTTCTCACTCTAATAAGACTTATCTTTGACACTTGTGCCTTGGTCATATTAACCTGAATAGAATTCAAAGGTTGGTAAGGGATGGACCTTTAAGTCACTTACAGGTGAAATCTATACCACAATGTGAATCTTGTTTAGAGGGTAAAATGACCAAAAGACCATTCGGGTCTAAGGGCAATAGGGCCGAAGGGGTTCTAGAACTTGTGCATAGTGATGTTTGCAGACCGATGAACATTTGGGCACGAGGAGGGTATGAGTACTCCGTCACTTTTATTGACGATTACTCAAGACATAAATATGTGTACTTGATGCACCACAAAAGCAAAACTTTTGACAAGTTCAGGGAGTTTCAGGCTGAAGTACAAAAGCAATTGGTTGGACCCATAAAGGCACTTTGATTCGATCGAGGTGGGGAATACCTTTTGGATGAGTTCTTGGGACACTTATTAGAGAATAGGATTTTATTCCATTTGACTGCGCCGGCCACTCTGCAGTAGAATGGCATAACAGAGAAAAGAAATAGGACTTTGTTGGATATGGTTAGGTCTATGATTAGTTATTCATCATTGCCTTTATCCTTTTGGGGATATGCACTACAAACCGCATGTTATCTTTTGAACAATGTGCCTTCAAAATCAGTCCCTAAAACTCCTCACGAGTTGTAAACGGGTAGGAAGACATCCTTAAACCATATTCGCATATGGGGATGTTCGGCTCATGTCTTGTTAGAGGATCCGAATAAGTTGGAAGCACGTTCAGAAGTTTGCGTGTTTGTAGGGTATCCAAAAGGGACTAAAGGGGGTTATTTTTATAACCCACAGGAAAATAAAGTTGTAGTTTCAACTAATGCAACTTTCCTTGAGTAGAGTTATATGGACAACTTTAAACCTCAAAGCAAAGTGGTGCTTGAGGAGTTAAGGAGTGATCCGATCACTCTGGAGGTTCCGAATGAAACCATTCCGATCAGTGTAGAAAAACCAAACAAACCTGAACAACAACCTCAGGGGCTTCGACGTAGTGGGAGGATCGGGCGTCAACCTGAGAGATATATGTTCAATGGAGGGTCTTTTTAGCTGAACCAGATGAACATAATAGGGATCCTTATACTTACACAGAAGCTATGGAGGATGTTGATTCAAAACTCTGGACAGAGGCCATGAATATTGAGATGAAGTCTATGGAGACTAATTAGGTCTGGGAGCTTATGGATCTTCCCAAAGGGTAAAACCCATAGGGTGTAAGTGGATCTACAAGAGGAAAAAAGGAGTGGATGGAAAGGTCAAAACCTTTAAGGCTAGACTAGTAGCTAAGGGTTATACGCAAAAGGAAGGAATCGATTATGCGGAAACCTTTTCGCCTGTAGCCATGCTTAAGTCCATCCGAATTCTCTTGTCCATAGCTGCCACTCTCGACTACAAGATTTGACAGATGGATGTCAAGACGGTTTTTCTGAATGGTTATCTTGATGAGTTCATTTATATAAAACAACCAGAGGGGTTCAAGGTCACGGGTCAAGAGGGTAAGCTTTGTAGGCTGCTAAAGTGAAATTATAGACTTAAGAAGGCTTCTCGTTCTTGGAACATAAGATTTGATCAGGTAATCAAGACTTATGGGTTCTCACAAAATGTGGATGAACCATGTGTTTACAAACACATTAAGGATGGGAAGGTAGTTTTCTACTACTTTATGTAGATGACATACTGCTAATCGGCAATGACGTTGGGGCATTGTCATCGGTCAAATTATGGTTGACCAAGCAGTTTGACATGAAGGACTTGGGTGAGTCTAATTTTGTTCTCGGTATCTAGATCTTTCGGGATAGGAAGAACAAAATGATAGCTTTGTCCCAGGCCAGCTGCATAGATAAAATTCTCAGGAGGTTTGCAATGTAGGATTCCAAGAAAGGTGGGCAACCATCTAGGTCTAGAATTACTCTTTCTAAGAAAGACTCTCCAAAGTCTTATGAAGAAAGAGAATACACGAAGAAGGTGCCTTATGCTTCGGCAGTGGGTAGTATCATGTATGCCATGCTTTGCACACGACTGGATATTAGTTATGCGGTCGGGATTGTAAGTCGATTTCAAGCGGATCCAAGATCGAACCATTGGGTTGCGGTAAAGCATATTTTCAAGTACCTGAGAAGGACTCGAGGGTATATGCTTGTGTATTCGGGTGAGGACTTGACTCCTCTAGGATACATTGACTCAGATTTTCAATCCTGACTAGATTCTAGGAAATGGACTTCGGGTTTTGTGTTTACTCTGGGCGGTGGTGCCATCAGTTAGAAAAGTGTTAATCAAAATTGCACTTCGGATTCAACGATGGAGGCGGAGTATGTGGTAGCTAGTGATGCTTCGACAGAAACAGTATGGCCCCACAAGTTCTTTGGGGATCTTGAGGTAGTTCCTGGTATGGATAAGAC